>JARHVA010000796.1:1867500-2542500 GCA_037957365.1 Torreya grandis
GGGATATATTAATACTAGGGAGGGGTCAACTGAATTTACCTATCCCAAAAGGATCTATATAGAGCTAATATAACTATCTATATTAGGTTCCCCTCAACAATTCTAAATGACCTATATATAGATGGCACTATCTAGATCCAAAGAAGGAGATAGCCGTTGATTGATCAATCTAACTAAACTGATAATCATAATTTATATGTTGAGGGAGTATCATTGACTAAGTTGTTCAGTTATGACTATACTATTATTATATATAGATGGGGGCCCTCTTATTGATAGATGTATAGGGATTTGTAGAGTGAGTAAAATATAGATTCTAGATTATAAATTCTAGATATTGTGGTTGGGGGAGAGGTTCTTAATTAGTAATCAAGGGACATCTCTCTATATATGGGGTAGATATGGGGACTAAAATCCCAAGTGATGAACCAACTTTCCCTTTTGTGATATGTAGTAGAGCAGCCCTAAAACTCCCCAAGGGATGGATTGGAGAGCATTGAATCAATAGTTGGACCTATAGAATCTATATATTATGGAATGAATAAATATCTCACTCATAATTTTTTGAGCTTATATATCCACCTAGATGCCTAGCTTGATAGTTGGGTGAAATTTTATTTATTCATTAACACCTAATATAATTGGTAAATAAGGCATATAAGGCTAGGTATAGTTATATCGTATTCATAAACATCACCCCTATTATAGAGGTAGTAAGGCCTCTTCATTTCTTGTTCATTGGCTTTGATTTCCTAGTCTTAAACTATTGTTAGCCTATTCATTAACTACTTCTAGACACAACCACTAGTGAATAGCTAGGCTGATCCATTGATGTTTCATCATTAGTTGTAACAATCTATACATATAGATTGATCCATCAATGGTTATAGAGTTGGTTATTGAGTATTTCATGCCTTATACCTATAACTATATATTTTTAGCCATGACTGATTAAATTTTTAAATGTAACCACCATGACTAATATTCAAACATAACTGAGGGTTGATTCATCTAATTCTCAAGCCTTCCTTCATCTCATTTCCATATGAATAAAAATCATAGACTCAATAATAATATGAATATGGACTATTAAAAAAATAATCATAACATAGTTTTGAAGGCCCTCCCTTTTAACTCTCTATATAGTCATAGCTACCTCATACAGATTCTCATCTCTAGAGATATTCTCTTTTTTATAGATAGTTATCTCTAGACTTCACCCCCTTCCCATTATATCTAAAAAGAGGGAAGCAATATGATATCCATAGCCAATATGGAAAAATTGTAGATAGATATACAAGCTCGAATCAATAGATAGGGTTCCATCCATTACCCCCTCACTAAGGGATACCAAAGGGAGATCCCCCTTAGCTAGGATATTGAGACAATATAGTAGTTCCTCCCATCATCATCATAGTCTATAATATATTTTAATTGGAACCCCCACATCATATATAACCTTATATTTACATAGGGTTCCAACTATAGAGAGTAGACCCTTAAAGAATATAACAAGATAGAGTAGAGTTATGAGAATATCTAATCCAATATATATCCTATAAATGGATAGGGCCCTTATCCACTATATATATATGGTTTTGGAAATGTCATAGAACCTATAGTTTTATAATGGGTTCACCATATCTAGTTAGGTAACTATAGATAGTCACCATCCAAATATATAGGTAGTTGAGTGCCAACTATATATGTAGATGCCCTAGATAGATAAGATAGTTCAATGTCAGGGGTTGGAGATTGTTTCAAGTCCGTAACCCCCATATATGTATAGGTACCTAATACCCCAATATATATAATAAACTATACCTACCTCTCCACATAGAATCTAAATAAGGGTGGGTACCTAACTATTCTCTATATAGGGTTGGGTTCTATGCTTTAGGTTTAGGCTTATTCATTAGGGGAGTTCCTCCTCAATAAATCACCATATATATTATCTTATTCCCTTATATGTGTGTGTGTGTGTGCACACGTGCGCGCACATGTGTGCATGTGTGCGTGTATGTAAGGGTATTTGAGTGTCTACTATATATGGAAAATTATTACTATATACCCAACATTGCATGACCCTAAACTCTATCCATTTTAGGGCTAGATGGAGGGACCAAACAACTTCCAACTAAAAACTAAAGTGGAGACACTCCCCTTGCCTAGTATTTAACATATCATAGTATATATATAGTTTCATTTTCACTCCCATATGGATTAGATATAAATAACCCCTATTAGATTGTATATAAATTCCCCATATTGTATTGGATATAAATGCCCTCCTATTTAGATAGGGATATATAGGGCCTGTATACCCATCTTATCGATGGGTTAATCATAGAATAATGTGGTGAACCACTAGATTTTTGTTTATATAATTCCAAGATCCATATATATATATCTATTTATATATGAAACTCAAGATATTTAGGGTATTTATCTATATTCATCACCCTATATTGATAGGTGACTTGGTTGCATTATTCTATCTTTTTTGGCACACTAACCAATAAGACTCTATTCCCTATTCCTCCTTGACATACTAGATGTTCTAGCTCTTAGCATGATCCCCTATATATGTGTGGTCAGTTTTTATCTATAGTGTATTCAAGACCCCCTAAAGGAATAATAATTGATCTGACTACATATCTTTATAGATTATAGTCAATCAGGGTGAGTGACATATCTAGACAATATATGGGCCCTATAGATATGAGATAGCGACTGACTGACCCTATATATTCATATTGTCTACTCAACTACTATCTGGATGGAAAATTATTTTTAGATAAAGGGTATGTCACTGAATGTGCCCTTCCCTTTTTTATTGATTATGGATGTGCCCTTAACCTCTCTAATTTTACTCAACCACCATCTATATAATCTATATAATATATATAGGAGGGGGAATAACCTCTACTTTAGGTGCCCTATATAGCTATCTAGGGGAAAAACTCCAAGGTTGGGGTTATGATTAGTTGTCCTAGGTTAAATATCTACCAATTGAATTAGGTTCCCTATCCCCTATCCCTTATACACTATCCATATAAATGGGAGGGGAGGGGGTTTAGGAACCCTATATATTTATAACACAAGGGAAAAGGACCAAATATAACTCATTGGTTGATCCAAATACATAAAATGATCAATAACATGAATACCCTCCTATATATATGGGGCCATTGATATATATTATATATATGAGTGATAAAATATATAGGTTTAACCCATATATGGATAGGTCCATCCATACAAGTCATCATATATAGACATGGATACACGTAATATACGATTGATGTAATTAGGGTCGAGATGATAGAATGATGGTATGATAATTCATGAATCATGCATATATTTTATCCCTTATATATAAATAATGGGGTGAATTAATGGTTTTCCTATATCTATACTAATGCTAAAGTGATTGAAAAATGAATAACTAACCCAACTATTGTATTACATATATAATATAATGTAATACATATAGATATCATAACCTCCATTATAACCTCTATTACATTTTTATATGGAATGGGATAGTAGGTTGTGTTTTCACCAAATATTTCACCCTATATGAGGGTGTTAAATCCTCCTATATATTTTGGAAACATGGGAATACTTGTGTGTATGTGGGTGTACCTATAGTAGAAGCAAACCTCTAGGTTTAAGGGCTAGCTCCTTAAATATGCCTTGAAGTGATTATCACTTAACTAACTATTTTCTTGTGGGAAAAGGGATATTAGTTTACATGAAAATAAACTAATCTAAGGGGTTGATGCACTATAAATATTTCCAAAATACCATCATAATTATTTCACTAAGAAACAATGCTTAAAACACTAGTCTAAAAGTCATAGAATGCACTAACATTAGTATTTCAATATGAAGGTGACATGCATGAAGACTATCCAAGGTAAGTGAAACCATAGATTAGTTTTAGATAATAAGTATCATTTTAAACTTGAATATGTATCTGTACACTTAAAAAAACTTCATATGACTTACTAGAGTGGAATCATTTGCATCAAACATGGAAGGATTGAGGGAAAGCAAGGATAAATGAATATCTCTTAACTATTCACTATACATCTCTTCTCACATTTTGACAAGATGATATATGAACTCAAACTAGATTATATTTATTGTTCTAAGGAAAATTAAATTGTCAAAACCTGAATGGCTTTGCCATAAATGGTGTGGTATTAGTCTATAAGAGCCAAAATGGCTTCTACTTATAGAATTAGAGAGAGAGAAGAAGAGAATGAAGTCCAAGAGTCACTGGGACATGTGTCATGCTGAGAAAAGGAGTTACACATGCAAGAGAATAAATTAGGATAAAAACCATGTAAGTTTTCATAGGACAAATTTCCCTGAAAACATTAAAATCATGAAATGTGGTGTAGAAATCCTCAATTGCTTGCTCAAAAAATTACCTTCATCATTTGGCCTTCTTAAAACGTCCTAAAGCTAACTAGGGACAAATGTGATATTGAATTAAGAGGGAGGGGTTGTAGACATGCTCCAAAATTCATTGGTTTCATCCCTATTAATTAGGATTATTTTGGAGATGAGTTATCATTGCTTGTAGTTCACATAAAACCTCTTTCACTCCCATTTCACACTTAGCACCAAAGTTAGTCTTCAAATTTCCAATCTGATCCATAAAAAAGAGTTTATGGCATGTATTAGGACCCCTTCATGGCCTTATATTCCTCAATCAGACCTTAAAAGGCCTCCCACTTGAATTTTTCATTTTCTCACCAGCTTGTTTATTAGGCCATCCTAGACTGGCTAAGATGAAGGTATTAATAGAAGCACTTAGGAACTTAACTGAGGCAATAAATAAATATGGTGCATTTTGGTAAGTCCAAATCTCTCTCCAAAATTG
Source organism: Torreya grandis (assembly GCA_037957365.1). Taxonomy (NCBI): domain Eukaryota; kingdom Viridiplantae; phylum Streptophyta; class Pinopsida; order Cupressales; family Taxaceae; genus Torreya; species Torreya grandis. The sequence goes on from JARHVA010000796.1 coordinate 1,872,398, forward strand.
GATTTCACCTCTTGAAACCCTTTTGTGCCTAAATAACACAAAAAAATGTCAAAAAAACCTTTTCCATCATGTTTATACAAGTAGGGTAGAACTCAAGTTGATGGGGAAGAGCCCTAGAGAGTCCACTACAACATCCCATCATATCTCAAGCCATTATATGCCATATAGATGCATCTCTTACTTAATCTTCCCAATTGGGTCACTACCAAGGGTTTTAGAGGGTTTAGAGTCATTCCACCCTATAAGGATTATTCATATAAGTCTAACTTCCAATTTTCTAATAAATCATAAAAAGTACATACTCAATACCTCCATCATCCCCCAACTCTTTATACTCCCATGCAAACCCTCCAAGTAGATGTGAGCTCTCAAATTTGCTCTTTCAAGCTCCTCCTTCCATTCTATGTAGGCCTAATGTGGTTTGAGCCAAGAAATGGATTCTCTATGGTTTTATATGCATTTCAATAGCTTGAACACTCCTTATAAATCCCTAAAAACATGTTCCAATGGATTGGAATATTCCTCTAATGCTATAAGTGGTAGAATACCCATTTGAGCGTTTTAGGCCTAAACTAGACTAAGTAGGTCTATCTGTATCCTTGTATGTTTGGACCACCCTGATTGGTTTCATTCACCTATGCATGGTTCTTAATGTTGATATAGGTTTAATATAACTTTAAACATTTTTTTTCAATACCCCATCAATCTATAGCTAACCCTTTCATCATTTTACCTTTAAAATTGTAGACTTGCACCCTTGGGGAGTACCCTCTGTCTATGACAAAATAAAGGGTAATTCCCCTATTGTCTCATGTGAAAGGGTGATATGAGGGATTAACTCAGGTGGTGTAGGTGTTTTTTACCGAATCCCAAGATTTGGTCATGTCTTCATCACCTCTAAGTATTCAAAATCCCAAGACATATATGTGGAGATTATTGATTGTGTAGGCTTTATACATGGGACTATGTATTACAATATTAGAGCCCTTATATGACTTATTTCCAATATATGAGGGTTTCAAAATGTTAGTACCATTTTCAAGACAATTTTAAACATTTCAACTCCTTACAACCTTACCAAACTTCTTCATTACATACCTCTTCACCTTGATTGGTCATAGGTGTTGACTATGTTTCTATATTTTCTCCTGCTTGTAAGTGTTTGATGCATGTTTTAATCCATATGTCATTGCTTAACTATTCCCTTGAAGTTTATAATTCCATTTTACATCATTTTTATCTACTCTCATCACCTATATGTTAGGAAAATCACCAAGATAACCCTTTCTTAGAGCATTATCATAATAAACTATAGTTGACCATTTTAGAGTAACAAGGGGCTTGTAGGTAGCTATCAACCTTGAAATTAGAAAAACATCACTCTTGGATCCTTATAAAAGTCTTGGAATAACTTTCCCATTAACAATGTTATGTTTTAGGTTTATATCTTTTAATAATTCAATTTATGAACTTATGAGCCACCTGTAGATAGGTTGTAGGTATCCTTTTTGGTCAAAAGTACACATGTAGGTGTTGATGGAGGATAAATCCTTAAAATTCAATTCTTTATTGATGAATTATATACCAAAAATTTTCCCTCTCAACTTAAATGGAATCACTTACCATGGGATGTGATTTTTCATTGTTACCTTGGGGTGTAGAGTCATTAAAAGTTCAATTTCTTATAGAGAACATTGAATGTTTGCAGTGAATGAAAGCTTGATTTTGAAACCTCCTAACATATTCCTTACTTATATAACCTCCATATAATTTTTCAAGGAAACTCCCCTATATGTAATCTACAACATGGAACCATTAAAGCTCACCTAGGTTCTCTATCTTTTCATCTCAAAGCATCATCAAAAGTGTTGAGAGCTCTATTTTGGAGCTTTTTAGGGATTATCCCTGAACTCGGATCTTTTCATTTGTAGAGACTTCTTACAACTTCCTGCCCATCTATGGACTTAAACATGGCTCTCAACACATTTTATAACTCTACACACCTCATTAATGTCTCTCCACATGCTTGTATGATTCCATGACCACCTTCAAGTCTCTGTCAGTGCCACCTGTAGGTGGACATTTCAATGTGCAAGTAGTGTTGCAAGTTTTAGTCTTTGTTCTTGTTCTCTCATTATTTCTTAGTTGTATGTGGCTGGTCCAGTTGTGTTCGATTTGGGAGAAGTGTCTACTAAGTGAAAATTAGTCTTGTATGAAAGTTTTAGATAGATTAGTATTGAGAATAATTTCTATGCAGTCCATGTTTGTCAGTACCTTTTACATTTCTTGAATTATATATTGGAAGGGGAGTGTAATTTCCTCAACCACTAAAGTTTTTACCAAACCAAATTTATCCAAGATAAATCTCATGTTCATTTTGGGATTTTATTATTCTTATACTTCATCTTCATGTGCAATATATTGTATATTTCATTTCCAACACTTGTTTATCTTTAGTTTAGCTTTGTAAATAACATAAAACATTCATATTCTAATTATTTTTTTATATAGGTTCCATATGATCCATTTTAATGAAGTTAAGTGTGGAATATCCACCTAGTTCATAGATTAGTTTGGTATTATATTTGGTTTAGTATCAATCTTTTGTGTGGTTTTGTATGTTTGTGACTACATTGCAAGTTTATGCCCATCACTAGAGCAAGTAGTGCTAGTGGTCAAGGTATCCAAATTACTTTTGAAGTAGATATTTCCACAAGTAAGTGGAAACAAGAGATAATAAGTATGTTCCATACTAATGAATAATATGATCGAACAACAAAAAAATGATTTCATAAGCTTGAATAAGGAATAGATAAAACTTATCTTTCTATGAGCAATCTTGATCTATTAGATTCCATCACAAGGATTATCATGGATAAGCTTGGTGTTCTATTGAGGCACTAAAATAAAATGAGGATGTTTTTGAGACTCATGATAAGAAGGGGGAGGATCCCCATGACAACCAAGCTCCACCTTCATTCAAAGTTAAGGAAAAGATAAAGACTTAGCCATATTATAGGGTTGTGAATGCAAAGAGGCTCAACCATTGGAAAGCCTAACTTGAGGCATATTTCAGTTTACATCAAATTAATGAAAGCCATAAAAATATTTTTCAAGGTTAAAATTATCCAATCATGCTTTAACTTAGTTTTATAACTATGTTCATACTTTGGTTGTTAAGAAGCTTCCTCTTATTAATAAGTGGGATGATTTTAAGATGATAATCAAGAAGAAAGTATTTCCTATTTTTTATGAGGAAGAGAGGTCCATGTATTTTCAATATCTTAGGCAAAAGCAAGGCCAAGGTGTGCATGAGTACACAAGTGAGTTCTACGAGAAGATTTCCCAAATGGGAAAAGATATAGCAAACTGTGAAATATTGATGAAGTATGTGGGTAAAATCCATATCCATTTTAGGAGACTTGTACTCTTGGCTAAGCCTAAAAATGTAGATGAGACTTGTTTTCAAGCTCACTACTTGCATATGGAAAATAATAAGGCTTCATCTACCTCTCAAATCATTTACAAGCAACAAGGTAACTCCAAGAAAAAGGGTAAAGGTAAATGTAAAGGTAAGCATAATGATACTTCCATTTATAAAAATAATACTAAAATACATTATGGGAAATGTGATTTTGATATTCATTCTAAGGATAAATGTTGGAATCTCCATTCAAAATTACATACATTCAAGTAGAATAAAAATAAGAAGGCTATGGCCTCTCTCTAAGGTTAGAATATCAATTGCAACTCCAATGGGTTTGATAATTTATAATGAGGAAATTTATTTTTTCATGTGGTTGATGAAAGAGGTAATGAGACCATTTATTTATTCCTTTTTCATTGTATATATAGATGATATTATTTTTTTAGCATAAATTTTAAGGATCATATTGATCATATTAAACAAGTTTTGAAGGATAAAAATTTTGTATTGAATGAGAATAAATGTGAGTTTTCTCAATAATAACTTATCTTCTTAGGGCATGTGGTTGGATATGGGGATTTAAGGGTTGATTTGAATAAGGTATATTCCATCCTGAATATGCCAAAGCCTTCCAATATGACTGAGACAAGGAGCTTTGTGGGTATAGTTCAATATTTGAGAAAGTTTATCAAGAACTTCTCTTTTGTAGCTACACATTTGCATGCCATTATAAAGAGTGGTAAGATTTTTACTTGGGGTAAGAAGAAATGAAGTGAAGTTTATATGTTTAAACATAAGAATAGTCATGCTCCAATTTTAGCTTTGCCTAATTTGTAACTGATCTTTGAGGTGGAAATGGATGCTAGTGACTATGTTATGGGGGTTATCCTACTTCAAAGAAGTAAGCTGGTATGTTACCATTAAAAGTTATTTCATGGTGTAATTATGAATTATTTTACATAAAATAAATAATTTTATGTTATTATTTAATTTGTCAAGAAATAGGACCACTATCCCATGGTAAGGAAACAATTATTCATACAGATCATCAACCTCTATAATATTTTCAAGCTAAAAATAAAATTCAACAAACTAAACACTATAAGTGGATGGGATTCTTACAACAATTTCATGTGGTTATAAAATATAAGAAAGTTATGACTAGAAAACTATCTAATATGTTATTTACACCTCCTTTGATTTCATCAATGGGCAATATAACTCTTCTTGAGTATTTTATGTGTGTATCTTATGTAGAGGGGTATGAGCATGATGTATATTTTGGGGAGCCATTTATTCAAGTAGATATGTCATAAGGTGCAATTTTTAATCCCAAGGAGGATTATTACCTTCAAGACGAATTATTTTACAAGCTGGGTAATATTTATATGTCTATGAAGGAAAAAGTTCAACTAATGAGGGAAGTACATACTTCAAAAAAATTATGACATTTTGGTGTTACAATATTATTTCACATTTTCATAGCTATGTTTATTGTCCTAATATGTAAGTAGATGTTTCCAAGTTCATAATAGGATGTGTATTATGTAGTACAATCAAACGTAGTAACAAAAAACTGGTTTTGTATATGTCATTATTGATTGCTTATAGACAATGGAAAAAAAATTCCATGGATTTTGTAAGTGGATAACCTATGTCAAATAAGGGGAATTACTATCTCTTTTTGGTTGTGGATCAGTTTATTAATATGTGCATTATTATTCATTGTAAGAAGACCCTCAAAGGTGTTGATGCAACTAACTTATTTTTTATAATGTGTGGGTCTATTTTGGTTTCCCTAGTTCTATTATTTTATATCAGGGCTCAAGGTTCCTTGGGATGTTTTGGGACACATTATGGGAGAATATGGATACTAAGTTGAAAAAATCTACCTCTTTTCACCCATAAATTGATGGGCAAACTGAGGTTGTGAATAGAACATTAGTACAACTCTTGAGAGAATAGAATATGAAGCATCCTAAGTCTTGGGATGAAATTTTAGTGTATATTCAACATTATTAAAACAATGTATTGCATTATTATATTATTAAAAATCCCTTTGAAAATTGTTTTAGCTACTTACCTTCATGCCTATTTGATGTTTTTAAATATGTAGTTGGAAAGTGGATCTAGATGTCTTTAAGGTTAAAAGATTCAATAAATTCACCTCCAAGTGCAAGAGAGGTGAAAGAGTCACAAGACAAGTACAAAGCAAGACATGATCAAGATAGGACTAAGCATAGTTTCTTTGTTGGAGGAAAGGTATGGTTTTACTTGAGTAGAGAAATGATCCAAGGTAAGTCTAAGATTAAGCCTCTTAGGTATGGTACATTTGAAATTATGAATTATGTGGGAAAATTGCTTTTCAACTTGATTTTCCTACTTATATGAAGATAAATTTAGTTCTCAATGTTCATAATTTATGTATTTTTTATCCTTATATGCTAAAAAATGAAGATTAAGGGTTGTTTCCACCTTCAATTAAGGACCTTACTCTAAATAGTTAGTTAGAATTTGAGGATGAAATTTTATTACAAAAGAAGGAAAGGACAACACAAAGAGGGGTGAAATAAAATTGGTTGGTAAGGTTAAGGGGTTAGCTACCCATAAAAGCCAAATGATATTATAGAGAAGATGTGGGGAATAAATTTTCTCAGTTATAGAATTTTTAAATCAATATGAACTTAAAAGCTGAAATTTAGGGAGGTATTATCCAATTTTGGATCCCAATGTATTATTCATGTATACTAGATGTTTTTAGTATGCCTCATTGTATTTAGTTCATATTTGTAAGACACTATTGTAATATATTTGATATAAAAAACATTAAATTAGATAATTTATAGTGGCAAAGTTAGTATGGGGATGATCTAGACTTCTAATAATGATGATGTCAGTATGTTTTAGCTTCTAAAATGGAGGGGTTTATCATAGATAACAAAAATACCAATATATTTAATATGGTAGTTGCACAAATACCCTTCAAAGTGATGAATTCAACATGTTTATACTCTTGAAATGGAGGGTTTTATCATGGATAGATGTATTGCCACTATTTACATGGTAAGGGTTGTGAAACTACCTTGATAGTTTCAAAAATACTAATGTTTGTAGGGGTAATTAAATAACTAGACAAAAAATTGTGTAATCATATCGAAGGTTTCAAAACCTCCAATCTTCATACACCAATGGTTTCACCATGAGACAAAGTATGAGAATGGGAACTATTGCAATTGTTTCCAATTATCAATGACAATTATTTTGAGTGTCTTAGTGGTCTCCAAAGTTGAGAGAGAATAAATATAGGTATTGTGTAAGGTAGAAGACATGAGAAAACATAATTAGAAGTATTGAAGTTGGATTCACATTAAAATTTGAAAATTTGAGACTTTTTTATTTTTGTCTATATGTTTCCTAATTTGATGTGGTTGGTCAACTACGTTTGAGTTAGAATAAGTTTATAATATGTCCAGTTCAATCTTATGTGCAAGTTTTGGATAGAGTAGTAGTGATATTTTTTTTCATGAATGCCATGTTTGTCATTAACTTATACATTTATTAAATTACATAGTGGAATGGAAGTGCAATTTCCACACTCAATGGAGTTTTTACCACACTAGATTTATGTGCAATACTTTGTATATTTCATTTCCAACACTTTTTTTTAATCTCTTTTTTAACTTTATAAATAGCCTACAACAATCATCTTCTAATTATTTACTGAGCTAGGAGTCATAAGATCCATGGTGATGAAGTTTAGTGTCGAATATCCACCTAGCCTTATGGATCATTTTATCATTTTGGAAGTAATATTCCAACAAGAAAATAAAAATATAGGCAAAAAATAATGAAGTCCATGATCAATCAAGCAAGAAACAAGTGGAAATATGAAAGTGAGAAGAATCAAGAAGAGGAATATCCCTAGTAACCTACAAATTCCATCACAACTATGTGTAAATTGGGTAGAAGGCATAAATATGTATGATTTATCATCATTGAGAATTCCAATGAGATTTCTGGGTTAGAAATAACAACCAAAGACAGGGTTTAGAGAAAATATGCATTTGACATAAAACAAGAGGCTAGAAGAATGATATAGAAAATTTAAACATATAAAAAGAGAAATTCAAACATGTTAGATGTGAAAATAATAATAATCAAGGAGAAACAAACATTTCAAGAGAGAATAGTAATAAGATAGAAATATAAAATGAAATACGATGAACCCAAAACTCATACATAGTGTAAGAGATAAATTAAAGATTGGAGATACAAAACATATAAAATAAAGAAAAATTAAATAATATGTACACAATAGATTGTTTTGTTGAAGTGTATGAGATTAAAAACCAATTATAACAAATAATCCCATCTAAATGGCCATGTTGCATATAATAAGCTACATAATTATCTTGATGATCAAGATTAGAAAATATCAAAGACAATGAATCTAAGGATCTAAATGTACCACCCACACTAGTGTCATCATAATATAATCATGAACCATATAGTAGATTTAATCATCATCAAAATTAGTGTAACCTTTACCATTGTGATTAGTTGTGGTAGTTGTTTTATCCTCTTGTCAAGGAAAAAAATCCGTAGTATAAATGGTATTTTGTATAATTGAACCCTTGACAAGTGCTTTATCTTGAATAGGTGCAAGAGGTTGGGACCATATTACCTTAGTATGTGGATGAATAAGTACATTAACTCTAGGTGTAGTCTTTTGAGGTTGTATGAATGTTTTTTTGGTAACATTTTAGGTAATACCTCATGTTGATATTGTATTTTTGATTCATAAGGAGTGCTTTGAATAGTAATCATTGTGTTATCATGTAAAAAATTTAAGCATTTATACAAAATTGGTGGGATTACTTTCAATTAACTAAGAAATGGTCATCCATATAATATATCATATGTTTTCTTATTTGTAAATACATGAAACCACACTAAAATAGTCTTGGGATCTATGGTGTTAGGTAACATGATACCCTTCAGATGTGTCCAAGTAAGGCAATCATATAATTTAATAATAATGGTTGTACCATATAAATCCTTTAGGATATATCCATGAATAGTTTTAAATTTTATTGTACATATGTTTAGACTTGATTGATTATCAACCATAATGACCTTTTTTAACCTTGAATGGGTATGAATAATAGTCTATTGCTAAAAAAAAAATTGGAATCTCATGGACATAGATAGTAATTGAAGGAATAATTTTATACTTTTTTGTGATTGCACCTATGAAACCATCTAAGATATGAGTAGTATAGATTTATGGGGTTGTTATGGAGATACCATATGAACACCATGTTGACTTTTATTATTCTAAGTAACATGATCTAGAAGAGGGATGGTAAAGACTTTCAAATGTTTATTTGGTTGAGGAGATAATTTGTTTAAAGTAATATTATGTCTTTCCACTTGTATTTAGTTATTATCAATTGAGTTTTGAATATTATGCCTTAATGAAAAATTAATATTAGTAGTATGATATAAATTTTTATGATAATAAAAATATATATTAACATAGTAATTCTAGGTAAAAGCCAAGATGAGTCAAACTCATGTTATGGAGGTAAATATATCATTATGCAATCAAATAATCATTTAAGAACTTTGGTGAGGACTCTTAGATAAAAGTTTAATTTCTCTTTTATCTTAGTTTGGAAGGAAAATCTTGTTAGGTGGTTGAGTTACCACATTGACTACATTATTGATCTCATTATTAGCTAGAAAATCAGTATCACTAGCCTTATCCTTGAATGTTGATTTATTGTTAGCTAATCAGTCACCCTTGACCAAGGTCTATTCAAAACTAGGTACTTGAGTCAACTAACCTTGTAAATGGTCTTGTTGAGAGTCATGTATTTGTGTTCTTGACTTGTCTTGTCATGGTATCTATCAAGATTTTTAAATGTCTAAACAGGGTCTTATTAGGATGTCAAGGTCCATGAAATGTGTCTTGTCCAATTAGTTAAGTGCCATGATATTTTATGATGTCTTTTGTAAGAAATTTAACAAATTTAAGGTAACTTTGGAGATGTTAAGGTTGTTTTAAAAATTTAAGGTATAAGTGATACATGGTGAAAACTATGAGGTGGTGATTTTCCAAGATATCATGGTGTTCCATAATGGATAGTGGACTAGAAGCGAAGTTAGTGAGATAAGAATTTTTGTCTTTACAAGCATTTTGAAGAGTTTAAGGTATTTTTGGAGAGATCAAGGTTTCACTTATTTTGTCTTTTATTGCTTGTTGTAATGTTGTGATCTAACTACCTTGAGGAATATCAAGTGTGAAGGTATAATACCATGAATAGAGGTCAAAAAAAGCCTTTTTGGGTCATTTGACACTTTTTTGAGACCATATTATATCTCTTTTATCCATACACCCAACCAAGAAGTGTCAAAGCTTCTTTTTCTGATGTACATTCATTTTTTGAAACTCCTTTGTTTATTGTTTTAGCCTCCAAGCATAACATAACGTGGTTAATGGTAGAAGAAAAGGTATAGGAATTTTTTGGTACTTTAAAACATCATTTTCAAATTCAATAAAATGCCATCTGTGATCTTGAACATAGGTACAACAAAACATTTCTCCCAAATGGATAAATTTTTTGAAGGAAAAGAGATTATGTAGGTTTTCATAGTGAATCAGAGCATGTGAAAACAAGAGAACATTGGCACAGGGTGATATAATACTATCACAACTTACTCCATCCTCCTCAATTTCAAAAACATGTAGATACAAAAGTTACAACTCTAAGAAGGGAAAAAAGTTGTTTAAGGTCTCCATCGGGTCATTAACAAGAGAAGAAGAGCCATTTTGATGAAGTTATTTCATGAAGGAGGAGAGGTATTAGGAAAAATGAAATTATGGAATGCTTACCATACATATTCCCTTAAAAACCATGGCAATATTTTTGGGATTATGGGGTAAAGATTTATGAACCATTGTTAACAAGTTAATTACTTTTTAAACCCTACTAAACCTTAGTATCTCAATTTTCCTCTTGAAATGACATGTCTATGTTTGATAAATCCATGGTTAAGGTTTTAAATCATATAATTTGGGTCAAATAGTATCTAAAACATCAAACCTAACGCAAATTCCCAATTTTCATGTTTGTATTAATAATAAATTTCATTGTTCAGTTTTTTTTGACATGATAGGTAGGGTTATTTGAGGTTGTGAAGTGTTAAAATCATGAAGGTTATTGAAATAAAGGTGAAAATAATGTATAAAAAATAATACAATCCAAATAATTTCTCATACACCATATCCATTCAAACATCCAATGCATGAATGAGTCAAATGTGGAGGTAGAGGTCTGCAAGGTTTAAAAAGATGTAAGTTTTGGGCCATTTTGATACCTTTGAGAATTTTTGGCTTGTGAAAAAGGATAAAAGACATGTAATTCATATTAATTAGTATATCACACCCATTTACATGTTTACCCAATATTTCATTCATCTCTAAAATGACTTTCTATGACTGGTTCAAGTACACAGGCCTCAAGTAAGAGAAACACATTCCTATGGGCAAGCATATTTGTTATTTTGGGGAATAATCCATATGAAATAGGGATTAAAACACTCATAGGGAAGTGTATATGACACTTAAATAGTATCAAAAAATTTGGTAAACCCTATGATCATATTTTATAAGAAGTTACAGGTGGCAAGCTGAAGGCCATTGAGTTAAGGCTCTTCGACAAGGTTTCAAGTATGAATAGAGAAATAACAAACCCAAAAATAAGGGTGAGGTATTTAATGAATTATTGAGATGTTAATATTTATTATAAAACCTCAATAAATTCACTTAAAGTCCTTCAATATCATTCATGGTCAAAATGTTAAAATAACAATGTATTCATGCATGCACAAGTAAACTATGTCAAGTCTACAAGTATAGAATGAGAGGTTCTTGGCAAAACCTCTATATTTTATCATTTGAAAAGGTGTTAAAATAATTAAAACAAACTCCACTTTAACCCCAAGATAATTCAAGGTCATAATAGGCAAATAAGTCAATTCAACAACAAGTTTTCAATAGGTTTTAAACTTGTAATTCACATCTACATGCCTGTACATAGGAATATGGAGAAAGAGTGCATTTTTGTGTTGAAATTGAAGTTTGGAGACTCAAGTTGAGTATGAGAGATATTGGGGAAGGTTTAAATAATTATTAGATAGAATATATAATATTCTATGTGCCAAGATATCAAATTGTAACTCCTCAATCAAGAAATAATAATTTTAAGAGAGAAAGGATGAGTCATAGGAGGTGAAGAGATACTTCTACAACACATCTCATGAGGCCATCATCAATCCAGGTAAACACATGTCAAGATGAATAATAGGACCATTTTTCACCTTTTATTGGTCTTATAACTGGTTTCATGATAGATGACAGTCATAATAGGCTTCTTACACGTCTACGCTCTCTCTTATCCATTCTTCTATATATAATCTCAAAAATGACACTGTAAAGGATCTTACATGTTAGTATGGAGAAACCATGCTAAAATTGATACTTTTTTATTTTGAACTGAATGAAAACTATTTTTACTTTATTCATCTCACATTTAGTGTTTTCAAGGTGAATTATTGATGAATGTTAGTATTGATGTTCAATCTCATTGCATTTGTCCACTTCATTCTTATCTCTTTGTGAGTAACTTATCTTCTTACAAGACATATGGTGTGTTTCAAGTAGGTATTCAAATGTTAAGTGTCAAAATATTTCATTATAGCATCACTCTAACATCCATATTGAAATACTTATGCTAAAAATATTATTTGAAGTTATGTGATCAGATTTAGTTTTGTCTTAACTTCGTTATCAACTCATAGACAAGAGGAGGAGACCTATAATTTGGTGCATCACCCCTTTTTTCTATTTTCTTTCATATTTCTCTTTCCCCTTTCCTTGAATTTTGAGTAGGTGTAGTGATAGTATATGTATATCATCAAGGGATCTATCCCTCTATGGAGGTTCTCTTTAGTCAAAAACACCCATAGCCTTAAAGAATTCACATTGTCTCAATTGAGTGAGGAGACTTGAAACACCTCCTCAAAGGGTGCAACTCAAAATGAAAATATTTTTTGGCATGCTCGGTGGGACAAGTACTCAAATTATTTCATCTATTGCATGATTTTTGGTGTTGTATTTTAATACATTAACCTTTAGAGGCATTTATACAAGCATCAGTGGTGACTTTGAGTTCATTCTACTAGTTGTAATAGCCCAGGTATTCTTTCCAAGTAATTATCATTTATTTTACTTCCCACATTAAGTTTCATGGCTAAGTTTGAAGTGGGTTTCAACTTGTTTCAAGTTATTGATCCACATCAACCCTATGAAGAGCCATACCAACCCTATAATTCTCCCACTTTCCCCTTAAATGGATCTAATTATGCATCTAACCAACCTTATCAAGTTTTTCAGCCTTAATACCTAACTTTCCAAGCATGCCATAAATCCTATATACCCCTTTTTCTCCAAGTTAGCCTTCTCTTTATCTTAGCCTATCCAAAATTTTTAGTGATATCAAGGTCAAGATTGCAAAAATTGATCAAGAAGATCAAAATTTTGAAAACTTGCTTCCTCAAGTTCCTTAATCTCCTTAGCTAAGGAGGTTTCCAAGCTTCTCACCCACTCATATTACAATTCAAAATAAAGAGGGAGAAATTTTTATAATCCAAACTAAGAAAGTTTCCAAGTTTCTTGAGCCCCTCATCCATTCCTCAAGTTAGAATTATTCATAAGGATAAGGGTATATCAGAATTTGATAGGATGATTGCTAAATAAAAAGAGAAGAATAACAAATTTTTAGCATAAGCCTCTTTTCATCTTCCTTAAGAGATTCTAAATGATCCCATTAACCCAAAATTTCCAATTTTTAAGAATACTCCTTCAAACCCCAAACCAACTCATGAGCATATTCATCCCACTCTACCAAATGAGCCATTTTTCCCTCTCACCATCTCCCTTTTTTAAGGAGGACCCATTGTATGGAAGGCAAGTAAAGGGGAGCCCTTAATGATTCACTTTCCATTTGAAAATGAGTATTATACCTTTAGTCCACTAGTTGGAACCCTTTTCCCTCCCACCATCTCCCTTTACGTTAGAGGACCTGTTGTCAAATGAGGAAAATTCAAGTGAACATGATGAAGAGCTTCAACTTTTAGTTGTAGCTACAAATGAGCCTAAAGAAGGATATGATGAATATGTTCAAGTGGTGGCTATAGTATAGGTGCAATTTAACATTCTTTAAGATGTATCAAGTGGCCAAGAAAAGAAAGAACATCTAGATGAAGATAATTCAATCCTTTCTAGTCAAGAGTGCATTTAGGGGTATGATCAAGAGATTTATTGAACAAACAAGCTTCAATTTAGCATGGAAGAAGAAGATCAAATTATAGCAGAGTATGAGGTAGATATTAATGAATACATCTTGGTTATTACTCTTGTTAAGCCTCATGAGCAATTTGAACAAGTTCAAGACAACATGGCAACAACTAGTGAGATTGTAGTAGTGGTTTCACATGGTAATATTCCTAAACACAAGCTAAATAAAGACACAAAATAAAATGTAGTGATTCCTAGTGAACCTAAATAAGCTCAAAGTGGGGATCAAGAAGGTTTAGATGACATGTGGTAGTCATACTTATACATTTACAAAGAATTTGAGGATATTGACAGGTCTACAACTCATGAGAAGAAAAATAAGGGTGTCATAGGGATAAGAGGATGAACCCAACAAGTTATAAAAACAACACTATGATTTCATTGAAAATTTGGAAAACCTTAGTAGACCTACATATCTTAAAGGGTAAAATAAAAACATAAATCAAAATTCATTATCTGACTTGTAAAGAAAAGTGCCTCAATTTGTCATGATTGATCAGGAGTAGCCTTTGAGTAGGGCAAAAATTGCATTATTTTCATCAAATAATCAATCTTGGACAAGGTATGACATTGTTCTTGATTTACCTGATTAGTCCATAGGTAAAGAAATGAAGGAGATAGGCTTGATTCTAATCAATAATATCATGAGCATAACAACATATTAAGAGGTAACACATACCTCTCACCTCACAAGTAAGCTTCTAATAGAATCCATCTATCAAGTGCCAATTTGCTCATATGGAGTTAGGAAGATTCTGAAACTTTTCCTTTTGATCTAGGTGGAATAGGCCTTTGAAGTCTTATACATAATAAGCTATTTTTTTTTTCTTTCTCCAAGTGATTCTAACACATGTTTTCCTAGTCGTTTATTTCTCTCTTTTCCCTAAATGATTATTGCATTTGTGTGTGTCTTGATTTTTGTGTGTGTGTGTGTTTAAGGTATCCCCATTTTTAGTTTGTTTCAAAATATAATGTCATGTTCAAGTTTAGTTTTGGTCTCACACATAAGCAATGTTTAGTGATGCCATGCCCAATTAGCTATTTAAGGCCACTAGCATAAATGTTTAGTAGGAAAACTGTCCTAGGAGGTTGCCAAAAATGTTAGCTAATCTGTCACCCTTGAATTAGGTCTATTTAAAATTAGGTACTTGAGTCATCTAACCTTGTAAATGGTCTTGTTGAGAGCCATGCCTTAGTATTCTTGACTTGTCTTGTCATGGTGTCTATCAAGTTTTTTCAATCTCTAAACAAGGTCTTATTAGGATGTTAAGGTCCATGACATGTGTCTTGTCTAATTAGTCTTATGTCATGATATTTTATGAGGTTTTTTACAAGTAATTTAGAAAATTTTGAGGTAACTTTGGATATTTTAAGGTTGTTTTAAAATTTAAGGTATAAGTGATACAAGGTGAAAATTATGAGGTGGTTATTTTACAAGATAACATGGTGTTCCATAGTGGATAGTGGACTAGAAGAAAAGCTAGGGAGATAAGTATTTTTCTATTTACAAGCATTTTGAGGAGTTTAAGGTATTTTTGGAGAGATTAAGGTTTCAATTGATTTGTCTTATATTTCTTTTTGTAATGTTGTATTATAATTCCCTTGAGTAATATCAAGTGTGAAGGTCTAATACCATGCATAGATGTCAAAAAAAGTCTTTATGGGTCATTTGACACTTATTGAAGAGCATATTATATCTCTTTTATTTGTACACCCTTCTAAGAAGTGTCATAGTCTCTTTTTCTAATGTACATTCATTTTTTGAAACTCCTTTGTTCATTATTTTAGACTCCAAGCATAGCATAACATGATGAATGGTAGAAAAAAAGGTAGATTAAGTTTTTGGTACATTACAACATCATTTTAAAAGTCAGGAAAACTCCATTTGTGATCTTGAACACAAGTACAATAGAACATTTTTCCCAAATGGATATGTTTATCGAAGGAAAAGAGACTATGTAGGTTTTCATAGTGAATCAGATCATGTCAAAACAAGAGAGCATTGACATAGGGTAATACAATCCTATCATAACCTCTTCTAGCCTCCTCAATCTCAAAACCATGCACATATAGAAATTCCAAGTCTAAGAAAGGTAAAAAACTGTTCAAGGTTTCCATCAAGTCATTGGCAAGAGAAGAATAGCCATTTTGATGAAGTTTTTTCATGGAGGAGAGTTACTAGGACAAATGGCATTAGGGGATGTTGAATAATCATATGCCATCAAAATTATGGCAATCATTTTGGGATTAGGGGGTAGATCTTTATGAACCATTGATAACAAGTTAACTACTTATTAAACCATAATAAACCTAAGTGTCTTAGTTTTCCTCTTGAAATGACATGAATGTTCTCAATTAATGCTTGGTGAAGGTTATAAAGCATCTCCTAGGGGTCCAATAGTCTCTACAACATGAAACCTAACACAAATTCCTAATGGTATGTTTGTACTAACAATAAATTTCATTATTATTTTATGAAGTGTTAAAATCATGAAGGTGGTTGAAAGCAAGGAAAAAATAATCTATCCAACCTCATACAATCAAAATAATTTCTCCTAATCCAAGCAAACATATAATGCATGAATGAGTCAAATGTAAAGGTACAAATCTACAGGGTTTGAAAAGATGAAAGTTTTGGGCCAGTTTGATACTTTTGAGAGTTTTGGGCTTGTGAAAAAGGATAAATCACATTAATTAGTCTCTCACACCCATTTACATATTTCCCCAAGATTGCATTTATCTCCAAAATGACTTTTTAGGACTGGTTCAAGCACACAAACCTCAAGTGAGAGAAACACAGTCTTATGGGCAAGCATATTTATTATTTTGGGGAATAATCCTTATGAAATAAGGATTGAAAAACTCATAGGGAAGCATATATGACACATAAATAAATCCAATAAGATATTAAATGCCTATGATCATCTTTGATAATAATTTATAGGTGGCAGGCTAAAGGAAATTGAGTTAAGGCTCTTGGATAAGGTTTCAAGTATGAAGAGAGAAGTAACAAACCTAAAATCAAGGGTGAGGTCTCTAATGAATTCTTGATTTTTATTCCTAATTATTAAACCTCAAACAAGTACCTTAAACCCCTTAAATATCATTCATGGTCAAAATGGTAAAATAATAATGTATTCATGCATGCACAAATAAATTATGTCAAGTTTGCAGTCTAGAATGAGAGGTTCTTGGAAAAACCTATGAAGTTGATCATTTGAAAAGGTCTTCAAAAAAGTAAAAAAAATTCCACTTTACCCCCAAGATAATTCAAGGTCATAAGAGGTAGGGAATTCAATTCAACAACATGTTTACAATAGGTGTTAAATTTGAAATGCACACCTACATGCCTGCACACACGAATATGGAGAAAGAGTGCATTTTTGTGTTGGACTTGAAGTTTAGAGACTCATTTTGAGTATTAAGGATCCTAGGTAAGGTTTAAATAATTATTGGATAGGAGGTCAAGTAGGCCATGTGTCAAGATATCAACTTGTAAATCCTCAATCAAGAAAGGGCAGTTTCAAGAGAAAAAGGATGAGTCATAGGAGGTGAAGAGCCACTTCTACAACACCTCTCATGAGGCCATCATTAAGCCAAGAAAACACATGTTGAGATGAATGATAATACTATTTTTCACCTTTTTTTGTTATTATAACTAGTTTTATGATAGATGATAGTCATAATAGGCTTCCTACACATCTACCCTCTCTCTCTTTTCTCCATTATTCTATAAACACTCCTAAAAAGGACATTGTAAAGGATCCTCCATGTTAGTATGGTGAAACCCTACTAAAATTGATACTTTTTCTTGCTTTTTAAGTGAATTAAAACTATTTTTACCTTATTCATCTCACATTTAGTGTTTTTATGGTGAATTGTTGATGAACGTTAGTGTTGATATTCAATCTCCTTACATTTGTCCTCTTCATTCTTACCTCTTTGTGAGTAACTTATCTTATTGTAGGTAATATGGTGTGTGTCAAGTAGTTATGAAAATATTAAAGTGTGGAAATGTTTTAGTAGATCCTCACTCTAGGCCTCTTGATTGTCCCTCTTAATAGATGTATTAACTATAACCTCCATATTAAAATACTTATGCTAGAAGTATGTTTGAAGTTATGTGATTAGATTCGGCTTTGTCTTAGATTTTTTATCAACTCATAAACAATAGGATGAGACTTATAATTTGGTGCATTACCCCTTTTTATATTTTATTTTAGATTTCTCTTTCCCTTTTCCTTTCATTTTGAGTGTAGTGATAGTATATGTGTAGCATCAAGGGAACCAACCCTCTCTGGAGGTTATCTTTAGTCGTAGGCCACCCATAACCTTAAAGAGTTACTATTATGTCAATTTAATGAGGAGACATAAAATACCCCCTCAAAGAGTGAAACTAAAAGTGACAATATTTACCTTGATATTTATCTCCACTAGAGGTGGGGGTACAAATCCCATATTTAAGCATATTGGCCTTTAAAAGCTTGATCTCAAATATCCTAACTATGTGACAAAGTTCATCAAAATATTGGTATGAATTTAAAATCACTTTATCTTTAAAATTTTGAATTTTTTTTGAGAGAATATATTTTACAATTCCATATTAGGTAATTGGTGAGTCATTTTTATAAACATTATTTTATATTTGAGCACATACTTAATAATAGAATCATTAAGTCTTTTTTAATTTTTTATAGTTGAGAAAACATTTTTGGCTAATGCCGATTAGAAAATGAGCTAAGAAACTATTGACCAAAGAATTGAATTGATGCACATAAATTGATGAAGGGAATAAAACTAATCTAAGGCATAATACTTAAGTCTTCTAAGAAAAATATTAGCCAATAGTATATCAATTTACATAAAGTCAAGACATCAAACATAAAAATGTTTGATTTGATGTGAAGGATCAAATTTTCCATTAAATAAATCAAACTCAATGCTAAAAAAATAGTATGTAGGGGAAGGAAAGAACCTCATAAGCCAACAGGTTGAGTAATATATCATGAGAAGTAAACACATGACTTGATTTTTTAGATCCTTAGGAAATTATTTGAATTTTTTGTTACATCGCATGCATGGTTTGAATATTTTATTGAATAATTATGTCTTAAAAAGTAGGAATCAAAGTTGAATTAACATGTATATTGATAGACACCTTATGCATTTTTGATAGACCGTGACCAAAATATGTATATCAAAAATTTCATCTAGAAGTAGGAGGCACAAAATAAACATCAAGACCAAGATAAGAAGGAATAGGGATAAAAATATAAGTAGAAGCAATAAATAGAGACATAATATTAGAATCATTAGTAGTAATAACCATGATACCTAATATGAAAGGAAAACCTTTAGTAGGCTAAATATAAGCATTCAAACATTCATTATTAGTTACAACATGTACTTTCATAGATACAAATTCATTAGATAGTTTTATCTTATTTTGTTCCTCTCTAAAAACATATATTGTTGCATCCAATTCTTGAGGGAATAAAGAAAAATATTTTTCAAAGCAAGTTATTTCATGTGCACTTTTTACATTAACATTTTTAACCTCATTATTCTCAACATTGTCATTCAAAGCATTGGCATCCATAACATCTACATTTACATCATTTGCATTTTTATCATTCATGTTTGTACCATTTTCATTATCATATACATATGTATCAATAAAATGAGTATGAACTTCATTAATAATCTCAAATTTATTTTTTAAATCAACATGAGTACTAAACAAAGGAATCTGAACAACATCAACATCAATATATCACTTAGCCTAGTAAGTATTTTAGGTATAACTTCATTAATTAGCATAAAAGAGAAGCATAAAGAACAAATAAAAATCTATGGCTAATGATATCATTAATAATATCCATTTTATTTTTTAAATCAACATGAGTACCAAATAAAGGAATTTGAACAACATCGATATGTCTACCACTTAGTCTATTACTTATCCTATTAAGTATTTAGATCTAACTTCATTAATTGGAATAAAAGATAAGCATAAAGAACAAATACAAATATATGGTTAATGATATCAAAATAAAAAACCAAAACCCTAGATAAATCAAATACAAACTATTCACAATTAGACACTATAAGGGATAAGAGCATGAAACCCCGAGCTTAACTATTACATAAAAAACATGTTCACCAAAATGTAAGTATGGAATGGTGCATAAGGGATATTACACCAAGTAAAACTACAAAAATCCATCAAACTAGGGCATAAGGGAATATGTTACCTAAATATAGTAAATAAATATCTATCCTAATGCTAAAGGGGATATAAAATTAAAGTACCTAGAATGATTGATAAATGAAAATGGGATTTATAATCACATAACTATTTTTGACTCACTTCAACTTTGACAATTGTTTAATTTATGAGAAGATTATCAGGAAACATTATAGAAGAGAATCCAAAAAGATGAGTGTGATTTGAAGAAGTGACCAGAATTTGACTATCTAAATATAGGTGGATAAAAATCAACTATTTGGATTCTGATAGTTTATCCTAAAAGTGGAAATCATGTTTTGGAAATGGCCATGTTGATAAAATCAATCTAAAACTCTATGAATTCCTTCATTTATGCCTGCTTGATATAAATCTCTCTCATATCAATGAATTGGTATGTGACACTTATATAATGCCTTCTAATTTGATCAAACCCTAATACAAACCATGAATCCTTGTAAACACATGAACATTTTATTTTTATTTTTTGTGCCTTAACTTCATAGTTTATGATAGTTTTAAAATAAGAACTCATGCATGTCAATAATTAGATTTGTGTATATGATAATCCCATATCTTATCCCTATAATATGAGATACAAGATGCAAATATCATGATTTTATATGATCTTTTAATAATCCTTCTCTTGGTACAGGTATGCAACAATAATTATTTAATATGGTAAAATGGAATCCATAGATGTGATATCTAGTTTTATTTCTTATAATTGTGATGTGTTTCCAATTGACCTCTCTTTGAATATGTAGTAGGGTGATTATGTATAAATAAACTTATTGAATTCAAATTAGTACATTATTTATGTGTAAGCTAATATTGTGGAAGTGGGAAATATGATAATCATGACATAAGAAAACATGGTGAGATGGAATAAAAGACCCATAACTAACATGAGAAGTATTGGTATGGCCTAATAGTGGTCAAACAACTATCAAATTATCATGATAATGGTATAGGTGATAAAATCTCAAGAAATATAGATTAACGATTTTTTAAAATGAAAAACATGATAAATTTGAATATGTTCATGAGTGAATGATGATAAAGAAAGGATATGCGAGGTCTAACAAAAATAAAAATCTATCAATAAGATCCCAAATTGAAGCCATGATCCATATGTATGAAAACATGATAATAAAATTTTAATCACAATATTATACCAAAATTAGGTGCCTATAGTTATTACCCTATATTTTCATATCCATACATAATATCATCGATGCTCATTCCATGATCCTCAATGGCAATCAAGACATTCATGTAAATTATGATGATACAAAGTTTATTTTATTTTACAAGTCATTGGAGTTAGAATTTTGGATAATGTAACCTTTCTCCTTCTTTTAAGATTAAAATCAATATCATATTTGATATTAACTTTGATAGCTCGTATAAGTTTTGGGTGCAACTTATTCTATAATCCCCCTAATACACTTATTTATTTTACTTTAATATGTATGTACACACACATAAAAATGGGGAAATATATAAAAACCTAATTTTAGTAAAGTAATAGTTAATTTCTATAGTATTAGTGTGTTTATGTCTTTTTGAATAATTGGTTCTCATTAGGTCCCTATTGGTGTTTTTTATTGTCTTTTATGACATTTGTGACACCTCTTCATATTTGTTTATCTTTATGGATCTCTATTATTATTTATTAGGCCATGTTTCTCTATGTTCTTTCTATTTTCTATATCTTTCATTATTTTCTATTTTTGTGGATGTATTTTTCTTTTATTCTTTAGATTTCACACTCATGGGTTTTTTCAAGAACTTACCACTACACTTCTAGTCCTTTTTATTTTAAAGGCCCTTTTGGTCCTCCTTTTGTATTATCAATATTTATTCCATTTTGTCAGCTTTTATTTCCCATTATATGTTGGCTTACATGCTAATAATATCCTAATTTGAAATAGACAAGTCTATAATTACATGAGTGCATTGATGAATTTAACACACATATTTGAATTGAAAAACCATCTATTGAAAGGTGTAAAATCAAAAGATTACATTGTTAGAGAAACACCTATATAGTAAAATCAAAATTAAAGGATTAGTGAATAAGCATATAGAATAAATGAGTTTATTACATCTCGTTGATAATAATAAGGATAAGGGCCATGATCTTCATATTGAATTTAATGCTTACTAGATTGCATTGACCATCAATTACCAGCTTGTGAAAGAATAAGGGTCCAATTGAGAAATGGCCCTCAAACCTACCCCTCATCTTTATATTTTTACAAGGTGATTTGATTTTATTAGGGTTAAAAGTAAGGATAAGTATTTCTATACTATTTATAGTGAATTGCAAAAAAATGGTCAAGATTTTTGAAGAGTAGAACTTGAGGAAGGATTTTGTCAAATTTATTTTGAGATCTGACACAATTTGACTAGGAGCATACCTCATATCTCCTAGAGTGTAAAACTACACTTATGTTATTTTTTTACATTTCAACAACTTTACACAATAATTATGGTTTTATTTGAATCAACCTTTGGATCTATTTTCAATTTATTTCAGCCTCAAACAACACACAAGTTTGGTAAAAATATGGTATATATTTAATAACCCTCTCTTTGTCACTTTAAATCATTTAATTTTTCCCCTTGTGTACATTCAAGTATATATTTATGATTATATTACTATATTTAGTTCATAAATAAATCATACACATCATTGTATGTTTTAGTGTAGTGTTTTTAACTTAAATCTAATTTACCATACTATATTAGGATTTTTGGGTGATCTCCAATAAATCCAAATAATTAGAGTAAGGTTTTTGGATTAGAGGGACAACTGAACACATCTATGATTTTTTGTAAATGAAACCTTTATTAAGAGCATACACAATAATAAGGAGCATACTTTATGCACCTAGTCAAAACGTTAAAGTTTTTACAACGTAAAAAGATTTTTTGTGTTTAATTTATTTGTGTCTCTAGACATGTTTCCAACTGATTTTATCCTCCAATAATACATTGGTTGATACAATTGGTATTTATCTCATAGCCCTAACTTCATGCATTTCAGTTATTCCAATACTTACTTTATATGCAATTAGGTATGTTTGTGTTATTATATTATAAATTTTTATTCAAATATAAATTACACAAAAAAATTTTGGTTAGTGTGATATACTGCACATGTAAACTAATTTCCCATATTAAACTTGCATATATTCATGAAATATGTGTTATATTTTTTTGATAATTAGTTTATGCATTATTAAGTCTAAAATTATAACAACATACCAAAATGGACTACACCTTAATGTGTGACAAAATTAGTATTGTATTAGCCACTAGGATCAATATTGATTTGATTTTAACTTGAAAATAAATCCATAAAGAAAATATTCTTAGTACCGATAGCATAATCAACACCCATATCAATATCAGGTAATGAAAAAATATATTTGGGAGATATCTTGCTTATATATCAAAAATCAATCCATTACCATAATGCCCCCAATTAGTTTTCCAAATTTTAAAATGTTAGAAATCCACTAAGGGTAGTTGATAAGTCTAATAAAACCAACATAGAGTAATTTTTTGTTTTATTTCCTAACTAACAAAGCCTCCTTAGGATGCATCTTTTTAATCTTCTACTTTACAAGCTTCACATTAGGGTTTACAAGAAGGTTATGGATAGCAATAGAAGTGGACACACCATGAATATCAACATAATACTATGAAACAAATATTTTGATACTATACCAATAATTTTGTGTTAAGACCCTTTCTAGAATATATTAGAACACTAGTGCAAATTCCATAAATAATATCAAAAATGGGTGGAAAAATATTATATTACATACAAAAAGTAGAAGAATTGAATTATAATATCATTGGCCTCTCCGAAGGGGAAACCTATTTTAAGCAAGCTCAATATAATATAATTCATGAGTGTCTTTCCACTAGTCTAGGCTACTATTTATGTTAATTCTATCCTAGCTAACTACTAGTTACCATGCATGTGGGATTATTATAATTAACTAAAGGGATGACTTAAAAAGTATATACATATGAGATCCTTCCCCACTAAAAATATTTTCCCCTAAAATTTGAATCTAAGGAAGTTATTGCTGGAAAGAAGGAGGGGTTCCCATGTCGCATCTTCTAGCTACATTCCATGGCACTGTACATACCTAAATTTTGCATGGTGTAATATTTTTGATAAATCTAATGATGATGTAAGGATCTCTACTTAAAGAGATTATTTTGGGTTCTATCTCTCTTTTTATTTTTTTTTCCTTTTTTGGATTTTATGCTTGTCAAATTCTCATGTCTTAAGTCTTCATGCTTCAAATTTGAAAAATTTTCACATGGTGTCAAAATCACCATGACAAAAATGAAACTACCATGGGGGAAATGAAACCACCATGATAGTTTTATATTTTTCCATGATAGTTTATGAATCTAAAGCAATCATTTCATAACCACCGTGGTGATTCCATTTCCATCACCTACAAAAACCGAACGTTCCATCATGCTTTACCCATTTTTAGTATCTGAGTCTTCAATTTTCATGTGTTTTACTTGATTTTGATTGTGTTTTCTCATTATTTTACTTTGTAATTGAATTTAGGGTTTCCCAAATCACTCTTAAATCTATTTTTATCAAGTTGACTTGACCAAGCTCCCAATCAAGCTTCAATTGACTCCTACATGCAACCTCATTTATTCCCTTATAAGTATCTCATTTTCCCAAGGTTTTTAAGTCTAAAAATTAAATCAGAGATTGAAACTTTCTATTTTTAAAAATACATAGCCTACCTAATTTAGTTTTGGAAAAATTTGGCTTGAATTTATGGGCATCTTTATGTTTACTCTACTTAAGTTTAGAGAAGGGACTTCACTTAATTGACAACCAGTTCTTTATTATTTGTGAATAAATACAACCATAGTACAATTTATCTATTTTTCATAATTATGTATTTATTTATCTATTATTTTTTATCTTTTTTCTAGAGTTACAAAGGTCAATATTGAGAAAAGGCTCTAGCTACCCAAGGATCATATACACATAACAACCATTTCTTCACCTTTGCTTGGTCTCACCATTGATCAAGTTAAAGTTATTTTCAGAATTTTTTTGTTTATTAGAATATAGTATATTATTTTTTATTATTAATTAGATTAAAATTCATAAAATAATAAAATAAATCATCTTCCACTCTCTTCTTTTTCATAAAAAAGTAGTTTTGCTTTCTTTAGTTTGTGGTTGTATATCAAAGCTTCAAAGAACATCATTTAGAATTAAATCTAGGGTAGATTATGATAAATTAATCATTATATACATAAATTTATTATATTATTAATTTTATCTCAACACATATTCATCAAACAAGCACATACATCCATACCCACACACTCAGAACCTAGAAAAATCAAAACTTGTGTATTGGATCTAGTTTATCTATCTTGCATATCAAAAAAACTCATAAAAATCAGAAAATAAGAATAAAAAATATTCACTTAATGATATAACCTTTTATAATCTCATACAATCATTAAAAATCTCAAAAACTTTAAATTCAGCTTGCATACTAGACTAGATCAAAGGAAAACTAGAAATTACATAACATAAAATAAACCTTAGATTCAGATTTCGGTTCTTGATTTGCAAGTTCAAAAAACTTAAATTACATATTAAATTTCACTTATTTACATTCAAAAAATAAAACAAAAATTAACATTTCATTCAGCGCATGTAGATAAAACATGTCAATCAAACTAAGAAAAACCAAAATTAGTACTTGCACCTTTAATCTAGAATTCAAATTTTAACACTTGCATCCTTAAAAATATTGAAAAGAATAAAGATCAAAACATTTACCCTCTAATTTAATTTTATCTATTTATTTTTATCATTTTAGTTAATTTATCTTAGTATTGAAGTTTACTTTCATTTTAAAACATCACCAAAAATACCAAAAGTAGAATTAAAAAAGCCATATCAAGACATGCACAAGTTTTGATTTTAAACATTCAAAACAAGATTATGTTTTCCCTTGGATGACACTTTTAGAACAACCATATCTCCATAGAGTAGGCATATTTCCTAGAGTTAGATCTCCCATTTTCACTAGTAACATCCACATCAATATTAACATTGAGTTTAGAAGTAAAGGTTTTTAATTTACTCCCATTCCACAACTTATCATTAGCCAACTTAATGATCTTGATGAACAAGATCATTTGGAAGTGAAACCAATAATTATACTTATTCATACTTGAGCCCGATAATCTAATATATTCAATTAGAGACCTTCACTCTTCCCTTTACTCCTCCTTAAGACTAGCCTCATCGTATTTTCATTCATTTCACATATGACATTGATTGGACATAGTCAACTTGATAGAGTTAAATAGTTCCCTATAGTCATCTATCCTAATTATGCTTTATTACCCATACCTAATATTGACCAAGAGCTTATGTATCTTGTCCTCACTCATATTCAAGGTTTTTGGAATTTTATCTCCCCTCAATTTGACACTCTCAATGAGTAGTGTGATTCAAGAGAGATTTTTTAGTATCGCCAAGAACACCCTTTACCACCTATAGTCTAAAAACTCATCCTTTCACCTCAACCTAATAAACCAAATCCATAGACTTACCATCCTATCATATTTTTATCAGTTGTCTAGGCCAAACCTTGGGAAGTAGAGTGTATGAAGGTTAGCTTGTCACTTTTCACATTTATATCACTAGACTAAAACCTCAAGGATGGTTTGATTACAAATCTATAGGAACACCTCTTAAAAATAAATTTAGATTCAAGGAGAGATAATTATGCATTGATCTCAATAAGTACTATCTGAGTTGTGATATTATCACCTAAAATTTTATTTAAATATGAGACATGAAAAACTAGATGGACATACAAAGAGGGTGGATTTTCCAACTTGTATGCAATAAGACTAATCTATTCGAGAACCTTATAAGGTTTGTATAAATTGGGATAAATATTTTGACATCCCTTTAGTTTGAGATAGTTCTGATTATAATGTTGTAGTTAGAGGAAAACTATATCTCTAGGTTGGAAGGTGAGTTCAAAATGATGATAATCCACATGTTGCTTCATTGAAGAGAAAAATAGACCTAAAAAATAAAACAAGAGAAGAAAATTTAGTAAAATCCTTAAGCTAATAGAGTAATAAAAATAGCATACACACAAGATTAAAAAGTACACATGAATTCACCTAGAAAAACCCTTTCTAGTGAAAAATCCAACACAATAACTCCTTTTTTATTATATTGACTCAACCATTTACAATACAATAATGTAATTTCTAATATTGATTTTCCATATTATATGTGTGAGTACATATATACACATCAATATGTAACTATCAAAGTGGTATTAAAATACCATGGGTACCAAAACCATTGGTTATATAAAACATGGGTTAAAACTACACAAATACATACCAATATGGTCCCAAAAATATACAACACATCTCCCACAATATCCAATTAGTGGAATAATTTCTATAGAGGGCCACAAGGCCATACCTTTAGTATCTATGGGTATATTTTTCCATTAATTTTTTTATCAATAAAATTTCTCAATACTCATAACCTTTGTCAATGAATCAACAATGTTCTCACATGTGTCTACCTTCACTAATAATATCTTATTTTCCTCTAGCGTTTCCCTTAAAAAATGGTATTACACACCAATGCTTTTATTATAAATTGATACTCAAGGTTATTTACTAAAAAAATACACTTTGAGAGTCACAATATATCATTACAACATTTTGAACAAATCCAATAGTGGAAATTAACCTTTGAATATCCTTTGAATATAAACCACTTCATAGCTTGCTTGAGAACATGTACTCAGCCTCTATGGTGGAAATCACAACACTATCCTATCATTATATCATCCAACTTATAACTCCACCTAACAATTTGAACACATACACATTGATATATCTTTGACAAACAATATTTATCACCTAGTCTGAATCAAAAAAACCATGTAGATTTAATGTTTTACTTTCACCAGGATTACCCTGATAGTATATTTCATAATCTAACATCATACACAAATACCCAAATATCCTCTTCACTAAAATTCAATGTTTCTTACCAAATTTGATATAAATATGATCACTACTCCCACTACACGAGCAATTTTAGGTTTGGTATAAACAATTACATACATAAAACTACCAACAACAATAGCATACGAGACTAGGTATATGTCCTCAATTTCTTCTTCTATTTTAAAACATTGATCATTAGAAAAATTTGACCAATAAGAAAGTGAGTATTGAAAGGCTTAATTTAATTCATCTTAAACCTTTACAATATCATCTCAACATACTTCCTTTGATTTAACCACAATTTCTTGTTTACCCAATCCATTTTAATTTTCATACCCAAAATATATTTTGTGGCACTGAGACCCTTCATATCAAATTGAGAAGATAATTGAGACTTAACTTACCTAATCATTTATGTATTATTATTAATTAACAACATGTCATCCACATATAATATTATGATAATAATTATTTCACTTTCATGTTTAAAATAAACATGGATCAACTTTCCATCTTCCAAGTTTAATCCCAACACATACCTATCAAATTTTTAGTTACACATTCTTGGTGATTTCTTCAAGCCATACAAATAATTTTTTATCCTGCACACTAAATTATCCTTTCCTTTTATCTTAAATATTTTTGATTACATCATGTAGATTTACTCCTCAAGCTCACCATGTAGAAAAGTTGTCTCTACATCCATTTATTCGATTTATATATCGAAATCAAGAATAATAGTTATAAGAAATATAATTTAATTTAATTTATCAATAGGAGAAAAAATTTCACCAAAATCAATTACCTCTACCTTCGAGAATCATTTTTATACCATGTGAGATTTATACTTGTTCATTTTCCCATTTGTATTGTACTTCTTCTTGAATACCCATTTTCAACCAAGAGGTTTTATTCCAGGTGATAATTTCATGAAGTCCTATGTCTAACCTTTATCTAAGGACTCCGTTTAATCCTCCATAGCCTTTTTCCAAGAATTTTTTTTTTTAGGTGAAATCTTGATTTACACTTTTGGGTAATTCATCAGTGATAAACAAAATTGATAAAAGGAATGTACAATGGAAATCAAGACTGTACCTATTAGGTGTCCTTCTCACATGATATGATCTTCTCAAGATTGGAATTTTTAGTTATGTATCTTTTAGTTCCTCCTTAGCTTCATTTGAATCTTCATCTAAATATTACTCTTGAAACTCCCACTCTGGTTCATATTTTGTAGTTGTTTCAAGTTTAAACACTTCTTTTCCCTCTTATTCTTCAATTTAAATCTATTCAAGTTCATAATTTTGTTATCCTTCTTTTGGAATCCCTTTACCTATGTGAAGATATCATTGTGACTATAAATAGTCCTTTTATTTTAGACTTACATAGCTTGTATCCCTTTACACCAAAACCATATACAATAAAAATATACTTTGTTGAATTTTTGTCTAGCTTAGTCATTTTCTCCTTCAAAATATACATATAAGCATCACAACCATAATCTCTAATATGTTTTAAAGAGGGTTTATTACTAGTCCATACTTCTTATGGAGTTTTATCGACCAAGACTGATGTGGGAAATCTATTGATCAAATATCAAGTAGCAGTGATTGTTTCTACCTAAAATTTTATTTCAATTCTACACCAATGAACATGATTCTCACCTTATTCATTAGTTTTTTATTCATTTTTTCTATAACTCCATTCTACTATGGTGTATGTGGAGTTTTATTTTGCCTTTCTATTTCATAGTTTGTACTAAACCATTAAAAATATTTGAACGGTATTCTCCACCATTGTCACTCCTCAAAACCTTAATCTTCTTATCTCTTTAGTTTTAAACAAGAGCCTTAAAATCTATAAACTTATTGAAAACCTGAGATTTAGTCTTGATATAATAAATCTAATATTTTCTCAAGTAGACATCTATAAAATAAATATAATATAAATATTTACCTATAGATAGAGCCTTCATTTATCCAAACACATCAACATGCACTAAATGCAAAATCCCTTACAATCTCGTAGCATTATTGGGAAACTTCACTCGAGTTTACTTACCAAACACACAATGCTCATAGAAATTAAAGTCTAATGGGTAGTCAAAATTCCACTAGCAATAGCTTTAGAATTTAATTCTCAAAGGCCTTTTTATTCAATGTTTTCTAGCCTTAGATGCCATAGCATTTTATTTTATGTTAGAGATGTAAGATCATGATTTGAAATATTGTTCACCTCAAGAACTAAAAATTTATTACATTCATCACTTATAGTGCTTGCCTCAAGCTTGAATAATATGTTTTTATGGACTCCTCTTGATAGTACCATTACTACACAAACCATCTTGCAACTATGTTTATTAATTTTCTAGTGAAACCTAGAATGTGCATAACACTACAGAGGATTTTAACCCTTCCATGTTTAAACATCAACTTGACTCTTCCTTGACCTATGATATTATAGGTTGAGTTTTCTCCTAAGAATACATCACCTTCATTGATAATTTCATATCTATAAAACTACTCTGTGTGAGTGGTCATATGAAAATAGGCACCTAAGTCAATCAACCATGCACCTTCATATACATGTGAGCTTGAATTTTTCAAGAATAAATCCCTCGAGTCTTCACTAGAGGGATTTTCTTCTATAGACTGGGAATCATAATATGGCCTACCCTTTTAAACCTTTTTATATTTTTATTATTTCTTAAAATCCCATATTTTACCATGGTTCTAACATTTTCTATTTTATTTTGTTTGTCTTAGATTTACCTCTACTCTTTGATTGTCCCAACCTTATTTTAGTTTTTCTTAGTAATGAAATATTATAAATAAGGCATCCTTTATTTAATAATCCTTAGTATATTTCCACTTCATTTCTTCTGATAATAAGCATCCCATAATGTCCTTAGTTTTTAATGTTAGTGCAATAGTAGCTATTGCCATAAATAAATTATCCCAAGAGGCGGGTAAAGAACAAAGAAAAATAATACAATTTTCTTCTACATACATTTTAATTTCAATGGAAAGCAACTAACCACAATATTAAAATCATTAATATGTTTAGTTATAAAGTCACTACCATTCATTATCAATGAATATACCATCTTTCAAAAAATATTTTTTTCACTAGAGACTTTGTGTGATACAAAGTCCCTAACTTTGCCCATACATCTTTAGAAGTTTTCTCATTGAGATATTTAGAAAAGTTGAATCTTACAAACATAATATGATTTAACTCTTTGCATTACTATCAATCTTTTCTTAATATTATAAAATTATACATGCGAGTTTCATTCCTAATACAGCAACCCATTGGTCTTTGTCTATAAGAAGATCTTCCATCTTGAGCTTCTAGAACTCAAAAAATTAACCATTGTTTTTTTGAATCTCTATTCTTGTTCTTCCTGTCATTATCATTTGCTCAAAAAACTTATCAAATGTAGAGTTCTAACTCAAAAAATAATTTATCATAGATTAAATAAATCCTAACTCTTCACACAAAGCTAAGACCTAAAACTGATACCCAAGGAAGTTAAAAATAGACCCGATAAACTAAAACAAGATAAACAATACTAACACAATACTAAAGCTAACAGAGTAAGAAAAATGGCATAAACCCAATATTACATAGTACACATGATTTCACATAGGAAATCCCTTTATGGTAAAAGACCTAATACAGTAACTCCTTTATCATATTAACTCAACCATTTGCATTATAATAATGTAGTTTTAAGTTCTACTTTTCTCTACTATATGTGTGAGTATATATAAGCACACCAATAGGTAACCGTTAAATTAATATTAGAATACCATGAGTACAAAAATCATGGGATATATAAAAACATGGGATAAAAACATCAAATATATGTCAATATGGTCCCAATAATATTTAAGACATTTCCAATGTTCATGCAATTTTGTGCCTTGTGGAGATTATCCTTGAGAAGGTGAAGAATATTATCTTGGGCACTAAGGGTAGTGTCTACTTCCTGTACATGAGAGATGTAAAAATATAAGAAAGAAGAGATGGTAGATTATTACCATATAAATCTTCATAATGAATCATCATAATGGCTATGTGATATGAGGTGTTATACCACCATTTTGCAAGTGGTTACTATTTGACCCATTAATGTTGATGATTATGGGAAAAACAAAAAATATATTATTCCATGTATTTATTGAAATTTTCTGTCTAGCCATTTTTTTGGGGGTGGTAACCCAAGATCATTTTTTATTTGGGTACTATGCACTTAAAGAGTTCTTACCAAAGTGAATTTTGAAAGTTGAGTCACAATCAGATACAATCAAAGATGGGATTCCATGAATATAGAATATTTGATCAAGGAATGTTTGGGAAATGAAGGAAGTAGTGTAAAGATGGGCCAAACATATAAATGAGCATATTTAGAGAGGTGGTCCACCACCATAAAATGAATGACTTTCCTCTAGATTTTGGTAAGCCTTATATAAGATCCATGTATATGTCTTTCCAAATACATTGTGGAATGAGAAAGGGTTAGATTAAGCCAGACACTAATATTGTTTCTCCATTGTGACATTGACATACTTCACATTATTTCAAAAACATCTTGGAATATGTCTTGATTTTATAGCCAAAATAAACTACAACAAACATAGTTATAGGTTTTTAAAAAACCTAAATGACCTAAGGAAGGTGAGGTAGTAATTTGAGAAAAATATTGTGTGGGAACCTAGATTCAAAAATCAAGACAATGCAACTTTTGTACAGTAAGGATTACCCAACCCAAGTATAATTGGGTTTAGAAACTATGTCCACAAACATATTTCATATGATTTTATGTGTGACTTTTTTGGTACCACTCTTGTTGGATGTCATGTATACATGTTGAAATAGGTATGGATAAGGTAAACATTTGTGTCTCTTCATATTGGTGGGATAGTGCATTAGTTATAAGATTTTAATTTTCCTTCTTATAAGTGATATCATAATCATATCCCATTAATTTAGAAACTCACTTTTGTTTAACTAGGGAAGATACTCATTTATCCAAGAAATATCTAAGTATTTAATGATTAGTTTTGATGTAAAAATGTTGACCCACCAAGTGTGGTCACCACTTACTAAAAATATGGAGGATAACCATCCTTTCCTTCTCATATGTTTATTGTGCTAAATTTTACCCACTAAGGACTTTGTTATTGAACATGATGAGACATACCAATTACATGAGGATAGCACCAAGACCATTTACACATGCATAAATTTAAATTAAAAATGTCTTTGATAAATTTGGCATTGACAAAATAGGTGTAGTATACATTCTTATCCCAAAAGCTTGTTTAGATGTGATAGATCAAAAAATGAGTATTTTTTAACATCACGATTAATGGGGTATAAGTTTCCACATAATCTCTAACAAATTTGTGGTAGTACCTAGTGAGACCAAGAAATACATAAATACTTTGAGTGTATTGGGTTTAGTCTAATATTTCATGGCTTTAGTTTTTTTCAAGTCAACCCAAACACCAGATACTAAGATAATGTAGCCTAGGTACTCCACCTATTTATGACTAAATGAACATTTAGACATTTTTTTATAGATCTGGTGGTCTATAAGAGGTTATAAATCTATGTTGAGATGCTAGAGATGTTATTCCAAAGTTTTTTTGTAAATAAGAATATCATCAAAGAAGACTAGAATGGATTTTTTTTTTAAATGGTGTAATATTTTTTTCATCAAACCTTAAAAGGTGGAAGTGAAATTTTTAAGCCCAAAAGGCATGACTAGGAATTCATAGTGGCCATTGTGTGTGTAGAAAGTAGTTTTTGTAATATCTTCATCCTAGAGGCATATATGATGGTAGCCAAACTATATATTTAATTTTGAGAAGAATTGGGCACCATGATGTTCATCTATCATTAGGATAGGAAATTTATATTAAATAGTGAGCTTGTTTAGCTCAAAAAAATCAATGCATAGATGCCAAAATACATATTTTTTCAAACTAGTAAACCCGAGGATGAGTATGGAATTGTCCTCAAAGAAATGACTCCTATCTAAAGGATTTATTGAACCATCTTCTCAATTTTAGCTTTCTTAAAAAAATGATAGTGATATGTACAATGTTTTTGGGGTACACTACCTACAAGGAGTTGAATACAATGATATTCCAGTTGAATAGGTTGCAATCCCTTTGGTTCCTTGAATACTGATGTATGTTTGATTAGAATATTTTTTCATTGATTAGGTTGGTGGGAATCAAGACTTGTGTTCAACTAACTAGAAGAGAGTTGATAAATGATTCCTTTTGATCCATTCTTAAATAGCTTCTATAGGTGGTAGGAACTAATGACACTTGCATATCTTGGTAAGAAGCCTTTTAGTATGTATTGTTGGCTATTTTCAAAGACCTACATGTAAATTTTTAAAAAGTAACACAAGATAGGGACAAGAGTGCAAAAAAATTAGATTTCAAGAACCACATCACATCCACCAAAGGGCAGGGAAAACATGTTTATTTTTAGGGTATATTTTGTATACTCATAATATTTTCAAACTTTATCAATTATTAATGATTTTTTATTATAGGAACCCATCGATTCCCAATCTATTTAAGTGCATGCCTTAAAAGGTGCCCTGGGAAATGGGTGGGTAGACCATTGGTGATTCACAAGATTGTTGTCACCTATACCACCACTTGTAATTTACACAACCATTTCCTATACACTTCCATAAGATTTACATCCTCCCTTACACACTCCTCTAAGTAATTCACTACCTTACTTAGCCCCTACCTAAGACAAAAATGATTTTTAACATTTACCAAATAATGTCGACCTATTATGATCTTTATTCAAATTAATATTAGCACATTATGGGTCTCGAGTAGCCTTGCAAAACCTAGACCAAGACCTAACTTACTTTTATCAATTAATGATATAAGTTCAAATTGGACCGACCTTATTGGCTAAATTTTATAAAGGTTTAAGGTTAGATCCAACTATATATACACATCCTTTTTTCCATTTGTATGAGTAATATAGTAAAAATAATACTATATTATGCATATACTTATCCACCATTCTACTTGAGGAGCACTACTTAGGGTTCCAATACAACACTTGGAGATATAAATATTGTCTTGTGAAAACTTGGGATTCATTAGGAGGCTTTTCGATAAAATAGAGTTCATTATCCATCCTTATCTTCTTAAACATACACAACAACCTCTTGCAAAGGACCTTGGCCAAGGGAGAAATTGAGGTTCAGTGGGTTCGTCTTCAAAGGTAAGAATTCCTAAATTTTTTCCTCCTTTGTTAAATTAGATAGATTTGCATTTGTATTTCTCTCCCATGCATTATGATTTCATATGCATTGGCTTAAGTATATATCTTATATGCATGTTTAATTGTTATGTTTATTACCCACACTTTATTCCAAAAGCTTTAGTGAGCACTAGATTAGATTTTACTTTACTTTGCATATATTTTGTGAATATGAAAACTTAGGATCTAGCTAGGGTTATTGCATGGTTTTACTTAACTAGAGGCTTTGGAACCCTCTCTAGTGATGTTAGTGTGATAAGAGACCCATTGGTTGGGTCTAGCTAATCCATATTGGTCATGACCCCAAATGTATAAATATATCAACAAACAAAAGTGTAAGTGTGATTTATCTTCTCAGAGCTAGGATTGATTTGTAGGTCAATTGCATTTTCCCTTGTATACATTTTGGTGAACCTGACATGAACCAAACCCTTGTAGGTTTTATTTCATGCATTCATTTTATTATTATCTTATACATTTTTATTTTTTCAATACTCTATCAACCCTATTGATAAAGTATAACATTCTATGTGCAAGTTTAACACATAATCACTCCAAAATGATTTTATTATTTATGTGCATGTCTTCTTCAAATACAAGTGACTAGATTAATTAACTCAACATAGTCTTCTTATTTAGTTATAGAATTGCGTACATAATTGATCCAGTGGACTCTATCCATATTACTCTTTTTAAACATATAGGTTTGTAGACATAGTCAAGTTATTTGACTCTATTCATAGATTATTTTTTAGCACACAAGTTTTTACTAAATGTGTCAACCCAATCAAATTTGTTTGTAGAATATAAAAATTATCACTTGAGAAAAATAACATAAAATTTTCAATCTAAGCATATTCAAAACTACCAAGGTTCATTCTTACCTTCTCTATCATTTTATCTTTTCACTTATAATATTTTTTTCACGGTTTGCAGTCTATAAAATTTCATTGTTACAATTAACTAGGTCAACTATATCGACACATTTATGTATCCTATCTTCTTTCTAGAAGACCCATTCAACTTGTTTGATTGTGTTCTTTTGGATCTTACTTATACATAATAGTAGTGACCCTATCAACTTTATTTTGTATTGTTTTCATAAAGTGTCACCTGAACTGACTCTGTACTCTTCACAATCAAATGAATTAACCTATTTTGCTAGTAATTAATTCACTTTCCATTTCAATTGCTTTCATGATTAGAGTAACAAACATAGACTAATTAGGTGGTTCTATTTACCGATTTAGTCACATTATTTTTCTCTTTTGCACACACTTCCAATTCACTTTACACTAAAAATTGTTAAACACTTTTCTTCCCAAGGTTTTACTTGGATTTCATCACCAAGGGAGAATCTAACTTGTTTTTTAGCCAAGTTAAAACATGTGATTGATGGTATGTATTTGAAAATCACCTAACACACTTATTATTATAGGATTGTGAAGTAAGGGGGTAGGCCCCAATACCAATCCAATACCATCACCAATACAGATCCCTTTCAGCCTAAACTACCTAAAACTATCCATTTTTAGCTTTCTAGTTCCTTCTTATAGCCAAATCCTCATCACATTAATTTCAAAACTTATTATAACTTAACAATCTTTAGGAATGACCAATTAGTTAGTATTTGCATTCAAGTTGTGTTGCTTACTCTTAGATTATTTATTTTGTATTGCAAAAATTATACTAGCCAATGTTAGTACAAGGTTTGTGATGTGTGCTATAGTTAGATCAAACACATTGATCTAATTACTTGTGTGCTTCATTTTATTTTCTTAGCTATTAACTTGTAAAAAATATCCCTATTTTTGGAACACTATTGTCCTTATTGACATAGTCTTTTATAGATTGTTAGTCTTCCCACCTTCAATACATAGTCACCCTAGATGACTGTGTATCTTTTTTAGCTTTTCTGTACACATTTGACTTATATGACTATGTATATTTTCAACCTATTCTATTTCATGTCTTACAATACATAATCGACTTGTTTGACTATGTCTTTTATTCCTTATTCTATTTCCTATTTTACATAACACCACCGATTGGTTCGATTCTATATCTTATCCATTGATCCTTCTTTTCATCAATTTTTTATCCTCTTTCCTTCATCTTGAATCTTTTTTTTAGGATAATAAAGAGTTAAATCAAACATAAATGATGAGTTTTACCAATCCTAATAAGTTTCCCAATACATAGCTTGTGAAACTCACCTTGGATGAAAGCAATGTCCATGTTGCCACTTGTACTACCAATTATGGGACTCTTCCCCATTCATTCACAGTTCATAATCTTTTATTTTCACTATAATATGAGTGTGATTTAGAGTACACAACTACAATTCTATTTTTCATCAATGAATTTCCTTAACATAGAGGATAATACCCCTCTACCATTTATAGTCTTATGATTGGTCATCAAGTAGAATAACCTCCTTCACCCTCCCCTACATTCTCATGGATTTAGGGGAACCACTTTGTTTGCATCTCAACATTTTCCTTCGATTATGTATCCTCTTAGGATCTGGAGCTTATCAGAGCTTTATTTCATGCAAATAAAGTTGAACATAATCCTCAAGCTAAATACACAGAATAATTATTCATGTTGTATATTAATTTCATTCAAACATAATACAAGTATATAGGATAATATTTCCTATAATAAGGGATTATATATCCCTACAAAATCTCTCCTAAAAAACCTCCAAACCTCCTATAATAGCTTGTATGTATTATATTGTTGTTACCAATAATATATACAACAAACCAGTTATCTTAATATTATTTATGATAATATTTTGATAACTAACTATTACCAAATACTAACTAACTAGTTACTATTTACCTTTTGGTAAATATCCACAATGTAAAAGATAATCCCTAACATTCCTTCCCATAGTTTTTACATGGTGCAGAAAGGTTCACAATCTTATATGTAGTATTCTCACCCATTGTATCATGCCCTATTTGGCTCATGACTTGATAAAAAGGCATGATAACTCCTTCCATGGTTTTACAAGTTTACCACAAAATTTGACATGAAGATAATGAACAAAATTATATGCCACTGAATACTCTTAAGTTTGTGTCTACTAACACAATCTTTTTATACATGACCACTATTATGCGAAGGAACTCATCTTGCATTTACTTTACATAACCTTATGTATGTGTCATTGAGGGTCATCTACATAAATAATTAAGGTAGTCACATGATATCTACATTAGTTTCTCTCCTAACTATTCCCAAAACACTATTCACCTCATATGGTTTTTTGGATCTCTACCACAAACCCTTTCAAGATCCATGAATTGACTTACATTGGTGTTTTTGTACTTTCACAATGTTTTTACATTACGGAATTATGTTTGGAATTACATACATTACATATCTTGAATAGGCATATACTTATGTTCTTATTTTTAAAACACATAGTGGAAACTAAAAAAAAAACACCCACACAAAAAGGCCACCAAAACATTCTAGGCCCCATCGTTGGTGACTGACAAGAGGCTTTGGAAACCTTCTTCCTTTGTGTATCCTCCAACCTCCAGTAGAAGAAGTTGCTTACTCATTCAATATTTTGA
Source organism: Torreya grandis (assembly GCA_037957365.1). Taxonomy (NCBI): domain Eukaryota; kingdom Viridiplantae; phylum Streptophyta; class Pinopsida; order Cupressales; family Taxaceae; genus Torreya; species Torreya grandis. Next base: position 1,911,484 of record JARHVA010000796.1, read on the forward strand.
TGTAGATAATATTCATGTTTCTTTAAAGTAAATAGATTCCCCCCCTCAAGATTGATATTTTTGACATTTGACTCAGGACATCAAGGTCACCTAAAAATGCATTCATAAGGCAATTTATTTTTATTTTTACAAATAAAATATTTTAAAGACTTTTGACACTTCAACACTGACACATAGGATTTTTTTTACATATGGACACTTTGTATTTTTTGACTTGACTCTTGACAAAGACACAATAATTTAAATTAGATTTGTTAAAAATTAATTACAAATCTAAACAAACTAGGCTTTTGACACTTTACTCCAAACTATAAATTGGACCACTCGAATATGCAAAAAATTTATGATCTAAAAAAATTTAAATCATATCATGATATAAAAAATTCCTAAAACTTAAGACATATGGTTTATAAATTAAATTTAGACTGAATAACAAAAGACATGACTATGACCAGATTTACATAATAAAAAAAACTACAAACTACTTAGACATTGACTGAACCTGGGTAATGAAAATGTAGAGGATGAATGTTATGGAGCATAGGCTACAAGAATCTCCTTTCATATGTCTCACCAAGATCAAAATAAGGATTTTCAATAGCATTAATGGAATTGATAAGACTTGATTGGTTATTTAACTAGCCTCATGATGAGATCTGATAGGTAGCATAAACTACAATGGATCTATAAGATTGCATGATGACTGGTAAGATATTAAAATGTATATCAGATCCACATGTACATGATTCAATATCCTACCATTAACATGGATGGATGAATGGTGTGATGACCTATGGAAATTTTATATGCTTTAATCAATGTTGATCTTGACTATAGCTGAGATGCCATACATAGATTTGTGTCGAATTACATATTAATAAAATGATGCCTTAGATTGGGAGTGATGTCCTATTTGATTTGACAAGTCTAAAAAACAACTATATTAATGATAGATAAAACTTATAGATATGTGATCTAATGCAATACATGACTTCAAAACTCTTAACAACCATGTTTTTATTCATGATCCTAGGGAACAGGACTAGTCTCAATGAGTTTCATATAATTTTGAGATAATTTCATACTTTCACATCACATCTATGATCAAAATTGTTATGATACCACTATTAGGATCAGGAGCCTATCAGAGCTTTATTTCATGTAAATAAAGTTGAACATAATCATTAGGCCAAATATATGGAATAATTATTCATGCTATATATTAATTTCATGCAAACATAATACAAATATATAGGATAATATTTCTTATAATAAGGGATTCTATATCCCTACAAAATTTCTCTTAAAAAACCTCCAAATCTCCTATAATAGCTCATAGGTATTATATTGTTGTTACCAACAATATATACAAAAAACTAATTATCGTAATATTGTTTGACAATATTCCAATAACTAACTATTACCAAATACTAACTTACCAATTAATATTTACCTTTTGGTAAATATCTACAATGTAAAAGCTAATCCCTAACATCTCCTTCACACACCATGACATCTTCTTCTATGACTTCTACAACCTCCATGCCAAGTATCTCTACTAACATGGTAGGTACAACTTCTAGTGGGCCTCTTCAAAAGACTTTTCCACTTAACCATGCTAATATCACATATTTTGATACCAATGCTAACCATGCTACTAATGCATATTTTGCTACCAATTCTTATCATGCCACTAGTGTGGTGCATGCTACTACTCATAGTGACACTCAAGCCATTAATACTAATACTAATGTATCACATGATGTACACACTAGTCAAAATGCTTCCCAAACTAACCAACTCTTATTACAAACACTTAATAAAATGCATACCTTTCAAACCAATATTACAAATCAGGTGATACATATGCAAAACCATCTCATTCATCTTCAAAACCAACCTCAATAGGTTTCGTAGGGATCCCCAAATCTGAATTCTCCCACACCCCTTAGGGATTCCCATGGTAAACTTATCCCACAACCACACCTCATTAATAAAACAATCAAACATCTACAAAATGAACCTCTTATACCTCAAATTAATAATATTGAGATAGGGGGTATCACACCTACCATCACCTATAATGGATCCATGGATCCCACATTACATTCAAAGACATTAAGTAACCTTTATAAATATTGGGTCAAACTTAACACCTTTGTTGATACCAAACTATTAGCTAAAACACTCTTAGGAGATGCTTTAGATTGGTACAATAAATTAAAAACCCATTCTATCATTAGCCTTGAAGACTTGGTTAACTTACTACCCCAAGAATTCCAAACTAGTGATCTTCTTGAGAACAACTTAGCCTACTTTATCAATTGCAAACAACTTGAAACTAAAAATACAAAATCCTTCATCAAATGATGGAAGAACTTATCTAATAAATGTGAGCATAATATGTCAAGTGACAACCTCTTCCAGTAATTCACTAATCATCTATACCCTAAATTATAATATCAAGTTAGGACTCTCTCTCTCCAAGAACTTTGGAAGAAGCCCTCAACCAAGCTAAACAAGAAGACATCCTCATGTTTCAATTTTAACCATCTCAACCTACAACAGGCACTCATGCTCATTAAAAAAAATCATCATGCAACCAATGATGACATTACCGATACCTATGGCACTATTCATAACATTCAATCAATCACTCCAAACAATGATATAGATCATGCTCCCCCTCCAAACAACACTCCTACTCCTACATTTCCTCAACCCAACCACACTAATGTCCAAAAACCATTATCCCTAGTTAATCTTCAAAATCATCTTCTAAGACCTCTACCATGAGATCTTGACCCACTCGCCTAATGAAATCATGGTATGATCCAAATAAATTTTGTTGGTTTCATGTAAGTTGGGGCCACTTTTTTGAGACTTATAAACAATTATGTAATCTAGATATGGATTTTATTCTTGGTCCAAAATTTAATCATGAAACAATTATTCAAAAATGTCAACAAACATATGACATCATTTTTAAATCCCATGAAATGAAAAATAAAAACCAAGCTTTAAATCAAGCTAATGCTCATCTTACCCCATTCAATAACCACTCTCAACAACACAACTTTAATATACCTCTCATACCATCTCTACTCTTACCCCAACATCCACACAATAAGACAACATTAACCAAACATCCAATAGTATTTATTCAACCCAACCATAAGAAATACCTCAACCAACCATCACACCACCTAAATTCAATCAAACTATTTTTAATTAACCTAAAATGACTACAACCTATCAATTTAAGTTTAATTACACTTACAACGCTCCTTCTCAAGATATATTGCAACATTATGTGCCTGTTTATAACAATCCTCCCTTGGGTTATGATGAATGGGATCCCATTGTATAACTTTCTCATCTCCTATATCAAATAGCTTTCTTCAAATTAATCCAAACTTCTCCCCATCATCAAAATTATATAATGCATTTGTTGTTTAGAATTAACATCCCTCATCGTCCTTCAATAGGACACAAAGTTACCTTGTTTAGATCCGAAGATAGTATACTTCAAAAATGTGAAGATATGTCCACACATGTTGATGAAATAGTGGATACTTCTCTTTCACTTAGTTCCCTATCACTTCCATGATTCCTAATGAGATACTACTTCATGTAGATGATCCTCTTATATTCATTAGCACCCAAATTGGTGATATCTAAGTTAAGCATGCCTTAATTTATGAAGGTTTAGGTACTTTCATTACCTCCCTTGATTTCATTAAGACACTTGGATATTCTAAATGCAACCTTAAATCCACACATATCACATGTCAGAGATACGATAAAAGCCAAATGCATCCTCTAGATTGTGTTTAGCTTCTCATTATCATCCCTCTTTTCACTGTCTACATGAAAGTTATGATCTTTAACTTTCCCCTCTCTTACAACATCTTACTTGATCGACCTTCGACTTATCATATGAGATAAATCACCTCATTCACCTACCAATGCATCAAATTCACCAATAATGGATCTATTTACAAGATTTAAGAAGACAAAAACACTTGAAATTTAAAATAATTCTAAGAACATGGTTTCTTTAAAATTCTTACCCTTGAACCTTTTCCTAGTATCCTATTTAGGGAATCTCAACTCTTCAATTATCCTACCAATTCCACTCAAGGTTATAATACTCACCCCAAATTAATTGGGAACATTCCACCTAACCTCCTAGATTTTGATGATGATGAGCTAGATGATATTAGCCTCAAGATCAAAACCTCTGATATTTTCCCTCGTATTATCACACAACTTCCTCCCTCTTTGTATCCTTGATCCTGTCAACCACTTGTCAATGGCATACCTATTGTCTTAACCATGACTAGACATTCTATCCATTATGCATCTTCTGATGATAAAGTCCTACCTACATGTACCATTGACTTCCATACACATAACTATGATGATGGATAAGATTTAAATGACTTATTTTTAACTAGACTCATCTAAGCTATAAATGCTCAAATTCTTTGATATCACACTTATTTATTTTATTTTATTTTTGTCTTTTAGAATTCCTTCCTTTATGGTACTTAATACTAGTCTTCTTCCTATTTGTCATAGGGTATACATAGAGATTTCACATGGTACACCTCCAATTATAGAATATCCCCTCAGGAGTATGATTATGGATCATTCCATGACATGCCCTTATCACTTTACTAGATACCAGGATCTTTATAGTTTGCTTCCTCCAGAGATGCTAATTATTGTTCTTAATCCTATTACATGGCCAACCTCACCCTTAGATGAACCTATCCTATTTCTACTCCTATTTTAGCTTCAGATGAGCCTAGATCAGTTTCTATTCCATCCCCATCTTCCATTGGTGATGGCTTTGTTCCTTTACTGCAACTTGATCCCATGCCCACCCAATGGGTAGATCAACCTTATTGTGATATCCACAAATTTTATGGTCATTAAACCAAAGATTTCTAGTTATATCAGCCACCCCTAGCTTATCATTCTACTTCTTCTACTATTAGGCCCCCAAATCCTACTAAAAAATGTATATGTTACTTCCATGGGATATATAACCACTTTTTCACTCATTAATAAAAACTTAGGCAATATATTGACACATTATGTCTAGTCATTTATCAACCCAAAGATAAGGCTATACCTCCTTCTAAGCTATTACCAGAGTATATCCATAAACATGGAGAGGTATATTGTCTTTGGAACCAGTGTGGTTCACATCATATTGATCATTTTCATAGTCTCCAATAGCACCTTCATGACCAACCATAGTTAACACCCACATTATTCATTCTTCCTTCCACAGGTTGTCTATGTAAGAAGGCTACTCCACCAATGATACATCCTTCTCACCTAACAAATATTATTTCCATGCAAACATATATTACTCTACTTGAGTATCCTATGCATGAGATCCCTCATGAGCATGATCCTTCATCAACTACACCTACATTTTGAGTTGAGGAGATTTGGAAGGAAGTATTTACACCACTTTCTATGAAGATTTATGATACTCTGGCTACCATCAAAATTCAAATTCATAGAGATGTTTTGGATGTCATAGATAATATTTTAAAATTCATCATTATTTTTTAACATGGCATGGTGTTATTTCACATTGTTCTATGTTATCATTTTGGATTAAATTTGTGATCCATTTTTATATATCTTATACACTTGACTATGTGTCTAATTTGGTTTCACTTATCTATTTTACATGGAAAATTATATTATGATTTATGTTTTTTATATGGTTCCATTTAATTTAATATTTCTTATGGGTTCTTATCATTCTCTTCATGATTGCACACTTATTATTATGAGCTCACTTATTTCATAGATTTTTTTTATTTTACAATGATTGTTTGCTATCTTATCTCACTCAAAAATTAGATAATTATTATTGTGACTTGGTTATACAAACCTTGATTCCCTTAGTGATCTCTCTCTACTATATGATCAATTAGTAAACAAGACATCTCATTGTACTATTATTTATCGATCTAATTTGATCTCCCTTTATTAATTTGTCTTCCTTTCACATACTAAGCATATATATGGTTGAAACTTGAGATTACATATTGGTTCATAGGTAAGCCTAGGTGTTTAGTTAGTCATATTTTTGTATACTTAGCCTCGTTTAAAACCAAAGTATAAAGTTCATTTGTGTGTATCACTTCTATCACTCATTTTGGTTATTATAAATTCATATGGAGGAGTCATAAAATACATAAAAAAGTTAAAATCCAAATCATTTAAACAAAAGGCAATGATTCAAAAAGGCAACATATAAATTCAAAAGTCTAATCACACTAAAAGATGTGATTCATAACATATCTCCTATTTATAATCAAAGTTTAAACTCCATAGTTGGCCTTGTGATAGATTTGAGGTCCATTAGGGTGTAGTAGGCCAATATATTGGGATAGGAGAACAAAAAAAAAATCAATAAGTGCTACCTAATTTTTCACACAAGTACCTAATATTTGTAGTAGATCGACAAATTTGTAAGAGGTCCCAAAGAATGGGGAACATGTTGTGGGAAGGTAGATCCATTTTAATTTTCTTGTATATATAACCAACATGATTTGATCTTAGTATCTCACCTATTTTCCTATATATCTTTATGCTTATTATGAGTAGGTGTCCTCTTTATTTTGATGACACTAGACTCTTAGTGTCTCTCCTTTGTACCTAGTATGCCTCATGTTTCCTAAGGTATTTTCATAGATGCCTATGTCATAATTTTTACATTACCTCTTTCATTAAAACATTCATAATATTTACCCTTGATAAATATTGTTTTGTTAACTGATCATTCCCCCTAGGGTTTCCTTTTGTGAGTTGTAGTGTAAGACCATGGATAAGACTAAGATCTCCTCACAAATTACTATAATAAAACATTTCCTTATTAACATTCACCTCATTGGTGTTCCCCTTATGATTTTTAGTGTAATAACATGAATAAGACCAGGTCCTCCTCACAAATTACCATATTTTAAACACATTTTTAATTCCCACAGTTGTTTCCACCTCATTGGTATTCCCTTTGTAAGTAGTGTAAGACCATGGATAAAATTAGGCCCTCCTCTCAAAATATTCTAGTACCCAATTCATATTATAACCAAGTCATAATGAAATTATATGCTTCAAATTTGAGATAAGTTGTGTTAGATTATGAGTTACATGTCATTGACATATTTTCCATCTTGATTTAGTATGTTCTATGCTTACTTCATAAGTCCTTCACTTTTATCTTCTTATTTTTTGATTACTTGTATGTTTCCAACCATTTTATTAAATTTCTCTTACTTCAAAACTTGAAATAGTATGACTAATTTGATTTACACTTACATTTTATTTTTCTTTTCATACTTTCGTACTTGATTTAGTATGATTCATGGACTTTATAGTTTTTTATACCATTGGTCTTCATGTGTTTTCCATTTCATTACAAATTTTCATATTTCCCAACGTGATATAGTATGATTTTTTTATTGTTTTAATTTGGTGCAAATATTTTACATGGTTTGAAAACATTTGTTACCCTTTTTACCACTTTGGTTTATTATATTTAATCACCTTTTATTTTTACACATTTCCCATCGTGATATAGTGTGTGTGTTACATTTATTTTGATTATTTATAATTTTTTGAGTCATTTTTATCTTTTATTTTTAACCATGCATGTGTATCACATGATGTTATAAAATAAAACATACATAACATATTTCTCATAGCATATACAACAAAATCTAAATACATGTGCTATAAGGAAATATATCCATGCATCCACATCCAAATCTAAGTAAAACTCATATGATTAATGAATTGTAAACATCAATATATATCATGTATTTTATATAATACAAATAAAAAATATAATAGATATAAATATAAGGATGTGCTTCATCCTATCTATCATGTGGCCTAGCCACGCTACCCATGGATGCCTGTGATTGACCCTATAAATAGTTTATTATAAAGAGGAAATTAAGGATCTCAAGCCAACAACATATCCTTATAGGTTGGCCCCTTGGGCTTGTACTTGTCTAAGTCAAATCATAGTTTCCATGTGCATGACTCACTCATATGCTAAGTACTTCTAGGCCTAGACCTCTCTAGCTCCTACCTCTATTGGTGGTGGTAACCCATCAACTCATGCATTTAGATATCACATGGCCTCTCCCACTAGTCTAAACCAACTCACATGATTTAGGGCAGATGGAACCACAAGATCATATAAAGTGGTACGGTTGTATGATAATAACACCACATTCAAAATGTCATGATGTGTAGCCATAATCAGGGCCCCTCATCTGACCTCCTTTTCACCAAGATCTATAAACCCAAAAACCAAATATACATTAGATTAAATGTATATATATCTCAAACCATCTATCTATCGTAATAAATTATGCAACTAGTGTTCTATATAAATAAAATTAAATTAAATTAAAACATTTCTCACCAATGTTGGTATTACTGACCATGGTTTCATCATATTCTCACTCACAAAGCACCTTTTTTATTCACTATCTCTGCACCAATGTAAAATTAGGAGTCACCACGTGAGCCCACTTTGGTCCTCTCTTTAATGGCCTATCTATAGACTAAATATGTGTTATCACCACTATAGGATCCCTTACGTGATAGCTAGTGCATGTGTCTCTTCACATCGATGATGTCTTCATCTTTGGTGAGCTCACAATGACTATTGTCACCTATACTATGGCCCCTACTATGATCCCACATCCCCTACATCAATATCTATTACATCATCTCCTCTAATCCTTATTGCCTCTTACAGATGTGCCTGACCAACCCATTGTCTATCTCACTAAGGCCTAATCACTAGTATCTTAATAGGTACCCCTCCACCTCCTCTCTCTATTAATTCTCTATCATGTTGAGCCTAATAAGTAGGCACTAATATAAGGGCCAATGGATATGGAAGTACTAGTTATCTAGGTACATGATCCACTAGATGAGGATCTACACATGAAATGTAGTGGCCTATAATCTACACACATGCTAAACCTATAGCAATGGTAGCCCAAATCGACCATATAGTAGTTATGTGAGTGTATGGCTACCACACTATCTGCCCTCATGTGACAATCTTAAAAGATGGAACATGAGGCATGACCTATACTACATGGTCTTACCTCCATTGAATAACTTGAGGTAACCTATCATTGACCACATGGGGTAACCCAACCTTTCGATACATAGAGAATCTATCATATGTCCATACGCTAAGTAGAAATATAGGTCTTATCATACTTTGTCCCAAGGATAACATCCCATACATATTGTGCATGAGTTGAACCCAAATTTTATAACTGAGATCATATAAAGCTCCTTAATCCAAAATTGATTGGTATAAGGTTATTGCATATAATGATAACTTTCCATCTAATTTTTTAAAACAATCATGCTATCATAATCCCTATCATGGCCTTCAAGATATCTAGAATGGTTGTGAGATAAACATCAAATAAACTCATGTATAACCTAAGATAGATACTATTCAATCTTGTAACCCATTAGGATAAGGCTTATATCTTGTCCTCTGACTTTGGTGTATCAAAAATCACCAGCATCCCATTTATAATAAGTCCAAGCAATACATGGGCATCCTTTAAGTTGATTGTTATATCTATAGTATCCCCCTCCACCTCCAATCAAAAAGTGTTGGTCAATCAACCCATATTCCCAAGAACATGACAATAAAATCAACACTCAGTGGGATCTACCTCATCTCCATAATACCTATAAATCCCAAGGCAACCAATAAAACTTTATCCACATCTGATAATTGTTCCAATAAATCTGGTAATCAGGATGCAACCACTAGGTACCAAAATTTATGGCGTCTCTACAAAATATCAAACAAAAAAAGTTGTATTAGATCTTGATGTCATAATAAATAAATACGTTCTTAAATATTCTCAAAAATTTATAAATTAACTACTTAATAAACTTACATGATCTAATTTTCTTATTTTTCTACATAATCAACCTATTTGATACTAAATTATCCCTATCATAGTTTTATCATACTACATCAATCCACTTCTACGTAGTGAACTGATTCTTTCTAAGGCTATCAGCCTATTTGATACTAAATCATCCCTTTTCTAGATTTATCATAATATATTAGCCCTATGATACATAATTGGTCTCATTTATCAAACTATATTGGCCACATAGTAAAAACTACATCAACTAGAGGGTACTATGTTGATCATCTTCCTATTTCTAACTAAATCATCCCACTAATATGCAATCGACCATCTCCAATGATACTATATCAGCCCACTACTATGTAGTCAACCACCTAGTTTTCTCTTGCCTTACAAACTGAGTCTATAGAGCTGACTCTATTCTTAGTTTATGGCAAATTTTTGATAATTTATCAAAAATGCTTTAGGCATTTATTGATCTAATATTTTCCTACCCAATACCCCATTCTAACCCTAGTCTACCTAAAAATTCTTTAGGGTCAATTTTAGTTCTAAATTATGACTACCCTATAATTTTCTATATTTATCTTAATTTTAATTAAAATTTCTCAAAAAATTTAAATTAATGTTTTCTTACCTATGTTGCACCTAATATGATCGTTATGCGTACTCCACATCGTAGTTGTCATCTCCTCACCATGGTTGATCTCTAGGCTCAAACAGGGTCTCTCAGAGTAATATTTTATTAGTATAGTAAAATAACAAATGAATTGATTTTCACCCTATTTTTATTTACTGTGAAAAATTATTTACCTGTCAAATATTTACAACTACATTCTATTTTTTGACCATACCTTTGTTTCTACTAGTTTTTTTTCTGAACTGCAAGATGTTCTGAAATCCTGACATTATAGAGAATATTTTCACATATTACATGTACATTTTGTAAAAAAATTGATTTTTGCTCATTTTTACATGTTCACCTAATGTTCCCTACATTAAAAACCTTCACATTTCTTTCACTTCATTCCTTATCTATAACACTAAGGTAAGTAAAGGTATGTATTTTTCAATTGTGTCCTTTCAATTATTATTTTTGGGAATCTAGTGTTTAGATTCTAAATAATAAGGGTCTATAATGATAGGAAAAATCTACTTTGATAGGAAAAAATATAGATTTTAACTTATAATTATGCAAGATAAATAGAAATTAACTTACCTAGATTTGGACTGAAATGGAGGATTTTGAGGCTGGAAATTGAAGAGCAAGACTGACACACTGTCAAAAATCTAAATCTAGCATCTATTTTTTGATTAGATAGGAGTGCTAAAAATAAGACACCCTAGTGTCTTGTGTTATATTCCTTCCCAAAATTATTGTCTTAAGGATCTAAGATTTCTATGTTTTATTTATTCGGTCAATATGAGCCTACGTACCAAATTTTGAGGGTTGAAAGTTAACAGAGCTCACTGTTGTCCATTTTAGTCTTCAATACTTTTATTCTACTACACACATGTAAAAAATGAATACATCAAAAGAAAAAAAAGAAAAAAATTAGGTTATGCGGAAGAATGATTGCATGATCTAGAACCCCTATTATTTTGACCACTGCCTACATTAACCCTCAAGCTAAGGTCTCAAATCAAATGCATTTCCCCCTTAGGGAATGTGCATAATCAACATGCATGATACATGTAAGAATGAATTTTTCTTATGCCCTTCCTTGATCAAGCATGCAAGTCTATGTGTGATATAGAGAAGCTGAACTTTACTATTGATTGATTTTTATTATGTCTAATGTGCCAAAATAGTAAGTGCTAGATATAAAATGCTTTGTGTAGTCCTTTATATAAGAGACTCTTTATTTTGAATTTATGAGCTTTATTCGCATTTGAATGACATTAGAAAACTTAGGAATAAAGCAAAAAAAGGCGGTAAGACTCATATTGTGGTAGAAACTGACCATTGGAATCAAATTTATACTTGGACAACATTGTCAAAAATTGGACGCCCTAGGTTTTAGCACTGTAGTCCTATTTGGGCATTATTTTAAAAAGGATATGAGACCTAGGGGGATAGAATAAGTATGGAAAAAGTGACATGGGTTAGTAAGGGTTAATTATGGAAGGTTATGAATGATTGGGAATGGTCAAAAAGGTGTCTAGGGTATGAAACAAGACCAAGGCAAATTAGACAAAAAGACATGGCTAGATGTCAATAAGACTCATATTCTCCAATCAGAGTCTCCTATGAAAGTACTATGAAAAGACATGATATGTTTGGTTTCTTGACCAATTTATGGTATATACATTTACCCCACTTTTAATCTAGTGATATAATGAAATGAAATACTAGAGTAAAAGAAAGAAAGAATATGCTTACTTGAATCTACTTGTGTGGAGATAAGTGTGCTAAAAAAGAATCTAACTCACTTCCTAGCCAGGGAAGTGGATAAAGAGATAAATAGTGCCTAGAGAAGGAAGGAATCCTTAAAATGGATGACCCCTATACTAAACATGGAAATAGAATCTGTATAGCATGGAGAAAGAGGATAATGTTTTCCCCCTATGTTGAATCTGATTGGAATGAGAAATACTCAGAGGTTCAAAACCAATGTCTGCCCTCTATCCCACATAAAATCCTGTAATCTAGAATGTGTATTATATGAGATGGCTCCTAAATCCCATTAATGTATTTTGATTTGATAATTTTGGCATGGATAACCAAATGTATGCTAGAAACTAGGCCAATCTTGGCCACTCCAAATATGGTGCACTAAGCTTATATGAAAGTTACTTAGGAACTCAAGAGGTTAGGCCTATATGAAATCCAACCCAAAATGATGCCAACCACCTATAGATGGATTAAGTCATGCAACTACTAAGAATGCCTTGGTAATGCTAAATTTAGAAAGAAAGAAAATAAATGTGTCAAGCACATTACCCCCAATCACTGGTGTCTAAAACATGGATTCTAATCTAGAAGTTGTGTCAACTGCCCTATCTAAAAATGGAAGTGAGATCCATCTTTCCATACATGATTCCCCATATATCTAGATTTTATTAAATGTGTAAGAAGAGAATTTCATATCTCTACCATTCCAATCTGTATAATCTTAGATGATGAAGAACATGAACATCTATGCCATGTCCCCAAATATGATATATGTGTGATGCATATGTATAGTCTAGTAATCTAAAAATTTGTATAACTACATTTGTCATGGTCTATCATTCCATGTCCCATGTACAAAATTGGAGATAAAAATAATATGCTCTATACTATGCCTATAATCTGCTATCTATTCTGTAACTATGTCATGTTGTATGAAGCTATATATGTGAGACATGTAGTGATGTACATGCCCCCAAATCTGATATATAGTTTAAATTTGTATTGAATTCACTATGAGTTCATATGATATAAACCATTATATATCTAACTAATATGTGTATCTATAAACTGATGATATAACCCTCTAGATGTCTAAGTGATGCTGAGTGACCCACATAAAATGAATCACTATATAATCTTGACCAATCTGAGCTAAGTGATGCTAAGTGACCTATATAGTCTAAACCACTATATATTCTTGACCAAACTATACTGAATAATTTTGATAATCTATATTCTAGAGGTGTAAAATCCATGCTAAGTGACCCATGTAGTATGAATTATTGTATATTTCAATTGATCTAAGTTGAATATGATAATCTGACTGTTGGAGGTGTGAGAACCAAGGTGTATGTACCTAGAGGAGTGGATAGGGATACTAAGTATTATTTAGAGATATTAGAAATGACTCCCCCCATTTGGGGAGAGGGACAAGATCTATGATAGAGGAGGTTGAGCCAAAAGTGATGACTAGTGGCGTATGAATAGTAACTAGGTTGGCAAGATTGAAAGTCTTTTGTTTGATTAGTGAGAGTTGAGTTACTAGAATTAAAATGTGCTCTTGATTGGTTAGGACAAAATTTTGTGTGTGGGTATAGTAGCGAATAAAAATGTTCATGTCACAATAGGCAAATGAGGTGTTAGTAGACTAAATAGATTGAATAATTGATTGATTTGGTTGGGTTCTTTGAATGAGTTTTTGATTGGTAGGTACCAATTTATATGTCAAGATATAAAAGAGGTAAAGGGATCTGTGTATGTCATAGTAGGTAGATGAGGTAGTGGGAGAGAAAGGCATGCATGATGTTGAAGGTATCATTTTCATGATTATGTTAAACAAAATAGTTTATAAAACAGAGCTACAGGGTTCTAGTTATGGGTAAAATGGTGTTTTGATTTTGAATAAAAAAGTTGGTTGATATAGGAATTTTGATTGACTTTGGGTTCATTTGTGCATTGACTAGTTTGAGATATTATATCTTTGGAGTGAGAAAATGCCTAGGAGATGAGCACCTTTCACGACCCATTTTGAATAGTTGATAGCCCAGATTCAGATCGATAGAGATATTACCCTAGTGAGTAATGAAAGTACCTAGTGTTTGCCTATTTAAAATCTTGTATTTAGTATTTTTAAGTTATTTTAAGGATTTTTACAAAATGTTTAGCTAGTTCCAGTGCTCCTATCTTGGAGGCAAAACTCCTATCTAGGATGTAGCATTGATATCCAAGTTTTAGAGCTATTGTCTAATGTTAGTGTCCTTTTGTAGTGTTATTGTCCACTAGGGATAGTTTTTTTAGTTTCTAAGTTGTTTCATGTTGTTATGTAATTTATCTATTTTTCTTGGCATGATTGATTAAATATATGTTTTTTTCTAATGTTTTCAAGGTGAGGTGTGGATGAGAGAGTTTCATAGAGACCAGGTGATGGAGACGTTGAGGAAGTTTCCCTTGTCAACTAATGAAAAAGCTATGATTGATAGAGTAGGATTGGGTCATGTATGTGACCTAAGTACTATGTATTGGGATAGGTATTTGATCATTGCCTTATGTGAGAGGTGGGATGAAGACACATGTACATTCTAGCTTCCTACAGGGGAGATCCTTATGACTCTAAAGGATGTGTATTGGATTCTGCATTCTAGCTTCTTACAGGGAAGATCACTATAGATGAGTTTTGGATAGACTAGAGGCCTATGATATCATATGGAAGCCTTATAGAGGATACCATGGGTGGGAAGAGGATTGAGTTAAGTTTATATATATGAGGGTTAGTTATTGGATACATGACCACTAGGTTGGCGTATATGAGTACTTTCAGTATGATTGCACGACTAGGCATTTTTGAATTCAATAGGATGTTCCTCTTGCAGGATGGGTATGGTTGAGGAGTGCACATGAATCAACAAGAGTAGGAGTTCATGTGAGACCCACTAAGGCTGAGTTGACACCATTACCTTTGAATGCATGAGATGTGGCTATAGATATTTTTGATGTCGATGACATGGGATGTACTGAGGCATACACTACATGGTGGGTTAGGTATTAGTGGGCTCCATTGTATCCTATTGATGGAGTGGATGTTTTTTATTTATGAGGATCTTGAGCCAATATATATGATGGTAGGTAATCCATGATTATATTTAAATTTTGCCTACATTTATGCTTTAGTTTCATTTGAAAGTATATATATAACATAGTTTTGTACTTATTATTCATGTAAGTGGGGTGGGAGGTGCACAGGATGAGGCACCTGCTAGGGTGGGGAGGGGATATGATGAGTTTTAGGAGACCATAATTGAGTTGACACTCTAAGAGATCACGTGGCATATTCTTTATGATGCAATGGAGGGTTTGATAGAGTGAGTGATGGTTACAGCTGGCATTTATGCTCATTTGTTTGATAGGGGTGCTATAGGTACTACTGTATATGTTAGGGTAGTATGAGAGAGAGATGAGATGAGAATGAATTTGGATAGGCATATAATGCCTCCAATTGATTGTGGCATTGTGAGAAAAAATATTGTGGATGATTATATAGAACTTCAATGGCAATATGTAGACTTATGTGAGGAGCATGGTCGGTTACTAGAGTGAGATAGTTAGTGTAAAAGGCATTCAAGAGCTTAAAGAGGTATAGGGATGTGAAGTGCAAGATTGGATTATGGGACTAGTAATGGAGGAGAGAGTGAGACTAAGATCAAGGGAATGATACCCATTCATGATTGATTTGTATTTGATACAGTCTATATGTATTTGAAAACCTAGTTATATATAGAGATACTAGTTTTAGTTAGGATTTACTCATATTCATGCCATGAATTCTGGAATATATTGGTATTATAATGCTTTGATTTGAAATAGTTGATTTGATGTTGATGTTATATATGCTTGGTAAATGGTACTTGGGATACTTGATTTGATTATTTTGATATATTTGGTAAGATGACATTTAGGATGCAATTCACTTGTTTTAAGATATGGTTGGATTGTTATGTTTGATTTCTAATCATATATAAGTGACAATCTTATTGGTTTTTTTAATTGGTAAAATTGATTTGGTATAGTGAATTGATTTTTAGGTAGGATATAAGTAAGGTTTAACTTTTGAGATTGGTAACTTATTTAGATAAGTGTAGTTAATTTAAGATTGGTAAAGGGTTTGGATCAATTGATTTGGTAGGATCTAGAATTTGGTTTTTTGGATATGAATAGTTAGAGGTAATTAGGAATGTTACTTGTTAGTAAGGGGATGTAAGATAACACTATATGTGTATGAATTCCCTGAGAGTGGCTCAAGAATATAAAGGTTAGCTAGACCTTTGGTTCCATCATTGTCTGGCTAACTAAAACTAATGAACTAAAACTAGTATGACTGTACGTTATATTATTTTGTGTTGTATCACTATCTAAACCCTGTCAGCTAACTAAAAAAGTTCCCATACTATTCATGTTGTGTATGAATGTATGTTATATCTGATGCTACTTATTGTGCATTAACTTTAGTTGTACATGGAGACTCTAAAAAAATGTAACCTTACTAGATGTGAAATTGAAACTATGTGATGTGGATTGATACGTGAAACAACATCTTATGGCCTCTGCTATGATGCATATGACTGAGTAATAGATCAAGATGGAATTGTATCATGTGATGGGGGTTTATTTAATCTTAATCATAGTGGGTTGTTACGTGAGATAGGACCCTAAAAACTCAACTATAGTGAATATCTCTCATGAGTATGACTCTCCTATAGTGCCTGTGACTCTATTAGATATGCATATGGAACTATACTATATATTCATGAGACTATGGTGCTATATGTAGGTTGTTCTTAGTTTACTGGTATCCAAACCTTTTGAGGTAGTGGAATAAGATATCTCTTAAGAGATTCTATCATAAAACTTGCATTGCGTTAATGATGAGTGACCAATGATTCCTGTAAAGGAATATCTTGGGATGACTCAATCATAAAGGAATGAGGTCTAGGGTTTTATAATGGAGGAGATCTCCTATGATATTCTATTTTAAAACTTGCATTTCACTCATAATGAGTGACTAATGATTCTTGTAAAGGAATGTCCTAGGATGACTTAGTCATGGAGGAATGAGGTCTAGGGTTCCATAATAAAGGAGATATATGTGCCCCCTATGTGAATGCTATGATACCATTATCAACACATCCAGTAATACAATCTTTGAGTCCAAAATATTCATTATCCCTATGTCCACAGACATGATGATAGTTATAAAAAGTCTGATGTGGATGTCTATGTAAGAGATGTGGATATCATCGATGAGTAGAAGGTAATGTGATTAAACTCCTATCTAATAGTGCTAATAATATGGTAGATGGGCTATCTTGCTTTGAATCAAATTTTAGTGGTGCTTTGCTATTATTTTCTATAGTGTAGATTGTAGGTTGTGCTCTAAAAACTGGTTCTTTATTCTTGACTGGTTATTTTTTTATTGTGGTCTCCTATCTTTTCTAGGACATGGTGGATGCTAAGTGATAGGAGTTGTATTTGAAGATGCTTTTGTGAAATCTAGAGTTATCTATCAATTGAACCTACCTCAATCAATCCAAATTTCTTTTCCAAAGATAAAATTGTATAACAAAAGTGTCTAAAAGAAGACTTTGTCTGATATAGTATATGCTCAAGTAGAGATTGGCAAAGCCCCTTAATAAATATATGCTAAATCTATAGATCTAATGGTTTGTATATCAATCTTAACATGTGAGCCTTGAATCTTAATATATACTCACTAACTAGCTCTGAAAAATTCTAATGTAGTGTGTCAAGTTTCTCATATGTAACATGAGGGCCCATGTTTACAATGTAATATCTAAGAAATGCCTCTTCTAAGTCATCATATGTATGCAATGAACCATTGGGGAGTAGATGAAAAAACCAATTCTATGCTTGCCCCACTAATTTTTATTGAAATAACTTGAGTAGAATGAACGGGCTCACATGAGATGGCAAATCCTTTTGAAAGGCTTGAAGGTGTATAAATGGATCTCCAGTTCTATCAAAGTGAGGCAATGATGGTATCTAGAATTGCTTAGGCAATGAATCCTTTATGAATGTCTTTGAAATAGGGTTACCATGTAGATCATTGTCATCCATACAAGACTTGTAAGCTTTGTTTTCCAAGGTAAGGAGATGTACTTGGTGTTGTAATTCACCAACTACATGAATCAAATAGATGATCTCCTGGGATGGTACATTAGTATCTTAAAGTGGTTCATTTAATCATTGAATTTGATTGTTAATTTTAACCATTGGAATGCTACATTTTGTAATTAGATCAAAAAGAGGGGGTATGCTTACTTAAACCTTGGGATTAATGGTAACTTAGACCTTTCTAGAGGGATGTGGGCTACCATTCTCTTTAGGTGAAGGATGAGAAATGGGTTCTACTATAGTGAGGGTTGGCTTGGGGGATTCATTGGTATCTTTATGTTTTAGTGTGTCACATTCTAATTGAGTAGTAGATGTGTTATTATCATTAACATGTGCATTATTTGAAATAGAATCATTCATAGAAGTAGAAACAACATTTGGAAGTGAATTATGTTTGAGAGGAGTGAGAGAAGAGGTAGAAGCATGAGATGTAGTTTCTTATTTTCTATATGCATAATAATCATCATTATTTTATGCATTATCATTATTGTAATATTGTTCATAATCACTCTCATTTTCAAATTCATTTGCATGTTCACTATCATACTCATGATCACTTTCAGTGCAACTAGGGAGAGGTGTAAGAGAAGAATTTAATTATTTTCTAATATGCAATAAAGTATCATTTGAAATTGGAACATCATGTGTATGTATGTTATCCATGGATGAAATACATGCATTATTTTCATGAAAAATAAGAGAGAGATTTATCATTTATATCTCTTTGGACATAGAAGAGTTAGGAACATGAGATGTATCGTTTGAACTACACATTGATAATTTGATTCTATTACGTTTATATTGTTGTAATTTAAACATTGAAGTAGCAAAAGAGAGAGAGATTAGGTTCACATGGAAGTAAATTATCACCTAGTAGAGGTTCATTTGAAATTGCATGACTAATTTGTTCATTTTGTGCATTGTGCATAGGAGAATGAGGTGAGAAGTATTTTTACCATTTATCAAAAGTATTTTCTTTAGATTAAGGGATGAAAGAGATAGGTTTGAGAGGAGAAGATGCATCTACTTTTTCTTCACTGTCACTTTCATATGTATGATAATATTCATCATCGCAATAAGAATAATTATCTTCATTATAAATAAATTCATTTTCCACATTTTTATCTAATGTGCAATTTTACAAATTTGTCCACTCATTATCATAATTATGCAAAAAATTAAAAAAAATTGTGTATGGGATGAGAGGGAAGAAGTGCCTTAGTGGCCATTTTATTTCTTTCACCAAAAATAAAATGAAGAAGTACTATTAAGAAAATAAATGCAATAATAACTATTAACATAGAAATTTTGAAAATACTTATGACTATCTAAATAATTTGCAAAAAAATTGAAATTAATTTCTAAAAATTGCAAGGATGAATGGTTTGAAGTAAAGGACCTAGTTTAGGAAATCTAGGGTTTTAGAATTTTTGAAATTATGGATATAATTTAAATTCTAAAATTAATTTGAACAAGATAATTGCACAAAAATCTATACAAAAATCAAATATTTGAAATTAAATTTTTGCACAAAATAACTACTAATTTAGAATTTTTGAAAATATTTTTGGCACACTAAACAATTTTCAAAAACTTTGAAATTAATTCATAAAATTTGTAAGGGATGGAAACTTGGGGTTTGAGGAAATCTAGGGTTTTTAGGTAGGGTTTTAGAATTTTTTAAAATTATGTAATAATTTTAAATTCTAAAAATTATTTGAAATAAGATAAATGCATAAAAATCTATTAAAAAAATTAGAATTTTGGCAATTAAATTTTTGCACAAGAATTTACTAAATTGAAATTTTGAAATTATTTTTGACAAAGTAATCAATTGGTAAAAATTCTAAGATATTTTTAAAAAAATTGTAAGGGAGGAAAATTTGAAGTTTTAGGACCTAGAATGGAAGTCTAGGGTTTTTAGGTAGGGTTTTAGAATTTTTGAAAATTATGAAATAATTTTAAATTTTAAAAATTCTTTTTAATAGGAAAAATGCACAAAAATTAATAAAAAAATCAAAATTTTGGAAATTAATTTAGGGTTTTGGGTTTGTTCGAAGTAAGTCTAGTTCACCAAATGTTTTATTCTTTTTGGGAATCTAGTGTTTAGATCCTAAATAATAAGGGCCTAAAATGATAGGGAAAATCTACTTTGATAGGGAAATATATAGATTTTAACTGATAATTATACAAGAGAAATAGAAATTAACTTATTTGGATTCAGACTAAAATGAAAGATTTTGAGGTTAGAAATTAAAGAGCAAGACTGAGACACTATCAAGAATCTAGATCTGGTATCTATTTTCTAATTGGATAAGAGTGAAAAAAATAGGACACCCTAGTGTCTAGTGTTATAGTCCTTCTTGGTGCTATTGTCTTGAGGATCTAAGCTTATTAAGTTTTATTCGCTTGGTCAATATGAGCCTGTGTACCAAATTTTGAGAGTTGAAAGTTATCA
This sequence comes from Torreya grandis, assembly GCA_037957365.1. Lineage (NCBI taxonomy): Eukaryota > Viridiplantae > Streptophyta > Pinopsida > Cupressales > Taxaceae > Torreya > Torreya grandis. The sequence continues at coordinate 1,932,491 of JARHVA010000796.1, forward strand.
AATCTCGTTGTAGATCCATTTTAGTCTTCAATACCTATATTCCTCTACACACATGTAAACAATGAATACATCAAAATCAAAAGAGAGAAAAAAAATTGGGTTAGGAGAAGAATGATCACACGATCTAGAACCCCTATTATTCTAACCACTGCCTACATTAACCCTTAAACTAGGGTCTCAAATCAAATGTAGTTCTCCCTTATGAGATGTGCATAATTAATGCACATGATAGATATAATAATGATTTTTTATTAGGCCCTTCTTTGATCAAGCATGTGTAGACACCTAAAACAAACCATCGATAAACTCCAACTAGGCTTTTAGCCAATTTTCACTTAAAATATTGGCCTAAAAACACTAAAACACACTAAATGATGTGAAACTAACATATTCAAGTGCCAATTTTGGCCAAGGTATCCCTAAATGAGGTAATGCAATTTATGGGCCAGCTAACTCTAATCAGATCATTTCAAATCAAAATGCCATTTTTGCACCTAGGTGCTCTGGATTGCTCTTTTCTATCAAGTATCTTACACAAGACATGTGCCTTAATTATTTATTGTCAGTAAAATTCTAAGTGGGAATATGGTTCTAATGCATCTGACATGGACTTTCAATTCCAATCCAGTCAAATTTTGGGCCAATAACAAGGCATTCTAATTAATTTGAGTAATTTGTGCACAAAATGATTAATCATGCTTAAGAGCTAATTAATCCAAATCAAGGCATAATTAATAATTTCATGAAAACTTGTTGAATACTTATTTTTTTAAATGAATATTGAATGTTTACAACATTAAATGACCTTATTTTTTGGGAAGACGTCCCTAGGCCATAAATGCCACAAATATCAAGATTCAGGCCTCTCATGCCTCATCAATGCCTTCCATGATGCCCTCCATGCCTCTTAATTTCCCCTTATTCTAATTTCATGATGAGGATAATTACAAACTTAATTCCAAACATTGAATTAATCCTCAATAACACATCTCAATCTTGAGATGGATGGTTCAGGTTAATTTGACACATTTGCAAAAATCTATAAATAGAGAGGCCATGAACATCATTTTTAAGACTTGATAATACAAAGTTATAATGCACAAATTATTCTAAAATCTTCAATAAATTAGTGTTAGCATGCCAAATTGAATCTAATCCAAGCTAAGCCAAAGTCAAAGGTGCCAAGGAGAGATGGAGGTAGGCAAGCTTCCATTGCCAAGAACTTCATGAGCATAAGCAAAATAAGCCACCACTACAAAGGCATTTATAGCATCCAAGAAAGGTAAAAGAGGTTTCTTTTACATTTAGTTTTGTGTTTCATTCATGTTTGTTAACTAAGCTCTCCCTAGTGTCTAGGCCTAGAGATTTTATGCTAGTTAGTGTGTTTCTTTCATTTTGTTTTCATTTTGGAACTAACACCATACTAGTCATCCTCTCTTGAGTCAACTTTCTAGATCACAATATGGCACATCCAGTGGGACTAGACACATCTCACACCTAAAGAAGATCATTTTTTAGCTTTAAACTATTAATTTGGACTTTTAAAACTCTTACAAATTGATTTTCTAACTTTTTTTTTCCATTTTTATTTGCCATAGTTTTACACAGTAACTGACATCAAAAAGTAAGACCGACATTGGTTATATATCTTAACCAATGTTGGTTAGCCAAACTGACATCAATTATATACTTGTTGAGATAGTCATAGTGGTATAACTGATTTTGGTTAGATAAATGACCTCAGTTAGCCAAAGTAACCATCATCAGTTGTATATAACTGAAGTCAGTCATTGTGTTTTTCTTAAAACATAGACTCAAGAGACATTTTTTCAAAGTTAATTATTTCAAACCAAAAAGAGATTCAAAGCTAAAGGACATGCTAACATTTTTTTTATAGGACCAAGCTTAAGATTTGTTAAAAACATGTTTTAAATCACCTTTACATGCTTAAAAATAAATTAGGAACCTTGTTTTGGTGTTTAACAAAGAATTTAGATGTTTTTGGTGAATGTTTTCAAAGTTTGCAACTAAGACCAAGGGGTCAAATGAATACCACCAAATCTTTCATTTTGGACTTAAAATTGAAAACACTTGTCAATTCTTATTTGCAATAGTTGTTTAATTATATTTTATTTGGAAAAAAGAGGAATGTTGCATGTGTGATCTTCCATTTGTCCCCTTTATGGAACACTTGGAATCAAAAGCACCACTCTTATTGCAAAAATCCTAGTCCAAGGCTTAGAAAGAATGTCATCCAAAGCACTCCTCAAAAACTCATCAAATTTTGAGTGACCTTGAAAATGACCCTAAAGTCTTTCTATTAGTCTTTTATTTCATGTAAACTTAGCTTGTGAGGGAGACATCATTACCTCCCACGAGTTCTTCAGGGAAGCTTTGACCCAAGGTTTCATCTCTCAACATTGACTTCACTTACTCCTTTGGAGTTACACATGGGACACATATGCATTTGGACATCACACTACACTGAGCAAATAGTAGGATGTAGTGGTTGTAAAAAGGAATAGACCTTTTTACAACTAGCCAATACCACGATCACCCAATTTTTGTGCTTTTTTTTGCATTATTTGATGTGAAATTCATTATGCAATTGAATCTCATAGAGCCATTCAAAACTTACTAGTTAATCAACCCCACATTGTTATACCCTTGCTAGGATTTGGATTATTATACTTAGTGTATTTTGGTCATTTTTTCTTGTTATGTTTTGAGAGTAAAACTTGCTTGTTTGTTTATAATCCATGTCAAAATAATGTATTTGAGTTGCAAAGGGTAGTGTTATGCTACCCGAATCATGTTATAAATATTTTGCCTTTGAGTCTTTTGAAACATAACATAGATCACATCACTCAAGCATGCTTATGTCATTAGGCTATCCATTTTTTTTCAAAACTAGTTTACCATTGTATCAAAAACCATTTGTTTCAAACCATGTCATGCATAGAATTTGGACCATTGTCTTGTGCCATCGTGTTGTCCAATCTTGTCTGATTTGTTTAGTCAAATACCAGTTTTCAACATTGAGTTTTCAAATAGCCTTGTTAAGTTTGGATCCAAAAATTGATTGATTTTTGTTTATGCTTCAATTCATGGGGCTAATACATAGATCTTTCTCTTTTGGGTTGCATAACTTTGGTTAATCAATTACCCAAATTTGAAAACTATTGATGGTTTGTTTTTTTGAAGCCTATATTCATCATTATTTATTCTTTTATTTGGGAAAACATAGACTTTTTCAAAGAGCCTTTTGTTTTATACCTTATGCCAATTGATCATGTTTATGTTTGATCCCGTGTGTTGGGTCTATGTAAAAGTTATTTCCAAACTTGTTAGATTAAATCAAATCACATCAGCCTCTATTTCAAGTCTAGATTTTGATGTCATTTGGCCAAAATTCCACACATACCTATTTATTTGATCCTAGATTTTGACTCTGTGTTTGAACAAAAGATCAAGCAACTCAACTTTTCCCTTTCCTAGTTTAGACCTTATTTGGAACACTTTGACCTAGACCTTTGACATGCTAGTTTTTATTCAGATGCTTGACCTTTTGTGTGTATGACATTTGACGTTAGACATTTGACATTAGGTTGTTTTATGCCAAGTCTTAGCATAAATCATTTTAGAGATACAGCTCCACCTTCAGACCATATTGGAGATACAACTCCACCTTTTGACTAAGTTAGACCAAGCTTGAACCATTTTTCCTTTGGACATAGTTTTTCAGAGTTTGTAGAACTCTAAGCCTTTTTTTTTTTTTTGAGATTTCATCATTTACATGGATATGTCTAGCTAAACATATGGTGGAGTCACTTAAAATATAACTTATGATAGAGTGGCCACACAAAATGACTTTTATGACTTTTTTCAAGACCCCAATGATGCTAATATGGTTTGTGAGATAGATTTCTATCCACCTCATATTAATCATTCATGGAAACAAAGTCACAAAATAACTTATGATCCAACTCAAGACCTTGGTTGGAATGAAGAGGCTTATGAGGAAGAATTTAAAGACCCAACTATAGATAATGTTATTTGGGATATGGATCTGTACCTCTTTACAATAATTAGTACATGGAACATAGTCAAGAACTAGCTTATGAGCCAACTCATAATCGGGATGATATGGTTTATGAAGAAGACTTTGATGCTTTTGCTTATGTGATTAATCAAGCTCCACCACATCATACCATTCCAAGACCATAATTTCACACCATTCCCATACCAAGACCTCATCCTTTCATTTGTGTGAGCAACCAAGTTCCACAATGCCCCTTCATCATTTCAAGACCTAGTATTTTGGTTTGTGCAAGCAATCAAGCCCCATAATTCCCTATCATTACCATCTTAGGACTTCATCCTTTGGATTATGTGAGCATTCATACTCCCCAAGGCCCTACCATTATCCAATACCAAGCCATTCCTCATCTAAAACCAATCCCATCCAAACCTCAATCGATCCAATCCTTCAAAGACCAAGCTATGTTCAAAACTAGTATTTTCTAACTCATTGGAAACCAAGGCCAAGAGAACCAACCAATCTAAGATGTTTCTATTGAATCAACCATTTTTTATAAGTCAACCTGTGATAAATTACCTATTGATCCCATATCAGTTGTCGAGGAGTCTCACTTTGAGAAGCCAATCTTTGTTGAGTCACTTCTTAATGATTATAACCGCCTTTGGGCAAATCATTACCTCAACCATATGCCTATTTTTTAAGAGCTTCCTATTGATAAGCCAGTCTCTAAGGAGTTGTATTTTAACCTATTTCCCATCTTGGAGGAGTCTCACTTTGACAAACCAATTTTTGTGGAGCCCATTATGCCATCAAAGGCTATTACTTGTCTAATACCAAATATTCGACAAGACATCATTGTAATAAAGTACCCATCAGATGAAGAATTAAAATTAGAGTTAGGTTTTATTCTTGAACTAACACTAGATTTAACATCAAAATTAGAATCAACATCCATATCAACATCAAATTTAGAGTCCCTTGAGTTAGAATCAAATTCAAAATAAGAATATGTTCATGGTTGTTACAACATTGGTTACATGTGCCTTGCAAATCAATTTGAATAAATTTGTGATCCTTCTAAAAAATTTGAGGATGAGTACTTCAGCTTTGACACAAGTTCTCCTAATATATTCTATAAGGATTGTGATGCCAACACCCATTCTATTACCATTCCATAGGCCATTACCATCAACAAAGATATCCATATTATTGGCATTCCATCTCCCACAAGTTTTGATTGGGATTGATATAATCATATTTTGTTGAACTGCATCCATGGTGACATAGCAGTTGAAGAAGAGCAAGGAGTCCAAGACCATATTCATGTAGTAAAACAATCTCCTAGTGAAACATTTTTAGAGGTGCTAAGATACAATCAAATTTAAAACTTAATTAAAAGTGCTAAAAGACAATCAAAGTCAAAAGTCAACATTCCTTAGTGAAACCTTCTCAAAGGAGCTAAGGGACAATCAAGACAACTTCATTGGTGAAAACCTCATTGAGGCACAAAATTTATTCACTACTTGATGAAGACAAAATCAAAGATCAAATCAAAATAGCTTTCAATCTACAACCTAATCAGATAGTAGTTACTCTCAAGATCAAAAAACAAAAAAATCTAGTGGTCCTATCGAGAGAACAAGTCTTCAGCCCCACCACAACCAAAGTTATGTTGAATCTAGCATCAGTAACATTATGTGTGACTCAAAGTCCTAATCTTCATTTTTTTCTCCACCATTATACATTCAATTATCATCTACCATTCCATTTCACAATTAAACATACCATCCATTATTTATCCTTGTTTACCATCCATGGCTACACTTTTCTTTGTAGAGTCTACAAAGATACCTTGTCTTAATGTTTGAAGGAATCAAAATCAATTATCAATGAAGATCACAAAAGCATTCTTGACAACTAAATCTATAGACAGTTCTTGATGAAGCAACTATTTAGATGAGGTGTGGGCTAATAATTAACATGATCAAGTATTTTGTTTATATTATTTTTTGATTAGGATGTGCATCTCCCCATCAATAGGAAAAACAAAATCAAAAACCATACCCAACCATTCACCCCATCACTTGGGGGAAACCCTCCTATGATTTTAACCTAATTATCAAACCATCATTATCCTAAGCAATACTATATCATCCTATCATTCTATTCTTATCCAGACCAAAGCCTATTTTTAGTCATCCTACCCAAATCTTGTTTTAATCTTGGTTCATTTGGTTCTTCCTATACCTTTTCATGGGGGGATTTTGATCAAGTTTCAACAATCAATCCAATCTATGTTTACAATGATAGTCTATTAAAGTAGTGCGATAATTGATCTGACAAGATATTTTCCACCCTATATCAAGCTTATTTATGTGAGCTTGATTATAACTGCTTATGGGAAAATTAGTGTTTCATCAATCTTGCTACTAATTATAAACACCTATGGGAAAATTAGTATCATTGACCTATGTCATTGTATCCTATTTATAACTACCTATGGGTAAACTAGGGGCAACACTTGTTTATCATGCATTACCACATCACCTTACCATTACTATTTTCATTTCACTAGCCATTTATCAGATTTGAGAACTTGTTGGGACCTAATTAGTTTTTCCCTACATTTTATGTGGATGGAATTACTATGATTTGAGGTCATCTCAAGACTAAGTTGGTCATGCTCAATTCATGTTGAGGTCACCTCAGTCTCCCTTTCCATACGCTGTCAACATTTTGTGAGCAACCTAAGCCAAATGTTCTCACCATTTTATGAGTAGGTATCTTGTCATTCTCTAATGAGTTAAAATGACTTAAAATTCTAAAAACATTTATAACATTTCAAAAAATCCAAAAATATTTGTCCTTTCTAAGCCTAGTCAGTTATCCTTGATTTGCCTTATTGGGGCATTGTCATTGTTAGGATGCTTTCTTTTGCTTTTATTTTTAGGCTTTTTGTTTATTAGTTTATTTTAGTTTGTTTATTTATTTGCTTGCTTGTTTGTTTGCTTTTAGCATTATTGCCTTGACTCAATCTATATGTATGCATTAGGTGTTTCTTTGCACACATTATTCTTGAGTCTATCCATATTCATATGTCAAAATTATCATCATGGTTTTTATCATTGGTGCATTTTTTTCAAGTGTTTTTAAATTCTAATGCATATTTTAGCCAAGTATTCAAGGTGTTCTATCATGAAGCGTACCATCACATGCTACAGCCAAACTTAGCTTCATGAAGGTCTATAATCAAGAGTCATAGAAGTTTCTCCTTGGTACCTTGGAAAATCCTCCCACCTGCCTTGATCAATATAACTCATTTGACCATTCTAGTTGTATCATTGTTAATCAAGATGAGCATCTCCTTATTGATAGTTAAAAGTAGATCATTTACACTAATCAATATTATTCTTCCATTCATCTATTTCATCACTTTTCACCTGCTCATATTTAATCTGTATTCTAGGTTATATCCTTGAGTTATGCTTGCTAATCAACCCTAACTGGGGCACAATCATCTTTAGCCAATCTAGGTCATCTTCATGATTATAATCGCTTATGGGTAAATCATTATTTTGACTCTTATTCCTAATTATAACCACCTTTGGGAAAATCAACATCCTTTTTACATCAATGCATACAAGCATTTTCTTATTTGGATTAATCTCAACCATGAATTAATTACACCATTCTTCTTATTTCTTTTCAAGGGACCGTATATCAATAAATGTGATGGTCACTCCCTCAAGGGGGCATCATTATAGGCTTCCCAAAACCATTTGGAGCTTTATTCTTTAACCATCATCTTCTTTTTGGCATATAGGACATCTCTCATTATTTGAGAAGACATTGCTTTGCTTACAATTTATAACATCTTCACAAATAGGGGCAAACTGTAGACACCTAAAACTGGCCACTAATAACCTCCAACCAAGATTTTAGCTAATTTCCACTTAAAATTCACAATTTGGCCTAAAAACACCAAAACATGCTAAATTATATGAAATTGACATATTGAAGTGCCAATTTTGGCTAGGGTATCCCTAAATGAAGTAATGCAATTTATGGGCTAGCTAACTTTGATCAGATCATTTCGAGTCAAAATGTCATTTTTACACCTGGGTGCTCTAGATTGCTCTTTCCTATCAAATATCTTGCACAAGACATGTGCCTTCTTTATTTATTGTCAGTAACATCCTAAATGGGAATACAGTTCCAATGCATCTGACAAGGACTTCTAATTCCAATCTAATCAAATTTTGGACTAATAACAAGGCATTCTGATCAATTTGAGTAATTTATGCACAAAGTGCTTAATCATTCTTAAGAGATAATTAATCCAAATCAAGGCATAATTAATAATTTCATGGAAACTTGTTGAATACTTAATTTTGGACATAAATATTGATATTTGCATCATCAAGTGACCTCATTTCTTGGGAAGACATCCCTAAGCCATAAATGCCACAAATATCAAGATTCATGCCTCCCATGCCTCATCAATGCCTTCCATGATGCCCTCCATGCCTCTTAATTTCCCCTTAATCTAATTTCATGATGAGGATAATTAAAAACTTAATTCCAAAAATTGAATTAATCTTTAACCACACATCTCAATCTTGATATGAATGGTTCAAGTTGATTCTAGACATTTGAAAAAATTTATAAATAGAGAGGCCATGAACATCATTTTTAAGACTTGATAATACAAAGTTATAATACACAAATAATTCTAAAATATTCAATAAATTAGTGTTACCATGCCAAATTAATTCCAAACCAAGCCAAGCCAAAGCCAAAGGTGCCAAGGAGAGATGGAGGTAGCCAAGCTTCCATTGCCAAGGACTTCATGAGCATAAGATGAGCAAGCCACCACTACAAAGGCATTTGGAGAATCCAAAGAAGGTAAAATAGGTTTATTTTACATTTTATTTTTGTGTTTCGTTCATGTTTGTTAACTAATCTCTCCCTAATGTCTAGGCCTAGAGATGTTATGCTAGTTAGTGTGTTTCTTTCATTATGTTTTCATTTTGGAACTAACACCATACTAACCATCCTCTCTTGATTCAAATTCCTAGATCACAATATGCAAGTCTATATGTGATGCAGAGAATCTGAGCTATACTATTGACTAATTTTTATTATGTCTAATGTGCCAAAATAGTAAGTGCTAGATATAAAATGCCTTGTGTAGTCCTTTATATAAGAAACTCTTTATTTAAAATTTGGGAGCTTTATCTACATTTTGCAAACATTGGCAAACTTAGGAATGAAGCAAAAAAAGGGGTTAAGACTCATCTTATGAGAGAAACTGACCATTGGAATCAAGTTTACACTTAAACAATAGCACCAAAAACTAGATACCTTGGGTTTCAATGTTGTAGTCCTATTTAGGCGTTGTTTTCCAGAGGATCCAAGACCTATGAGGATAGAATAAAGATGTTAAAATTAACCTGGTTTAGTAAGGGTTAAGTCTGGAAGGTTACAAATAATTGAGAATGGTCAAAAAGGTGTCTAAGGTATGAAACAAAACCAAGGTAAATTAGACAAAAAGTTATGGCTAGATGTGAATAAGACTCATATTCTCTAGTCAGATTCTCCAATGAAAGGACTATGAAAAGACATGATATGTGTGGTTTTTTGACCAATTTAGGGTGTATACATCTATCTTATTCACTTCTTACTATAATTTATTTTTAATATTGTGATAGACCATTAGTGTTTCTTAAGATTTTTATCCCCTATACCACTACTTATAATTTCACAACCATCTCCTATACACTTCCTTAAGCTTTTCCTCCTCCCTTATGCACTCCTCTAATTAATTCATCACCTTAATTATCCCCTACCTAAGTTAAAAACCCATTTTTATCATTTACTGGACAATGTTATCCTTGTCCAACCTTGTATTCAAATTAATATTAGCACATTAGGGTCTAGGTTAGCCTTAGTTGATCTAAACTTGGACCTAACTTGATTTTATCAATTAAAAATACAAGGTTGAATTGGGTTGACCCTGTTAGCTAAACTTTCAAAAAGGTTTAGGATTAGATCTAACTATATACACACATCCTTTTCATCATTTTTATGAATAATATAAGAATAAGAATATTATATTGTGCATCTACTTATCCACCATTATACTTGAGGAACATTACTTAGGGTTCCAATACTACACTTAGAGATACGAATATTATCTTATGAAAACTTAGGATTCATTAGGAGGTCTTTTTATAAACTATAGTACATTATCCATCCTTAACTTCTTCAACATGTACAGCAACCTCTTGTGAATCACCTTGGCCAAAAGAGATATTGAGGTTCGGCAAGTTCATCTTCAAAGGTAAGTATTCCTAAAAAAATTCTTCCTCATTAGGAGGTCTTTTGATAAACTATAGTACATTATCCATCCTTAACTTCTTCAACATGTACAACATCTTGTGAATCACCTTGGCCAAAAGAGAGATTGAGGTTCAGTAGGTTCATCTTCAAAGGTAAGTATTCCTAAATTTTTTTGAGAGATAGATTTACATTTGTAATTCTCTCCTATGAATTAGTATTTTATATGCATTGTTTTAAGTATATATATTCTATGCATGTTTACTTTTTATGTTTATTACCACCACTTTGTGCCACAAGAAATAGTGAGCACTAGATTAGATTTTATTTTAATTAGCATATGTTTTTTGAATATGAAAACATAGGACCTATTTAGGTTTACTGCATGGTTTTGCTTGACTAGAGTCTTTATAACCCTCTCTAGTGATTTCATTGTGATAAGAGACCCCTTAGTTAGGTTTAGTAGATCCATCTTAGTCATGACCCCAAATGTCTAAATATATCAACAAGTGGAAGTGTATGCGTGATTTATCTTCTCCGAGCTAGGATAGATTTTTAGGTCAATTTTATTTCCCCTTGTATACACATTCCCCCACATAAATTCTATGAATGTGATATTTACCTTTACATGATAATGTTCTTTGACTGGAAATCATGAATTCAAAGCTGGAATAGGCATGCACAAAATAGTTTGATTTTTTTTTCAACTAAAGATCAATGAAATTATGTGTGATACCAAAGCCAATGAGAATAGCAAGGTGTTGTTTCTTAAAATACCCCTCTACTTTCATATTATGATTTTTGGTTACCTTAGCCAACACATGCATCAAAATTTCAAGTAGAGACACTATGGTACTAGGTTCTTTGACTCTAATTTCCTCATCATGAGAATATTGAGCATCTTCCCATTATTCAACTTCTAGAGGTGACTCTGCATCCAATAAATATAAATTCTATTGATTTCACTTGTTTCCTTTAGTGAATTTTTCATCATAGTTGTAACATATCCATTTTTTATGATGAATGCACATTTCTACTTCTATAAGTAATTTAATGGGGGTGAATTTTTGAGGAGGGTTACTGACTAGATGTGGTGTTTTAGATGTTTTAAAAGACCAAAAATATGTAAGATCGATCTTGGGAGGTAATCTTATCTTCCACAAGATTGGCCAGTCTTGATGATTCCATCATGTTCTATGGTTTAAACATTTTGACCTCTATGCGAATTATATCTTTGAATCCAGTAATGAAACAACTCTTGAAAAAATCATAATTTAACCCTTTAATTTGGTTGGCTAATTTTTTAAAGTAAATTTTATTCTCGTGAACTGTTCCAGTTTGCAGTAGTTTGGTTAAGGCTTTAGTGAAATCATCATAGGCATTGGGACCAAAACAAACCAACAAAATCTTAACAAAATCATCCCATGTGGGTTTTGTATGACATTTTTTATACTATTAGTACCATTGGATAACTTCCTTATTTAAGTGAAATGATGTGATGGGTACCTTTTCTACCCCCAATGTGTTATGCAAGCTGAAATATTTTTTGGTACAGTAAATCTAGCTAGTCAGTTTTGTACCATCAATTTTTGGAAAGTCAAATTTAGGGCCACACAACATGGTTCAAGATATAAATCCATCTTTAGAATTTCTTTCACCATTAATTTTTTTAGATATCATGGTATTTTTTGCACTAATTCCATGTAGTGGCTCATTCAACTCGTTGAGTCAGGATTGAAATTAAGTTTGAATTCAACTCAGAGTTCTTCAATGTTTTGTGTCATGGCTTGGCTTCCCACACAAGTGACAACCATTGAATAGAGGGGTCCAAGGGTACCACAAAAGGCTTACTAAAGTTATATTTTAAAATGATCAACTCAATGAGACAATCAAAATGGTATAATTTTCACAAGGGTGAAAAAAATGTTTATAGAACTACAAGGGAAAAATAATTTTATATGGATTTTATTTTGAAAAAATTGAAATACATGTTAATTATTTTGTTTGGACAATAAACCCACAATGGTGTATTCACCCTATGGGTAATTTTTTGTGATTTTATAATAGGTGGTTATTGAAAAAAGTTCATGTATCCATTATGGAACATTCTGACCCTTCTAGTTGTTATAGTTAACGTATTTATATCAACTAGTAGAATATGACATTTTTTCTGATTGTTGGTTATTATTGTGTTTTTCAAGAAATTAGAGTCAAATCTATGATTGTAGGAATTTCAAGGTTACAAAGAAGGTTAATACAAGGTGTGTTTTGTTTGTGAGTTTGTAAATATACTAATCTTATTCATAAAATAGTGTTGAATCAATATTTCTTAGTTATAACTACAAAAGATAACCATTCCATACCCCACTATCTCATCTCCAAGTTATGGTGTAAGTAACTTCTCAAGGCTAACCATTTATGAGTGCATTATATAAATAAATAGTTTAAATCTTCTTATGGCTAAGTTAAAAAAACAATTATGGGGTCTTCCTATATACCTGAAGGTATGTGGAAGAACAAGTTTGTATATAACATTGTCTAATAGATTACAAATTGGTGCATAACCTCTCACTCCATGGAATTAGGGAAAATTGATAACCTTGTAACCCAAAAAGATAACTTTTTTTTAGTTTTAAAACTACCAAAACATAGTTTATACCCTAAGGAAAAAATATATAAAAGGGGGGAAATTTGGGCAAGAATCTTAGTGTCATCACCCTATTACCACTCTCTGATCACCAAGATCCTGCTTGGGAGAGTTGAGAACATATGGTGGATAAAATTAGAGAACCTTAAACCATTGAAACTCCTACACAAAAAAGATCCTAGACAGATCTTTGAGATTAGATGTTAAGACCCTTCTTAAAATAGATTTGAATAATACTAAAAATAATAGAAATAAGACTACAAATGAATGGAAAAAGACTATATTGTATAAAAAAGAGTAGAATTGCATTAAAATATCACTAGATTATTTGTAGGGAAAACCACCTTTGATCAATCTCAATAATATAATTCATGGATCTCTTTCCACTAGTCTAGGCTCATATGTATACTAATTATATCCTAGCTAGTACTACTTCCCATACATGTGGGATTATTAAAATTAGCTCAATGGATGACTTAAAAATCATATGAATCTATATATTTTATTAAAAACAATAATTATAAAGAAAGAGTTAGGATGTAGGGGTATTAACATTTTTTATATGATTTATATTCTTCATGATTTAGAGAGGCACCTATAGTTGGAAGAACCCAAATATGCAATAGGGGTTTGGAAAAATGATAGAAACCAAATAGTCTACTACCTATGGAATTCACTATAAGCCTAAACACACTATCCATTTTGATGGATTTTGTGAGCTAAAGGATGAAAGGACAAAAACTAGGCTAGAAAATAATAGATTCTAATCTACTGAGCAATTCAATAAAACAAAAGGCTACTTCTAGTATTCTAGTAATAATCATTAAAAGGGAAATGTTGAAATGAAAGTGCAATTTATAAATGAATTCTTGATGTTTCAGGAGTGAAATATGATTTTATAAGGAAAGTATTCTATTTCATAAATGAAATGCAATGCAGAAGAAAAGTGTGTTGCTTAAAAATGAAATATTACAATTTATGAATGAAATCTAACCCCAAGCATATAAATTAGTTAACCTAATAGTATATAAACTTAAGAAAAATTTCACATTGAAAAAAAGGTTCCTTAATATAAAAATCTTAAATTATTTATAATATATATTAACCTGGTTCCAAATATGTCCAATTGAGATGGAAATTTGGAACATATGATGTGTGATTCCTTGAAGTATCCCTTTATGGTTGGACACTCAAAATGACCCAAAGAGGGAGAGAAGCATAGGGAGAATGATGACTACAAATTAGATGAGTAGAAAAACTATTGGCATGATGGGGTGGCATAATGGATGAGATAATAAATAATAATGAGTAACACAAAAATGTAGTTATCATCACACAAGCCAAAGCAACAACATAGTGAATTATTAAAAAATGATGAATCTAATAGTAATGAGTGAAAGAATGATCAAGAATTAGTGAATAAGGCCAAATGAATGCATATATATGTAATTTAAGGTATTAAATAGCCAAAAATATTCCTTTACATTCATTATAAATCTAAATGAATCAACAAACAATCATAAACAAAAAAATTATAGCTAGGGCATAGGTTTTTGGGAAAATAGGTGGCTAGGTTGCAATTTTTTAGAAAAAACCTTGGTGAGGCTACATATGGGTGTAATGAAAGGCTATTCAGATGTTTTTATATAACCAAGGTCCTTCCTATGTGTAATTTTATCTAGGTGCACAACTTGGCATAGGGAGACAAATTATAATAATTGGGATTTAGGAACTAGTAAATGAACATTACATATGCTCTGAGGTATAAGTATTCAAGGTTCATGATGAAACAAGGTTATGAATTACCTATAATCCATACAAAATTCAAAGATAACATAAATCATACTTGCACTTACCTATGTCTAATGGTGAAATATGAACTTTCAATAGTCTTGTTGCAAAAATTGTAACTCCAATCTCTTATCCAAACAATGCAAGGGAAATTAAGGCTTATGATCCAAGGGGTACAATATCACATTAACCAAAGTGTTAGATCTAGTGTTTTTATATTGAGGTATGTGGGAAATATATAAGTCCTCAAAGTGAGAAAACAAGTCATGAGCCTCATTGAAGATGGGAAGTTAGTGCTAAGTAAATTTCAAACCCCAGTGAGTTTGAAAATGGAAAAGAGTTAGTCAAATAAAAACTACACATAGGGCACACCCAACCCACAAGAATCACTCAAGGCTCCAACAATCACAAGATACATAGTCATGTTTTTAGTACCACTAGTAAAAAATACTGACCACAATAATCTTGTCACCCCTCGATTCATCAATAGTTCAAGTGGTGGTTTTGAGTCATGTATTACCTCAATTTCCATCATCAAAATTAATCACCACAAAGTGATGAAACATAATGAGGTAGAATAAAATGGAGGTAGATGATGAGGGACTTTATTAATATTGGAAAAAATGAGAAATTGATGCAACAAAAGATGAATAATGATGCAAAGTCATGATTAAAATAAGAAGATGGACTATAGAGATGGGACCTCAGTAAATTATCACAAAGGTGTTAATGAAAACATGAGAATTGATGTCATTTGAGAAATTTGAGACTAATATCCCAAGGACTAAAAACCACTACAGACTGACCTACAAGAGCAGATAAAAATAGGGGGTCAATAGGTGATCATGAAGGACCAATTATAGCAAAGTAGAGAGACTATTGATGAAAGGAATTGGAGAAAATAACATCCACTTGAAGGCACCCCATAATGGGCATAGGCAAGATAAATTCCTATGAAGTTGAAATATTTCCATAGAGAAGAGAACCTAAATGGGACAACTAAAATTGAATAAAGTTAGAGGAAAAATCAAAGTATCAAGTGTGGATATATAGAGTTTTCCAAGTTTGAAAGTAACCCAAGGCATGAAACCTAAGGCATAGACATACAAAATAATTTAGGGGTTGTGGTTGGTATACCAAATGTCAACCAATATTAAGTTCTAAAATAGATGATCACACCTATGAGAGAGTCTCACAACTCATAAAGAGTGTTAAAATGAATTACAATTATAACCCTAAAGGGTGAAATTAATTTAAGAGGGGCCCAAATGCCTCAAAAGGTAAAACTAACTCTATCATTATATCCAAAATGGGTTGAAACCCATAGATGAGAGTTTTCATGGTTTTCAAACAATTAAAAAATTCAAAACAAGCAAGGCCCATAAAAAAGGGGGTAAGTAAAGGATAAAAAAACAAAAATCCAATTTTAGATTCATTTGTACCATGAAACTTATGAGAGTGATGAATAAATATCCCCACAATATGTGATGCCAGTGATTAGACACCCTACAACGAGAAAAGCTACATCATGATAGTCTAGGTAATCAATGCAAACTCAAAATTTTGTGAAATATTGATTTTTTCATAAAATGATGGGCAACCACAAGAATTTTGTATTATTTTGTTGAATTCAAATGATTAAATTCATCAAAATATATGCCAAAATGTATGTGTTAATAAGCCTATCATTTTGACTATGAATGTTTATGAGGGTATAATAAAATGCATGAAAAAACATAATCCCTAGGGATTTTGCTCATAGTGGTAGTGGCATTGTAGGTTTATACCTAAATATGTAGTAATGCTATGAGTTTCCCTTAAACCTATGGCTTATACATAAAGATCTAGAAATGCATTAAAACCTAAAATGTTTTAAGCTTTTCTCAACATTTTTACTTTTATAGACACTCGGATGCGATAGGACACCAGGCACTACTAGCTCACACTCAGGTGTCAAACCAATATAAGTGCCTAGATTGGCTATCTCAAGAGGGAAATTGACTACCACCAATGAACCAAGAAATTTTGAGATTAACAGCCCAGTGGAAAATAATATGCTTAGTGTTGGTGCATTAAAACATTGATTTTTTTAAAGTACCAGTACTCACATGAGACATTGATCACCATGTCTTCTAGATAAGGATCAACCTATATGTTGTGTTTTCCCTATAGAACCTCTACCAAATCTATAAACAGGTATCAAAAAAGTGGGAATTAAGAGTGTATGAAACACATGATATGGGATTAACATGTCATTTTATCAGTTGGCTAACCTAAAAGACCAACACTCATGAAATATCAATCAAATGCCACTCCATTAGAGCCCCACAAGTCATAGTATTTATATTGTGGATGATCTTTGAAAACATCTACCATGGTTAGATCACATTATCACTCCCACTAAATTAGATTGGGATGCTATAGAGTGCATAGAGAAGAGAGGCTAATGTATGGGGTGAGTTCATCCTTAGAGGCCTATATCATAAGCTAGATAGGGTATAATTATAAGGATCATGAGGGTCATTAGTACCACTCTCATACTGGCATGGGTATATAATAGGCTACCCCTGTCTCAAATGAGATCAATAAAAAACTTAGATCCATATATGGCACTACCTGTAAATGTTTCATAGGAATCATAATCAAGAGGTTGATACCTAATAAAATTAACTTAGTTTTGATAATGTATTACAAGAGACATACATACAATATATCTACATTAATTTGATATTGGATGAGAATGGTGAAGTAGAGACATTGTTGGGGGCCTTGTATCTACTTTGGACCATATATTACCTACCTACACCAAGGGTCAACAATGATAGAGAGGAGGTTGGGGCCACCCTAATGGATGAGGATCCCAAAGGGTTAGGGTAACATCATAGGCTAGGAAAGCCATATAATCTATATATTTAGGGCCATCAATATTCAAGGAATAGATTAATAATGTGATTAAGAGGTTCACAAAGAATTGGTAAGGTTTGGGTCCCCGATCAAAGGTTGTTATTGGGGAAGATAATTTTGGTTTAGATTTGACAATTTAGACACTTTATAAACTTAAAAAAAACTCAATTCAGTAACATTATTCAATTTTATTTTATTTAGGATGATCATTATTCATATAAGAAGACGTACACACATAAAGTTAAGTTCCTACATAATAAAACTCAATCCTCATATTCAAATCCCTCATATCTCTCTCATATAATTTCTCACTCCATTATTCTCTCAATATCCCAGAGATCCCTCAACCATACAACCATAAATATCTCACACATATCCTATTCTAATGGTGAGTTAAACTTACATACAACTAATACATCTCAATATGAGCATGTATTATTACCATATTCATACTTATATTTATTTACTCACATTACAATCTAATGTTCATACTAAAATTTCCTAATAGGGACACCTACAATGATCCTGCCATAGGGAGATACTAAATAATATTAGAATATCAATAATTTTACCCTCTTTAGCATAGTGGTAGAGTTTATATGAAGATCTAACATATTTCATTAGGTATGTTTAAGTGAGATCCCATCATGGACTAGTCTTTAGGTGAGATAGATATTGAGGGAGATTTTATAGGAGTACATACATGGTTTGGAGACTAAGAGAGCAAGAGACTCTGCTTCTTAATGCATCTGTATGAGCATGGCCTTACACATGCTATTGGGATATTTATATGAGGGAATCACTAGAGAAGGCATCACTATAAATGAGAGTGGAAATTTAAGACTAGGAGCTAATATAACTATGAAGGGAGAGATCATTGGCTCGAGAAACATAAAAAAAACTCTCCATGAGAAGATAGATGCACTATAGAGGTAAATCAGAGGTGATCATTCTCTAGAATACATGAGAGAGAGGTGTAGATGTGTATGATTATGTGTGTTTTATGTATCTTTCATGTTTCGATACTTATAATACATGTGATTAATATATAATATGTTAATAATAAACTCATGAGCACCCACACACACATGTGGCATAGAGGTAGTGAAGAGAGAGAGAGAGAGAGAGAGAGAGGATAATTATGTTTTACTATAATAGGTGATCTTCTAGAGGAGCCTAAATAAGGGCCCTCAATTTTAGAGTGTATTAATGTAAAACCCATTGATTTGGTGTCAAAGGGCGTCACCCTCAAGGTTGGAGAGATTATATAAGTATTTCTTCATTATCTCAATGATAACAAAAGGGATAAACCACATGAAAATTATTTTATATTTCTAGTGATACTCATTGTGTAAAAAGAGTATTGTATCACTGATGTTAAAGAGATTAGGTCACAATAACTCTTAAAATAACTAACACTAGTGTCTTTAATAAACACATTTTTGCTCTAGAGCATCTATATGATGTTCATCCAATGTATCCAACTTAGATAAGTGTGAAGTGTGTTCTTCCTTATAATAGATATATATAAAAATCTAGACCCACAAATAATGGAACATGACCTTGAGATGGATAATGACCTCAAATCCACATACTTACATGTGTAGGGTTTCCCAATGGTAGTGTGAAAATTGGTCTGATATGCCCAAAGAGAAGGGTATAGCATGAGGTGCCAATCTTGACTGGACTCATAAAAAATTTAGAGGATAATATTTTTAAAAATCTTATGATAATATTCAACCTCACCATCACCCTATGGGTGTTTTATCAAATTTTGTCAAATTAATGGATTAATTACCTATATATGACAAACTATTTTACAAAATTAAAATGTTGTCTATATGGAATAAATGACACAACTGATTCAAAACTTACTAAATCTATAAATATATTAAATATGTAAAGTTTAAAACAAAAATATAAACTTATCTAGAAAACTGAGATGCAGACTATTTCTAGATATGAGACTAATACAGAAACTATGTAGATGGGGTGTGTAGCAGTAGAACTAGATAGTAGTGGGGGTCATTATTATCCAAATAGGGGGGTTTTTTGATAGGTATTAGAGATACGAAACTTATGGGTTATGTTCTCCTTCACTTTTTTTTTATGTAGATTATGCTAGAGCTTTTGATCTAATGCAAGGACCATTATGTAACTCTTTCTTCACTCAAAACCCTAGCTGAATGACATAGGAAGATGAATGAATCATGAAATTAAAATGGGTTAGTGGTTTAAGTTTTGATTGACATTAACACCCCCTTATTTTGATCATTGCCTACATACCAATACCCTAAAGAGGGATCAAACTCCATGTAGTTATCCCATACTGCGGTGGTGTGTGTGAAAGAGTGGTATAAAATGCTAAATGCTTATTCAATCCTGGTGTGATTAAGTAATTCAACTATGAATTGTGACCTTGGAAGTGTATTCAAACTTTAGCTTAGGGCTATTATGGATGTATGTAATCATAATTGGGAGAAATATGGAATTTTCTCCCAATGTGCAATTAGAATTATGGTGATTTTCATTATCAAAACCTCTTATCTATCAAATGGTTTGAAATGTGGATTTATAGTGGTACTTTTGGAATTTATTTGGATGGATCTTGTTAAACTAGATGGATATCCCTTTCATGAATTTTGAATTTTTTGAAATTAGTCATTATTTAGTAGGACACTTCTAGTAGATCTAGATAATAACGGGGATTACTACTATCCAAATAGGCCATTATTATCTAAGGGGGATAAATAATTGTTATGGGTACCAGGGACAGTCTAAGTGTGATCCTTAACTAATTTTCACAAATAATAGGGAATTTTTAAATTCATTTAGTTATTTAGAGGAAAGGGCCATCATGGGGAAGTGAATGAAAATAGTCAAAAGGCCCTAGAATGAGGCATCAGCTAAGAATGTGGCAAAATAGTGGTCACAAATGCATTATTTTAACTTAAATTTTAATTTATGTGTCTACACCCCCCGCCTTTATTCTAGTAATTCATCAAAGTGAAATTATTATAGTAAAATGAAAAGTGTGTACCTCAACTTACCTATGAATTTTAGTCTTGAATGTAGGCCACCATGTTGAGCTATGTTTCATGCAAACTTATAATGAAGCTTGTATGAAATCATTCCTTAATTAAAATGAATATAAATAATTAAAGATAAGAGACTTATAGATCTAATAAGGAATAAATACACCTAATTACGTACATGAACCATTATTTTTTGTTGGTGAAAAATTGGTGTTTCAAAAGGGTAGGATCTTTGGAGATTCCATTTAGGTTGAAAATCTTGGATTGGAATGTGCATGCCCCAATCCTCATCAATATGAGAGTGTGATTAAGAACTTTAGGTTTTCTTGACTCCATAATTACATATAAAAAGTAATGATTTATTTTGGAATCCTTGTATGAATTCTAATATATTGTTTTGGAGTAAAGACTTGGGAACCAATCACTATAGAAAAAATGAGCTTCATCTCTAGTGTAAAAATTGGCATAAAACTAGTGAAAAAAGTTATTATAATCTTGCTCTAGTGTATACAATATTGAGAATTAAAATGATTGTCATTTCATCTTAAAAAATAGTGAAAAACTAAGAAAGGAGGAATTCATATTCCATGCACATGCCCCCAATCTGATATCTAGTGCATATGGGTTTTGAGACTGATAAATAGCAACCAATATTATGAGTAATAACTTTTGTGCTAACCTATAACAAATGCTTTGCATGATGCCACAAAATTGAGCAAAATCTAAGACAAACCTGAGTGTTTTATGGAAACTAGGAATAGAAAACCTATTGTAAACTACTCTATACTACTTAAGACTCTAATAAATTTTGAAAGTGATTATTTTTTGGGTACTAAGACAAAAAATCTCTATTTGGAAAAAAATGGTGTGTGTTCCTATCTAAGTGGATCACTATTATCCAAAAATGATTTATATGTGCTTTTTGATATTTTACTGTAAGGGCTTGGTATCTAAGATAAACCACTATGTATGCCCCCTATTTTATAGTGAGTTGTTGATCCTGCATAATAACTTAACTGAAAATAAAAATTTGTGCAATAGATGTTATGTAAATATATGTAATAATGATAACATATAGGAACATGGCAATATATATGTTTATGTGTGTGTGTGTGTGTGTGTGTGTGTATGTGTGTGTGTATAGTATGTATGTATATGTATGTGTGTGTATATAGTATATATCTATATGTATATACATACATATTATATATACACATATACATACATACATATACTGATCAAAATAGTAATTTAAGATGTATATAAAAAAAAACATATATAGTGACATTGCCAAGATATATGTTAGCAGTAAATAACACAAATAAGTGATTTAAACTAAGTATGTCAAGCTAAAATAGATCAACTCAGGGAGGGAGGGGTGATATCCATCATGGCATTGAAAGGGCTAGGAGGATTTATGATGTCCATCATTGCATTCAAAACTAATCAAAAAAGTGTCATAACCATGGTGCACACAAACAAAGAGTACGCATAAAGTAGAAAAAACATGCAATAGAAGGCCAAGGGGACACATAGAAGGTAAATGTTCAAATTTCACTCACATTCATATAAAAATACAATGAATGCTTAGATCCACACATAAGGACATGTTCAAATACCCACAATCAAACCAGAGAATACACACAAGACATGACATGGGAAAATAAACATGAAAATGATGCATGAATACATGTAGTTGATCAACACAATCTATTTCTAACACTTAGTGGATTTAGTAACTTATGTAACTAGTAATATTTCAATGTAATAGTAACTAGACAATATCAAAAGATGTTATGCCATGTAAATAACTAAGATGTGAATAATAAGGGATAGCCAAAGAAGGATAAAACTTATGTATAAGATGTCATTGATGAGCTTGATAATGTATATACAAGATATAAAAGGATCGCATGTGGTTTGGATATGAGAAATTATAGCATGTGCTCATTGGGACAATAGTGGGGTGCACTACTATCTAAATAGGGTGATATTGTATAAATGCAATTTTTGAGTTTAAGACAATGAAATAGCCTGCAATTGGGTCTAGAAGTGCTAACATGTATGCTCTACACTCACTCATTTACAATTATGATACATATATGATATGAAACTATATATAAATAAGTATTGAATAATTGTGCACAAATTAACTGATTAAATCAATAAAACATATGTCTTGATTTTTTAATTTTCTGAAATATTTGATTTTTTTGTAATTTTAGCATAATAGTATGATTAGTAAAGGTTATATAAATAAGGAAGGATGTTATTATAATCCCAACATCGCATCAAATAGATGCCTCTATGTGTGCCATGTATCATTTCCATATTCATATTCTAAATAATCAATATCATTAGGATCATAGCAATTTGTAATACTATAATTATCATCTTAATTTTGAAATTATGAAATGCCACTCTTGTATTCATTTGTATCTAGATATGTAAAATAAAATACCCCATATTGTGGTATTTATTTTACTAATTTCTCATATGAAATATGTATTGTATCATTTTCATTTACTAATATTCTATTACTTGTGTCTATGTGTATGTGAGTTGAAGATATGTTTTCTTTTTTATTCTTTTGCTCTAAAGATATTCCTTATTTGGAAGATAATGTTACCTCACTTTCATGATAAAATGATGTGCAACCTTTTTTTATCCATCATTTCTCCTATTGATTTCAACCATGATCCTCCAAGCAAAACATTGTATATAATTAGGTATTAAATAACCTAAAAATTAAGATAGTACTCCTTTTAAGTAAATTAAAATTTTAAATTAATTTATCCCATACATGTTGTATATGCACTAATTTGATCCAAGTGTTTATTCTTATTTATAAGAGATATAAGAAATGACATAAACACGATTTTATTTCTTCATGATCCATAACCTTGAAATCTATAAATTGTTTGCCATCTATATGAGAGGTGATAGTGAAAGGATATTAATATGAGGAAATACTTGTAATTACCCCCTTTTAAACCACATTTCAAACTTTAGATATTATAGGAATTTTTCACTTTGAAAACTCTTTTGTTATAAATCCTCTTTTAAGAATGTTTTTTTCTTATCTTTAATTTTATTTGGAAACTTCTTTTTTGGTAACATTGCATTTGCAATAAATTCCTTTTGTAATTATTGTTTTTCATCTTCTGCCTTTTGTACTCTTACTTTCTCTAACTTTTCCTTTTTTATATTTTCTTGCTCTAAAATATACTTTGGTATTTGTACTCGTTTCCTTTGTTCTTTTTGTAATAATTCTAATTTTTCTATTTTACTTGCACTTATTCCATTGTGGGTTACTTGACTAATTTAACTGATATAGGATCACCACTATCAATGATACTTTGTATTTTATTCTTTAAATTGAAACAAATCTATGTATGATGTCCATGCATTATATGATATGCACAATATTATTTTATCTCCTTATAGGATGTATAGGAGGAATTTTGATCAACCTATTTCTAAGCATTTCTCTTATAATCTCACTTAAAATTTTATTATCATTTTGTATACTTTTTGTATCACTTATTTTAGATATATTCTATTGTAGATTCCAATTTGGATGTGAAGTTTTGATGGGCACAACATTTCTAAATGAATATGTAAAGACATGATTAACACTAATATTTTTTAGATTATTTGTATATGTGATATGATTTTCCAATGATGTGATCTTTGAATTGAAAT
Source organism: Torreya grandis (assembly GCA_037957365.1). Lineage (NCBI taxonomy): Eukaryota > Viridiplantae > Streptophyta > Pinopsida > Cupressales > Taxaceae > Torreya > Torreya grandis. The sequence goes on from JARHVA010000796.1 coordinate 1,956,954, forward strand.
ATTAATTTTACTTTTGTAAATCTTATATTGAATTTCTCATAATGATGATTTAATTCTTGAGATCTTCACAAGCACAAACACTAGGTACTTTGTATTGAATATGTATACACACACTATCAAGAGGAGAGGTGGGAGGTGGAGGGGTTTGAGGAAGTATATATTGGTTAAATTATATTATCATTATAGGATGTGATACCTTACCCCTTAGAGTAGTGATAACATGGGCCTACTTAGAGGGAGAGTAACTCTCACCCTATTGAGGGTTAGGAGGAGAAAGAGATTTTTTTTAGATATTTTAAATATTACAAAGACTAAAAAGGAGAACAAGAGAGGAGAGACATACAAATTCTAATAAACACTCTAACATGATTAGAAAATAATAATGTTAGATTTGAAAAATTACCACAAAATTTAGAAGGAAAAACCCTAGGGAAATTTAGGGATTGTAATATTTGATCAATAGACAAGTCCACCAATATGTTTTATTAACTTTTATGAAACTAATGGATTAGTTACCAAGATATGAAAAACTACTGTGCAAAATCAAAATGTTATAAATATGTGATAAATGATACAAACTGATATGGAACTTGCTAAATCTGGCAATATACTAAATATGGAAAGTACAAAAGAGAAATATAAACTTAGCTATAAAATTGAGATGAAAACTATTTCTAGATTTGATAGTGACAGGGAGACTGTGTTAACTGAATACAAACTCAAAACAAGAGTTGGAAGGGTTCATGGCTAATATCAATGGAACTGGATAGTAGTGGGGGATGTTATTGTCTAAATAAAGTAACTTTGTCAAAAGGTATCATAGATACAAGACTTTTAGGTTATTTTTGCCTTTACTTGTGCATTTTATAGATCATGTGGGAGTTTTTGATCTGATGCGAGGACCATTGTGTAACCCTTTCATCACTTGAAACCATAGCTCAATGACATAGGAAAATGAATGCAATCATAAAATAAAAATGGGTTATCATTTGAATTTGTGATTGATTTAAACACACCCTATTTTGAGTGTTTAATACATACCAATACTCTAAAGAGGAATTAAACTGCATGTGATTATCCCATGCTATAATGGTGTGTGTCAAATACTAGTGAAAAATATTAAATGTTGGTGCATTCTTAGTGTGATTAAGTGATTCAACTATAACTTGTGACCTTGTAAGTATATTCATACTTTAACTTAGGGATAATATGGATGTATGTCATTAGAATAAGAGAAATAGAGAATTTAATCTCAATGTGTAATTATAATTCTAGTGATTTTCAGTGTGGAAGCCTCTTGTTTATAATATGCTTCAAATTTAGATTTATAGTGGTACTTTTAGAAATCATTTAGATGGTGATTGCTAAACATAAGGGCCAAGCCTTTCATTACTTTTGAATTTTGGAAATTAGCTTCATTTGGTGGGAGGACACTTTTGGTAAATATGGATAATAGTGGGGAATGCTACTATCCAGATAGGGTGATATTGTCTAAAGGGCATAAAAAACCAATTTGGGTACTAAGAATAGTCGAAGTGTGGCCATGGATTGATTTTCATAAAGAATAGGGACATTTTAAAGTCATTTGGATTGCGTAGAGGAATAGGACATCATGTATAAAGTGAAGGAAAATGGTCAAAAGGACATAGGATGAGACATGAGCTAAGTGCATCAAAAAAGTGGTCACAAGTGCATTATTTTAGCTTAAATGTCAATTTATGTGTCTACAGTGGGTAATAACTAAAAGAGAAACACAAATTGAAACCAAATGTTTCAATGATTTTATGTATCTTAGGGCTTTGAAAATCCAGTCCATTATTAGCATTGAATAATGAAGGAATCCAAAATTGGTAGATGAGTTGGTTTAGGATAAATTGGTGATTGTTATCCCACACATTTTATTAATAGGCATGGCCTCAACCCACTTTATAAATTAGTCAATGGAATTGATGAACCAAATATGGCCATAAAATGAAGTGAAGGGACCAAAATTGACTACAATGAACTAATGAGGGCATTAATCACATTCCCACTAAGCTAGCAAAGCTTGAAATTCTTAGAATACCAGAAAACATCCTTAAAAAGAGTGGGACAATAGTATCCCATATAGATAATATGATGATCAGTGGTTTAGTAATAAAATTGTCCACCATAGGTACTACCATGAGACTCCTCACAAGCAAGATAAGTATCCTCAAGGGCAAGACATTGCATGAGCACACTCTTGATACCTTTCTTAAATAAGACCCTACCAATGATGACATATCATATGGAGAGCTTATAGATCATAAAACACTCCTGATAAAAATTGTCATCCATATAATATTGGTCATATAAATAGTATATAATATCTTGATACCACACATAATCATAGATTTCCCTATAGTCCACAACATAGACCATTTCATTGGGAAAAACATTGTCAACAATGAATTAAGAGTCATTGGGAAATAGGAAGTCATTAAGTTGTTCAAATATATCTAAGCATATTTTAGATTTTATATTGATGATGTGGAGGTTAAATTCATGGAAAATCAAGATCCACTTTATGGTCTTATCTAATAGTGAAATATTATTAAGTAACATAGTGGTTAGATGTGATAATTATGTTAGTTATTTTCCCAAACATGTAGTGTCTAAGATTTTTCATCACAAAGATAAGTGTGAGGTACTTCCTCTTGATGATAGTGTAATTGATATTGAATTTAACTAGCTATTGAGATATTTAATAAATGAATATCTCCCCTTGGCATCCTTTGGGCCAGCATGCCCCTGATTGAACAATCAATTATGGAAGTATAAGATATAAACTCTTGTCCTTAAATGGGCACGATCAAAACTAAAGGATTATTAATCATGCACTTAAATCCATTAATTTTAACCTAAATACTAAGAGACCAAATAAAGTGTACATTATTTTGAAGAAGAGGGGTGAGGGATACATACTTATATGAATGATCTTCAAGGAAAAGTCTAAAGAATTTAATTGTTTCTAAGAACAACTACATTTTGTTAAGGTTGTAAAGGGGAGGCATATAAAGAATAACTCTAATTTTTTTTGTATCCACTTTAATTCCTCTTTGAAAAACTATGAAACCAAGAATATTTATAGTAGAGGCATCAAAAACTCACTTCTTGGGGTTGAGGTTAATATAGAAATCGCGATCCATTCAAAGATGAGTCTAATATCTCAAACCCATTCATCTTATTTATGGAATTATCCTAGAATTTAATCCACATATATTCCCACAATATGATGGATGGGGTCATAAAAAATATGGTTCATTTATCCAAATTTAGATCCTAAAGTATTAGTCATGTATATTAGATGTTTCCACTATGCACAATTATATGTAATTCATGTTTGTAAGACACTATTGTAAGAGATTTCACATTAAAAACATCATATCAAACATGTTGAATTGATAGATTCAGTGTGGGGTTTATCTAGAAATATTCATAGTGATGAAGTCAAAAAAATTAGCTCTTGAAATGAAGGGGTTGATCATAGATAACAGAAACATTGGTTTGTATATATTGGCAGTTTTGTCATGAGACAAAGAAAGAGAATGTCAACAGTTACAAATGTTTACAATCCTTGATGATGATTTGTTTGAGCTTTTTGGTAGAATCTAAAGTTGAAAAATCATAAATACAAGTCTTGTGCAAGGTAGAAGACATCCAAAAACATAGTGGGAAGTCTTGAAGTTGTATTCACATTACAAGTTATAAGTTTGAGTCTTTGTTATCATTGTCTCATTATTTCCTACCTATAGATGGTTGGTTTAGTTATTTTGGATTTTGGAGAATAGGTTCATATTTTTAGTGTAGTATTGTGTTAAATTTTTGGATGGAATAGTAGTGATAATTTTATTCATGAATGCAATGTTCAGTGGTACCTGGCACATTTATTACATTACATAGTGGAAGGGGAGTGTAGTTTCCTCACTTATTAGATTTTTTCTCACATCGGGTTTATTCAAGATAACTATTGTGTTCATTAGAAGCTTTGTTCATTCTTATGCTTCATATACATATGAAATGTGTTGTACATTTCATTTTTATCACTTTTTTATCTCTATTTAAGTGTGGTAAATAACCTATAATAGTCATTTTCCAATCATAGTTGAGCTAGGAGACATAGGATCTATGTTTTTAAATTTTAAAGTGGAATATCCACCTATTTTAAAAATTTTAATGGTTTCATAACTAGTTTATTGTCAATCCTTTATGTGGTTTTATGTGTTTATGACTACATTTCATGTTTATGCCTTTTAATAGAGCAATTAGTGTTAATATTCAAGGTATCATAGTTCCCTTTAAAGTAGATATTTCAAAAAGGAAGTGGGAAAAAAATATCAAAAGTATGGGCAATAATAAATGAACTTGATGCTCAAAAAATAAAGGAGAAAGTTCACAAGCTTGAAGGAGTAGCCATTACCTCTCTTGATATGAGCAAGTTTGACTGGTTGGAAACCATCATGGGGATTTTAATAGATAACATTTGTGTTTATATAGAGGTACAAAAAGAAAATAATGGGGATGTTCATGAAGCTCATGAGAAGAAAGAAGAATAACCCCATGTTCATGTTCAGATCAAGTTTATCCTTTGTTGAGTAGAGATAAGTTGGTGGGGTTTGTGGTGCATCTGATCCCTTCAAGAAAAATAGTTAAAGCCCCTACAAGTGTAGTGGATTCTATAAGCACCCAAAGGGATATTGAAGGGGATAATCCACTAGATGTTTTATCTATAAAGTTTAATTCTTACATGTAACCAGATGTTCCTCTATTTTGTGACACCCTTGGTTCTTGTCCTATTAGGTTTGAAGTTATGTCTCCAGTGAAGAGAAAGATTTTTGTTGACTATAATAATGATAAGAACCCATATCATGTGTGTAGTGATTGCCAAAAATATTTACTTACCTTGGGTTCTATTGGGGTTACTCCAATTTTGGTTTAGGTTAAAGTCGTTGTTTAAGCTCCTTCCACCTCTTATCCATCCTCTCTTCCTCTTTCCTACTTGCTTGGGGATGTCCCTATGTCTTGCTCGATGAATATTTCATAACTAGAAGTCCCGAACCCAACTATTCAGATAATGGAGGATGAGTTTGGTAGTAAATGATTATTCAATAAATGCATGGGCTATCTAGTCTCACTCTTTGATCTGGTTAAATGGGCCTCAATGGTTTGGAGTTCTGTTCCTACTCCTTTTTCAATGCTCAATTGGGCTTTTTCCAAGTTGTTTTCCAAAGCTCCACCGATTGTGATTTTGTTTGGTCTTTAGGACCATATTTGTTTAGTAAGTTTGGGTTATATTTTATCCTTGGTAACCTTTATTTAACCTAGGGAAGGTGTAAATCTTGGTTTCTCCCCTTTGGATTAGATTATACAATCTTTTGCCTATTTTGAGAAAAGAGGAGCACATTCAAATTATTGGTTGCTCAGGTGGGGTCTTTTATGAAAATAGATGAAAGATATTTAGGAAGTAATTTCTTGAGATCTTATATTGTGGTTGATCTCTCCAAACCACTCTTTCTTTTAATTAAACTTTTATGTTCACATGGTTTTTAGACTCAATTACTCAACTACAAAGGCCTTCTTTTTAGATGCTTTCATTGTAATCTTCTTGGGTAATAGATACTAAGTTATCCTATAAGGATTTTTAAAGCTCATCTTCTCACTCTCAACCTATTTAAAAGAAGAAGGGGCCCTTAACCAGGATTTCATTTTTGCATAACCATGGCATTTTCTACTATCTTTTAAGGTCTTATCCTCCTCCTTATTTTCCAAGGGACCTCTCATTCTCTCCTAAGTTAGATGTTTTTCTAATGGTGGTGTTTATTCTACTGGTCATTCTAAGCCCTCCTCCTTAGGGTGTGTCTATCATTTCCCCTCTTTGTTATTATATACATAAATATAAATCTATTGTGGACCCATCAATCAAAAGGAAGGGATAGAGATCTAAGGTTAATAGACTAAGATCAGATGTAGAGGAAATGGTGAAATTTAGATCTCATTTTATAATAGAGGGCATCATTTCCCATCATGTGAGAATATTGGCCATGACCCATGGTTAATCTTGTGTCCTTTTTTAGCCTTCATCATTTGATAGGTTGTTATGATCTTATCGATGTGGCTAAATGTTGTATCATGTTTTAAGAAGTTTAGAGGTTGTTTTTATGTGTAAGCTATGTGTTTCTAACTTTTGGCTAAACGAAGGCTATCTTTGGCTGAGGTTTTTTTGGTTGTTTTCTTTGATGGTTGTTAGACTTTATGTTTAGTTGGTCATATTTTTGTTTCTCTTTGTCTTGGCCTCAATGTTTATTATTTTTTATCCTTGTATTAGGTTGTGTAACCCCTCAAAATCCTCTTTTCCTAGTTCATAGCACTAGTCAAAATCACTTTCTTGAATCCAAAAAAATAGCCCCATGCCAACCAAGTTACACCTCCATTTAAGGCTAAGGAAAAGATAAAGATTTAATCATATGATGGGGATGTGAATGCAAAGAGGATATACCATTGGCTATCCCAACTTAAGGTATATTTCATTTTACATTAAATTTATGAAAGTCAATAAATTTTTTTTGTAAGGTTAACATTAACCAATCATGTATTATCATGATTTGAGATCTGTAGCCAACAGATTTCATTTGCAAGGTTAAAATTAACTAATCATGTGTTATCTTACTTTGGAGCTATGTTCATACTTTGGCTATTAATAAACTTCCTTTTATTATTAAGTGGGATGATTTAAGTAAGATAATCAAGAAGCATTTCTATCTTATTTTTTATGAGGAAGAGAGGTCCATGTATTGGAAATTTCTTAGGTAAAAGTAAGGCCCTATCATGTAAGAGCACATAATTAATGTAATAAGGTTATCCAAATGGAAAACTATATAGCAGACCATGACATATTAATTGATTATATGGGTGGACTTCATATACATTTACAAAGACCTATCCTCTTGGCCAATCTTAGGGATGTAGATGAGGTTTGTTCTCAAATTTATTATGTAGATATGTACAAGAAGAAGGTTCCATCTACCTCTCAAATCACTTCTAAATAACAAGGTATCTCCCAGTAAAAGGGTAAAGGTAAAGGGAAAGATAAACATAATACTTCCAATTCTGAAATGGATATGAAATGACATTGTGGGAAATGTGATGTTGATATTCATTCTAAAGATAAATTTTGGAATTTCCATCATGAATTACATCCATTCAAGATGAAGAACAAGGATACAACCTCTCTTCATGGTGAGAATATTAGTTTTAGATATGATGTGGATGACACTTTATGTTTTACCTCCATCAATAAAGAGGTATGTTTGGGTAGTAGGAGAGCTTAACAGAGTGAAATTTATAAACTTTTACACATTAAAATGCAAAAGAAGAATAAAATTTGGATGTTCTCTTTTATAATTGTTCACAATTTAATCTGATAAGTAAGGGATTAGTATAAAAATTATTGTTTGACATACGACCATCCAAGTTCATATTATATGGGTTGGGTGAAGAAAGGTGTAGACATGAAGGTGATCAAGCAATTTAAAGTTAATTTTGGTATTACTTCACATTTTATTAATGAATCTATGGTGGGTGTTGTGACTCTTTATGTGTGTGGTGTAACTATTTTTCATCCCTTACTTGTATATCAAGGATGTTATCTTCATAAGGAGAGATAACTAATACCATTTGTTGAAGGATGGAAAGAGCTACATCATTTCAACATACAAAGGTGACTCAAAAATTTATTTGATAAGTGCATCTAAAGTTAGAAACTTATTAATGTTAGCGGGAAGTTTGTGTTTCCTTTTTTGAGAAATATTCAAGATGAACTTCTTGTATAATATCTTTTAACAAGGAAAAAAACCATATGGGAGAGTTGGTGCAACAATTCAAGGATTTTTTCCATGAGCCTAAGGGATTTCCACCAATTAGGCTTATTTAACATGAAATTCATTTTCATCCTGGCAACCCTCTTCTAAATTTAGGTTTATCGACTCTGTTTAAGCAATTCCAATCAGGTAAAAATTAATTATAGTCTTTGATAATCAAGGTGTAATTTATTCTAGTACATATCCATGTAGTTCTTCTATTGTTTTATTACCTAATAAATATGGTTCATGGATAATTTATGTTGATTATAGAGTACTTAATAATATAAGCATCAATAATAGGTACCTTCTTCCACATATTGATGATCTTCTTGATCAACTTCAGCATGCCAAGTATTTTACTAAGCTTGATTTAAAATATGGGTATCATCAAGTGTAGATTAAAAAAGAGGACATTTGGAAAATAACATTCAAAATAAGTCAAGGTTTGTATGAGTGGTTGGTTCTACCTTTTAGAATATGCAATGCACCATCTACCTTCTTGAGTTTTATGAATGAGGTAATAAGGCCATTCATTTAATCCCTTGTCATTATATATTTGGATGATATTCTTGTTTTTATAAAAAATGATGGGCATATTGATAATATTAAACAAGTTTTGTAAGTTTTTAAGGATAATAAGTTATTATTGAATGAGAAGAAATGTGATTTTCCTCAACAATCACTTGTCTTCTTGGGGCATGTGGTCGGATATGAGTAATTAAGGATTGATTTGAAAAATTTATAAGCCATCATGAAATGGCCAAAACCTTCTAATGTGACTAAGACAAGGAGCTTTGTGTGTGTGGTTTAATATTTTAGGAATATCATCGAGAACTTATGTTCCCTATCTACACCTTTGTAAGACTTTAAATTTGGGTAAGAAGCCACCGATTGTATTTGATATTTTAAAATATAATATTATCCTTGACATAGTTTTATATTTTCCTTAACTTGTAACTACCCTTTGATGTGGTAATAAATGCTAATGATTATTTTATGGGGCTTGCCCTAATTAAATAAGGTAGTCCAACATGTTACCATTTGGAGGTATTTCATGATGTAATTTTGAATTATTATACATACAACTAAGAATTATATGCTCTTTTTCAATTAGTCAATAAATGAAAGCACTATCTCATTGGTAAGGAAACTATTATCCATATGGATTATCAACCTCTCTAATATTTGTAAGTTAAAACTAAAGTTTAAAAAACTAGACACTATAAGTGGATGGTATATTTTAAAAAAATCGTTTGGTTATCATAAATAAGAAAGCTATGATTAACAATATAGATAATGTACTATCTATAACTCCTTTATTTTCATCCATGGCCAACTTAACTCTTCTTGATCCTTTTATGTGTTAGTCTTATGTATAAGTATATGAGCATGATGAATATTTTTATAAGAAATTTCTTCAAGCATAAAATTTCCAAGGTGTGGGTTTTATCCCAAGGAGTATTATTACCTTCAAGATGGATTGCTCTACAAGTTAGGTAAACTTTATGTGCATAAGAAAGAAAGAATTCAGCCAATGAGGGAAGTATATACTTTAAAATTTGTAGGAAATTTTGGTGTAAAAAATATATTTTCACATATACAAAGGTATGTTTATTGGCCTAATAAATTAGATTTTTTCAAGTTCATAAGAGGATGTGTATAATGGATTACAAGAAATCCTAGTAATAGGAAATTGTGTTTGTATATGCCATTACCAATTCTTTTGAGGCCATGGGAAATAATTTCCATGGATTTTTTAGGTGGTTTGCTTATGTTAAGGGGCATGAATATCTATTAATGGTTTTGGATCGATTTGATAATATGCACACTCGTACTCCTTATAATATGATAATCAAATTTAGTGATGTAGTTGAGTTGTTTTTTTACTGATGTGTGGGTTCATTTTGGTTTTCCTAGTTTTATTATTTAAAATCAGGACTCAAGGTTGCTTGTGAAGTTTTATGACACACTATGGGAGAATATGGATATTAAGTTGAAATAATCTACATATTTTCACCCAAAACCCATTGGTCAAACCAATGTTGTGAATAAAACATTTGTACAACTCTTGAGAGGGTACACTAGGAAGCATCCTAAGTGTTATGATGATTTTTTTTCACATTCAGAATTCTTATAATAAGGAAATGCATTCTTCTACTAGTAAATCTCCTTTTGAATTTTTTTCAGATACTTACATCCATGTGTATTTGATGTTATTTTGAGACATCCATAAATTATCAATGGGGAAGTGGTTCCAAAGGTTCACAAAGCTGAAAATTTTATTGAAAAGATTCAACAAATTCACCTCCAAGTGTAAGAGAGGTTGAATGAGTCTCAATCCAAATACAAATAAATACATGATCAACATAGGAATAAATATTATTTTCTTATTGCATATAAGGTATGGTTATACTTGAGTAGAGAAAGGATCCAAGTTGATTTCAAGAAGCTTGAGCCTTTACGGTATGGTCCATTTGAAATTTTCAAACAAGTGGGAAAGAATGCTTTTAGACTTTTTTTGCCTACTTATATGAAGAACTATTTGTATACACATTAATTTTTCACTTTTTCATTTCCTGATTCTTTCTCTTGTAGCAACTTGTTAAGCATTGATCTCCCTAAGTGTATGTTATAAAGGGTGTACTAGTAAATGGGTGAGAAAGATCATGGTGATTTGTGAGATATGTTGCCACTATATCATGATTACATCAGTCATATGATCAATCTATATTTTTTAGATTATCTTGCTGATTACCTCCTTCCATCTTATCCTATTTAGTTGTGCAAGTTTCCCTTATATATTATGATGTCATCTAGCCTAATACAATATGTTTAGTGTATTTTTCCTTCATGTATTATATCAACTATCTTGATGGAATTCTGAGCCTATCTTTTGACATATGTATTGTATCATCCTAGTTGATATCGTTCTGTGACAATTGAAATATTTCAACTATTTAGGCATGGTTGTTAACATTAGATTAGATTTTAAGTTTGGTTTTATGTATTGTATCAGTTTATATAGGATTCATATTTCATTCTAATCATATCATAGACACTATATTCATTCTGATATTGCTTGCACTTTTTCCCTAAGTCATGTTTGGAGGATTTTGTGGTCTAGAACCTTGTATTGAAGAAACTTGTCTTATGGTAGTCTTTGTATCTCAATAGGAGGATTAATTGGGAGTCCTATTAAGGATATCTTAAGTATTTGTCTAACCATTTTAAGTATTTAACCTAAAACATCTCTTACAAATCTCCACTTGAGCTAGGGGAGATTAAGGCTCAGCTGGTCCACTCCAAGGTAAGTATTTCTAATGTTGTACTCTTTCCTTTATTTACTTAGTGGATAGATGTTTCTTATTTATTAGTGAATTAGTATGTGTGTATCCTTGTCTAGGTTATCTATATAGATAATATTGTTGTGGTTATATGATTTCTTAGACTTTCCATATTCCATTTTAGATTGACTAGAACCCCATTTCATTGACCATGGTACCTTCCCTTAGTTTACCTTACTTTTTTTTTACATTACTTTACTAGTATAAATATTACATTGCTTACTTGAAATAATTTGCTTTCATAGAGGTATAATGAGAGCTATTTCCTTGTGTCATAGGATTAGTATTTGGAACCTTTCCTCTTGGCATATGAAACATTTGAACCCTTTAATATATCTATAGATTTCATTGGTCATTACCTAAAATAACTAAGTATCACGGGATCTATTTGATCATCCTTCTCTGAGTCTGAGTCTATTTAGATAGGATAGTTGCAGGTTAATCTTATCCCATGCATACATTCTATAATTTTTTAAATCATTAACTTCATAATTCTTCACATCTTTCATTTGATTGATTTTATTACTTAAGATGTCATTTTATTTTCATTTATTTTTTGTTCTTTTTTACCATGCATTTGTTCACATTTTCTAGAAAAGAATAAAACATACATCATACATTATATAATTATTCCATATCATGATATTAAATAGTAATGCATGCTATAAATAAAATAAATCATAACATCATAACATATAGATAACACCCATGAGTCATAAAACTATATCTCTATATACATATAATGGCTCAGTTTTTTATAAATACATCATATAGTATATCAAAAGTGTCTTCAATAGTGTATAGTGTAAATTTATTGATGGGTACTTCATGGTAAGGATGAAGTATCAAGAGGCTAAAAGGTAAAGGGTGGGCATCATAAGATTTCCAGAAAGGTTAAAATGAGTAAAGGGTTAGCATTGCAAGATGCCCTAAAATGTAAAGTAGTAAAATGATGGGCATTACAAGATGCCCCAACATGCACATGAAAAAAGGACTGGGATCGCAAGATGCCCAAAAATGTTAGATATAGATGAAAAATAGAATATAGAATTAACTGCATCATGTTGTCCAATGTAGTTTGGAAATAAAAAAACATAACAAACTGTATCATGTTGTTTGATGTAGTTGAATGAAATTGAACTATTAGAATGAATTGCATTAGGTTGGTTGATGTAGTTTTATGAAACTAAAGTGTTAGAATGTACTGCAGCAAGCTGGATAATGTAGTTTTATGAAATTAAATTGTTATAATGAATTAGATTGAGTTAGACAATATAATTTGATGAAACTAAACTATTATAAGGAACTACATCAAGTTGGACAATGCAATTAGAGATAGATAAATTTGTTGATATGTTATATTTTGAGGATGTTCAAATTTACATAAAACCTATAAGAGAGGTCTAAGGAGGTATATAAGCTAAATGAGAGACATTTATGATGTACTTTTGAGTAGGCATTTAAACTAGGTGCTTATTGGGTTTATGTGACCTAACAAATTGGGGATTGATGAATGCAACCACATGCTTGAATTTTTTCATGTTATTTATCTTTTTCTCATTGTTACAAGGAGGATAAATTATGGTTTGGACAACATTAGAAAATGATTTGGAATTAGGATAGGGTTGGCATTTATCATTAGGTAGTTGATGTTGATGTGATTTTAATTTGTTAGATTGGTCTTGTGAGACTTTAAGATAGTCCTCATAACATTTTTGGGTAAGAGTGTCAAGATTTAAATGTGGACCAAGCAAGGAGGTAAGAATTAATCATTGAATATCATATAAAAAATCATGATAATGACCTATCTTAGTGTGCCACTAACAAAACTTATCAGGATTGTACCATTTTTAAGGAGGTTTGGAAGATTCAAAGTTCATGGATTTAGAAGGTGGCATCTTTCACTTGAGTTTGTGGATACTCAAGGAAGGGTGGAAAGGGGTTTTACTTATTGGTTTGGAATCTCCCTTGTTAGGTTTTTTGGAAGGATTTGTTTGAGATGAAGTGGTATTAATGACATAGAATGATGTTTCCCTATGGGATGATTTAAGTTGGCTCATAATGAAGTCTTACCTTTTTGCTTGATCAAATTCCTCTTCTAAAGTACTAGTTGAAAACATCCTAACTTTATATTTAAGAGAGGATTTAAGAGTGGTATTAAATATTTTGAAAATATTATCATTACTCATGTTATGGTCCACTTTATGAGCTATTAAATTTCATCGTTTGATGAAATTATGGGCATATTCATTAGGAAAATGTTTAGAATTTATAAAGTTGCTAAGGATATTTTTAGAAAGGTAATTGAGTTGTAATTCCTTAATAGAGCATTAAATAAATCCTCTTGTTGCGTAATGGAATGTTTAGGAAGTTTATTATACTATTCAATCACATCTCCAATAAAGGTTCTAGTGAGAATATTGGTAGTAGCATAAATGTTAGTTTGAACCCATTTTTTATAGATATTTCTGAAGGTTTTAAGAAATAAAATAGGATCTTTAGTCCCATCATATGTGATAGTTGGATTTTTTTTTTGATATATATAGACAGAATGAATGGATCTAAAGGTTTGTTTTGAAGATGTTGAAGCATTTTGTTATGTATATGAGGTTGAGGGGTGATATTCCCATTGGCATATCTAATAAGAGGAGGAATAAAATTTTGATTTGGTTGAGTCATGATGATTTGAGGTTGACTAGCCAATTAAAAAATGTGATTTTGCTTTTGGAGCATTTGAGAGTTACTGGGGACTTGCATAAGGGTCATTTTTTGAAACATTTATGCAAGGACTTGGGTTATATCTATAGGAGGATTTTGATTCGAATCAAGAGGGGGATTGCCAACATTAGCCTTGGGAGGAATTTTCCCTAGCAATAGGATTGTGAATATTGGTTTTAATAGGTGGAACATGATATGATGTTTCAACCATTGACATCATTTTTTTGACGAGTTTACAAATTTTATGTTTGGAAGGAGTAAAAGTAGTGTATGGCATATGGATAGTACATTTGTCATGATTTTAGATTTTAATTTGAATATTTTTTGGATATACCCTATGGTATGGGTTATATCAGGATTGATATTGAGAAGATCTAGAGTGACTTTAGGAAAAATTGCACTAGTAAGAGTTATCTTTAATGGTGGATAAGGTAGGAACGATGAAACAACCCATGTAGAATATAAATGGGTTGTGTTTGTAAATAAAGATCTTAAGAGGTGACATCATGATGTTAAGTGGACTATAAGGTTAATAATAAAAAAATTATTAGTTACGAGAAATAAATAGTATCAGTCAGGCTGATGTAGTTTGTTTTTGGGTCTAAAAAATGATTGTATCAGATTGGTTGATGTAATATAGGGATAATTTTGAGGTTATTGATGGATAATAATAATTAACTACATAAATTAAGATAATGTAGTAGGCTATAAACTTGGAAAATTAGACTATATTCATTTAGATGATACAATGAAGATGGTAGGAAGAAACTATATTGGGTTGGTCGATACAGTTTGTTAAAGGATGAGAAAAACTAGACTGGATCAAGTTAGTTGATGTAGTCATGGAGATAAACATAGGGAATTGTATCAGGATAACCAATGGTAATTCACACACTTAGATAATTTTATCAGGCTAGTCAATGTAGTTATAACACACATCACATAATAGCATTGAGTTAGTTGATATTGTCTAAAATTTAATAAACAAATCATGCAATAAATTATATTTAACTAATTTTTGAAAATAATATCTATGAGATATACTAAAAGGATTTTGATTGATGGTGTGGAATCTCAAATATAATTGCTCATTCATAGACTAGTGTCACTCAATGTTATAGATCACTAAATATAGAGATTAAACCATGTAATTAGCCCACTAAACTAGTTTTAGAGGGTAAAGTGAGTGTAACTTCCCTAGGTGATACACTCCTCTCAAGAGCACCACAAAATTAAATGGATGGTTAGTTTCTTAATTTCAATAAAAATGGAATCCTAGGTGTTTATGATATACCATGAGGTAAGTGGAAAATAAACTCTATGTATAGTGATATCTAAGGCCTAGGTATTGGGATAATGCCCATCACTTCATAGTACTAGTAAAATAGATCATTGCTTATCCAAAAATGATAGTTCTTTATGTAATTTTAAAACTATCAAAACATAGTTTCTAGGGAAAACCAAATAAAGAGAAAATGAATTTCAAAAATCATTGTTGAAAACCAATTTTTAGCATTCAGTGATTTCAAATAAATAATTAGACAATGGTATCTAACTAGCCAATATACTTATAAATTAGATATGTTTAAATTAAACACATAGAACTATATTGGGTTGGTCAATATAGTTTAAAACATAGAACATAATTGTATAAAGCGAGCCAATGTTGTTTGTAGATATCAAGGAAACTGTATCACGTTGGCCAATGTAGTTAGTTAAAGTATTGAAGGATGGGATAGGTTTCATTTTGGGTTCACCAGATGTATGTATGAGTTAGGAATAACCTGCAACTATCCCATCTCAATAGAGTCAAAATTGAATAAGGATGATCAAATAAAACTAGTGATAATCATTTTGTTCAGGTAATGACTAATGAAATATATAGGTATAGTAGAGGGTTGCCTATGTCATAAATTCTATGATGAAAGGGTCTAAATCCTAATCCTATGACACAAATAAATATCTCTCACTATGCCTCTATGACAATAAATGATTTTAAGTAAGTAATGTAAGTATGCAAGTAAAGCAATGTAAAAAAAGGTACACTAAACTAGGGATAAGGTGTTATGGTAAACCAAATGGGGGTCTAGGTAACCTAAAATGGAATATGGAAAGTCTAATAAATCCCATAGCCACACCAGTATTAGGTGTAGAGAGAACCTAGACAAGGATGCATACACATTCATTCACTAAGCAATAGAACTATGTTATGATATGATCATTCCATCTAGTTCATGGACTGGAAATAAAGATCACAAAAAACATGTATCTACTAAGTAAATAAAGGAAAGAGTATAGGATTAGAAATACTTATCTTCTAATGGACCCATCGAGCATCAATTTCCCCCTTTTCTCAAGTGAAGCTTTGCAATAGATTTTATGGGGTGAAGACTTCAAATTTAAGAAGAAGACCTAGATATTCTTAGTTAGGGACTCCAAATAGTATGAAACCTCTTTTGTTCAACTCTTTTTATAGAGCTTAAAATATTTCCACAAGAGAAGGTTCTATACCACAAACTCCTCCAAATATGACATAAGACAAAATTATGAGTGAAATAAAAGTGAATAGAGTGTATATGATATCATTGAAATGAAATATGACCCTTATATATATATATATATATATATATATATATATATATATATATATATATATATATATATATATATATATATATATATCTAATACCCAAACCCAACCTAAACTCTAAGTCGACAATATCAACCCGACCAATATAGTTAAAAGAATTTGGATAATGTGGATTGGTATCAACATGGTTGATAAAATATAGATTTCAAAAGATAAACTTAGAATTTCATTAATCTAGCTGATAGAGTATGAGAATGGAAAGGCACTAAATAGATGGTATCATCTAGGCCAATGTCATAGGATATAATGGAAACTAGCACAACTCAATAGGATATGATGGAAGGAGGTAATTGGAAATATAATCTAAAGAAACTATAATAATGATAGGACTAATTTAATCATGATATATTAGCAACATATTTCATAAAGCACCACGAGCCTACCTACCCATTTCCTAGTGCACCCTTTAAGGTATGCACTCAATGAGATCAATGTTTGACAAGTCGCTAAAATTAAAAGCATCAGTAAATGACAAAGTGAAAAATATTATGTGTAGACATTATTAAATTATTATCATTTAGAACTTATGTGTTATTTATCCTTTCATGTTAGACAATGAATATTAATAGTTATTTTTACCTTCAATTTAATACATGGATCTAGATATCTAGTTGGAGTTGGAGGAGTATGTTGTATTGTATAAAAATGAAAGGACAACACAAAGAGGAGTGAAATAATATTGGTTGGTTGGGTTAAAGGTTTAGCTACCCAAAAAAACCAAATGGCATTCCATATAATTACTAAAGATATTGTCATTGATGTCAAAGGTCTAACATTATTGGTGAGAAAGGCCCCATAGCATTTAATATTTGAAGGTATTTTTAATGTTCATAGTTTAGCTAAAGTGTGTTGATATTTATTTAATATTAATGAATATATTTTTGGTTGCACAAAGTCAAAAGAGGGTCTATGAAGAAGTCAAAGAATCATGAGATAAAGACAAAAGAGGGAAAGGATACATTTTCTCATGAAGGGTCACCTTGAGGAATTTGAAAAGTCACCAAGATAAAGATAAAATGGGAAAGGATGCAATTGCTCATGAAGGGTCACCATATGACTTCTCAAATGAAAATATTTGAAGTGTCATACAAGTTTGGCACCATTTTTTGTGTGGATTAAAGGGTCACAAAGGGTGAATGCTAAAGGTCATTTGGAAAGCTATAAAAGAATTCTTAGGAAGCCATAATAAAAATGCAAGAGTGTGCAAGGTTTTTAATTATTTTATATTAGAGAAGAAGAGAGAATATAAAGATATATATTAGATTTCTATCATTTGTTGAGAAAGCAACATTGATAGATAGTTGTGTTTTATACACAAAAGGGGTTGGTGCTCACAAATCATTATTATGTTGGTGCTCAGTAAAGAGCTTGGTGATCCTAAAAGTTGGTGCTCATTCATATACTTGAGATTGTTCTTTGTGTTTTTTCCCACTTTGGGTTTCTACGTAAAAATATGGTGTCTCTCTCTCTCTCTTGTGCGGTGCATGTTATTGTTTCAGTTTTATTACATATCTTGAATGTATGATTAAGTAGTTAAAGAAAAGAAATCAGATTAATTAAAAGTTTTAAAAGATATATGATATACTGATTCACCCCCCTCTTAGTAAATTTCATGCTTAACAATCAATATCAGAGTACGTTATTTTATAAAAAGTTTAACAACTTGAAGGTAGATCGGGGAAAGCACAATGGTTGGATCACATGAAGGTTTTTCTACTAATAAGGCACCTTTGTTTCATGGGAAAAATTGTGCCTTTTGGATCATAAGGATGAGGTCTTATTTGATGGCCCTTGGATTAAACATTTATCAAGTAGTGATGGAGGAATACTAAGAGCCACAGACACTTGTGACTACTACAAAAAAGAATGCAAGTGAAAATAATGCTAAAGCTTTAAATGCTATTTTATGTGGTATATGTGAATCGGAATTTATTAAAGTTATGAAATGAAAATCTACTCATGATATTTGGCTAAATATTTAGAATATTTACAAAGGTGATGGAAAAGTTTAGCAAGCTAAGCTCCAGACATTCAGAAGATAGTTTGAGATTTTGAAGATAAAAAAATATAGCAAGTTATCTTTCGTGGGTTGATCAAATAGTTAATTAGATTCAAGGTCTTGGATAAAATTTATAAGAATCAGCGATGGTATAAAAGGTTTTGAGATTTCTACCATTGATATATGATGTAAAAGTTTCAACAATCAAAGAGATGAAGGATCTAGCCAAGCTAAAGATGGATGAACTACATAGTATTTTTACGGTATATGAGATACAGATTGAACAAGAGAACCCCTCAAAGAGGGAAGATACTTTCAAGACATCAAAGAAAGGTAAGGATAAGATTAAAGAATCACGTGTCAGCTCTAGTTATGAGGAAGATGACAATGGAGATCTATTCATTTACAAACTTAAAAAGGACACAAGTAAATATCAAGGAAAGTTGTCATTTAAATGTTTTAAATGTGGTAAGAGTGGAAATTTTTTAGCTAAGTGCCTAGATAATAATAATGGTGATAATGAATAAGTAAATTCTACATACAAAAAAAACTTCAATGACAAATTCAAGAAGGAATTCAAGAAGAAGATTTTATATTCTAAAGATCCTAGCTTAGCTGAAGACAGTGGAGACAGTGACTTAGATGAAGAAGAGATTTTATTCATGACCATACATGAAGATGCCTCCACAATAAAAAGTAAAAATGATCAAGAAGAAGAACATGATCAAGCTGAGGTGAATCTAGAAGAAGAACTCATTTGTGCCTTAGAAGAATTAAAATCTCTTGAGAAGAAGAATTAAAGATTAAAGCTCTTGATCGAGAAAAATGAAAAAGAGTCAAAGGAAATAATTAAAGATATATAAGCATACATTGAAGAAGCCAAAAAGATTGAAGAAGATCTAATAGCTCAATTACAAAAAGTAAGTGAATAATGTGAAAAGTATGTTGTTGAAATTTCCTCTTTAAAAGAAGATATCGTGAAAACAAATAAAGCGATCAATGATAAAGTTGTCAATGATTCAAAATTTGAGAATAGCACTACCATGTTGAATAAGATATTAGAAAGTCAAAAATCAATATCAGATAAGACGGGTATCAATTTTGAAAATAGAAAGAGCTATGTTGAATCCCTTACAATAGAGGAAATAAAAATTGAAGAAGTTAAGAATGCAGAGAATAGCTCAAAAAAAGAAGGCTAGAAAGAATAGAGCTATAAAAGACAACTAGGTCAAAAATACACAAATCAGAATAAGTTTTATTTTCATGGTATTGTTTTTATTGTAATGTTTATGGTCATAATAAAATAGACTATTTGAAAAAAGCTAACAATTTTAGAAACAAGGAGAAGGAAACTCATGCAGAGTCAAGCAGAAGCCACAACTCTTTTTCTCCTCGATCAGGTTTTGATGAAAAGGCCATAGTATGTTGCAAGTGCAATAATTTTAGACACATAGTCTAGCATTGTAGAATCATGTTTGAGTCAATCAAGAAGGACAAAATTTTAAAGGCTTCATTCATCAAGAAGAAAGTTTAGATAGGTTCATGGCAGAAGAAACAACCTGAAAAGTCTATGTTAGTATAGACATCTTTGCATGCAAGAAATGAAGAAAAGCCATGGTTTATTGATAGCAGATGTTTGAGGCACATGATAGGATAAAAGAGTGGGTTCATAACTTTAAATAATATCAATGGTGGCATAGTGAAACTTGGATATAGTACCACTACCAGAATAGCCAAAAAAGGTACATTAAGTTTAGATAATGGTAGAATTAAGACTAGAAATGTTTTGAATGTAGGTCTTAAGCATAATCTATTGAGTGTAAGTCAAATGTACGATCAGGGACATAAATTAAATTTTTATGCAAAAGGTTGTGAAATTAGGGGAAAATATTTATATGTTTTGATTGCAGATGCTTAGAGGATAGTTAACAATTTATATATGTCATCAAATATCAAAGGTAAAATATGTTGTTTGAGTCAGGCTGAAGAAAGTTGGTTGTGGCACAGGGGAATGGGATGCATAAATTTTGACAATCTTGTTAGTATTAGCAAGAAGCAAGCAGTTAAAGATATTTCAAAGATTATAAAGCCCTCCAACATGCTTTTTGAACCATGTCAACATGGGACGTAGGTCAGAAGATGGTTCAAGACAAAAGAATAGTTGACCACTAAGATGTTAGAGCTTGTTCACACTGATCTATGTGGACCTACCAAAACTCAAATTACTCAAGGTGAGAAATACTTCATGTTGATTATTGATGATTTTACACGTATGACGTGGGTGATGTTTTTGAAGAAAAAATCATAAGATTTTAGCCACTTCAAATCATTCAAATCTTTAGTTGAGAATGAAACTAGTTTGAAGATTAAGTTCTTGAGATCATATCCAAGAGGATAATTCATGTCAGATAAGTTTATTGAGTATTATGAAGTCTATGGGATAAAGAGACATTATTCAACAGCCAGAACTCCATAATAAAATGGAGTAGTTAAGCAAAAAAATAGAATAGTTCAGGAGATGGTGAGGATAATGCTAAATGAATCAAAAAACTAGATAAATATTAGAGAGAGGTAATAGGTACAATAGTGCATATCTAGAAAAGAGCATTATTGAGAGTCAATAGTGACAAGACTCCCTATGAGCTATAGAAAGACAAACCAGCTATAGTTGATTATTTTAGATGCTTCATAAAGAGAATTGACAAAAAACTATGTAAGTTTGAATCTAGAATAGATGAAGGTATATTTTTTGGATATTCTTGCAAAAGTAAAACTTATAAATTTTATAAGTAAAGAACCAAGAAGATAGTTGAAAGTACAAGTGTCAATATAGATGAAGATGTAGCACAAAGCGCTAGTGATCTAATAGACACTCCTAAAATCATTATAGAAGAAGATTTTGAAGAATCAGATGAAGATGAGAAGGAGAAAAAGGACACCAAGACCCCATCCAAATATGTCTAGATAAATCATAATGAGAGTGTCATCATCGAGAATATAAATGAAGGAGTTTGCACTAGAAGATGATGGTAAGTGAATCTGAGCAAGCAATGTTGAAATTTTCTATTACTCTACTAGGAAAGAATTAGTAAATGTATGAAGGAAGCTATGTTCTTCTTTAATGCAAAATTGAATGTTGGGTGAAACTTCATACATTTACTAATTCTTTCCCAGCAGAGTAACGAAAAATTTCAACATTTTCATTGTTATCTAAAATTTAGCCTCAAACTTTTTTAGAATCTAGACATGATGAGCATTGGGTTAAAATAATGGATGAAAAATTAAATCAGATAGAAAATAATTATACTTGGGAATTAGTGCCTAGACCAAAAGATCAAAATGTGATAGGAATAAAAGGGGTATACAGAAATAAGTTGAATGAAGATGGTGAAGTTACCAAGAATAAATCAAGGTTAGTATGTAAATGATATGCTCATATTGAGGGTATATATTTTGAAGAAACCTTTGCACCAGTGGCAAGGCTAGAGGCTATTAGAATGTTTCTTGCATATGCAGTGTTTAAAAATTTCAAAATATTTTAGATGGATGTCAAGTCTACTTTTTTGAATGAGAATCTAGAAGAGGATGTCTACATTCATACACCTAAGGGATTTCTTCTCTCAAATAATAGTATTCATGTATGTAGATTAAAGAAAGCACTATATGGATTGAAACAAGCTCCCAAAGCTTGGTATACAAGGCTTGATAAGTACCTCCAAGATCAAGGTTTCAAGAGAGGTTTTGTTGACATTAAGCTCTACATAAAAAAAGAAGGTGAGCATCAGTTGATTGTTGTGGTATATGTTGATGACATAATATTTGGAGGAAAAATTGAAAATATGGCAAAAGAATTTTTTAATAATATGTAAAAAGAATTTGAGATGTCTATGCTTAGAGAATTATCATTTTTCTTAGGGTTACAAATATTTTAGTCAGATAAAGAAATTTTCATATCTCAAAATAAATATGTCAAGGATATGTTGAAAAATTTTGGTTTTAAGGATTGTGCACTAGTTGGCACACCAATGGGTACAAGAAACAAGGTGAGTAAGGATGAAGATTCACATGTTACAGATCAATATTTGTATAGATCTATGATTGGTAGTCTTTTATATTTGATAGCATCAAGGCCAAATATCATGCATGTAGTAGGCATGGTTTTGAGATATCAAGCATCCTTGAAGGAGATTCATATTCAATTGGTGAAAATAATATTTAGATATGTCAAGAGAACATTGGATTATGGATTATGGTATCCCACAAGAAGAGATTTCACTTTGGTTGCTTATACAGATTAGAATTGGGTAGATTGTTTGGATGATAGAAAAATTACAAGTGGAGGAGATTTATTCCTTAGTGATAGCTTAGTATCATGCCTAAGCAAGAATTAGAACTCCGTATCACTTTCTACAGCTGAACCAAAATAGATTGCAGCAGTGTTGTGTTATACTCAAGTGCTTTGGATGAAGCAGACTTTAGAAGATATCAAGTTAAAATATAATGAACCTATCTCTATTTTTATATGATCACACAAGTGCTATTAATATTTTTGAGAATCTAGTGATGCATTCATGAATAAAAAAATATTCTTATTAGATATCACTTTTTGAGAGAGTAGGTTACAGATCAGCAAGTTAAGTTGGAATATATCAGTACTACAGAATAAATTGTAGATATTTTCACAAAGGCACTACCAAAGGACACATTCAAGTATCTGTGAGAGAATTTGGGAGTAATTTATTTTACTTTTTACCATTGAGGATTAGCATCATTTGAGGGGGAGTTAAGTCTTATCTCTAGGATAGACCCTTTACCATTGATGTCAAAGGGGGAGAAGTATAGGAACAGGTATAGGGAACAAGTATTGGATGCAATATTAAGGGGGAGTTACTATGGGGAAGATTGCCTTGTATAATTCCTAAATATTTTAGGGACTTAAAAGCCTCAAATTGGGGTGGCATGATCCAAATTTATATCTCAATGTACTATTTAAGTATACTAGGTGTTTCCACTATGCCTAATTATATGTAGTCCATACTTGTAAGACACTATAGTAAGACATTTCATATGAAAAACATCATAGCAAACATGTTACATTGGTAAAGTCAATGTGGGGTTTATCCAAGCATATTCATAGTGATGACGTCATAAAGTCTCAACTTTTAGAATGAAGGATTTTATTAATAGCATAATTGTCACTATTTTTAGGGTGGTAGTTATACAACCACCTCAGTGGTTTCATAACCATTGATGTTTTATAGTGGTATTTGCATAACCATCAATGATTTAAAGTGGTAATTACATAACCACCCTCGCTATTTCAAAACCTTCAGCTGACATACACTAGTGGTTTCATTAAAATATAAAGAATGAGAATGGGGAAGGTTGAAAACATTTCCAATACTTAATGACAATTTGTTTGAGCTTCTTGGTAGACTCCAAATTTGAGAGAGAAAAAAATATAGGTATTTTATAAGGTATAAGACATCCAAAAACATAGTGGGAAGTCTTGAATTTAGATTCACATTTCAAGTAACAATTTTAAATCTTTGTTATTATAGTCTAATTTTTTCCTAGCACTAGATGATTGGTTCAACTATGTTGGAGTTTGGAGTAGTGTTTGATATTTTCAAAGTAGCTTTGTGTGAAATTTTTGGATGGAATTATAGTGATAATTCTATCCATGAAGGCCATGTTTGGTAGTGCCTTGTATTTATTGATTTAAATAGTGGAATGGAATGTAATTTCCTCACCAACTAGAGTTTTTCTTTCATAGGGTTTCTTAAAGAATCCAATTGTATTTCATCTTGTGTTAATCATGGGCTAAAATCTAAACTTGGTTGTACTTAGATAAGCCATCCATAAGAGAGATCATGTCAAAACTAGTAGTGGAATCTATGATCTAGTCTATCAAAAGAACATTAAAATTGTCCTTTGGGTAGGCCAAATTATTTATTATGAAATTCAATGTAGATATAAATTGTCCCATTATTATTCAAAATAAGGACATTGTTTGAAATCTATCACAGATAGTCAAAAAAAATTATAAAGTTGACATGAATGAGTGCCTTGATCTCTTTCTTAACTAACTAGGAGACTAGAGTATCCATGGGTTACCACTTTTTTGAAATGGGATTCACATCATCATCTATCACAGTATTATAAACCATAGTAACAAGATATATTTCCTTCATGTCTAAAAATTCCTAGATGAATATTTCCATGAAATTGGATAGTAAAGTGATAAGTAACTCTCTTTCTTTTTCATAAATATTGATGTTTATTTTAACCATTTTCAGATTTGAAGCATTTATTATGTATATATCAACATAACCTTCTCTAACTGATGGTTTTCCCTCCTCAAACAAATTTGGGGTAGCAGAGAGTTCATGATTGAGCTCTTCACATCCCACTACCATCACCTAGATGATCGTAATACCAAGGGTAGAGTCACATGAGACTTGAGATATTTCCAAACCTAGTTACTAAAGAGGGGAAAGGTGTTCCTAAAAAAAAACTTCATGAGTTTATTATAAAATTTTCTCTCATTATACAAGCTTCATGCCTTGACATTGATGAATTGACACTCAAGGTTGTTACTTATAGCTATAAATTTTTCAGATGACACATTGATAGTATTGTGTTGGTAAGGATAACTCTAAACTTGGAGAATTGTTGATGCTCAAAAGAAGAATGGAAATTAGTGAATATATTACTAAGGAGTGAATATCTAATCAAGATTTAAGGGGAAGCACTAGGTGACAAATTATGCATCAACTAACATGCCTAAGAGGGATGTGTATCCATTACTCTTGTGCTCAGTAGGATCAAACTTGTCATCCTTTAAAGGAAAGATTCATCAAAGGGCACACATGTGGACATGAATAAATATTTATTATATGGTTTAATATAGGCATGTATCCAATCCTAAATAATAGGGTCAACACCCATTATGTGAATCTTACCTTCATGCTCAAACTGGACTAATCAAAAAGTAGCTAAAGTGATAGGCTACATTATAATTTCCCAAGGATGACTAAGGATCATTTTTTATGATAAATCAAATTTTACTCATAAAACTCAATCTAAACCATTTTAAGACTAAATTTGACTCAAAACTTTACATTACTCAAAAAAGACATATTGTAGTTGTTGAAACTAATATATTGTGCCAAGATTCATAAATCTATTTTTTATTGATTCCTACTACATCAAACACCCACAAAGACTAATTGATCAAATAATCACCCTTAATGGTAATGCATGAATTGATGTGATGAGTGTTAATAGAGGCCTTTATATAGAGAATGAATTGAGATATCTTATTAATGGGAACTGAATCATCATGCAGGAAAGAAGTATCAAATATCAATACTAGGGAGCATTATAGAATGGGTGAGGTGAAGAGAACCTCAGACAAACTTTGTACTAGTAAATCATTAGGGATATTGAATATGAGCATCCTTTTATTAGGAAAAAGGTGAATAAGGTCCTATATAGAGATCCTAATGAAAATAAACTAAAGCTCCTCATAACATATTATGGTCAAACCCTATCTTGGGGAGGACTGTTGTCTCAATAGTCAAACATTACTTTCAGATTTATTAGCCTTGAGGCTTGACTTAAAGGTCAAACACTTCTAGTCTCTCCACCAGGGTTAGTTGTATGACCCAACCATGTGTTGAAAAAACAATCCCAGTTAGATTCAATCATGTCAATGACAAAAATAAGTTTACTACTATGGAATTTTATTTCATCCTTCGACAAAGCCAAAGAGGAAGAGTGAGAAGGTGAGTGATAAACTTTCCCTTATATTTTTTCTTCTTCTTATCATGGTCATGAAAAGGCTTCTTTAATATTTCCAACTTGAAATTAGGCAATGCAATGGATAGTCTTGATGAGGAGAGGCCTTAGGAACTTCATCAAATTTCTAAGCGATACATTCCTTATAATAATGTCCCTTCATTTACTAAAGCTTTCATTACTTAGAATGATTGTAGGTATAACTGATATTTTTCTTGCCCTTAACCCTTTTAGAGTCCTTAATTAGGGTATTAACCTCTCAGACATATTTTATTTCCTTATTATTTAATGGTTAATCAATGATACCATCATCGATCACTCTATAGTTGAGATTGAAATGAGAGGGTGCCTTCTAGATAGGAGGAGGCTGGATACTAGCCCAAACCTCAAAGACTTCAATATTCAGACACTTAATAATATCATCATCATAAGAGGTAGGCATGTGATTTATAACCTCAAGGTGAACCTTGCACCTCAATGTTTTTAACTATATTTTTTATAAAATAATAATTATTGTATTATTATAGGTGTAAAACTAGAGTATATCATAATGTTAAAGATGTACAATAATTAAACATTTTAATTTTTACAATTTGATAAATATAAAAAATTATTATTTTTGGAATAAAACACTAGGAAGGAAAAAACTTATCTCAAAGTGAGATCTCTATTGACTTCTTTAGATATATGATAGTGAAAATTATAAAATGAGGTAATTGTACATGCTTATTATCAACAACAAAATCTCAAACTACTTATGGACATGATCATTTTTAGTGGATAAGAGTGTAAGTTACTTACGTCCAATAGTTTTGGACTTGTCCTAATTGACTATGACCATTGACTGATAGGAAAATATATAAAGAATCAAAATTCTAGTATTGACATATTAGCATAAAATCTTAGAATATTCCTAGACAAGACTGTTATAAGTGGATATCTATACAAGTCATTTAATTTTGTTAACTTTAGACTTATCCCAATTGATTGTGATGAAAATTTTATTTTTGTATTGATTTTTTTTATATTAATTTGGGATATTTATGCCTTCTAATACCTGGAATATTGTGTGGAAAATTTACAATCATAAAACCTTATTTTCCTACACACAAACTAAATTAATATCAAATGGGGAGGTGTCGGGAAAAATGGATTGATTTGAACTGACCTTGGTCGATCCACATTGAATGACCAAGAATTGCATTACATTTTTAATAATCTTAAGAGGGTTCAAACTCAAATGTATCTCCCCCACTTACATATATGTGTGAAATTTTGAATACAATTATATATGTTCTTTCTCCTATTTTACCCTTGTCACAAACATGAAAATGTAATTCAACCTTTGAAAATATTAAATCTAACTTTAAAAATATATAGATAGAACATGAAAATATTTTGAGGGTGAGGAGAGTCATCCTTAATGACGTAGATTATCCTTTTATTTATAGAGATTTTGATTTTTTATTTTGTGACCTATTGGCACATAACGCTGACCCAAAATAAATCAAAATGAGAAAAAATAAAAATTAAATGAAACTTAAGAGGGTTCAAACTCTAATTTATCTCCCCCACTTACATATATGTGTGAAATTTTGAATGCAATTATAGATGCTCTTTCTCCTATTTTACCCTTGACACAAACATGAAAATGTAATTCAACCTTTCAAAATATTAAATCTAACTTAAAAAATATATAGATAAAACATGAAAATATTTTGAGGGTGAGGAGAGTCATCCTTAATGACTTAGAGTATACTTTTATTTATAGAGATTTTGATTTTTAATTTTTTGACCTATTGGCACATAACATTGACCCAAAATAAATCAAAATGAGAAAAAATAAAAATTAAATGAAACATGACTCAAAATAAAGTCCTTAAGTTTCACCTAGATAAATTTGATCCTGGTAGATAAGAACATGGTACCATTCATATATGTCAATAGTAGACTTGTCTAAAGAGATAAGATACTAGCATTAGAAATTCTCATAACAAAGTGGTAAGATGAATTACCAATAGACAAAAATTTGAACCAGAATAGAGAAGACCCAAATGAAAATGCACTAATAGATATCTTAACATCATCAATAGTCTATATGTGTAAATCCATAATAAATGACATAAAAGATGAGCTTGTACCAAATTTGGGTGTCTACATTTCCCCCTTTATTCTAGTAATAAAATTACTAAAGTAAATGAAATAAATAAGACCCGAGAGTATACAACACTTTTTCATTATGACTTGGAATTTTTAATTGTGTGGGATACATCATGGCAGAATATATAATAACACATGTAGTAATTAATGTCTGTATATAAAATATTAAATCTTGAATTTGAAATTGTAAAGGTAAAGAGAGAGGAAAGAATACCCTTGTATGTGTGTTGTATTATGTCACCTATGGGGATTGTTCAAGTTGTGCCAAGAGGAAAGAGGATGCTTTCAGTCCTACTCATTTCCTAGCCATGGAAATGAAAAATACCTTTACCAATAATGAGAGAGTAATATGTCACTAGGTCTCACTATACCCATGACCATATTAACTTGAGTTTAAAGTAGATCTGATCTCATGCCCTGAGCTAAGAGGTTGGATAAATTGGGTCCCCTTGCTGAAGTACTTAGATAAAATAGTTACTTATGTTGAATTATTGATAAATTGAGAGTGATTAAGTCCCAATTTTTAATAACTAATGAAAATATTGAGTCAAAAATATTAATTATTTAATCTCTCATGAATGGGGAATGGTACTCAATGTACCACTCCAAAAAAGTGGAACTAGAATGGATTCACTAGAATTAATGTCAAGGTTGTTGAGTGTCACTAGACTCGAAAGTAAATCACCCATAACAAAAGATGGAACCACACAATGGGCTCACTATAAGTAATTCCAAGGGTTTTTTTAAACCTCAACATACATTACACATAACAAATTTGAATCATATTGTTGCAAACAAATATATATTCTACTTTTATGATCAAAACATAATGATGAATTTACATGCCCCCATCATGACCACATTTCTTATGTATATTGATATGAAATGAACATTTTTGCCTTTGAAATTATAAATTTGAGCTTTGAAACATGTGCATTCCTTTTTGGACTTTGAAATTGTAACTTTGGATTTTGAAATTATGATTTTAAACTTTGAAAATATGAATGGACAAGCCTCATTCTTTTGAAACTTTGTCAAAATGATATAGAATTCCATGCATCTATATGCTCAATTGTAACTATATTTGTAACCTGTAATTTTTATTTTGTAACTATTTTTCATATGCATGTGTATGCATTTAAATTTGTATAAATATTTGTTTTTAATCTTAGAAAAGTGAGCACATGTGTGTCATATTCCCCTAGAATTTGTATCAATGTACCAACATTTTTCATGTGTTTAATTTATGAATCACTTTGAATCTTTGAAAAATTGTACTCTATTATAGAATCTTATTTTTTATTATCTTGAAACTTTAAAAACCTATACTTTGTAATTTTGAATTCTGTAATATGTCCAAAATCTGATTTTTGTCTATTCATAAAGGTTTGGATTATTTAAGACAATCCCAATGTAATTCCCCCTTTTTGAGATAAGGGATGCAGTCTGAAAGTCACTCATCTCAAAAGAAGAGTTAATTATATCATGTGATAAAGATATAATTATTTAGAATTATGTCATAGTAATGTGAATATCATTGAAGTGTGTATGTAAAACATCAAATGTGAGGCATACAAGTGTCATGTCTAGATAGAATTATCAATGAGGCATGTAATAAATTTATCATCTTTGAAGTAGACTATGTACTAAAATTACATGATATGTATCATAACACCATTAATCAAGATCAACAAATGCAACATGCAATGTCACACAATAGCATACAATAAGGCCAAGGGATGCATATAATGGACATGAATATGTCACCACAAATAAGGCCAAAGGGCATATACAAAGGAAATAAATAATGTCAAAATAAAGGGACATGTTCAAATGTCAAACAAAACATAAGTCCAATTCCCACAAGAAATGGACATGTTCAAATGTTTCACATACCAAGATAAATCTCATAGAGATGTTCAAATAATTATTTTCACATAAGGGTCAAGAGACATACATAGTAAGCAAGAAATTTAAAGCCTATTATGCAAGAAATTAACTACATCAAAGGAGCATAGGACAACTGAGCACTAGTATATTCCATCCATATGTATTAATATCATATCATAGCAAAGTATAATATCCATGTAGCATAATGTAAAATATGAGTGATTATCAAGACACTTGTAAGATATGTATCCCAACATGGTAGAGAGTTCATAGAAATATATAACCTATTATAATGTAGCATGTATAATTAGATGCCCCCAGTATAGACATGGCCACAAGTTAAAAGAGAATACACCATATAAGAGTCCATGTATAATGTATGACCTACATCACACTCATATACCTTATGAAATCCATGTGTGTATATAAAATAATATGTTATCTACAAAATATATGATAAATAACATATGTAGATAATTAAATTAGTATTTTCATGTCATGCTCAGGTCCTTTTCTAATTTACAAAATTATTTTGAATATTTTTTAAATGTTTTGATTTTTGTATTTTTAATATTTTTGAAAGGAAACTAGCCTATGATCTCATAAATGGGGGACCATAGTGTGTTCTTGGATCATAAATGTTTAATATTACGTTTTGTGAGTGAAAAATGGTACATGTAGATGTATCTAAATCTAAAAATGCATCAAGTGCCATAAAATAACTGTCATGATCACTACTCATAGAATATTGTGTAGGATATGTAATTTAAGAGGCTGAAAGACTCGGTGGAGTCTGTTGTATAATTGGATAAATTCTCATTGCCTATGTTTGTTATGAAACATTTTTAATTATCCATGGTATTAAATTAGGACCCACTATAGAATATTTATATTTATTCACACCTTGAGTATTTATTTAATATGAATCTTGTTTTTGAGGAAAGTGTACCACTTTTTGTTGTATTGATTATATAGAAAGATTTTGTATAGGCATCGCAACTAATTCTACACTATATTCTTGAATGGATGCACTTTTTATCTTTGTATTGTGTTTTTGAATAGGTGTTATTGCTACTTTTGTGTTCTGCTCTTGAATAAGTCCCATAACTACTTTTTTTGGTATTAGGGGAAGAGGATTTACCATAGATTATATAGGGTACTCATATTGTATTCTTTGAATTTTAACCACTTGATTACAATGTACGTATTTGAGTAATTTGTGGAGTTTATGTATCCAAGAGCATCCTAATAACATATTGAATACCCTTATGCTTGGAAGATTAGCAATGGAGTAGCCATTCAACTTGGATAGGTATCACTATATGCCCGAGTATTATGTGTATTTCCATCAAATGATTTGACTAATACTGATGTAGCTTGTAGATATATCTTGATTTATCCAACAATATCAAGTGTCATTTTACATGAGTTTTCACTTCACCCATTGTTAACCATAACATTGTGTATAAGTTGATTGTTGATGTGATGTTTAATAAATAGAGCATGCCTATCTAAATAATCATCATTGATTTCATTGTCATCAAATGTGATCACAGGGCACTGTATTGATGTGCCTATAAATGTACCAATAATTTTCCATATTATATGCCCATGTGTCTTAGAAGGAATATGTGCATTGTACATGTGGTGTACTTATGAATTATATGTATTTTTAGTTATACCATTATTTTTAAATAAATTACTAAATATTTTGGACATTA
Source organism: Torreya grandis (assembly GCA_037957365.1). Classification (NCBI taxonomy): domain Eukaryota; kingdom Viridiplantae; phylum Streptophyta; class Pinopsida; order Cupressales; family Taxaceae; genus Torreya; species Torreya grandis. The sequence goes on from JARHVA010000796.1 coordinate 1,989,119, forward strand.
CATTATCATTTTGTTGTGATCTAACTTCCTTTGTCAGTGTGTTTAGTTTAATAGTATTATGATTGATGATATCTTATATATTTTACCTTAGCCTAAAACATTTATTTGTGGAATACAGAATCCATCTGTGGTATTCACAATATGCATTATTTTTAAATCCCTTAGGTTGAGTCTTGGTCAAATCAAACTCGAATGGTAGAGGTAGAGATATGAGATTGCATCAAGTAATTTCTATAACAATAAATGAGTAGGTTGCGGTCGCCTTATAAACTTTATTCTTGGTGGAGTTGTCAATTGAATCTTGTTTTATGGTTGTGATATCACATTAATTTTTACCTTTTATTCATTATTGGTTTCATTAGATTTAACCTTTTAGTTTAGCATGCTTTGAAACTTGCTATTTGAATTAGATCGAGCACTTGATGCATATTTTAGCTTGTTCAAAGTTATGAGCTTAAATTATATTTATTATATTGTATGGCATAACTCATCAAAAGATTTGAATTTATCAAATTTATTTATTCATGTAGTGGTATTAGCAAGCTTTGTGTGAATATATATTGTAACTCATCATCAACCATATAATTTTTCATCTTAGCTAGAATAGTTTTTTACCAAATAACATATTCATTGATTGGTTCATTTGACCCTTTCTTGAGTTTATCAGTTTGTGCATAGGATAAATTTTAACCAATGTTGATAGATAAGTGTGATAGGAATTGGTCTACCAAGGGTTGAACTATCTAATTGATTGAATTGGAAGATATTAGAACTAGCATATAACATAATATTGTAGGCTTCTTGAAAGAGCTTGGTTAGTAATTTTTCATTGGAATCATAATCCATGCATGGAATTAATGAAGATGTTGTTCAGGATTGCCTTTAACCTTATAGAGTGGTATCTTAGGAGCAATGAAACCTATTAATAATGGGTAATAGGATACTTTTGGTGGAAAATTATATGAAGTAGAGTATGAGAATCCATTAAGTGAATTTCTCTGGAGACATCTTGATCTTATTTCAATACTTTAGCATGTAATTCTATAACACTTTGTGCATTAGGGAAAGCTGGTAGTGGATTTTTTAGTAATCAAGGGAGGTGTGTATGATTCCCTTGTAGAGATAGGCATATTAATCTATTGTAAACCATTTGATGTCCCCATATTCATTATTGGTTTCATTAGATTTATATAGGAATAAAATCAATAGTTGTAATTGGAATATTTGAAGTAAAAGTAGAAGCTTGATTTGATTTATTTTGATCAAATATTACAATGTATAAGAATGCAACAATATTGTGTGGGTTGGGATTAATATATTCAGTGAATTATTTATTATTAACTTCATCCACTTGCTCTTTATTAGCTTTATTAGTTTTGATAGTCATGATTAGTCCATCAATAGGGTGTGTAGTATGTATTATAATATTTTTAACGTATAATTTTTCTTGTTCCAAAGGTTTGGTAGACTTTAAAAATATTTTCCTGATCAATAATTATTTTCTAAAACCGTTATAGCAATAATATGAGTTGATTAAGGTTTGAGATTGTATCTTATACATTTTAGCCTTATATGATATTTGGATTTGATCAAAACACCTATATAATGAATGCAAATAATAGCTTGGAAAGTAACATATAATTCAATAGTGAACCTTAAAATGTGTAAAAAAATTGCATTCATTATTACTATGACATGGATTTAAAATTGTGAAATTTGTAATAGGATTAATGGTGTAACTATTCAAGGTGTGTTTGCTCTATAGGCTCTCAGATATATTGATCTCACTTGTAAAATAGTTAACATGGACCAAAGGTAAATAGCTACAAAGAATTCCACCATATTTTAGCCACACTATCCCATCTCTAGGTTACATTGAGTGTAACTTCCTAGGGTTAACCATTTATTGGTGTACTACAAGAACAAATGATCAAAGGCTTCATATGGCTGAAAAATAAAACCTAGACATTTTTGATTTATCGTGACATACATGGAAACTAAAATCTATATAAAGTGTTCTCTAATGGCTTGAGTATTGGGGTGGTATCTATCACACCATGGCTCAGGTAAAACCTAAGCCTAATTTTCCCATAATGATAACTCATATGAGTTTTAAAACTATTGGAACATAGTTTCTAGGAAAATAAGATAAAACAAAAAGAAATATAAAAGTTGAAAATCAAATTTGAAAACCAAATCAGAAAAGCAAGGGCTCAAAAATAATTGTTCAGGTTCACCAATATGTTTTACCCTATTTTTTTAAAATAATAAATTGTTTTAATGGTTATAGGTGTAAAACTAGAGTATATCATAATGTTAAAGATGTACAATAATCAACAAGTATGATTTTGACAATTTGATAAATATGGAAAATAGTTATTTTTAGAAAACACTAGGAAGAAAATAGTTTAGCTCAAACTGAGATCTCTATTGACTGCTTTAGATATCTGATAGTGAAAATTAGTAAAAGAGGTGATTTTAATTACTCAGGATTAAGAACATAATCTAAAACTAATTCTAGACAGGATCGTGATAAGTGCATAAGAGTGTATGCCACTTGTGTTTGTTGACTATAAACTTGTCCCAATTGAATGTGACCATTGATCGATAGGAAAATAAATAAAGAATCAAAATTATAGTGAGTAAATATTAGCAAAAAAAATTTAGAATATTCTTAGATAGGACTACTATAAGTGGACAATAGTGCATGCCATACAATTTTATTAATTACAGACTTGTCTTGGTTGGTTGTGACAAAAATTATATCATTATACTACATATGCCTATCTTAAGTAGGGTTGTTAATGCTCATCCAAAATTGGAATATCATAGAGAATACTTGTAATGACAGAACCCTACTTTCCTACACACAAACCAAATTTATATAAAATGCATTGATTTAGACTGATCTTAGTCAATCCCCATTAAATGACCAAGCACTACACTACATTTTCAATACTCTGAAAAGGGCTCAAACTCAAATGTATTTATCCCACTTACGTGTATGTGTGAAATTTTGAACTCAAGTCTACATGCATTTTCTCATATTTTACCTTAATCATAATCATGCAAATATGAATTTAGCCTTTGAAAATATTGAAATTACTTTCAAAAAATATATAGATAGAACATGAAAATATTTGAATAGATTTGCTTATATATACTATTGACAATGAATAAGATATTTATTGGTGCATTTTCACTTGGGTTTTATCTATTCTAGTTTGTGTGTTTTTCTATTAGTTTTTCATCTTACCACTTTTTCATAGGGATATCCAATCCTAGTCTCTAGTACCTTTGAACAAGTCCATTGTTGATAAATATGCACAATCTCATAGTCATGTCCACTAGGAGTGAACTTGACCAGGCATAAATTTCAGACCTTATTTTGAATCACATTTCATTTTATTTTTTATTTTTTCCCATTGGGCCTTATCTTAGGTTGGATTTATTTACCAATATTTCCCCAAATTTGACATCAAAATATCTATAATATAAGGTTTCTCTAAGGCATTAAGGATGACCCTCCCCACTCTCAAAATATATTTAAAGATCCTCATATTCTATCTATAGATCTTGTGAAGTTAGACTCAATATTTTGAAATATTGAATTGACATTTGCATTTTTGTGCCAATTTGATTTGAGTTTGAGCCCTCTTCAAAGTATTGGTAATGTAGTGCAACACTTGGTCATTAGTTTAGAATTGACTAAAGTCATTCCAACTCAATCTTTTTCACTTAACATCCCCTATTCGATATCAACTTGATTTGTGTGTAGGAAACTAGGATTTTATGATTTTAGGTATTCCATATGATATTCTATGTCTAAGAGTGCATCAACAACCCTAATTAATATAGGCATATGTATTGTAGCAATTATATTTTCTTCACAATCATCCAGGACAAGTATGTGGTCAACAAACTTGAACTACTTATGTTTCCCACTTACAACAATCTTCAATGTTAACCTCTTCATTCAATTGGACTGTATTTTTCTACATTTTTTATATGGCTATTACTATTCTTCGCCACAATCATTCACTAGTAATTAGTAATTATTTATACTAATCTTATCATTGTCATATGATATCTTATTAGAACCTTTAAGATCTTAAGATAGTTAATAAAAACACAACCTTCCTTATATAAGGATGAAACTATAGACTGTAGATTAGTACATAAAATATAGTAATTAAGTTTTCATATCAACATAGTAATTAAGATGATGTAGTCATTTTTGTAACAATTCCTTCATCATGACAATTCCTTTGTCATTAATACCATTTCATTAAGGTAATCATGTCTTAAACAAGTCATTCCAATCCAACTGAGGCAGGGGGCACTTGTCAGGATTTGTGATGAATAATCCCATCTTTTAGGTTAGTTGCTTGATTGGGTGATTATTTTTGTTACAATTAATTAATACAATTGTGAGTATTCATTTCATTTCAATGTGTACATTGATTCCATAGTTAACTTGAATATTTCCCTAAAAAATTTAATTTAGCTTCCTTCAATAAGAGGGAGTGTGAATTTTTTTTTTCTAATTTTGAATTCTACTAATGAAATAGTGATTCATCATTTCAAGTAAGCTTCTAATATTAGTTAGCATTTTAATTTTAATCAACATTTCCTATATAATAATTTTAATTCATTCTTTGATTTCTAGCATGTGTGTTTACTTTTAGTATAAGTAATTTTCATTCATTGCAAACTGTGGGTTAATCTTAGTTTCAATTCCCTATCTATAATTTAGTTTATTATTCATCTAAATTTAACTAGTATACGCATACATTGCTGACCCCTTACTAAAACATGTGTCCCTATATTTAACATTTAAATGTATTCATTTACATTTTTGATGTTGTTGCTATGGATAAGTGTCAAGTACTAGGTAATGTAAGAACTAATATAATTTCCTAATTTCAAGATAAATTCTTATTTTATAGATATAAATTTCATTTCTATTATTAGGTCAATAAAAATTAGAAAAGTAGTTTTCAAAAACTAACCCTATGCAGGATAGATCAAGGCATTTAAAATAAAATTGATGAAATACATGCAACAAAAAAGGGATCACATAGGTATATTTTATCCTAATAGATTAAACTTTGACGTGATTTTAGATTATGAGGTACCACTTGTATCTAATACAAGAAATAGAAGTACACCTATTATTATATCACATTCAACACCTTTTGAGGAATTGTTAATAGAGACTGCAATTGAATAATTATTGGAAAGTTTGGTGGAACAATTTGAACCTAGAGAGCATGAGGAACCTATTATCACAAAGAACATCATTTTTATTCCTTTTCAAAACATACCAATTTAGCCACACTATACACAAGAATCTATATTTCATCCTTTCCCACCCTCACCCAAGGTCCTATGCAAGAGAGCATATTATGACTTATTATCCCAAAAAAACTAAAGAACAACCACATTAATAGAACTAGCAAAAAAATTAACAAAACTAGATGAAATAATAGTTGAGATTCCAAAATGATTCCTAGTATAATTCACTCTATCACTTTCATCCTGAAGAGTCTCCTTCCCTATAGAAAAACCCAAAACTCAAATTCATTACTCCCCTTGGTCCAAAAATATTGAGAGGGATTTTTAAAGGTGTGTTGAAAAATTTACTAAAATAAGAGTAGTTTGTAACATCATGGGATGATTTCAAGTAAAAACCACTATCAATGAACCTTAACTTTTGAATTCCCTTTGAAAACATTAGTAGGAGTTGCCTACATGAATAATATCCCTCTGTTAGCTTTACCTAATGTCCAAGGGATGGCCATTAAAGACCCTAATAACTTCTTTTTTGATTTTGATTTTTTGTGTCATAGTTATGACTAAAATCAAAATGCTTAGAGGCTAAAAATATTTCCAGCCACTCTTAAAGATGCAACTCTTTGTTGATTCATGGGATTAGGAAAGGATATTATTCATAACTATAAGGACATGAAATAAATTTCTTAATAAATATCAAGACTACTTCAAGGGTATAAATCCTCACAGGGATGAAATTTTTAGAAATGCCCAAAAGGAGGATGAACAATTGGAAGATTACATGGAAAGATTTATTTTAGCTTGTAAAGGTCTAAACAGAGCAATATGGAACTTGAATCCCTTATGCTAGTATTCTTGAAAGGCATAAGTGAGGAATCATAGAAGATTTGGATCTAATTAGTGGAGGGGATGAATACCATATGAGGACATTTTTCCATTTTTTAAAATTATTTGAAATCATTAACGAAGAATATAATAAATTGAGCAATTCCCTCATCATTAATGAAGAAGACTATAAGCAATCAAGAAATACCCTCATCATCAAGATAAGCTAGAGGAATCTATCAGGTGGAAATTGGAAACTTAATACAAGATATGAATTTAAATATCATTAACCACATGGCTATAGAATTAGACACATTACATGTAAAAAGAAAGCAAGAAGAGGCAAATAAGGTTTTAATAGTTCATTGTCTTGATTACTGCATGAATATATAGGAGAAAAAATTTTAAACTACTTGTATAAAGGTAGGAAGAATAAAAAATGAACAATTGACTACTACAAATATTCAATCAGTTAAGGATGAAAATGGATAAGTATTCTTTGTTGTACAAAGGTGACCTTAGCAACTATTGATTATTTTGACCACAAGTCAAAATAGGTCAACCCCTTATAGTAAAAAACTTGATATAGGGGCTTATTATCATGTTATAGTCATGTCAAGATCAATTTCATGAAATTTAATGAGTTTTTAGCCTTGGTCATAGTTAAATCTAGTCCTAAGTCATTTTATGTCATTTAAGGGTCATATTTGGTTCATAAATGAAGGTGGTATAGTTTTACTTAGTATACAAGTGATCTAAACTCTCTTTAAATATTCAATATGTCATATTATTTATCAATAATTCCAGTCATATCTAAAACTTGTAGGTTCCTAATTGAAATCAAGAAAATGAGTGAAAAGGAGGTTTTGGCAGTTGTACAGCTTATAAATGAGTGTGGCACATGCATAAATATCATAAAGTGAATCTTCATATTCACTAACTTAATTTCAATGTCTGATCTGATTTAAAATTTTAAAAAATGGTTGAAAACCATTATTCTCCTCCATCGTTTCACTAGACACGTAAAATTGGTCAACAAGTCTTCTAATGGTACAACTAGTAGGAGAGGTTTCAAGTCAAATTATCTTGGTGGTATATATTAAACATGGTTTGATCCACATTAATGGTAGGATTTTTAATAATGGTTACCTATGCTTTATGAACCATGCTTAAGAAGTTGACTATCTTTTTTTGCATATTAATCCCCACACCCTATAGGTTTTTTTATTGTATGAGCTTATTCATATAATACAATTGGTGAAATTGATTATAAATGATGTGAACTTCCTATTTTCATGTTTTCCATCCCTTTTTTCATGTATTAAAGTGATTTGATGAGCTCAAACAGATCAAGTTGCAAGATGAGATCACCATTGCTAAGTTGTAGGCATGGTCCACCAAGTGTAGATGTTTCCTTCCTTGTAGTGGTTTAAAATTGATGTTATATGATGTATTTAATGATTTTAAATTCATAATAATCTCCTTCCTTGTAATGTTCATTATCAAAATTTGCACATAGAGGTTGCAATCAAAGGACAAACAATACAATCAACTTCCTGCATGACTATTATACATAGTCAGTTGAATGAGGTGTTTTGAAGTGTTAAGAATGTTCATGAATATGTAATGAATAGTCCAAGAAGTGTTTAACACATTATTATAGCATGATCAATCAAGCTAAGCTTCCCCAAATGGCATATGACTGATTGTGATGACTAATTCTCATATATACATAGGCTTGCAACATTAATGTATGCTTGCAGGTGCCTCATAAAATCTAATCACATTAAGATGAGACTTTTGAACTTGTTTCAAGTCCTTAATGATATAAAACATTCATTTGAAAACCTTGATAGGGTCTAAGACTTGTTATAAGGTCATACAATATACACATTGACTTATGTCTCTACTCATTGCCCTGTATACTGAAATGTCCACCTACAAGTGGCTCTTACACAAATCTAAAAGTATTGCATATAGAGTTGTAACATGTTTTGAGTATTTATAGAGGTTAGGTAATGTAATAAGAATCATGTTTGAGATTATAGAGTTGGAGGTAGACTTGATTCATGACTCATGATTCAAGAAACTGAGTTTAGAGACAAATAACCTTAAAAGCTCTGAAATAGAGCCCTGTCTACTTTTGAGGCTATCATGGAATAGTATAACAAGAGGTATAGATAAGACTTAATGCCTCTATCTTGTAGGCATCATATAGGGTAACATATTTCAAAATGGAGGTAGTGGTTTGAGCAAAGGAGTTGATGAAAATGAGGCCTCCATTGTAGACAATTATTTACTACAAGTTTTCAATGTTATTTGTAGTATCTAGAACTTCAAATAGTCTCATAGTCCAATGTGGTATGATAGGAGTGTATACTCATGGAAAATGACCTTATTAAGATGAGATTCATAGTAAGTTATTCAAATAACATTGAGAATGGATGGAATACAAGGTCTTGGTCTTGGCCACAACCTCCAAGTGCATTCTTGCTTCCAAGAAAGCTCACTTACAGTTTGATTGTAAGTACCTACAATCTCATGAGATGACTCTAGAGGTGAATACCCTAAAAACATGAACACTTGATAATTAAAATTGGTTAAAATACCTCAATGGGATTATATTATATGTAATACCAATTTTAAATCCTTCATATACACCTATAGGACCTTTTTTGCTCCAAGAATAATCAAATATAGTTGACTATGACATGACACTGATCTAAAGCATAACTAGTCTTGATGTTGGTCTAACATAAGGCATATTATGAATAGGTTCAACAATGAGATGAGCCTAAGGGACTCCAAGTAGGTATTAATATAATGACATAGTGTATAACCATATAATACACACCTATAAGTATCACTTCCTAAGCAAGAAAACATAGTCATAGTTGATTGTCAGCTGAGCCTATCTAAATTGAGGGTTTACATTAAGAGATTTGGAAAAGGTCTTGATGAATATGTTTGAAAGGAACCTCCATAGTGGTATTAAACATCTCAAGATAATCATATATCATGGAAATAGGTCAAGATAAGGTTTCTAACATGCAACATAAAATCCATATGCCACCCTTGCACATAGTGAGTTCTCCACAAGTTTATCTTAGGTTTTGAGAGATTTGGAGATGCTAATGATTTGACTAAACCCAAAAAAAATGTATAGATGGTATATATGACATATTCATACCTCTCATAACCATGTAATTCTTTAGATAGTAGGGGAGATGCCCTCTATTATAGCTCAGATAGAGGACACTTCTAGAAGATTATATCCTGCAGATTTAGCATGAAAAGGATAGAAAGATGAGTTGCAGACTGTGGAGACTTGAAATGAGGTATAAGGAGATGTGTTAGACCTAAAAAAACCTGAATAAGTCCATTAAATCTTTGGAAACCACTCATAATTATTTGTGAGTAGTAAGAAATAGTCAAGTTAATTAGGCCTTAACTAGAACTAATGCCTAAAAGGGGATAATATCTAACACCAAGTAAGCCTTGAAAGACATTGGAGGACCTCAATGAGGAGTTATAAGGTATGTCAATGATATTTTCATGTAGATGACACCATAGAGAATCCATTTTTTGTCTTATAGATAAGACACCTTGCATAGAATTCTTTTAAGATCTTGAGAGGCCAAGTTTGGAAACTCACAATAGCATGGATGCTTAGCATGGGAGCCTGAGGAGATAGGGGATGTTAGATAGGGTCTTAAAATTAAATTTTATGGAATTTATCTAAATATTGGATGTCACAACTTTATAAATAATCTTAAAATGATAAAACCAACTAAAACCCTTGATAAGGACCCTATTGGAAAGATGAAGAAGCAGAGGCATTCAAATGGGATAGTTTGAGGAGGAAAGTGATTTGAAACTGTACAGGACTCCCTAGGGCTCTTTCCCATCAATTTAGATTCCACCTTACTTGTATGGACATGGTGTAAAACTAGTTTATTTGATATTTTTTGGTGTTTTATAGGTACATAAGGGTTTCAAAAGACTCAAATCAGTTTGGGAGGTAGATTGGAACCTAGCCTAACTCTTAATATCCATTTCTTACTTCAAGAGATTTTGCAAGTGCCTCTACTAACACCTTCATCTTAGCCAGTCCAAAATGATATAATGAATAAAGAGTGATCACCTAGTGAGAAGGTGATAACTTCAATTAGAAATACTTTTAAGGTTTTCATGATGAATATAAGCGTAGGAGGACTCTTTAAAAGTGTCACATCACCCTCTATATAGACTGGTTTGAGCAATTGTGAGCATCTTGGTGCCAAGTGTGAAGGGTGAGTGAAAGAAGGGTGATTATGACTATAAATAGTGATAACTCATGTGTAGAATAATATCAATGATTAGGGACACAACCAATGCATTCTGGGGACTTTTTCTAACCCCCCCTTCATAGTGTAATCATCTCATATATTCTTAATTTGTTATGGATCATTCAAGGAAGGCCAAATGATGAAGGTAATTTCAAAGCATGTAGTTGAAGAGTCTTATCCTAGATTTAAGGATTTTTATGCCTTTTATAGACATTTATCCATAGATACCTTACATGGCCTATTTCATATTCATTTATCTTGAAAATGTAGCTCCTTCTCTTAGCTTGACAAGTGGTTTTGTGACTCTTGGACTTCTTTCTCCTCTTTCCTCTCTCACATTCTATAAGTAGTAGCCATTTTGGCTCTTATCTGATAATTCCACTCCATGTATGGTGAATCCCTATTGGTTTTATCTTATACTTTGCCTTAGAATAATAAATTAAATCTATTTTTTAGTACATGAAAATTTTGTCTAAGTGTGTGAAGTGATGAATGGTGAGGTTTAGTGATAAGTTTTGTCCTTGCTTCTCCTTATCCTTTCATGTTTATGCAAGAGTTATCATTCTAATAGGTCATATAGAGTATATCTAGTGTGTTAAGATCCTTTCAAGTGTTAAAATGTCCTTATATATAACAATATGATATCTGGTCTACTTACCTTGAGTTATCTCATGCATATTACCTTTATATTTAAACACTTATGTAAGAACATCTTAGGACTTTGAGGCTAGTTTGTAGGTCTTGTTCTTAGTGAAAAAAGTATGATAACATAGTATATATCTTCATGGTGTATCACCCCCTTAGATCATATTTATTTCATGCATAATTTTGTCCTTTTTCCCATAAGGAATCAGTATTATAGTTGATAATCACTTCAAGACAAATCCAATGAGTTAGCCCTTAGACCTAGAGGTCTAATTCTACTACAAGTAAACCCACATACCTATAAGTATTTCAATGTTGCCCAAATATTAGATTAGGTTTGAATAACTTCTTCTAGGGTGTAATATTTGGTGATAATTGTTTTGGCATGCCCGGTGGAACCCATTGTCCTCAAGATAACTTATCAAGGTGAATGCTGGTCTTGACAACATCAACTGAATATTGGTGTGCTACTTAGCATTTGATAAATCCATTCAAGATAAAATATAATGTAGACCATTATTTTTTCATATATTTTCTCTCATAATTAATGGTCCTTATTAGGTCATATTCTAGTAGAGTATTCAATCACATCAATCCACTTATTCAGCCTAAAATTCTTATTTAAGTTTAATACATTTAGCCTAATATGCCCTTTTAAGAGAAAGATGACTATTCTATCCAAGAGAATTGAGAGACTGAATAAGAATGGGAAGAAAACATGGATAGGAAACATACCTTCCTTACCTTTAATATTTAAAATCCAATCCATCTTGATGCATATGATGTTACTCCCCCTAATGATACAAAGAGTTTGCCTACATTCAATGGTGAAGGTCATGTCACACCTAGTGAACACATCAGGGATATCTCTAATTTATGTAGTTTCCAAAATGTCACTTAAGAGAATATTTACATTATACTCCTTTTCATGTCCCTTAGAGGTAAATCACTTGACTGGTATAGGACTTTGATCGATAGTTGCATTACAACATGGGATGACTTTGGAGTGTTATTAACTTCAAGGTTTGAAGATGAAAGTGACCATACTTCACTTATACATCATATCAATCTGATCCAAAGAGCCCTCAGGGAAATAATACATGACTTAAATGATAGGTTCCAAAGACTTTGCATAAATTTCCTCTTCCCATGAGACCATCGGCTAGCTTTGTCTTCCCCATATACTTGAGATCCAATAGCACTGATATTGCCATCATGATTTAATCCATGGGTGGTTTCACTCTTCTTGAAGCATATGAAATTGACATTAGAGATTATAATGGCCTAATTCAAGCTATAAATATACCTCCTAAAGTTTTATGCCTCTTCTACCAAATGTTTTTTTTGTTGCTCCAAACATTGCCCAAGTTCCAAGTGAAAATGCTAAGACAAAGTCTGTTCCTAAGAATGTAGAAGATGCCATTGATCGACAGTCAAGGTCTAAGTCATTTGAGATAAAATGCCAAGCCTTATAGGCTCAAAATAGATAAGATAATATCCAAAAAAGTGCTCATCAAAACCCCTATCTCTATCAACAAAAATATGGTCAAAAATATGGGAGAGGGAGAGGTCAAGGGCATCCTAACTTCAACAGGGATGCCAATGTATATAATCCTACTTCCACCACCAACACAAGGGAGATGGTATTGATGCATAACAACTTAGTGAAAGGGGAAGAGTTGTAATAATTCCAATTCATGGATGCTAATGCAGGTGGAGAGAAAGATCTATTTTCTCAAGGAGGAGTCACTCCTCTACTATCAATTGAAGATGAAGTCATGATATAAGCAAGTGAAGGTTAGCAGCCTCAAGGAGAAAGCTTCACCAACTTCCTAGTTGAGGACACTTTTGTGCTCAATCATTTAAATTATTTTGTAGACAACACTAGATCTAAGAGGAAGGATTCAGGAGGTGATAATGTCCATATAATTTTATCTAATCCTCCTACAAGGTAGCAAGCATGGCATTCCCAATCACTCATGCACCTCCTCAAAATCAGAATGTGGTAAGGTCTACTCAAAATATTTCTATTCTTTAAGTTCCAAATACTTCATTACCTCTAAATACTCAAGATAAATTAAGCACTTATACTCTAAACATAGTGGATTCATTGAAGAATGCTAAGGCATCCATTTCCCTTTGGGATGTCCTTCATATGTCTAAATAAAAGGAGATCTTACAAAATAGTTGTCCATTATCCCTAATATTTCTCCATCTTCAATCCAAAGTCATGTTCATCTATATATTACCAATTCCCCTAAAAACATTATGGAACCATCTACTAAAGCTAAGAAACATCCACCTTTTTACCTCACTCTCATTATGGGTGACAAACTAGTCGACAATTGTATTGTTGATAGTGGTACCTCTACATCAATCATACCAAAAGTTGTAGCTAATAATTTAAGCCTAAAATATGAACCATATATTAAATGAATGCTTTATTTAGATGATTAACATTCCAATACAATAGGGTTGATCAAAGGGTCAAAGGTTTTCCTTTATGATTATCCTAGTTTTCCCATCTTTCAAGACATTGTTGTTGTAGACTTGCCTGGTCATTTTATGATCTACCTTTCAAGATATTTTACAACCAAGATAGGTGGATACTCTCAGATGAATAGTCATTATTGGCCTTTAGGGTAAGATATGGAACCAAGGTAACCATAATAACTTAGCCACTTGTAAGGTTACACATTAAGCCTTATGTTGAAGTAAGCTCTAACTTGAATTGTGTTATCAATGAGAAGAGTTTGTTCTAGATAATGGTGATTCTTTCAAGATTGAAGGTATAACTAAATTATTTCTAGATAAGTATGGTGTAGATGCTAATGAACATGATCCATATGCATACTTTGAACAAACTGACCTTGGCACCTATAACATCCATGAAGAACCATTTGAGCAAGCTGAGGTAAGTGTTAAACATTTTTTATCATAAGTTGTTGAGAGTAACTACTTGATCCATGTATATGATGATGATAAATTTAAGAACTTGATTGATCACCATAGTGAGAAGAATGATGTCTTTCTACCTATTATTGATGAAGTTGCCCTTGATGATGACATTCATGTTGTGAATGAGGATGAATTATGGCAAAGGTTCAATGCCATACACCAATAATTTCATCAATTGGGTAAGAATAATTTCTATCTAAAATATTTCATATATGATGTTAAGTTTTCAAAAGAGCCTAATGAGCAGGTTTTTTAATGTCTTTCTAAGCATGAAAGTGAAAATCAATCTATTGTCAAAGGAGTTGCAGTCCTAGAAGGGTCAAGTGAAGTTAAGGTAAGCATGTTTTTGCTTAAAGAAAATTCAAGACCTTAATTTGAGGTAGAATCATTTTTAGAGGTACTAGAATATGGTGAAGAGGGACTTGATGATCATACACATCAATTGTATCATGCCCAAGAGGATAGAAGGGTTGAGGTAGTTGTCATCACTCCTAATTCACAGATTGAAGAGTGAAAATTAGATGCGAGATAGATCAATAAATTTTCAGCCCCAATCAAGTTATTTGTAATTCAAGAGAAAGCATTCATAAAATCTCAATATAGGACACTTAAAAGCATGAGAAGATATATATATATGGTAAGTCATTTCACCATCCACATATCCATGTCTATGATTATGGACATGCCTCACATGATAGTTTGATTTCATGGAGTGAAAAAGATGCAAGAGGAACCATATTTAACACTAGTTAAATTATGGTAAGATTCCTTTCACCTTAAATAGTGAGGTCTTGTAAATAATAGGCTACATGTGTGTCTTTGTTTTAGTTATGTGTGTTGTGTTCCATATGTGTTCTAGTTGAACATATGTTTATTTTATTTGGTGTATCTTGTTTTGTGTGTCTTTCCTTTGTTTTTTGGTATGTTTTCAAAGTTAGATTAGTGTCAAAATTGTGTATAGGTGACTCCAAGACCCAATGAAAAGGATTAGGCAACTAGTTTTGGCATAGCAAGCATACCACCCCTAGGAAATCACCATGAATGTTGACTAATCTAACCACAAGTCAAAATATGTCAACCCCCTATAGTCAAAAACTTTATATAGTGGAATATTATCATGTTATAAGGCATGTAATGATGAATTTTATGTCATTTAATGAATTTTTAGCCTTAGTCATAGTTAAATCTAGTCCTAAGTCATTCTATGTCATTTAAGGGTCATATTTGGGTCATAAATGGAGGTGGTATGGTTTTAATTAGTGTAAAAGTGTTCCAAAATCTCTTTCAAAATATAATATGTTAGATTCCTTATCAAAAATGTTAGTCCTATCTGAAACTTGTAGGTTCCTAACGAAAATCAAGAAGATAAGTGAAAAGGAGGTTTTAGTAGTTGTACAATATATAGAGGAGTGTGGCACATGTGAAAACATCATATAGTTAATATTCATATTATCTAACTTCATTTTGATGATTTATCTAATTTTAAATGCTAAAAAAAGGTTTAAAATTGTTCTAGTCTTCCATCAGTCCACTAGACATGCAAAATTGGTCAACAAGTCTTTTGATGGAACAGCGAGTAGGAGACATTTCAAGTCAAATGCTCTTGGTGGTAGATAGTAAACTTTATTTGATCCATATTCATGGTAGGATTTGGAAATATACTTTCCTATGCTTTATGAACCATGCTTATAAGTAGATTATCGTTTTTTGCATACTAATCCCCACACCCTAAAGGTTTTCTTCTTGTTTGAGATTGTCCATACAATCTAATTAGTAAAATTACGTCTATAAGATGTGTATTTCCTCCTTTCATGTTTACCATCTTTTCTTTCATGTTTGGAAGTGATTTGATGAGCTGAAATAGATCAAGTTATAAGATGAGATCATCATTACTAAGTTATTGGCATATTCCACCAAGTGCAGATATTTCCCTCCCTATAATGGTTTCAAATGTATGTTATATGTTGTATTTCATGCTTTTAAAGTCATAAAAATATCTTTACTTTCAATTTTTAGTATCAAAAGTTGCACATAGAGGTTGTAATCAAAGGACAAATAATACAATCAACTTCATGTATGGCTGTTATATACAATCAACTGAATGAGGTGTTTTGAAGTGTTGAGAATGTTCATTAAGATGTAATGAAGAGTCTAATAGGTGTTGAACACATTATTAAAATGTGATCAATTAAGCTAAGCTTCCCCAATGGCATATGACTGATTGTGATGACTAATTCTCATATGTACACAGGGTTGCAACATTAATGTATGCCTACAGGTACCCCATAGGAGATAATCACATTCAGATGAGACTTTTGAATTGGTTTCAAGTCCTTAATGATATAAAACATTCATTTAAACACCTTGAGAGGGTCTAATAATAGTTATAAGTTCATACAATATGCATATTGACCTATGTCTCTACTCACTGCCCTGTATACTAAAATGTCCACCTACAAATGGCTCTCATAGAGATCTAAAAGTATTGCATAGAGATTTGGAACATGTTTTGAGTCTTCATAGAGTTTGAGAGGTTAGGAAATGTCATAAGAATCATGTTTGAGGTTAAAGAGTTGCATGAAGACTTGAGTCATGACTCATGATTCAAGAAACTGAGTTTAGAGACAAATAACCTTAAAATCTCCAAAACAGACCCCTAACTACTTTTGAGGATATCATGGAATAGTATAATAGGATGTCTAGACAAGACTAAATGAATCTATCTTGTATCCCTCATATAGGGTAATACTTTACAAAAATAAAGGAGTGGTTTAATAAAAGGATTTGATGAATAGGATGCCTCCATTGTAGACAATTCTTCACTGCAAGTTTTCAATGTTCTTTGTAGTATCTAGAACTTCAAATAGTCTCATAGTCCAAGGTGGGTATGACAAGAGTGTATACTCATGTAAAATTACCTTATTAAGATGAGAGGTACACTAAAGGATTCAAATAACATTGATAAGGGATGGAATATAGGGTTTTGGTCTTGGTCACCACCTACAGGTGCATTATTGCTTCTAAGAAAGCTCACTTACAATCTAATTGTAAGTACCTACAATCTCATGAGATGAATCAAGAGGTGAAGACCCTAAAAAAATGAACACTTTTTTATTTAAGTTGGCTTAAATACATCAACGGGATTATAAGATGTGTAAGATATATTTTAAATCCTTCGTATACACCTATAGTACCCTAAAGAATAGTCAACTATAGTTGACTATGACATGATAGTGATCTAAAGCATAACCAGTCTTGATGTTAGTCTAACATAAGGCATAGTGTTAATAGTTTCAATAATGATTTGAAACTAAGTGACTCCAAGTATGTCTTAAGACAATGTCACAAGGTCTAACCATCTAGTACACACCTACAAGTATCACTTTCTACGCAAGAAAACATAGTCACAGTTGACTGTCAGTTGAGCTTGTCTAAATTAAGGGTTTACATTAAGAGATTTGGCAAAGGTCTTTATGAATATGTTTGAAAGGACACTCCACAGTGGTATAAAACATATCAAGATAGTCACATATCATGGAAACAAGGTAAGATATGATTGTTAACATGTAACATATATTCCTTATGCCAACCCTCCACACAATGAGTTCTCCACAAGTTTGTCTTAGGTTTTGACATATTTAGAGATGCTAATGATGTGACCAAACCCTAAAAAAATTTTACATATGGTCTATAGGACCTATTAACCATAGAATGCTTGAGACAATATGGGATATTCCCTTTGTTCTATCTCAGATAGAGGGCACTCCTAGAATTTTATATCCTATAGGTTTAGCATGAAAAGGATAGAAAAAAGAGTTGCAGACTGTGTTTTGGAAATATTATCATTGATATCAAATGTCTAGCATTGTTGGTGATAAAGGCCCCATTGCATTTAATGGTGCCTTTAATGTTCATATCTTGGCTAATGTGTGTTAATATTTATTTAATATTAATGAATATATTTTCTTTTTTATAAGGTCAAAAGAGGATCCATGAAAAATTCAGAGTCACAAGATAAAGACAAAAGAAGAAAAGGACACATTTTCCCATGAAGGGTCACCTTGAGGAATTCAAAGAGTCACCAAGTGAAGATAAAAAGAGGGTATGGCACATTTTTCCATGAAGAGTCACCTTAAGGAATTCAAAAGGTCACCAAGATAAAGACAAAAGGGGAAAGGATGCATTTTCTCATGAAGGGTCACCATGTGACTTTTTAAATATAAGGATTTGAAGGGTCCATACAAGTTTGGCACCATTTTCTATGAGTGAAGGGTCATAAAGGGTGAATGTCAAAGGTCATTTGGAAAGATGTAAATAAAGGCTTGGGAAGCCATTTGTTATATGCAAGCAAGTAAGTAAGTGCATGGTTTTGTCTAGCTAAGAAGAGAAAAGAAAAAAGATACAGTAGTATTATATCATTTATTGAGAAATCAACATTATGATATAGTTGTGTTTTTATACACAAGAGGGGTTGGTGCTCCTATGGGTTAATGCTCACAAATCATTAATGTGTTGATGCTCAACAAAGGGGTTAGTTCTCCTATGGTTTGGTGCTTATGAATCATTATTGTGTAGGTACTCAATAAAGGGGTCAGTGCTCTTGCAAGTTGGTTCTTATGAACTTTGTAATTTGAGTTGGTGCTTATTCATATACTTGAGATTGTTCTATGTGGGGTTTTTTTTCACATTGGGTTTCCATGTAAAAAATTGGTCTCTCTCTCTCTCTCTCTCTCTCTCTCTCTCTCTCTCTCTCTCTCTCTCTCTCTCTCTCTCTCTCTCCTCTCTCCTCTCTCTCTCCTCTCTCCTCTCCTCTCTCTCTCTCTCTCTCTCTCTCTCTCTCTCTCTCTCTCAAACGTATGATTAAGTGGTTAAATAAAAGGAATTTGATTAAGTAAAAGATTTAAAAAGATATATGATATAGGAATTTTCTAGTGCATGTTATTGCTTTAGTGTTATTACATATCTTAAACGAATGATTAAGTGGTTAAATAAAATGATTTTGATAAGTAAAAGATTTAAAAGATATATGATATACTAATTCACCTTGCCTCTTAGTATATCTTGTGCTTAACATTGTGGAGCCTTTAAAAGAGGTATAAGGAGATGTGTTAGACATGAAAAAACCTAAATAAGTCCATTCAATCTTGGGAAACCACTCGGAGTTGGTTGTGAGTAACAAGACACAATCAAGCCCATTAGGCCTTAACTAGGTTTAATGCCTAAAATGGGTGTAATATCATTTATAAAACCAATTAAGACTTGAAAATAATTGGAAGAACTCAATGGGGATTTATAACGTATGTCAAGGCTTTTGGCATGCATAATAAACCATAGAGAAGACATTTTTTGGCTTAAAGACATGACAGACTGCACAGAATGCCTTGAAGAGCTCAAGAGACCAAGTTTGGAAGCTCACAATAGCATGGATGATTATCATGAGAGATTGAGGAGGTAGGAGATGTTGGAGAGGGTATTTAACTTACATTTTGTGGAACTTTCTTGAGGATTTGATGTCACAACTTTTTAAATAATCCTTAAAGGTTAAAACTAGCTAAAACCCTCTCAAACCCTTGATAAAGACCCGATTGGAAATATGAAGAAAGAGAGGCATCCATATGGATAATTTTGAGAAATAAAGTAATTGTAAATTGTATATGACTCCCTAGGGATCATTCACATCAATTTGGCTTCCACCTTACTTATATGAATAGGGTTTAAAATTGGTTTCCTTGAATTTTTTTGGAATTTTTCAAGTATACAAGGGTTTCAAAAGATGAAAATCAATTTTAGAGGTATATCGGGACCTATCTAAACTCCTAATATCCATTTATTACATTAGGAGAGTTCTCAAGTGCCTCTATTAACACCTTCATCTCAGCAAGTCCAAACTAACATAGTGAACAAAGAGTGATCACCTAGTGAGAAGGTGATAACATCAATTGGGAAGACTTTTAAGGTTCACCTAATGAATATAAGGGTATGAGGAATCTTCAAAATTGTCACATCACCCTCTATATGTAATGGTTTGAACAATTGTGAGCATCTTGGTGTCAAGTGTGAAGGGTGATTATGATTGTAGGCAGTGATAATTCATGTATAGAATAATATCAGTGATTTGGGACACAACCAATGCACTTTAGGGCCTATTTCTAAACCCCCTTCATAGTTTAATCATTTCATTTGTCCCTATTCTATTGTGGAATATTCAAGGAAGGCCAAATGATGAAGGCAATTTCAAAGCATGCAATTGAAGAGTCTTATGCTAGATTTGAGGGAAATTTGTCCATAGAGATCTTGCATGGTCTATTTCATATTCACTTCTCCTGAAAATGTATCTCCTTCTCTTAGATTGATAAGTGGCTTTGTGACTCTTGAACTTATTTCTCCTCTCTTACATTCTATAATTAGTAGCCATTTTGGCTCTTGTCTGATAATTTGACTCCATGGATGGTGAATCCCTACTAGTTTAATGTTTTACTTTACCTTTTAACAATAAATTCAGTCTATTTTTGAGTTCATGAACATTTTTTACAAGTGTGAGAAGTGATGAATGGTGAGGTTTAGTGATAAGTTCTATCCTTGCTTATCCTTATCCTTTCATGTTTATGTAAGAGTTCTCATTCTAACAGGTCATATAGGGTGTATATAGTGTGTTAGGCTCCTTTCAAGTGTGAAAGTGTCATTAGATACAATAATTTTATATCTGGTTTACTTACCTTGAGTTGTCTCATGTATATCACCTCTATATTGAAACACTTATGTTAGAACATCTTAGGACTTTGAGGCTAGTTTGTAGGTCTCTTTCTTAGTGAAAGAAGTATGATAACATAGTGTATATATTCATAATGTATCACCCCCTTAGATTATATTTATTTCATGCATACTTTTTTACCTTTTCCCATAAGTAATTACTAGTATAGGTGATAAGCACTTCAAGACAAATCCAGGGAGCTAGCCCTTAAACTTAGAGGTCTACTTCTACTATAGGTAAACCCACATACCTAGAAGTATTCCAATGTTGCCCAAATATTAGAGTAAGATTTAAAAACCTCCTTTAGGGTTAAATATTTATGACAATAACAACCAAGTTAACAAATCATAGGTTTTCCAAATGAATCTTTTAATTCTTAGCTTTATAACAATACATATGTTACTCCTTATAATAATTGGTATGTATCTAACACTTGGAATAAACCCCATCAAATGCCACATCAAAACCAAAATTGGCCAAAATAGTATCAACAACCATAATTTTAATGGAAACAATACCAATGCCAATAATAGCATCCATAACCCCATAATCAACAATGGCAATAACCTTCTAACTACTGACAATAACCCGTGAAAATTAATTCAGTTTTGGCCCACCCAAAACATAGGATTTCAACCACAATATAGCCAAACCATAATATTTACTTCCTAATAATTCAAGTTAACCACCCCCTCATTTCCCACAACTCCTTTCTCAACCTGCACCCAATCCCAATAATAAATTGGCTCAGTCAGTATACAATAACAACATGATGACATACCATCCATTCTCAATGGAGTTGAATGGTGTAAAAATTTGTATGTCTAAGGTTTTACACAACCCCATCACACCCATAATAGTAAATCTCATAGAGGATTTTTTGATAACATAATTGGCCCACCTCCACCATCAAATAATGAACCCAACCCTAAATCTATTCCATCAACTAGTCAAGTTATAACATCTAACCCTCCTTTTCTAGAATGTCTCAATCACCAAATGGAGGAACCCTAGCCATAATTTGATATTTTAGGACAAATTAATTTTTTTTAGGTTAATTTTCCTTTATTTAAATTCATAAAATACTTTTCTATATACACAAAGATGGTTCGAGAGCTTTGTTAAAGAAAATCTAGTCAGAAGAGGAAAGATCCTCAAAATATTCAAGTAATTGGATATTTTTTTGACCTTTTGTTGGGAAAAAATGTTCATCCTAAGTATTATAATCCATGTAACCTAATTATATACATGCATATTTTAGATCTCCTCAACAACACTCTAATAGACCTAGGGGTTGCCATCAATGTCATGACTAAGGAAACCATGGAACAAATCGAACTATAAGACCTTCACCACACCTTGATTATCCTTTAAATGCTAGATAGATCTAATGTGTAGCCTAAATTGGTGATATAATACCTTTTTATATCAGTAAATTAATGGTAATACCCAAATTATTGTATGGTCCTATAGTAACAGGCCAATTTGTGAGGATATCCTGTCTTCCTAGGAAGATCTTGGTTGGAAACAAGGGATGCATATATAAGTTGTTGACCGTGGAACATGATCATTTACAATGAGAGTAACACCAAGAAATTGGTATTATGCCTACCTACCCAACATTACCTTAAAATTAAACAACCTCTTTGGTTGGATGTAGAATAAAATAGCCAAACACCCATCCTAAATATCCTTAAAATTGATAAGATCTTTTCATTTAAACAAACAAATATGGATAAAATCATATCCAATATTGTACAAAATGTATATTTTATAGATCAATATGTAGATAATTTCCTTCAATATATTAACTTTCCCTTTAAACACATATTTCCTATAGAATATTTGATGGACCTTAGTATTGATATCATTATTTTCCATTATCTTTTACCTCATGAGTGCAACCTAAGAAATATATTGGGTAGTATTGAGTCTATGGCCTTACTTGTTAAGGAAGTTGAATTTTTACCTAGTCATCCACTCAATGTAAGTAACTAGTTATCCTCTCCACAACAAAATAATTTAGTATCTATGCTTCAGAAACATAAGACTACCTTTGCATGGGATACCATGATATGAAAGATATACTCCTAGATTTATGCACCCACCATATTTATATCAAGGATGAACACAAACACAATCGTCAACCTCAAATTTGAATGAGTTTTGAAATAAGTTATCAAAACCAACTGACAAAATCTCCTTAATGTAAGATTCATCTACCTGATATCTGATAACCAATAGGTCTCCTACTAGTCATTATAGCTAAAAAAGGCCAAAAATAGCATATTTATGTGGAATATAAGGAATTTAACACTTACACTAATAAATATCATTTCCCTTTACCCTTTATTGACTAAGTACTTGACAATCTCTTTAAAAATAAATACTTCTCTTTCCTTAACGGATTCAATGGTTATGAGCAAATAATAATTACACTAGATGATTGAGATAAATCTACCTTTACATGTCCTTAGGGAACATATGCCTTCCATGTCCTTCTCTTTTAAGTATGACATACTCTAACTACCTTTGAAAGGGTTGCTTTGAGCATCTATATTGATCTTTCTCATGACTATGTAGATATCTATAGCGATGATTTTATTGTCTATGCAGGTACCTATGAAAAATCCCTCAATAAGTTGGAGAAAGTCCTTCAACGATGTCATGATAACAACATCTTGCTAATTCATGATAAATATTGTGTGCTTATGATTGATGGCTTTTTCTTAGGACATCACATATCAGCTAGAGGGATCAAGGTGGACCCAAAAAAATCTGAAGTCATCAAAAACTTATCCACCACACAAAAATTAAAAAAAATGTTAAATTTTTTATAGGTCATGCAAGCTACTACAAAAGATTTATAAAATATTTTAGGAAAGTTACATATCCATTATTTATTTTAATGTCTAAAGATACTAATTTTGTGTGGAATGATGCATTTTAGGGTTTAAATGAGATTCTAGTGTCAACACCTATTTTACAAGAATTAAATTTTAAATTACCTTTCCATGTCCATATTGATGCATTTGATATAGCACTAGGAGATGTCCTTGGTCAACAAGATGGCCAATTGCACTTTGTTATATACTTTACTAGTTAAAATATTTTGAGAGTAGTTTATAAATCCAAGGTAATATGAAAATCATTTATTTTTGTATTCTATATTGTTATAAATTTTGTCATTATATCACTGGTTATCATATTTTTATACACAGAGATCACTCTGTGAATAAATATTTAATGAACAAACTAGTAGTGAATGGTTAAATTATTAGATAGTTATTGCTACTTCTAGAATTTGATATCACTATTCTACATAGTCCCAGAAGGGATAATTTATTTTTATCTCTCCTTTCATATCTAACATCTAATACACAAAACCCATGTGTAGATAATTCATTTATAGATGAAAAACTCTATGCAACATCAACAAAATCATCTTATTTTTTAGATATCGCTAACTATTTAGATGTAAGAAAGTTCTCATAAAATTTATCACCAAATTAGAGATGCAATTTTGTCACTCACAGTGGTCCTTTTTCCTAGATATCAAGTTATCTATTTTATACCAAGCATGACACACTCATGTGTCGACATGTGAGAGAAAATGAAGTCTTCGACATCCCACAAGCTTGTCATGATGAACCTTGTGGGGGAATTTTTAAAACCAAAAGGATAGTCAATAAGATCCTTACAATAGGTTACTATTGACCCACTCTACATAAGGACATAAAATAATAGACTAGACAATGTGATAAATGTCAGCATATGGTAAAACCCATACGCTCTGACAAAATTCCACTTCAACGCTAGATTGTTTTAGAACCCTTTAAGAAATGAAGGATTGAATTTGTGGTCTAATAGATCCTCCTTCCATTTGAAGGTAATGCATTCTAGTTTATACATATTATCACACTAAGTGGGTGGAGGTAAAGACACTCAAACATGCAAGATATGAGAAGGTGGTTGAGTTTATATATGAATAAATCTCTACATAATATAGAGTCCCAAGAAAAAATATAAGAGATCAAAGAGTAAAATTCACATCTAATTTTATTTTATCTCTTTTCCATTAATATGAGCTTCACTATAGTAAATCTAGTCCATACTATCCATGATCCAATGGCCATGTGGAAGTCATCAACAGAAAATTGGAGAATAACCTAACAAAGATAATAACCTTGCATTGTCTAGATTGGCCAAGCAACCTCTTTGAAGTTATATGGTCTTATAAAACCACATGGAAGACCATTTTGGGGTTCATATCCTATGAATTCATCTATAATACGAATGTTTTCCTCCCAATAGAATTTGAAATCAAAACTCTAAGGACTGCATTAGAGCTCGATCTATATTTGTTAGATGCACATAAGCAAAATATCAGTCAACTCAAGTATTTTGTTATAAATTATGCCAAGATCATTGAAAACATAAAATAATTAATGCACAAAGGAACTAAGTTACCTCAAAATCAAGCAACCACAAAAATATGAGACATAAGATTGATAAGTAGGTAAATTAAATCAATAGAAGAAAAGTCCATATGTATTAAAAAGGTTTGTACAACATTATTCTCCAAGTACAATATTAGTATAGGAAAAAAGAATGATAAGAGAGATGGGCCTCAATCTAAAATTAAGTGTCTCAATATGAATTTATTTTTTAGAATGAAAAAGGAAAGCTCTCATTAAATAGAGCTATAAGGAAAGAGGAGTTACTTGCACAACCTTTTTAGTGTGTGCCAAATGTCTCTAATCCTAGTAAGGTAAGAAGGAAGTGTGTGAAAAGTGTGGAGAGAATTACGTGTGACATGTAAGTCCAATATTCCCTAAAAATAGACAAAATAGGTGTGACACCTCATAAAATATGGAATAAGTGATTTTTTTATAATAATAATTGCACAACTAAAATAGACTTAGGATTAACCTAAATTAAAATGAAGAAAATTAATCTCCAATACTCCCCCCTTGAGATTTATTTGGGGTTATAAAAGAGTAGAAAAACTTAGATAAATAAAGGAGTTGATATTACATAATTCCCCCCTTAATGGTGTAGACACTTCATTTCTATCACTTCTATGTCAATATTATAATTGAAATGACTTTACGCAATAATGAACAAATCTACTCATAAATTGTCAATTAAGCCAATTATTCACACAATTATTGATTTAATCCAAAATTACAATGACACATCCTTGATTAGATCAATGCATCGTGTCAAAACATTTACTTCTACATCAGCATCTTGAATCAAATCGATCCTTTGTAAGTGTTATTATAGGATAATTAAATGAATATTTGATTGGAAAAATAATATTGCAAAAGGCCAATATTATTATAATTAAGTATTAATCCTACTTAATTAGCCTAATCTTATTCTAATGGAAAATTACATGGATTTGGAATTATCTATTTTATAAATTCACAAAATTGAAATATTACCTCACATTAGTGACACATTTGGAAAATCAATGGACTAGGGAGTGGAGTGAAAGTAAGGTAGTTTATGACATGGCCACTTACAAACTCTCTTATACCTATGATAGACACTCATACACACTCCTCTCTTACATGTCTTATGACACACTCTAAGAGGACCAAACATTTCACTTTTCTTTAAAAATTCCTTCCACACTCCAAAAATGTCTTAAATGGAGTTTCTTACACACTCCATGTGTGCAATCATGAATTTTAGGTTTCATTGTCCACTCTCCATTTGGAGATGATATGGATGGTTCAAAATTATCCCAAAAGTATATAAATATAATGACCTTTTGCCATTATAGACAAGCTCTCTTGAACTAAACTTTTGATGCCAAAATTATGCTAGAGATTCACATTTCTTCTTAAGTCAATTCTCAAGACATCAAGTAGACAAGGGTAAATAATTCCCATGCATGGAGTTGACATTGCCAAATCTCTCTAGTTTAAAATTTTAATTCAAGCCTCTTCAAACTATAAATCAAATGACTCTCCAATGAAGGTATAATGTGTTTGTTTGTTTTCCACTTGATTCACCTTTTATTTGATCTTGCTCATTCCTAGTGGATAGGCTTATAACATTATGTTATTCAAGTTGTTTTTGATTTCATGTCACTAATGATGATATAACCTTCTTTAGATTCTTTTTCTACTTAATGGCATGTTTGGTGGGACCTAACGCACCCCATAATATTTTCTAAACCATTCTTGTTCATCTAGTTACTAGAATAAACCTAATTGTTAACTTAATTCACCTTTTTTCTTAAAAAAATTGCTAATTTTCATCTTAGGTCAAAAAATGAATTTGGACTACCAAATAATGAATTCAAATAGGCAAACAATGAATTTGTCTTGAATAATGGTGAAATTTCACATAACAATGAAATTATCCTAAATATTAGTGAAATCATTTTTGGTCTTTTCTGACTATTTCTTGCAAACCTGCGTAATATTGAATTTGTCCTCAAAAATAGTGAAATTACTCCTGAAAATGAATAAATTATCATGATAAATAGTGAATTCACCTTCTTCTATTTTACTATTTTTCTAAAGGTCTACAAAATATAGAAATTATTGTCAAAAATAGTGAAATCATACTGGTAAACTGTGAAATCATTACATTATATTTTAATATTTTATGCAATTTTCATCATCAAAAATAGTGAAATCAACCTAAAATTTAACAAAATTATTTTTAGTCTTTTCTAACTGTTTCTTATAGACCTATGTAAGAGTGAATTTATCCTCAAAAATAGTAAAATTGCTCTTAAAATGGTGAAATCATCATGGTAAATAATGAATTCACCTTCTTCTATTTTACTATTTTTCTCTAAGTTTGAAAATTAGTAAAATTATTATAAATAAATAGTGATATCATCCTGGTAAACTATGAAATCATTTTATTTTTTTTACTAATTTTTGTATTTTATAGTAAATGGTGAATTCATCATCAAAAAGAGCGAAATCATCCCAAAGAGTAATGAAATCATCCACAAAAATGGTGAAATTTTTTATGTTCTTTTTTTATTTCTTGTAGTAATAAAAACAACAAAATTGTTTTTCATATTAGCAAATTCATACTACACATCAATGAATTCATCATGAACATCAATGAATTCATCCTGTAACTTTTGAACCTACTTTTTGACAATTTCACATGCAAATTAAAGGCCCCACTTCAAACTATTGACTATTTTCTTGCAAGACCTTGGCCAAACAAGTAAATTCAAACTTGAAACAAATCACATTCATTTTCAAAACACTTCCATTTGGGCTTAAATAGAATGCATAATTTTAATTGGGGCTTAAAACTTATTCTTTTTTTAAGTCATTTATTTCGTAAATTTGTCTTTTTTTAATTATGTGGTGTGTGTTTACTTCATGCACATGCTCTCCCCTTGATAGGGTGACTCAAAAATGTGAAGGTGACCACTTATTTTATCTCAAAAGATTCACCAAGTATGCTCTTCACTTACCTTTAGTGGGATTATTGCGAATCAGAACAACGATACCTTTCCTTTCTATTTTAGGCTAAGTGAATTAGGTGTCATTACCTTCTCATAGGTCTTTAGAGTGCGAAAACTATGATCTCATCCCCCAACATTCATACCATCCTTGTACACCTGATGGGGAATATAAATAGTTTGCATGTGTCATTAAGGTCTAACAAAATTCCCCATAAATGGTTTCATGAAAGTAACAGGTTAACTCCTAATGCTAAACCATTAGACATCACCATCAAAGAATCCATGGTATCTTCGATAGGGTATGTATCTTGCTATGAAGAAATTTCCACTTGGATCTTTTCTTCGAAAGATTTTATGCCCTTCAGGGACCATCTATAAAGCCAAGTAAAACTTTAAGTATTCCAAAACATATGATGACACTTCACTAAAATCCATCTGATGAACTGGTCATAAAGGGACAAGACCCTCCCATGAATCATTTGATTTTTGTAGTGCCTCATAAGAACCTCTTTTGTTGTGGAACATTCACTAATGTAAGGACGTAAAGGTAACAACCCCCAAAGATTATCTTACATTTACAAACCTTTGAGAGAAAGGTGGGATCAAAACACCACCATAATTACATTTAATTATTTAATGAAACATAATCCTCTCAAAGTCAAGTATATGAAAGGATTAGTGATTGTGACATAATTTTGTGTCAGATATTAAAATAGCCTTACAATACTTGTGTTTTAATGTTTGATTATTATGTCAAAAACATTTTTATATTTAAAACCAAATCCAAAAAATAATTAAAGTCCTAAACCAAAGTCCAAAACATCATCTATACATGCTACACAAAGAGGTGTTAATCTGTGTGTATTCTAAGTCAAAAATCGCTCTTTATAGATACCATGTCAAAATTTATCAAAATACATACCAGTATTTTCTAAACCATGTCATTAGGTTATTTAATTTCAACCAATTTCTAGTCCCAATCAAATTCTACTTTCCAAATTCAAATCAATTTTGAAACCAAAGTCTAATTTCTTGTCCAACCATTGTTGTTATACCATCTATTTAGTTTCAAACTTAATTCTAGTTCTAATTCCAAAGTCAAACACTGCCAATTTTCTAGTTCTAAAGTTAAATTCACACTCTTATTTTTAAAAACTCAATACCTAGTTCAATTCTAGTCTAACATTATCTAAATCCAACTTCAGTCCAAAGTTTACGTAACTTAAAACCAAGCCAATGTTCCATAACACACTTATTCGAAACTTAAGGTCAAAATATTTTCAACTTAATCAAATAGTTTACCACAAACATTACAAGTTTAAAAGTTCCTAAATGATCAAGTTTATTTTCTACATTCACTAATCAGGTTCCCAAGATAAGTGGTTCAGGGTTAAATACAAGTTCTATTGGGAGAAGAAAACTAATAGTAAAGCTACACAGGATATTCCTTGGATATGCGTTTGTTATGTATTAAATTACTGGCTATATGTATTTTTTCCTATCCTCCATGACTTGTAAAATGATATAAGATTAACAAACTCCTCTTTTGGTGCCAAAGTATGAGAAGAATGTGAACAATCAGGGATTATAAATGACTATATATGTGTATGCTTGTATAAAGAATATGAAAAACCCTTATTGAGATCAATATAGACTATTTGGTTATGGTTACCTGTTGTATTTCTTATTTTGTTCCTTGTGTGCATGATTATGGTTAATGTTTGGCTTAATTGTATTTAATTTACTCCAAATTCTTTGTAAATCCTAATAAAATACTAGTTAATCTTAATTCTTATTTAATTTAATGCACGATAATTCATCTCTACTATGATTCTATTTTCCTTGTTAGATATGAATTCTCTACACTATCCTACACACTTGAATAAGACTTAGCTATCCTCATCCTTAGCATGTTTTTTTTTATCAGGAACCTCTTCTAACAATGGTGTGGTGAGCATGGAAACACTCCTTTTGGAGGAAACTATGCTAATATGGTTATCAAGGTAGGGAGACATTGAAACATGGTTAAATCAAAAAGTATGGAATTTTTTAGAAGAATAATCTACAAGGATTGGTCTTACCACAAATGAAATTATTTAAAAGTAAATCTATAGATAAATACATGAAATTTTTGGTGTGAATTACCTTAACTGATAACTAACTAGCTGACAAGATTGGAATACTATTGTTTCAATCCCAGAATGAAAGAAATAATTACCTAAACTGAAGAGAAGATAAACCAACTGTTGGAACTAGAAACTGACTAGATGAGAGAAATAGACTACTTGGTTGCTACCACCATAAATGAATATATTACTAAATCTGTAGTACATGAATATATAACATTTGAAGCTACATAGGACCATTTTGTCTGAGGATTAGAGGAAAAAATTTATAGCAACTACTCTTAATAAAGATTTTGGTTGTGGATAAGGCCATGGTGCCTACTCCAACCAATATGGAGTAGTTAATTCAAGAATATAGAGATGTGTGTGACATGATGGTGAATGATGGATAGATGAGTAGGTAAGGCTTGAAGCTAAATCCAAAATGGAGACATAAGGGAAGAAGAATCAAAAGAAAAGTCTGGATTCAGAATGGGAACTATGACAATAGAATAGATGGAATAAATAGAAGAATATCAAGGTAGCTATGAGTAAAGGTAAGAATAGTAGTAGATTATATGATGAACAAGTGTGAATATGTGATGAGCAAGAGGATGAACTAAGAATGAAAAAAAAGAATGATGAATGCTGGAAGATAGAGCAAGAGGATGAAGAATGAGATGAAGATAACATGTGTGAAGAGGAAGGTGAGAAAAGTTTAGAAGTAGAATAGATAAATGATAGATGTAGTGCACAGATACAAAAAAAGTTTTATTAGAAGAAGAAGAATTACATAAAGAAACAAAACATATTCACAAGTTAAACACAAGTTCAATTGTAGTAGAAAAATAAGTTGTAAGAAATAACCATTCACTAGAAGATCACACTTCCCTGTAGCCCAATATTTTATATTCTAGTAGAAGATTTTAGCTAGGTGAACAGAGAGGTAATACTTGGGAAAGACCATTTTTAGATGACGTAACCCATTGGGGTACCAAAATTCATACAATATCAATTATAAAGGCTTTAAAGGCCATAAGATTAGTTGAAATTAAACAACAAAAAGAAATAATCATAGACAAAAAAGGTGCACATGATAATTCTCCTAATGTGTAGAGTAGTACACAGGTAGGATCACTCAAAATGCATCCTCCTCTAATAATAGATATACAATATATTCCATCCATATCAATCAACATGATGGTTCATCAAGGAGGATTCATAAACTTAGCCATCTATGATGGGTTTATAGATCCTGAATAATACATGCTAACTTGCAAGATGAGATGGAAGCTAAGGGTGTCACTAATGAAGCTATCAAAAAGTATGAGTTACTAAGAGAACTAACTAGAAGAGCACTTGAATTTACATATAGGAAATATTTTCATCAATCAAGTCTAAAATATGTTTATAACTAGCTTGTCATAGAATTCAAGATAAAGAAATGCACTAGTCAAACAATACAGGTCCTAAAGGAGATAAGGTAAAAGTCTAGAGAATTGGTCTATGATTATGACTATAGATTCTCTAATGTGATGAATAAGGTAAAATTTACTTTAATAGATAAATAAAAATATATGTGGTTTTTTCAAGGACTGCACTCCAAAATCAGGTTTGCCACTGCACAAATTCAATACGCTACAAAATTAGATGTTAGATCTATTACCTTACAGGTAAAGCATATTGGGGATTATGGATAATCCCCTACTGTCAATTCTAAGATAGAAAATACATTAAAAGCTTTCATGAAAGTAATGGAGCAATATCTTGAGGAAGATAATCCTAAATTGAATCTATGGTCTATGGAGTGTGGAAAAGGACATCATAGAAATGACTATCCTAAAGTCAAGACAAATTTTGTGAACTCTATCAAGTAGTAGGGCACCCCACAACACAATGACACCTTATATAGAAATACATTAATAATTCACATAATTTGTATTGAAATTTTTGTAAGTCACCTAATTATGACGAGAAGAACTATAAGGCTTTACAAGTGCTTAATAAGGCATCACCAAAAACATATTTTCCATCACTGCCTAGCAAATGTCCTTGACAAAGCCAGTAATCCTAGGCCTAGAGGTCGACAAAAGTTATTCAACCCAAATAGGTCCATAATGGATTCCTAGTTCATCATAATATCAACCTCAAGGTCTGGCTAGATGGACACCTCCTTTGTTGAGTTGGACACCTCCATATTTGTAGTACTAGTATGTAACTCCCTAGAGCCTAGTCATAATGCGGTAGCAACAAATGAGTTGGACCCCACTAGATGCATAACAAAAATTCAAAATTAGAGATAATAATTAGTAGTACCAACACTAGAATACTGCATAGTAAAAAAAAGGATATAGAGGTGGATATCAATCCAAAAGGGGAGGAGATCTATGTGGATACAAAGGAGGATACCAGGGTGGTAGAAGGAATAAATATCAACATCCTCCCCTATAATGCTATCTGTGTGGAGAATACAATCATGTCCAATGAAATTTCTTGATGAATCCTCAATTTTAGTCATACTTTGCATACTATAAAATCTCTAATCAACATGCTATAGAATATTATCCCATCTTGGAGAAATAAAGAAAGGACAAGGCCATCCAAAATGTGAATATGGTGAGTACGTAGTCTAAATAAAATGTGTTCTTAAATGTTGTTACAAGACAAACACATATAAACAAAGTTTTGCCTCCACTTGAAATGTCATAGGATCAAGGAATCCAAAAATATAAATAGGTTAAATACCTAGATCTAACTATGGAAAAGGGCCTCAAGTATGAAGCTATGTAGATGTTGAAAAGCATACAACATCAAGACACCATCGAAGAAGATGCAGTAGTAATAGATATGCAAATGTATGGCCAAATATTTCTCATCATGCATCATGATGGAGTTGTCACTATGCTCACAGATCTTCTAAAACTTTTAAGAACACTACACAATGAAGACATCTCGTAGAACATGACAAACCTGCTACATAATTTACTAGAGTGTGCATAGCATGGGAAACATAACATGGATAAGTTGGTCTAGTCATCAATATTGAAGTTTTTAGTTACAATATTTTGAATGATGTCTTTGATTTCAGCAGCACAGTCAATATGATTCCTAGGCCTACTTGGGAAGCCATTGGATGACCAATTTTTAGTAATAGCCTAGTAACTTTGAGCCTAGATGATTATGAAAGGGTTGAGCCTATTATTAGATTAGAATATGTGGAGATCAAAGTTGGGTAACTGACATTTTGAGGTGACTTTGAAGTCATTGACATGAAAACCATAACATTATATTACCCTATGATTATAGGTAAAAAATGGGCATACGATGGTCAGATGACTATCAACATAGTGCAGAACCAATTAGAGGTGCACCAAGGAGATAAATTGGTTTTCATTCCTCTTTAAAAAGTGCACAAGACTTAAATAATTCTAGCTAAACCAGACTCTCCATACATTACACAAGAAACTAGTTGGATGAAGGTTAACTCTAAAGACAATCCAAAAGCTCTATGCATAGCTAAATGCAACTTCCTATATAAGGATACCAGACCTCAAGTATAATCATTACTCACTCAAAAATTAAAGACATCATAAAAATGGAGGCCTAAACTAGTAGTTACATAACTATTATCAAAACCATTTTTCATTGAAGAGCGTGCATCTATGTCAGTAAAATCCCTTACTCAGTCACAAGTTAAATTCCTCTATCAAGATGATTATCACATGAAAGACTACATTAAACTGACTAAAGAAGGTAATTTTTCATGAGAAATAGCTTCATCTATCAGTGGTGACTTAGATACCCACTTCCTCAACGAGGCCTGAGGTGATCATGAACTCAGACCAATGTGAATTATCTTTGTACATGAATGATAATTCATGTCTACTGTGTAATTGAAGACATCAATCATTTCATTATGTGCTTACAAGTTTATATACTAACCATTAGCCAACAAGTTAGTACTCTAAATTATGATCTAAAGGGAGTTATTGTGACATGGTGGGCAACTATCGAGATGACCAGCTCGAGTGGGATGATGCCTCCGAGCTCATGATCAGCAAGTTCTAATTATCATAGTTCATTTGCACCAATTGGCCATTATTTCAAGAAGGTGAGTGTCCTTAAATTAATTTACATAAATTTTTTAAATTATAGAATGAGTAATGAGTGGCACCAAAGTATTGGGTTCACATTTTCCACTATACACTTGCTCTATTACTAGTAGCATGGTATATGCATCAAGAATGTTGAAGGGAGACTAGGCATTGGGCACAAGTAAAAAATGATTTTATATAAACCTTTGTTTTTGAGGATGAAAATCCTTTGATTCATAATACACTATATAAAATCAAACACTTTTTATGCCATGGGTGTGAAGAATACTTAATTACCATAATGGAATCCATTGTGCAGAAGAACACAGCCTCTGATCTTAATTTGACACTACAGAGATACAAAGTTGTTAATAAAGAAGATTAATCCCTGATACAACCATGTCATCAAATACAAGATGAAGTAGAGGACATTGAGGATTTTGATTTTGATGGTGACCTGGACTTGAATGATTTATTTGAACCTAAACGACCTGAAAAACTACTAAAAGACACTGGTGTAGAACCTAATAAAGAAGATAAGCTATGTAGCATCTAAATTCCTGAATAGGAATGGAAATGGATGATACGTGAATCTATTGATGAATAATAATGCAATATTTATTAGTATCCTATCAAAAATCATGTTGCAAACATAGGAACAGAGGAGGTTCCAAAATTGGTGAACATTGATGACTATTAGACAAAAGCTAAAGTTTTAGAATCTCTACAACTTTTGAGGGATTATCAAGATGTCTTTCCCACCAAATTATGTAAAGTCTGAGGAGTTGACCCATATCTTAGTAATATGTATCTTGAACTGAAGGAGTATGCATGGCCTATAAAGAAGCAACCATACAAGCTCAATCCAAACATGAAGCTCAAAGTAAAGGCTAAACTAGATAGAATGTAGGATGTAGGAATAATCTATCTAGTAGAAAAATCAGATTGGGTAAGCCTCATGGTTATGAAGCTAAATAAGATAGGGTGAATCCATGCATGTGGTGATTATCACATTCTGTATGATGCATGTATATATGATCCATTATTAATTCCATTCACAGATAAAGTGTTGGATTCTATCATAGGACATGAAGCCTATTCTTTCACAGATGGTTTTAGTGGATATCATCATATACCAATCATAGAAGAAGATAGAGCCAAAATGACTATTGTAATAGAATAGGGTTCTTTTATGTATAAGGTCATGCCTTTTGGCCTTAATAATGCACTTGTGGTGTTCTCTCACACAGTAGTCACTGCATTTAAGTATTTCATTCATGACTTCCTATAATTTTACCTTGATGATTGGGAAATCTTCTCCTTGTTTAAAGAACATTTTTCCAAGCTATGTCTAATGTTAGAATGATGCCAAGATCTATGTATGACTTTGAATTTGAAGAAATGTTTATTTATTACACCCTTTGGTTTTTTTATAGGACATGTAGTATGTAGTGAATGCATTCTCATAGATCAAGCAAAAAATGTAGTAATCTTGAGTATGCCTCCACCTGTCAGTTTTACCATAGTGCACTCTTTTCTAGGACATACAAGCTACTATTAAAAGTTTATCAAAATCTATGTAGTTATTTCATCTCTATTGGAATATTTACTGCACAAAATGCAAAGTTTGTTTGGACTTGAGAGTACCAAGTAACTTTCATCAAGCTCAAATAAAGATTGGTTACTATGCCCATACTAGTTTTTCAAGACTAGAGCAAGACTTTTCATGTACATATGGATGCTTCACGTATCACAGTTGGTACTATGCTTTCACAACCATCTTATTCATTTTTCTAGCAGGAAACTATTTGATGTAGAGAAAAACTACATAACCACTGAGTGAGAGGTATTGGCCATCATATTTGCACTATAGAAATTTTGAAATTATCTACTTGTAATACCATTCAAAGTCTTCATTAAGCATCAAGCTTTGTCATACCTTGTTAACAATTAGATGCTATGAGGGTGCATCTCTCGATGGTTGATGTTGTTTTAGGAGTTTTAATTCCACATTAATGTCAAGCCAGGAAGAGAGAATGTGGGACCAGACCATCTTAGCCACATTCCTAATGGTGAAGGGCTAGAAGAATTACAAAAAGACTCTCCTAATGCTCACATATTTTGTGTCTTTGTGATTCTTAGAAACTTTAAAGTCATTACCAAATTCCTCAAACAAGGATTCTTCCTTGTATACTATCAAGAGTGTGATAAGAAGTAGTTTGTTACTAGATCCTTGCCATATATCATCATCAATGGGATTTTTTATCACATGGGGAAAGATGAAGGTCTACATAGGGTTGTTCTAGAACATGAATGATCTCAACTCTTACAGGAGGCACATCAAGGAGTCATAAGAGGACATTTTATGGGAGAACCTATGGTTAGAAAACTATTAAAAATTAAGTTATGGTGGCCAAATCTATGCCAAAATGCACACAGAGTTGCATAGCACTATGATGTTATCCAACACACGTGTAAATTGCTATAGAAATATGAAATGCCTTTGTAGCCTTTGTTAGCTTAGCAACCTTTTGAACAATGGGGTATTGACTTTATTGGACCTATCAACCTGATAAATAATCACAATAAAGTAAGGTATATCATCACTATGATGGACTATTTTACTAAGTGGGTTGAAGCTGCTGCAACACCTAGCTACAATGCAAAGGACACAAAGAAGTTTCTCTATGAAAACAATATAAAAAGGTTTGGATGCCTTATAAATTTAGTCAATGATATAGGAACACACTTTATAAATAATACCATCAAGGCTCTAAATAAGTAATTTATGATTTCTCACCACAAAAGCAATGCGTATCATCCATAATCTAATGGCCTAGTTGAAGCTTCTAACAAAGTGTTGGGTGAAATGCTAACAAATATCTATGATGTCAAGAGGTATGACTAGGAAGATTACATTCCTATAATTTTGTGGGCATATCACATTTACTAAAAATGAGCAACATGTTTTACACTTTTTCAGTTAGTGTATGGTCTTGAAGCAGTCATGCTGATGGAATACTTAGTACCCAGCCTACACATCACCATGATCATGAGGCTAGGTGATCATGAATCTTTAACCAACAAACTGCTTGAACTAAATAAGATTGATAACTATAGATGTAGAGTAGCATCGATGTAGGAAGTGCACAAATAGAGCCAAAAAGCATGGCATGATAGCAATTTATGCTAGAAATAATTTCATAAAGATCAACCAGTCTTATTAAATTATAGTCATTTCAGAGCATTCCCAAGCAAGTTACAGATATGATAGAAAGGGCCTTATATTATACATGACCTAATGAAGCAAGTAACCATGGTTTTAAGAGATCTTTAGGAAACCATGTTACCAAGGTGGGTAAATGGATATAGGCTTAATCCCTACCACCAATAGTATATTGATCTCATTCTGCAAAGTGAGCGAGTGCTAAGTAGCACCAAATAGATTAGAATTTCCCTATTTTTTTGCATGTTTTGGTGTGTTTATTTTATAGTTGTATTTATTTGTAAATGATATCTTAAACAATATTTAAGAATCAAGATATCAATCATTGTGTGCACCAACCATGCATAGGAGGATTCATATGTGTCACCAAGGAAGTCAAAGAGGAGTGACTAGAAAATATTAAGACCAAGAAAGGTATAGAAAGTCCCATCAACAAGATATCCATTAGATAATAGTCATCCACTAAAATTAAATGCATGATCCAAGGTTTAATTGACATGATCTCAAACAAATTGGTGGCTCATCAACATTAATTGCTCATACCCCTTATACAGACACCAAAGATCATAACAACATAAATACACACATGCACTAATGACTAACTACCTTAATGGCTAGATAGAATATAGATTTTTCACATCCACCATTGTATTCATGATGAGTGGATAGATTAGTGCAACATTAATGTGAAATCCAAGAGGTGCCAAATCTATAAAGCCTAAGTTTGAATACCAAGTAAGCATTTCATCCTTGTGCATATTTTTATAGCTATAATTGACAATAGCTAAGTTATTTTTCTTACATAGAGAAAAGAGGGTATCTTAATTCCTTTAATTCATGTAGTTATGGATACTTTGTAGCCCATCAAGACTCTCATCAATGATAAAAAAATAAGCCATGGGTATCAACACGACACTCAATTAAAAAAATTCAATGACCCAGAGTCATTCAAATACCTCTACAAGGTAGAACAAAAGTTATTCTGACCAAATCCTATCAATATTGCACAACCACTCTATTGGTTGAATATTTTGTCGATCAGCGTACTGATAAACAAAATAGGTTTGATCAGCCAAACTAGAAAGATTAGTCATCCAAATGTGTAGATTTACCACATCAGAAGGGGACTGATCTCTCCTCTCATCAAGGGGAGGTTCCCTATAGATAGGCTATATATATATATATATATAAGCAAAAAATAATACTCAAGGGTAGGACAAACCATCCATCTCTCTTTATTCAGAGATGATGCATGCAAATCAAAGGAAAAAACTCAAGGGAAATGACAGACAGCACTCCTCTTCTTTCAGAAGTACTATTCAGCAAACCACAAGAATACTCCTAGTAGTAATAGCAAAATGTAGCAAAGGATGTAATAGTCAGCAAATTGAGATGCAGCACAAAGTCTTCACCTGGATTGCTCAAGAGTAAGATACGAAGGACAATGAGGACACAAAGTTGTCCCAAGGTCCTTTACACAGAAATGAAAAGAAAACACTCTAAAGGCAATTATGGGGGCACAAAGTCTCTCCACACTTGACTCTTCAGGACACCTTTCTGACTGCTATTACTAATTCTACTTGTTGAATTAAAGGAACATAAGATATATTGAAGAAAAGGACATAAGAACAGTTTCCTCAACAACAAAGATATTACACCACAAAGTCTGAAAACAACTTGCTTTCTTATTCCAATAACAAAATATGATAAACAAACTGAGCTCAAAGTCTAAGAAATGCCTTTCAATTTGGTCAGAGTTTCATTCTAATTTTCAAAAAAGAGATCCATTTACAATAAAATAGAGTCCCTTATATAACCATTTCAAGAAGGACTAGGGAACAGTAATACATCATGTTGCATTGGAATCTGTTAAGAAGATAGGCTGGAACTTAGGGGCATTTTACCCATTTGATTTTATCAATGCAGGGAAACAAGTCACACTTATTGAAAGTTTGCAACTTTCAATGTCCACCTGGCGATCTGATCTTACCTTCATCGTTCCTCCTTTTCTGGTTAATTGATTCAGGTCCTGGATTCAATTTGTTGTTTTATTCCTTCCTCACTTTCTACTAGTCTTTTCCTTGAAGTCTGTGAATGCATTTTGGTCTGTAGGTTCAAAGGATCAATGGCTATTTTGTTGTCTTGAATTTGACGTCTTCAAGCATGTCATCCCTTTATCTTCTTTTGACTTTTCTGTTTGGCACTTTCCCAGATTAAACTTACCCTTTTGGGCCTTAAGAAATGACCTATTTTGGGTCAAGAAGAGCTCCCCACAAGATATCTGCCCTTTGAGTGGTCTTTGAATGGCCTTCAAGCTTTTTGTTTTACATTTTCCCGAAGGGAAGGTGACCCTTCGACTTCAGGGAAGTATCCTTCAAGTTGGCAGTCGAGAGTCCCCCGCAAGGGTACCTACCCTTCGGGGTCCTTTGGCAGCCTTTTTCTTTAGAGTCTTCGTGGGCTTTCCTTGGGATTTCTCTACAAATAAATTCCTAAATTTCCATTTGATTTTATCCTTCAAGTTTTTTCCACCCGCGACTACTTAGAATTCTTTCAAACTTTTTGTTTGAAGGAATTCTTTCGGACAAAAAGTCTGAAGGAATTGTGCCCTAGATTTTCCTTAGTCTTTTTGAAAACAACCCTTTTGAAGGGTATTTTCATTGACCAAGTTCCCTCCACAAGGGTACTTGTCCTTCAGGAGGCCCTTTGAACTTTTGCATTTTGAACTGCTCCTTTGAACCAAGTTGTTGAACCATTTGTTAAACCAAGGCAATGAACCATCTGTTGAACCATTTGATTAAACCGCTTGGTTGAACCGAACGTTGAACCACTTGGTTGAACCAAAATGGTTCAAGCGGATGAACCCTTTGTTTGAACCAACCGTTGAACCTCTTCGTTGAACCAATCAATTGAACCAAGTTTTGAACCAAAATGGTTCAAGCCGATGGTTCAATTGAATGAACCAAGCCAATGAAATGCTCCATTGAACCAAGACGTTGAACCTCTTTATTGAACCAAGACGTTGAACCAAAATGGTTCAAGCTGATGGTTCATTTGATTAAATTGAAATGATGAACTAATCGTTGAACCAAAAGATGTTAAACCCACCGTTGAACAAAGTTTTGGTTCAACGGTTCAAACAAAGCTTTAAATCGATTGACGAACCAAAGGATGAACCAATCCTAAAAAATGACCAAGTGTTAGAAACTAATTCTTTTGGTTGAACCTGCCTGTAGAAGCCTTTGAACCTATAGAATTGAACCTACCTGTAGATTCTGTAGAAACCAAGTCTGTAGTTTTCTCTAACCTTGAAAGAGTCCATAGATTTTAACCTGTAAAGCCCATTGAATTTGACCTACAAAGTTCGTAAATTTCCTCTTCCTGATGAGTCTATAGATTTCCTCTTCTTGCTGAGTCTATAGATTCAAGCCTACAAAGTCCATAGATTTAAGCCTACAGAGTCCATAAATTTCTTCTTCCTGCTGAGTCCGTAGATTTAAGCCTGCAAAGTTCATGGATTTAAGCCTGCAGAGTCCGTAGATTTCTGAGAAGCTTGAAAAATGAGGAATTTGAATGCCCAGGACAATTTTTAAAAAGGAAGAGATAAGTTTGGTCTGAAGGACCAAAATAGTTCAAATGTTGTCCCAAAAATGAGTGATATTTTTAGGGGATAACACACTCACCCTCATAGCTCCCCACTAGTTTTAGAATATAGATGTTGAGTGTCTATTACACATGCCCACCTTTGGTGACCTAGGATAAATCATACAAGTGTTTCTCAGTTGGTACAATGATGGTAACATTTATTTGGGCCTAGATGAGATAGTTTTGATCAATACACAAGTCATGGCCCAAGATTTGGGTATGCCTACACATGGAGATTCTTTGGCTCCATACAAGATAAAAAAACCTCCCATTTTTCAAGAAGTCGAGGATCTATATGTATAGGGAAATAAAGGGATTCTCATTGATGAAATCCTAGATGATCTAATGCATGTCCTCATGGAGTGAATCACCAGAATATTTTAGCAGATGACCAAGTCTACAAAGCAAATACCCAAAGGAGTTATGGACATCACCCATCGGATGATTTATAAAAATGAACAATTCAACTAGCTGAAATACTTTATCAAGGAGTTACTCATAAATATTGAGAAGTGTTGCACCTCTTCCAAGCAAACATTCCAATACCAATTCCTCATCTTTTTGCTCTACTTCACACAGTGGAAGTCACCAGAGGGAGAAGTGCACCCTGATATAGATTATTGGCTAGTACAAAAGTTTTGAAATCTCATATAGATGTAGGAGTGTAGAGCCCTCACACATAAGGAAAAATTCAAAGCCTATTGGTAGAAGTGTCTGAACCTCATTGCAATGCATCCTTGAGTGCCACCTAAAATCATACAATACCTAGGAGAGCACACCTCTATCACCTACTACCTAAAAAAAAATTTATCACCATATATGAGCTACCACATTCACCCTTCCAACTGCTCCCCTTCTTTACAACAATGGACATAGCAATGTCTCAATAAAAAGTATTTATATCCAAGTGTGTAACCCCCTTGCAATCCATACCACCTGGCATAGATGTTCAAACAACATAACAATCAGAAGAAGCTATAAACTCATATTATTAAAAAGGGTAAGCATAAATCAAAATAGTATTCAACATCCCCTACCCTAAAGAAAAAGACATGTAGTACTATGACCTGGATGGATGATCTAAAGGTGCTTCAAATATCTATCTCATGTGACCTCATGTAAATGGGCACAAATGAGCAAGAATTTTACAAGGTCATGATGGCAAACATGTTTGGGGACTTCAATGAGAAGGAGGAGGATAAAGAATTTTTCTTTTAGAAGGTGATGCACATGGTTCAAGTGAAAAATTAGGTTTCCCTTAAACTATGGGTGGACCTCCCATCATGTCCACCTTTCATCATTTTTGACATAGTTCAAGAAGAAATGGATCAACTCCAACATAGACTTGATTTCTTCCAACCTTAAACTGCACTGATATTCATGATCAAGGATATCTTTTCACCCCTACCAAATAGTCCACCTAAAATACTTGTGCATAGACCTCAAATAAGGTGGATATCTAGGGTTTCCCCAACATTGAAAGAATGCAGATTTAGTAGCCCAACCATTACATAGGAAGCAAAACCTAACCTTATATCCATTTTACCAACACCAAAATGCAAGTTGGTCATGTTTGAGAGAAGGAAGGTGCAGGTTTCTAGTTCAAAGGTAAGACCCAATGATTCATTATTATCTTCTCAGGGTCAATATGTTGAAGAGATTACACTTGAGTAGTTGACCAAATATGAGCAATAGGACACCAATGAAGAAGTAACTCATATAGCTAAACAATAACTGAGGAAGGAGGAAAAGAAGAAATAGA
The DNA here is from genome assembly GCA_037957365.1 of Torreya grandis. Lineage (NCBI taxonomy): Eukaryota > Viridiplantae > Streptophyta > Pinopsida > Cupressales > Taxaceae > Torreya > Torreya grandis. The sequence continues at coordinate 2,032,206 of JARHVA010000796.1, forward strand.
AAGAGGAAACATAAAAATAGCATACCATGCATCAAGTCAAATAATCCAAGGCCACATAGAAAACACAAATGCTAATACTCATAAGGCCATAGATATGGCCAAGTAGGCACAAGAATTAGTTGATGTATCCAAACAAGTGCAGAAAGAATGTAAGTGCAAGGAAAAGGAGGATGAACTCATTGTCAAAGTGAAGGTAGAAGAAGAAGAAAAGAGAAAACAAGATGTGTCAACCTAAGCATAGTAGGCCATGGAATCTATTAGAAAAAATAAGGAGGATGATGAATCCATACAAAAATAGCAAGCATAGGCATAAGCACAAGTGCAAGACCAAGATGCATAAAAACACACCAAGGCTATGACCCTATCATAAGAAAAAAGGAAACAAGAGGAAAAAAAGAAGAAGGAAGGATAATAAGAAGAAAGAGAAAGAGGATGAAGAAGAGAAAAAAGAGGAAGAAGAGTATAATAAGAAATAGGAGGAAGAAGAAAAATGTAAATAGGCTGAAGATATTGTGTAGGAAATTAAGATCGTAGTAGAGGCCATAGCACAACAACAAACACTAGCAATGACATTGTTAGGTTCATAGTTACCACAGCTACAACGAAAAGTTGTTTGGTTCTAGGATGTCCCTATAGTGGGTGCTTAATGCACCACCTTCTCCTTCCCACTTTTCACCATGCCACATTCAAATATTGCTATATCTACAAGCACATTGGCCACACTCCTACTTAAATAAGAGGATTCTTTGGATGTGTCCTAACTACCCTTGAAGAAATAATTAGAGGGTGTCATATATTTCTAAGAGTTAATCACATAGAATTCCACCTCCTTAGAACAAGAACAAGATTAGTCAAAAGAAAAAAAATTGGATTTAAAGGCTTACCTTCAAAAGTAGCAAAAATTATTGAAGACACTTTCCCAGACTTGGTCACTCGAGTAATTAGGGACCAAGTGATGTTCAACTAGTACAAGTTCAAGACATTAGTCACTAAGCTCACAAAGGATTGGTAAGCAACCCAATAACTTTGTGCAGTCAATATATTAGGCTAGAGTATGAATATTGAGGTAGCCATATTGATTACCTTACTAGAGGAATATCAGAGCATGATCAATATTGTATCCATCCAAGCACATCACATCACATGAAGTCACCTAGACTGGAAACAATACCTTGACAACTCCCTCTCCAAATCTAGTGCAGACTTCACTACAACTACATCCTTCAAGATATACATGCATAATCACACCACATCAATAGATAGAATGACCAATCTCTCTAGGAATCATTTAATTCTAAGGATAATGTACGTGATCAACTTCTTGACTAGCAGAGTAAGCTTTAGCACAGTTTATTTTTGGGTCTCCAGGTTGAATGTCACACAAATAATTTAGAACAACTGAGCATATAAATCCACATGTAGGTGAGAAAAATGAAGGTAGACATGAGCATCACTAATTACTCAGACCTAAAACAACTTATTAGATATCATGCACTAATGTACATCCTACTATGCATGGTCTAAGAAGTGATGATTGACTGGCATACTTAAAATGTGACCTAGCTCCCTTTTATAGTGAGGTGGCCAAGATTTTGAATGTTTCAATCTACAGGCCATCATCCAAACTCCAACAAGACATCACACAGTACAAGGTTGCATAGTTTAGGGCCAAGGATCTTGCTCGCTAGTCCTCTTCCATAATAATGTCATCTCCTTCTAGCTAAGTACTATGTAAGGTGCAAATTTTCAAATTTTGTAAACATTTTTGTATTGGGATGACTAGTGAGACAAGTGGGGCTAGGATGGTTGAAAACCCATAAAGGGAGGCCACCTAGTTATGCTAGCCTATTGAAAACCCATAAAGATGGTAGGTTGGTATGCAACTTATTTGAAACCCTGAAAGGGTGGATAAGTATTGTGTAAGAGGTGAAAATTGGAAATGATGCCTTGAACAATTACTGTGAATCTTACTAGTCTAACCACTTCTTCATCCTCTGCCTTGGGCACACCATCAGATGATCCTGTGATGTTGTCTTGGGATGAGACAACATTTTAAGTCTGAGAAAGTATTGGGAGAAGAAAATGGATAGTAAAGTTGTACAATGTTTTCCTTGGATATTCATGTGTTATATATTTAGTTGTCAATTATATGTATTTTATCCTATCTTCCATGACTTATAAAAGGATATAAGATGAACAGTCTCCTCTTTTAGTGCTAAAGTACAAGAAGAATGTGAATAGTCAGGGATTATAAATGACTATATATATGTATGCTTATATGAAGAAGATAATGAACCTTTGTTGAGATCAATATAGACTATTTGGTTATGGTTACCTGATGTATTTCTTATTTTGTTCATTATGTGTGCTCTCATGGTTAATGTTCAACTTAATTATATCTAACTTACTCCAAATGCTCTATAAATATTAATAAAGTATTGGTTGATATTAATTCTTATTTAACACATGTTAATTCATCTTTGTTATGCTTATGTTTCCCTTGTTAGATATGAATTCTCTACACTAGCCTATGCACTTGAATAAGACTTAGCTATATTCATCCTTAGCATGTTTTGTTGCATCAGGAACCTCTGCTAACAAGTTCAAACACTTTTAAGCAAGGAAAATATTAAACACTTACAACCTTTGTAAGATATAAAAATTTTGATAACATTTGATATACTTAGATAAAATTGGTTTTAATACCTATCATGCTAAACTACTTACATTGAAAAACCTTTATAGAACCACTCCTTTTATGTTCACTTTGTTCCAACCAAGGCAAGTTACTTTTAAAAAAAAATCTATTCCAGTCATAACTACATTTTGAATCCAAACAACTTTCAAAACCTTACAACTTATTTCAAGGCAAAGATCATAATCCTAAACATGTTGAAGTATACTTGCAATGGAACTATTTATAACCCCTCTTTCAATGAGGTAAACTTTAATCCATATGGATATGACCATATGTTGAAGAATAGGTAACTCAATAAGACCTCACAAATATACCATCAAATACTAACCAGGGACAAGAGCAATAGTACCTCACCAATATACCATCTAATATTCAACCTGGGTAACATCAACAATACCTCCCAAGTGTACCATGTAGTGTTAACCATGGACAAAACCAGAAATACTTCTCAAATGCACTATTTAGTCCTAACTATGGACAAGACCAATTTACACAACACCTCAATGATAACAAATATGAAAACCTTGTTAGACTATTAGAGCTTAGTGGTAAAATTTTGGCTAGATTTACAATAGAAAACTTATGTTATTTGGTTATAAATTCTAAAGAGACACCTCTTGCATTACCATAAAATCAAGATACTCTTAACCAAAGTTAGGCTCTTATACCAGCCTCTAATCAAACCCTTGCAACATATAATAAAGTAAAAGGTCCACTTATTAGCTCACCTTCACAACTCCAATTCATTACCTCTCAAATACAGTAGGTTAGTTAGGTCTTGGCTACTTTAGCTAACTCCCTAACTACTCTTGATATTCAAAATTTACCTCTTATAGAGATAAAACCACCAATCAAACTATAACTAGATTTTTTAAATCATCCAATACCTAATACCAATTTGTTTGCCAATAACACCTTAGTTACAAATTTATTTAACATGCCTATATCCAAAAGTAATTTGTTGGCTAATCTTGATAATAATTACCTTATGGATTCCTCCCAAAAAATGGTTGATACTTCTTAACTAACACATTTTAATCCACATCAAGTTTTATCCAAAATCCAAAAAAACATTTCTCTAACTCACTAGCAAAACCTTTCTTCCAGCATTCTTAACATATTGCAACATAAAGTTACAAATATGCTTGATCTGCAACATCAAGTTGTTAATACCCTCTACTTTAATAAATATTGACCAATTCCCCACTTCAACAAGTGGTGACCAATCCTCCACTTTAACAATTGGTGATCAATCCTCCACTTTAATAAGTGGCAACCAACCTTCCACTTCAACAAGTGGAAACCAACCCTCCACCTCAACAAATGGAAACTAATCCCCAACATATGTTGTCTAATCATAAATGTGTTCTTACTAGTCAACCACATACCAATTATAATCAACACTATGCCTCTTCAAGCCAAAAATGTATTCCATCTAACCAATACTAAGTTCCTTTAATACAACATATCCCAATGAGTCAAGAATAGGCCCCTTTCCATACCAAACAAACCATTCCTCTATTTAGACCATAGTTCCTTTCAAATCAACATCACACTCAATTGCAAGTGCCTTACCAAAAACAAGTGTTATATCAATAATATAACCCTAATCAATAGGTGAACATTCCTAGTATAACCAATCTAGTACAAATTCCCCAATACACCATACCACCACTTTATCCAATTTCAAGGTAATCCAACTCTGAATACCCAACAACGTGTGCCCAATCCCTCTAAATCTATCCCCATTTTTAGGATTTTTAAGAGGTAAAAGATGCAATTTCTACCATCCAAGCAAAAAATTAAGGTAAGAAGTTCAAGTTATATGACATATGGTCTTGTCCCTTTGATATGAGTTATCTTCATATCCCATTCCCACATCATTTTGAGATGCCCAAATTTGATAAATACAAAGGGAAAGGTGATCCAAAAGAACACTTTGAAGAGTTCTCCATTGCTTGTCAAAAGGTTGCATACACTAATGTGTATTTACTTTATTTATTTCCCCATAGTTAGGTTGGGAAAGCTTTGGAGTGGTTTCTCTATTTGCCTAAAAAATTTATTGATAACTTTTACAACTTATCAAAAAAAATTGTACAGCACTTGCCATATAACGTAGAACACAATGTGGATATGGTTGACTTATGTCATTCCAAATAAAGAGGAGAAGAGAGTTTTGATATTTATTTACAATGGTGGCATACATAGGCGAGCTGATTCCCACACAATATCCTTGATAAATAATTAGTTTTAGTCTTTACTGCCAATCTAAAACTAGACATAACTTATAATCTCAGACTCTATTATGCAAACACATTTGAAGAGATTATCACTAAAGGACTAAAAATTAATCAAGCCCTCAATGATAAACGGGTAATCAAAGTTTATTCTCAAAAACCAAATTCAGAATAAGGTTTGGACATAAGATCTTATGCAATCTCAATCAAGTATATGTGAAAATATTAAGTCATTCAACAAGAATAAAAATGTTATAGGTGATGGGGTAACACAATATAGACACCATTTCCTACTCAATCAACCCCACCCACTCAACCATTTACTTTATAATGACCACCTTAAAGAAGAGGTCAATCTTGAAATAAAAATTTTAGTCATCTTGGCAAACCCATTGAGGTAAAATTCTACGAACTTGTTGTAGTTGACATGATCATTTGGCCAGTTCTAAAGACATTTCCAAAATGGCAACTTGAACTTGACTAGTATAAGGAACATGAGTTTTGTGACTATCATCAAGTTAAAGGTCATTCCATTCACAAGTGTGTGAAGCTTCACTACTTCATCTAAGATTTTCTATATAATGGTGAAAAAGAGTTGGAACACATTGCTTCAATATTTACTAAGAATTTGGGTATCTATCAAAAAAAATCCATAGCACAATTCTAACAACCAGAATCAGAATCAGTGAGAAGCTAATAATCAAACCCAGAATAGGTCTCCCAATAATCATAATCCAAGACCAAATATATATCAGCAATAAACTAATCACAATCAAGGTTACGACACCCATTCTAACTAGGTCAAATATAATAATGTCCCCTACAACTACAATAATGTTGTAGGTCGCATTACTAGCAAGCATATAGTCACTATCAAGATTAATCATAAGCTAATATTAGATAATACCTAACATCCACCACCATCCATTTTAGGACCTCCTCCCCCATATGTTTATAATCTTCCTTTGGTTTGAAATTTAATTAATACTATCCAACAACCAAGAGTTACTATTTTAGGCCCTAATTCCCCTTATTCTAATTATAGTAACCGCTCACTAACTTAAGATTGAACAATCACAACTAAACATTCCAAGGTTACAATCCAAGGTCCCACACCTTCTTCTTATAATAACCCCACTCAAGGCCCTCCACCTCAAAAATCTAAAATAACCACTCCTACTAATGATAAGCCATATGATATTGTAGAATAATTACAAAAGACACCAACACAAATTTCTATCCTAGTTTATTATGTAAATCAAATGTCCATAAAAACATACTGAATGAGATTTTAAGCCAATCCAAGTCCCAAGTGACATTGATCCATAAAAAATACAAATGATTGTGAGTCATTTGGCCCTAGGCCAAGATCTTACATTTTACCAAACTGACATGTCACCCCTTGGTCCTCTTCACAATATCCCACTTTATATAGAGGTATCATTTACAGACATAAGATTAGGTGTGTCCTCATAAACAATGGCTCAAGTTTGAATATTATAAATTTCAAGCCGGTCAAACATTTGGTCTGCATAGCTCAATATATCTTCAACCAGATAGTATTACCATCAAGGCATATGATGATGATGATAAGAGAACATCATAGGGCACCATTTGCTTCCATGTTATTGTTGGGCTTCTAACCCACAATATTCTTTACCATGTCCTTAATTTAGAGCTATCATACAAATTAATCCTTGGGTAACCTTGGATACATGAAGTATGCATAGTACCTTCTAATCTACATTTGTGCATCAAATTCCCTCATTCAGGATTAGAGGTCACCATACCTAATAATTTATAGTCATATTAGTATTGGAAACATCTTTAAGCAAAGTATGAAAGCTATAATTATCATTTGGGCCTACAACATGTCACTCAAAAGGACAAAGAGGTAGTTATTCAACCTTATGAGTCAAATTATGTGGATCTACTTCATCTGCACCACTTCCTTAAATATCTTATCATTTCACCATTATAAATAAAGACATTGGTGAATACTAAATTGGCAATGTTTTTCATATAGCCAAATTGCCTAAAACACCTAAATGACATGGCTGAAGTGAAGAGTATCATAATGAAATGGCATAATAATGATGACTTTTACCAAAAATAAACTATTGATTTTGTCAAAAATACTACACAAGAACAATAACAAATCAAAGGTGATGATGACTCATGGTTGTACAATGAAGAGTTGGCTACTTGCTACAAAATCAAAAAGTACCACATTATAAATAGAATGATGGATAACCAAGATTATGAAGGAAAAGGGTTGGTGACAAAGAAATAAGGTCCTATTGAGCTAGTATCTACTACCAAACACAAAATCAAAATAACTTGAGGTTTTGAATACAAACTACCTAGGGATGACCCCTCAGATCTTGAGAGTGATACCAATTTGCCATCTAATGATAAAGATGATAGTAGTGACATAGAGTCATATTATATTATTTATGATGAGTTATTTGACACCAACCTTTTTAATGTTAATACCATTTCCCCTATCACCTTTAATTACCCTCTTTTCCCCCACCAACCCCAACTAATTGACCAAGACTACTAATATGCACATATACCATTGGATGATTTCTATAATATCAAGGCACTTTTTAAACTCATGGGTCTCAGAGATGGTTTTATAATTGATGATCATAAGCAAGGATTCACTATCATATTGGACCCTCCTGCTATTTCATAGAGAAGGTAAACTTCCTTGGTTAAAAATAAAAATAAAAGATGAAAATGAAGCATTGAGGTCCCAAAGTGAAAACCTCTTTGAGCTACTTTTGAACTGAGAGCCATGGTGACAACCTATTTTAGGTACCATTGGATGGAGAATTCCATCTTATTTTGAATTAATCCTAAGGTGCCTCTAGTCCTAGAACCTCATGGTAGTGAGAAATCAGTTTTTAAGATATAAAATTATTTGAATAATTGGTTCAATATTTCCCACTTGCCTTTGTTGAGTGGCCTTTACCAGCCTTTGGTGATTTAAATTCTTCATACATGATGGAGTTTTATGATCTAGTTGAGCCACAAGATGATGGATAAGATCAATGCACCTCATTGTCAACTATTATAGATGATGGTTCTATAGTGCTCGTGGAAGACACCACAAAAGTAAACATTGGAACCATATATGATCCCAAATGGATTAAGCTTGGAGCATCCCTCACTAAAAAATAATGTGAGCTTATTACTTCCCTCCTTCATGATTTCATTGATATTTTTGCCTAGTACTATTTAGATATGCTTGGATTTTATCCTTATTTATTTATACATTACCTTAGTATACACATGCCAAGCTAATCAAATATAAGTTGATAAAAATGCATCCTCTCATTGCCATACTAGTCAAAAGGGAATTAGAAAAATTATTAGGGGTAGGATGTATTCATCCCATAAGCTATTAAGAATGGATATCCAATATCGTCCCAACCAACAAGAAGCCATAAGGAGTCTGAACATGTATATGTATTAGATATATCAATAAAGAAATCCCAAAGGATGATTTTCCTTTGTCAAACATTGATATGATTGTAGATTCCACAGTAGGATATGAGATTTTCTCTCTTATGGATGAATTCTTAGGGTATAATCAAATAAAAATCGCACATGAAGACCAACACAAAATAACGTTCACCACTCTATGGGGAATGTTTTGTTATCAAGTGATGCCTTTTGGCGTCAAGAATTCTAGTGCTACCTATCAATGTGTAATGACTATCATATTCCATGACATAATGCATGATATTTTAGAAAACTATGTGAATGACATTTTGGGAAAATCTAAGATTACAATAGGTGATATAGAAGTGTTAAAAGGATCTTTGAAAAGCTTCATGAATATAAAGTGAAACTTAATCCTAAAAATTTTGTATTTGGTGTCACTTTCAATAAATTACTAGGCTTCATTGTCTCTTGTAGGGGCATTGAAGTTGATTTATCCAAGGTTAAGGACATTAAAAAATGTTTCTTCCTTATAATCTAAAGTAGCTCTATAGTTTTTAAATCAAAATTTAATCTATTCAATGTTTTATTTCATAATTGGTAGACAAATGTCATCCTTTCACTCACTTTTTGAATAATGGCACCACTTTTTTGTGCAATTTTGACTGTCAACAAGAATTTGAGCATTTGAAATAATATGTGGCAAATCCACTTGTCTTAGCTCCACCAATGCCTAGGAAGCCATTACTCCTCTATATTTCTTCCATATAACATGATTTGGGGGCACTTCTTGCCCAACATTATAATCAAGGGAAATAACAAACAATATATTATTTGAAAATAACATTGGTTGCCTATGAACATAACTATATGCCAATTGAAAAGGCCTAGTTAGCAATGATATTTGTAACCTGGAAGCTATGACATTACATGCTCGATAACAAAATTATTATTATTTCCAAAGTGGATCCACTCAAATATTGGATTTCAAAGGCATCTTTGACTGGATGTGTGGACAAATGGGTTATAATTTTGAGTGAGTTTTAAATTTAGTATGTCCATCAAAAAACAAATTATGGGGCAAGTACTTGAAGATAAACTTGTCAAATCACCCTTATCAGATACCAAGCCACTCACTTTTAGTTTCCCTGATGAGTCCATCTTGACTATGGATGAAACCTCTTCTGAATCACAATATTGGACACTCTACTTTGATGGATCCTACACATCTCATGGATTTGGAGCTAGCATTATGTTCATAACACTGTGAGAGGATCTTATTCCCAAAACCTTCCACATTGGTTTCACTTGCACCAAGAATATCATAGAGTACGAAGCACTCATTGTAGGGATTCACCTAGCAGTAAAATAGAATATTCAATAATTTTTTACTCATGGGGATTATTAGTTGATTATTAACCAGGTGATAGAGTAACACCAAACCAAAGATGATAAGCTTGTACCTTACAAAAACATGGTGGATAGTCTCAAGCAAAAATTTAAATATATCCAATTTGAGAAATACCAAGGGCTAGTAACAAGACTATAGATGTAATAGAAACAATTGTCTCATTGATAACAATTATAGATCATGTTCTGGATTACCAGTTTCTTATTAAACATCTTCTAAAACTAGTTCATGAGCGTTCAACATCTAAAATGGTATGTGGTGTTTTTGTCCCAGCTCACCTTGGTACCACAACTTATATGACTACCTCCATGACCACATTCTTCATAATAACCTTTCTTCAAATAAATTAAAATTGTTTATTCACAATGCCTTTCATTATACCTTACTCAGTACTACACTCTATCATAGAAGATATGATGGAACTCTACTTCATTGTTTAACTTTGGCAAAATTTGGATTAGTATTTAAATAAGTACATGAAGGGATTTTTGGGGCTTACACCAATAGAATGGTCATTGCTAAGAAAATCTTGTATATAGGATATTATTAGCCTACTATGGAAGTAGATGCATGTGCTTATGTTAATAAATGTGTGCCTTCATAACAGTATGCCAATCTCATTCATGTTCCAACCTAAGCATTTCAATTGATTACTACTCATTGTCCATTTTCCACATGGGGACTCAATGTCATAGGTAAAATCAACCCTACTTCTTCAAATGGTAATAAACACATCCTCATTGTGACCTAATATTTTACTAAGTGTGTTGAACCCATTCCCCTCACTTACGTTACTAGTAAACAAATCTCTAAATTCATTCTAAACCACCTTATCTACCACTTTGGCATTCTTTCCAACATCATTTCTAATAATGGTGGATCCTTTAAAAATAAATATGTCAAAACCCCTACGCCAAGTACCATATCAAATAATGATTTTTCACTCCTTATTATCCCCAAAGTGATGGCTAAGCTGAGGCATCTAACAAGACCTTGGTCCAAATACTTAAAAATATTGTTAATGATGTTGGTCATGATTGACACTTGCAATTCTTTCATGCCCTCTATGCCTATCATACTAATACCTAAACCCCAATAAGAGCAACACCATATTCCCTACTTTATGGCATTGATTCTATTCTCCCTATCAAAATTGAGTTACCTTCCTAGTGCATTTCATTATAGGATATCATTAATGATGAGGAGTATATACTAGTTTAGTTACAAGAACTGGAACTACTTGAAAAATGGATTTCTATCTTGAATAATCTTCAAACATATCATAATAGTTACACTATAACTATAACATGTGTATCAATCCTATAGAGTTTACACTTGGTGATCTTGTGATAAAAGAGACTCAAAAAAATAACAATGCAGTGCATGAAAAGAAGGGTAAACTTGAGCCTAATTCACTAAGACCATTCATTATTACAACTAACTATGGATCTAGAGCATATAATCTGGCTACACTAGATGGGCAAGAGTTAGATGAGTGCATAAATATTATGTATATCAAGCGCTTGTATGCTTGATTTTATTGAATACTATTGATGAGGACCCCTGCTTAGGGGCACAACCTATTACCATTATAATTGTGTCAGTCCATCCTAATCCTCTTCCCCTATCCTATTACCATCTTGATTATAATTATGGTCTACAGGTATAACAAACAAATTTAGATGCCAAATTCAGATAAATATTCAGTGGACAATTCATATTTGGTCATCCTCAACACATCCTTAAAAGTAATATCTCAAGGCAATTCAACATAGTTTTTATGCTTGATGGTCCCTAATATTGCATCTTTTAGATTTTTTCGAATCCTATTTTCATACCTCAACATGTTGTTGATTAGTATTATTTCTCATTGTAGGTTAAACTCCAATAACCTGATGTCTATTTTGACTATGTAGGTAGTGCTCAATTTTTTAGGTCAGCTCAGTCACCCCTATACCATGCTCTCATAATTTTACAATCAATCAATTTAATCCATGATCTCACTATTTATAGGTAATTTAGGCCACACTCTCATCATTTTTTGAGTAATTCGAGCCACTCTCTCACCATTTTGTGAGTCAATCATTTGAAACCCTACCCAAGGTTGATTTTTCCTTTGCTAGTTGGTTCTCTTTTACATATGTTTATATCAATTTGTGTATCCTAATTTATAAAATATTCATGTACATGTCATATTCCAAAAACCCATAAACATTTGAAATTTCCAAAATCCTAAAAATAAAAAATTTATAAAAAAAGGCTTTAAAATATTCACGAGAGATATAAATCCATAAAATCCTTGAACCATTTGTCACTTCATTCCTCAATGACCCTTGGTCATGTTTTGGATGGCACTATTTAGAAGATTTGTGAGTAATCCTCCATTTTCATTCCAACCATTCCTTAGGTTAGAACCTCTTATCTTGTCACAGTCATTTCCATCCATTGTTGTCATATTTTCATTATCCTCCCATTCCTAGGAGAACTACATCAACCTGAGGTCTACATAGAATATGTAAGTAGTGCTTGAATGTATGGGGCATCTCAGGTCATCTCATCCACTCTTACCATTCAACAATCTCACCATTTTATGAGCTAACCATTCAATGTTCTCACTATTTTAAAAGTCCATCCTCTTTTATTCTATCAAATTGCATCTTATTTTCTTAAACATTTCCATTCTTCTTATCATGTTTTCTAGGAGAACTACATTTGGCCTAATCTAAATGGACTATGTGGGTAACACTTGGATGCATGGGGCATCTCGAGTTAGCTTGGCCACTTCTTTATTTTTATTTTACTCCCTCCATCCCAACATTTTAAAAATACTACATCTAACATCTAACTTGTCCTTGGGCAGTGCCTAAGAGTAACGCCTTATGTCCACACATGCACAAATAGTCAAATAATTACTTACTTATTTATCTTTGATTGTATGTTTGTGTATTTGTTAGTTTATTACTTTTTTATTTTTGTTGGTGCATTTATTTTATTTTATTTTACTCGATTGCCTTTGGTTTATTACATTATATTTTTACACTCGGGTCTTGATTCCTATCTTGATTTTAAGTTATTCACGTTTACATTTAAATCAAGTTTTTTATGCTTATTACATCAAATGTCATCATGATTATTGTATAATTATGATGCATAATGTCAAATGATAAAATCAAAAATCAAGTAATTAAGGTCTAATAAGCAATGTCATAGCAAAAATCTCCTTGTCTCCTAATCTAAGCACCATCGTTAAATCAAAATGACTACATTATATGTTACTCATGATACATCCAAAAATGAGCACATACAAAAATTCATAACCCTCTTATCACCATTATCTCATTATTCTTCAACTATTATTATGTTCTTCCAATCATTTCTTTTATTAATTTTATGTATTCTTATGTGCCTGGAGTTTTACGGGTTCTTCATCCTTTGAAAATTCATTATACCATCTACACATGCATTTTAACCTTCTCATCATTAATTTGTGCAACATGTAACATCATTGAGTTATGATTTCCAATCAATCAATTTCTTAAATCATCATTTTTCAAACCAAAAAATCTGTCTTACTAGGGTAAATCAATTAGACTAATCAATGATCAAACACACCCACCCTGTTGGGACAAATAATTTAGATCAATCAACGATAAAATCATTAGTCAAATTATTCCCCCCTCTTTGGATCATTTTAATTATTCAATATTTTTTCTAATTCTAAGCCTATAACTTTTTTCCTTTTTGGTGCAATTCAAAGTGTATCGCTTATCTTAGGATACATATTTCCTACTTCCCCCCATCTTGGGGCCAATTTATTATTCTCCAACATTGGAAATCAAAGCCTACAATCATTAGTTCATTTTTATTATTATCATTCATGGATTAATTTCCCTCTTTTTTTTCCTTCTTTCTCTCTTTTTTGAGAGCCCATCCATGTCTTTCATCCCTAAATGCCCTCTCAAAGGGGCATCATGGGTCACTAATTATTTCTTAGTATAATTTCTCATTCTTTAAATAGATGTTACTTTATTAATACTTTATTAATTTCCCTATTCTAGTTGAATTCCATGCCACTAAATTAAGACTTTCATGATTGAGTGGGAGCAAATTTGGTCAGTGCACCTATCTAGGATTGTTTTCAATTAAAGAAGGATGAAACCTTCATTATCAAGTTCTAGTAAAACTATTTGCCCTCAGATGGTGGTTCCAATAGATTTTTTCAAATAGGATACATGAAAGACTAGGTGAACACAAGAGGAAGGTGGAAGCTCTTGTTAGTAATTTTTGTTTTTCAAGGCCAAATTACTACCTTACCATCTAAAACTTTTCCAAAATGGTCATATATGGTCAAAAATGTCAAAATCATAAAAAATGGTTTCAAAGGTCATTAAATTATCTCAAGGAGCTTTAGATATATTCAAAAGGGTGATTTTATCCTAAGTCTAAAAATTCAAGTTATAAAAAGGTCATTTGATATGCCAAATAGACCCAAATTAGCTCCCACATGACATATTTGATATTATTATTAATATCCATATATTTTAATACTTTTAAAATGTTATTTCATCCAAATAAAGTTTTCAATTCCAAAATGGAATTCTTGCAAAAACAAGAAAATTAAAATATTCTTGAAAAATATTGTATTAATTTTGAAAAGAAAAAAAAGAAATCAAGATGAGTCCCACTTCAAGAAGGAGAAGCATGCAAGTGGAGTTAGTTAAGGTTGACTTGTCAAAGCTTGTTTTTTGTTTTCGATGTAAAGGGGAATCTTTTCTTGTTACAACTCAACTTGAAAGAAACTCAAATAGAGTTCTCCTTGGAAATATGGCGTAGTATTTTTGGAAAGGGTATTTATTTCTATCAAACTTGGGCCCACCATTATTTTCAACGTTAATATTTGGAACTCATCATGCAATTTTTGTGGAATTAAGGATTTAATGAATAAATTATTGTAAAAAGGAGTTAGTCTTGAGTTGGTTCTAACAAGACTAACCCTTATCTCCTCCCATTTCTTGTTTCAATGCCAAAAATGAAGGATTCTTGAAAAAGATAAAGAAAGGAACTATTTCAAGAAGGTTGTAATTAATTTAAACTCAAAATTGACTTGAGTTCACATCCACTTGATCTTCTTATATTCTTTAAATGCTAATCTCTTGGTCATTTGTATAATTTTCTATAAAATGACATTTTTGAAGTCATTTTAAAAAAGCATTATTGATATTCAATAATAGATTCCTAGAATTTGGACAGAGGAAATTGATTCTGAGTTATATATTTTTCAGTTTTGGATGTGGATTCTATATAGTGTGTATTTGATTGCATACCAGTACTAAGTGGGATTACATCCCCTTTGGGAGAATCCCTTCCCCACCTATTACTTCCCATCTCATTTCACCTCTCTTCCCTTTAGGCCATTTGAAGAGGTAGAAACCTTCATCTAAAATATTTATGCAAGGGTAATATAGAATTCCATTTTCATTTTGATTAATAGTACCCAGTGAATATCACAACATTCAAGTGCATCACCCTGTTAAAATAAGTTTTCCCTTATAATTTCCCCTTTAATTTCCCTTGCCCCTTTTCATCTGAGAACAAAAAAATAATCAGATTTAATATATAAATCTTAAGGGAACTAGCCCTCTCTAGAAGTTCTTCTCAACACAGAGGCACCTACCCTCTGAGAAGATCCCATTATTTCAACTGGAGTGAGGGTTTGTTGCTTTTGCACATCTTTAATCAGGGTGTATCTCTAGGTTGGCAATATATATAACTTTTAATCAATAAACCCAATCTATCAGAGAACCTCATATGGCCCATAAAACTTCAAATCAAGTTTATGATGCCCTTTTAGTTTTAGGGATGATTTCTTGTATGGTTGTAGATGAATAAAAACCATATCATCAGGTTAAAAGGTACGTTGAGAGCGGTGCTCATCAGCCTACTAATTTATTTAGTTATGTGCGAGATGGAGATTATCTCGTAGGGTGCTAAGAATCTGATCCCACTATTAGAGAGAAGTGTCAACCACCTGAACTAGTGAACTATCGGGGGTATACGAGAGAAGTGTTGGGGGATCTTGACCATAAACTACTTCATATGGATTCATTTTAGTATAAGTGTGGTAGTAGGTATTATACCATGAGGGGAATCCACTTTTCTCATTGTTGTTATTCTTCTAAAGCAAAGCAATGAAGGAATGTTTCCAAGCATTTATTGATAATTTTTATCTAGCCATCTATTTGGGGGTGATATCCAGAGCTCATCTTCAGTTGCGTTCCCTTGTGTTAGAATAGATCCATCTAAAAATGGTTGGTGAAAGTTACTTCATGGTCAAAGACGATTGAAGAAGGGATGCCATGAAGATGAAAGATCCGATCTAATAAAACTAGTACAACTATGGAGGCTATATAGGGTTGGTTGAGGCCACAAAAATCACTATATTTTAAGGGGTAGTCTACTATGACTAGGATCACTATTTTTTCGCTAGATTTAGGGATCTCCTCAATGAAATCTATATAAATATTTTTCCATATCCTAGTAAGAATGGGCAAGGGCTCTAGTAAACTAGAAACCACTATTGTTTCACCTTTGTTGCATTGGTAGGTATCACATTTAGACACCATCTTTTTAATTTCCCCTTTCATCCCCTTCCAAAATAAGTTTTGACGTGTTCATTCATATATTTTGAGAAATACTAAGTTCTTTGATGATGGAAAAGCATGCATTTCAAAGAATATGGCTTGATGAAGGTTTGTACTATGGAAAATCACTGGATGACCCTTATATCATATAGAAGCACCATCCCATGAGTAATGTGGTACTACAGAGGGGTTAGTGCCTAATTATTTACTGGCATGGTGTAAGGAGGGATCATTTTCATACCCTTGGTGTACAGATTCTGACCAATTTAGAATGGGCACGAATAAGGTAAAAAGGGAAGTATGGTCATTGAATGTATGTGATAGAGCATACACCACAACATTATCTTTACCCTTCTTGTAAGTGATCTCATAATCATAGCCCATGAGTTTTCTGACCCATTTCTATTGTTCTAGTGATGAGACCCATTATTTTGAGAAATATTCCAAACTCTAATGATCGGTTTTGAAGCAAAAATGATTCCCAAGTAAGTATGACTACCTTTTTTTATTGCATGCATAATTGTCATCATTTCCTTTTCATATGTAAACAAATCCAAATTTCATCTAAAAATGGATTTTCTAGTGAAATTGATGGGATGAACCTCTTGAAAAACAAAATCACCCAATTTATTGTTATAGACATCACTTTTGATGGTTTAATTTTTGATAAAGTCTAGCATGGCCAAAATTGGCATGCTACACATTTCTATAATCTTTGAGAAACTTGTGTTAGTATCCTATAAGGCCTAATAATCCAAAAATATACTGAGGGTTGTTGGTAGAGACTAA
The DNA here is from genome assembly GCA_037957365.1 of Torreya grandis. NCBI lineage: Eukaryota > Viridiplantae > Streptophyta > Pinopsida > Cupressales > Taxaceae > Torreya > Torreya grandis. The sequence goes on from JARHVA010000796.1 coordinate 2,049,435, forward strand.
TTCTACATGGCATTGTTTTTTTTTGGATCTACATGGACCCTATCGACTGAAACAATGTGCCCTAGATATTCAACTTCCTCTTGACAGAAGGAACACTTCGAATGCTTGGCACATAATTGATTATATACTATAATTTGTAATTCCTTGTCAATATGTTATAGATACTTGACCCATGTGTGACAATAGATCAAAATATCATCAAAGAAAACCAAAGCAAATTGATAGAGGAAAGGCTGAAATACTTTACTCATTAGTCCTTAAAATGTTGAAGGGGCATATGTAAGTCCAAATGTCATGACCAAGAATTCATAGTGACTATCATGAGTGTTAAATGTTGTCTTTTGAATTTAATTAGCATGCATATGTATCTAATGATAGCTTGAATGAAGATCCAATTTGGAGATAACTTTTGCCCCATATAACTCATCAATAATCTCATTGATGATCAAAATTTGAAATTTATCTTTGATAGTGAGGTGGTTAAGGGAACATAATTCAATGAATAGTTACCATGACCAATTTTTTTATGGATAAGAAGCATTGGGGAGGATTATGGGTTGGTTCTTAGGCAAATAAATCCAAATTTTAGGAGTTCTCATACTAGTTGCTCACTCTCAGTATTTTATAGATGGGGATAGTGGTATGGTCAGATGTTGGGTGGGATGCTTCATGGAAGGAGAAGAATTTAATGATATTTAGGGTATTAAGGGGGTAAACCCACTATCTTTATAAAAATAGTTGCATGTTTTTAAGGATGGATTGTAAATCAGCAAGGTAGTTAGTAGTAGTGGGGAGTTGAAGTTGGATAGAGCGCAGCTGGGTAATGACCCCATGTGAGCTTTTCTTCAAAAGATTTCCCATGTGATGGGAACTAATGATGTGATCAGATCTAGTAAATAATCCTTTTAAGGTGTGCTTCTGTCTTCTATTTTTGAACTACATCCAAATCTTAGAGAAGTCCCATAAACTAGGTCCCAATGTGTGGAGCCACCATGCCCCAAAGACCACATCACATCCTCTTAAGGGTAAGGCAAACATATCTAAGCAAAGAGTGTAATTGTCTATCATGATACACACATTCTTACACTTCCCTTTACATGGAAATGATCCCCAATTAACAATCATGACTTCAAAGCTAGATCAAGGGTGTACAAAGTAGTCTGCTTGCTTAGTAATATGGGGATCAATGAAATTATGAGTGTTGTCAAAGTCAATGAGGATTGCGAGAGGGATATTTTTAAAGAACCCCTTGACCTTCATGGTTTGATGGGTAGTAACACCTATTATTTCATGTAGAGATACCTTATTTTGAGTCTCTTGAGCCATTGAGTCCTCTAACAGGCTTTATTCTACTTGACCATCTAAGAATTCTTATATATCGGGCTCATTGTCCTGGTCTGGCACTAATTTCACATATATTAAGTAGATATTTTATTTGATGCACCTGTGAACCTTAACCCATTTTTTATCATAATTATAACATAATCCTTTCTCCTTATGATCCCATATCTCTACCTCAATAAGGCACTTCACTAGTGTGGTTGTAGTTGGCCACTAGTTTGATGTGTTCTTTAGGGGTGAGAAAGTGGGGGATCAACATTGTGTTGATCATTGTGTTGATAGTTTATCTTCTGATAAATTATCAAGACCCAAGGCATCCATCATGTTATTAAAACAAAAAAAATTCACCTTTGAGTGGATTGGATCTTTGAGGCCACTAATAAAAAAACTCTTTAATAAGTCATCTGATAACCCTTCAGTGTGATTAGCCAGTTTCTCAAATTTAATCTGATAATAATGAATGGTGCCTATCTGGTGGGGTTTGGTGAGATATATTGTAAATTCCTAGAATTTTGAGGGACTAAACCTACCCAAAATTAAGGATGCAAAGGTTTTCTAATTAGGTTCATCATTTGACTTGATATACCAATGGTACCATTGGAGTGCTTCTTATTCCAAGTAGAATGAAGTAATTGGGACTTTATTGATAGAATAAGTATTGTGAAGGTTGAAGAATTACCTAGTTCGATATATCCATCATGTAGGATCTATGACATTAAACTATGGAAAGTCTATCTTGGGCCCACATGATGTGTGGGGAGAATAAAAACTATTCTCTAAAGAAGACTCCTACAATTTTTTAAGCTAAAGGCCATTCTATTTATTCAATCCACGCATTATATCGATTAACTCAGTGACCTAGGTTTTCAATATTGTGATTTCTTCCTTCATGATATTTGTGCCTACATGGGTGGCTACCATAACTAGTTGTGTTTTTAGAGGTAAGGGATATAAAATGCATTCTAAGACATAGTCAGTAAGGAAAATTTTTAATTTGGCTCAATTAGAAGGGATAAATGTACTTTTACTAATTTTTTGGCACCTCCTTGTTAGGATTGATGAAGGTAAATGAAATTTTGGATTCATAATGGAAAAACTAAAAAAAATAAAGAGGGACATATGAGAAAAAAAGGGAAAGGAACACTGTGGGAAAATTTTAAAGCAAGAAGAAAAAAATTAAAGTTATGGCAAAACCCAAAAAAATCAAAAATTGAGATTTTTGGCTAATAGAAGTGGAATTTAGATGTGGACCTTCAAGGAAAAAAATGTGTAGAATGGAATTTGGGGTGTTCCAAGAAATTTTGAGAGTCAACAAAACTATAAACAGAGAGATATGGTGAAAAACAATTTTTTTTTTTGAAAAAATGATTGTTACTTAGTTGCTCCTAACAAAAGTTTATCTACAAGTGCAACGTTACTAACTATTCTCAACTATGATCACTCTATTGTTGGTCTTTTGAAACTGTTATGTTGGGTATGGGACCTAATTCTATTTGGATGCCTAAGTATTTTAAGGAGTTTCTTTATCCACCAATGTTGTTTGAATGAGTATTGATCTCCATAAAAGTTTTGACCACAGATTTACCCTTAAGTGACAACTCTTAGTTTACATCATGGGTGAAAATTAGTCAATCAAGATGGATCTATTTCCCTTTTCACTGATGGGTCCTCTCAATGGGCCAACTACTTCAAGGTTCTTGTGGTACTCCTCATAATGAGTTATAGAGATTATGCCCAAGTACTTCTCACAATTATGTGGAGGGGTATTTACCCTTATCTAAACATATAATGAATATGTATAAAATAGAGGCAAGGAAAAATATTTTTGTAATTGGCACAGCTCTTGAAAAGCCATTGTTGAAAAAAATCTCCAAAATCTATCTGCAGACTAAGAAAGTGCTTTGATACCATATGTGAGGATCCTTTTGTATAGATTTACAAACTACATAAAATAAATGAATAATGAAATAAATTTTGGAAAATAACCATTAGATTATAGGCCACTTCAAGAGGGAAACCTCCTTTGAGCAAACTCAATACAATAATATTCATGGATGTCTTCATTGGGCCTTAACACTTAAATACCAAATCTATTTTAACAACTAATACTTCCCATGTATGTGGGATAATTCAAATATGCTCAAGGGATGACTTACAAAGCATATGTGTCCATATTGACTAATACACTAATAATTCAAAGATAAGGTTAGGACACAGTCTTAACAAAGATGCATGGTTAAAATTTATATCCCAAAAGTATATAAATACAAGGGCCTTCGCTATTATAGATAAGCTCTCTTGAACTAAACTTATTGTGCCAAAATTATACTATATTTTCAAATTTCTTCTCAATCCAAATCTAAAAACATCAAGTAGATAAAAATAAGTTTTACCCATGCATGGAGTTGACATTGCCAAAGATATCGAGTCTACAAGTTGAACACAAACCTCTTCAAACTGACAAGCAAAGGAGTCTCTAAGGAAGGTATAACGTGTTTGTTTGCTTTCCACTTGATTCACCTTTTATTTGATATTACTCCATCCTAGTAGATAGGCTTAGAATGTTATGTTCTTCAAGTTATTTTTTATTTCATGTCACTAAAAATGATTTAACCTACATTAAATTCTTATTCTATGAATGGAAAATTCATTCAAGAGGAATTATAATGATTTCAGAGAAGAAATAAGAAGAGAAGGTGTCACTAAGAAGATTTCAAAGGTGAATGTTTGATCATCGATAATCTTCAAGAATCCTCTTCAAACAAAATGATTAATCTACATTGAAATAAATATGAATAAACAAAGAGATGATAAAAATGATCAATGATACCTATAAAATAAATATTACATCAATCTTTCATATTAAGTAATCAAAATGTCATAAAAATATATCTACATACAATTAATGTAATAAAATTAGATAGAATACAAGTCAAAATGAGAAAAAATAACTTCCATAACAAAGTACAAAATCTTGCACCAAAAAATAAGTCAAAAATAATTAGCTCTAAACAAAGCATATTTCCTTGACAACTTACAAAAAGAAGTAAACACAAAATTAATGATTGCATAAAAAATTTAATTTTAGACTCATCAAAAGGGAGATAAAGAATAGTGTTATTTTTCAGAAAAAATATCATTCTTGAATTCATTGAGGAATTATCAAAATAAGACACATCAAAGTCTCGATAAGATACCATATTTTTAGGGATCTAAATTGGTTTAACCTTTGATTGAGATGTTTTAGTGGTTTTTCAATAATGCAAAATGTCATGAGTTGATTTACCACAAGATTTACATAGATGTAATTTCTAAGATTTAGAAATATTTTCTCTGTATTTACCATAATGCATACAAATTTTACTATTTTAACCAAATGATGAACACATAAAATATTATAACCAAAATAAGTCTTATGAGTTTGAAAAACACTATGGTGCAATGTCCTTGGATGAGGATAATACAACTTCACATTATCATTAAAAGTATTAAATCCAAGACCTATAAATTTATGTTAGATTTAAACAAAATGGGACAAAGAATGTCATTTTCATTTTTTCTAAGGTCACCTTCATTATAACCCATTGATGTATAAAGCTCAAACTAGAGTTAGAAATGTTTTGTTGTACAATAATATTTTCTATAGCATAAGAAGAATCACATTTTAAAGCAACATTTAAGGGGTTATTGTGTTAAAAAAATTAGCATTTAAAGTGTCAATTAAGCTATGCATATTCTCTAATTTTTCATTAAAAGAGGTTTTAAAAGCATTAAGAGTCATTTTCTAACATTCGATTTGACACTTAAGAGTATAAATCTCACTATTTTAGAAAGTAATTTTTTGTGTAACATTTTTAAATGTTAAAAATATTATTATTTTAAATGTCATTTCAAAAAAAGCTGGATACAATTAAGGAAAAAAGGAAAGTTACACCTTGTAAATGAATTCACACAAATATTTAATCCCTATTAAAACTCCAACTAATGTCAAATATATTAAAATGATTAAAATTTAAGTAATAAAAAGGCTAATTTGGATACTAATTCTTGGTGCTAATATGAAGGTCTCTGGATGAGTATGGTGATGGTGATGGTGATGGTGACTATGGATGCTTAGATAGCAATACGTTTTGGCTAGGTGATGACAATTGCAGATGGTTAGGTAGTGATGGTGACAAGTTTTGGATAGTCAACACACATGGATCTTGGAGGAAAGACTATGTCAAAGGCTTTAGGTGGTTATCAGGTCCTTGGGGAAGATTAGCCATAGATAGAAGGTCAAAAATCACCTCCAATAGTAGCAATAATAGAAGCAATGGTAACAGGTCAAAGAGTGCAAGGGAGTTGGAGAATCGGGGTGTAGGATGCAATAAAGAATAGACAGCACAAAGAAAAAGGAAATAGAGTGGATTTTGATATAGGGGTTTCTAAGGGGACAATGGATAAATCTAAACTAAGTATGGGAAGGAAGCAAAAAATTCTCAAAAATAATACTAATCTTTTTGCCTCCCGATTTGTACAAAAAAATGAAAATTTTTTGGAGCTAGAGTAGTCATAAGTAAATAGAGGCTTGTCTGATAGAGGCCCCTCTCTAGGGAAGCAGGTATCATAAAAAACACTTGAAATGGATAGGGTTTCTTCAAAAGCTTTCATGTTTGCAAGTTGCATGAATATTTACAACCCCTTCCATTCTTATGGATCTTTTTGCAAAGAACTTATCCTCAAAAATCAGCCTAGTTTGGATCCTATTTTAATCTTCAGAAACTAGATTCCAAAGGATTAGATCTCTGAAGAGGCTAAAACAAATGTGGAAAACTCAAAGGGGCAAATAGAAGATATGCAAGAAAAACCCTGGAAATGAATTTCTTAGGTGATATTCCTTTGGTTTTTTTTTTACTTTCCTCCTTTACTAGAAATCTTTGATGTAGACATTTCAATGCTAGATGTGGAAAGAGGCCAGAATCTTTATTTGACAAGTGTATTGGGCAACGTCCTTCTTGGTAAAATCTCTCAAAATGGTCATAGAGAACTTGGCCCACTTTTCAAGTGCCCTTTCTCTCATTGCTAACAAATGGTTGTTTTGCTCTCGTTTCAATGCTCAACTGATAGATATTTTATTTGGGATAATGGGCCATGGTTTGTGGGTCAAAAGGGGTTTTTTTGTGTTTATGGGTTCTATTTTTTGGCCCAATTATTTTAATGATCTCCCAAGCCTCGATTTGGGTTAGATTTTATCATCTCCCCTTAGCCATGCAAGATATAGATCTTCTCAAGAAGATAGTTATCAAGATGGGAGTTTTTGTCAAATTTGATGAATCCATTGAGGCTAATTTAAGTTATGATAGGGTGTGTGTTTTGATAGATCTTTTCAAGCCTCTACATCATTAAATTCAGATCTCATCCTCACTTGGGTATGGACCCAATTTTTTAAATATGAATGTCTTCTCTTCAGATGCTTCAAATGTAATCAAGCGGATCACAAGATTACTTTTTGTCCTGAGAATAATTTTAAAGGTTCTCACATCTTGCTCTTAAAGATGGGTTAACAATATTGGTTGTTTGAACCAAGGCTTGGTTCACAAAATACATTGCCCATCAAAATCCATTGTCATTGAGCTTCAGTCTATAGTAATTTCTTAGGATATTTAGGACAAACCTCAAAAGGGTGAGGATTTTTATCCTTAGCAATTCAAATCAATAAGGAGGTAAGACTGCCTTCCTCTTCCCATCAGGAAAGGGAAACAGGCATAACAAATTGTAGGCTTAAGGGTGTTAACCACTCTCCAAATTCAACGGATCTTTCTCAATAGAAGGATGCCCCTGTAAAGAATGGTGAAGATTAGGATGATGAAGAATAAGAAATAGCTAGTTGATTAGTTTTATCTTTTGCACAATAGCTTAGTGATATGAAGACTCCTAATTACAGCAATAAAGGGAAAAGAGGTATAAAATCAGAATCAGAATGACTCTAATTGGATACTATGATCTCTATTAATGGGGGTACATAATGGACCATAGAATCTTTACTATCCAATAAGGGCAGGTGCCTATTGTTAGTGAAAGGTTGATTCACTAACTAGACTTTCAAATTTGTGTTGATTAGTTCTAAATCTGGCCTTTAATTGTTTGATGTTTTGAATTTCCGGCTAGTTCCTAAAGTTGTTTAGTTCTAAGTTTTCCTTATTTCTGATGAGGTTTTTTGTAATTGTTTTGTCTTTATTTTGTAATTTGGTTTACTATTCATCTTTCAAGTTTTAATTATTATTTTGTTTCTATTTTCCATAGGAACTAGGCTCCCGGTTTGTGTCCCAGAACTGGTTAAAGTTCTAATCAAAAACTAGTATTTATAAAAAAAAAGGCCAAGTTTGTTAATTCTTTATGTGAAAAAATAATATTATGATGTCAACAGTGTAAATCAACTTAACAAAACATTTAAAGGATTATAATTAATGACAATAAATTTAAAAATAAACTTAAGAGTTTAACAAAGCATTAAAATGCCACAAATAGATATTTAAGATAACCTTGTTCCTTGATTAAATTACATTTGAAAAAGGTATAATGCAATTAAAAAAATTAAATTGGAATAATAGTTTGAGATCATTACAAGATAAGGATTTGAACCAATTTTTAAAAAATTAAATTGTCAAATAAATTAGAATGAAACATAAATATAGTCAATTATATTTTTATTTTACACACAAGAAACACTTTTTTTGAAATGTGATAATTACGTTTTTTATGATTTATATTAAATAGCGATCTGTATTGTCAACGTAAAAATGAGCAAACCTAAAAACAATTAGAAAAACCTACATTTTAAATTAAAAGAGATAAAAAAAAATTCTTAGATGGGTTTTTAGAAAAATATATTTAATAGAAGCTTTACACAAGATTTTAAAAAAATTGATTTCAAACTTGCAAAACTCTCAAAGATTAAAACATTAATAACAACCCACTCTAGTACCATGTTATAAATTATTCCAAGATTGTTAAAAACATAAAATAATGAATTCACAAAAGAATAATGTTACCTCAAAAGTAAGCAACCACAAGAATGTGAGACACAAGATTGATAAATGGGGAAACTGAAACAACCAAAAAAACCCATGTGTATTAAGAAGGCTTTCAAAACACTATTATTCAAGTATAATTTGAGCATAATAAAAGAGAAGGAGAAGAGAAATGGGCTTTAAGCCATAATCAAGTGTCTAAAAATAAACTTTTGTTTTAGAAAGAGAGAGGAGAGAGTTCATTAAATAGAGCTAGAAGGAAATAGTAGTTACTTGCACAACCTTCTTAGTGTGTGTTAAATGTCTTTAATCCCCATAAGGTGAGGGATAATTGTGTGATAAGTTTATATGGAGTTGTGTGTGACATGTAACTTCAAGATCCCTTAAAAGGAGATAAAAGAGGTGTGACACCTCATAAAATATGGAGTAAGTGAAGTTATTATAATAAGAAATACACAACTAAAATAAACGTATGATTAACTTGAATTAACCTAAAATAAATATTAATATCCAATACATTTGATGAGCTTCATTATAAATCTCTTCATCACATAAATTCATTCAAAAATAAAGAGTCATGTAGCATGATAAATTCATCATGTCAAAAAAAAATTCAACTTAGAGACTAGAATTTGCTTTATAACTTAAAGTACAAGGATCACAACGGTAAAATACAAGTGAGGTGGCTCATTCTATATAAGGTTAATAAAGTATATGACAATGGAGCCATAAAGTTTTGTATCTTTGGTATAATAGTGCTTTCCTTAATGGTCAATGGCCATTACCTCAAATTATAATAAGAAACCACAAACAAAGGAGGATTTTATTTGTACCCTCAATTTAAGGGTTGATTTGGAGATTCTCGAGGATATGGTAAAAACCCTATTATAACCATGATGTCATCATCAAAAATGTAAATAAACAACAATGAATACCCTCAAGTATTATTGGTGTTATTAATAAAAAATAGCTTTCTATCTAGTCAAGCACAAATAAAGATTATCCTAAGTAAAAACTTATTGAATATTCAAGAGTTAAAAAAATAAATAAAGTAATATGTTGTACTTGATCATTTCCATTTATTTTAAATTTGTGTATATGCATTACCCTATAGTTATAGGCTTAAATTGTCTTTGTAAATTTATTGCAAAGGCTATCGGTCGATATCCCCTTGTTACAAGTTGTTAATGATTTAGGTGTGTTTATAGGAGATATGGATTTATGATTTCATACGCGTCTACCTTGATATATACTATTTTTATCCATTCTAAGATTGTAGAACCATGCTCTCACTATGTCTAGGTGAACCCACATTATTTTGGCATTACAACTATGGGTTCTTAAACTAAACCTACCATAACTACTATCTAGCTTAATTTTTGCAACCACTACTTAAGGTTTTAGGCCTACAACCATTAATGTTAGCTTGCTACAAGTTATTGATGTCTCAGCATGTCCAAATAGCATTTTTTCTTGGTTAACTCTATAACATCTAATGATTTTGTATATTGGTCATGAGCATCACATGCCAATTATTACATAATTAAAATGTACACTTCATGGCCATTTAAATAAACATTTCCACAAATTGATCAATATAGGTGGATTACATTGATTGTCATCTTTAGCACTTGACATATTCCATGATGCCATTTAATCCATATGTTACTAGACTTGCCTTCAGCATCAATAAAAATTGGTAAAACAATGTGTTACGTCAACTAATTTTATTAGTTTTTTAGGATAATAATGTTTTTCCATATTCAATAAGTATGTACAATATTTACCTTTTATGCATTAAAACCCTCACCTATTACGTCTTGAAAAGACCTAGACCGCCATGGAAGTTGTTCACTCCACTTCACGTGCCTTGTTATATCCAAATCATTCCTAGTCATCATGATTTTCTCACGTCTCCTTAAGAGATCATCATAAATTCAAAAGCAACTTTTTCATTAATCATGACCCCAAAATGCTATGTGTGTCACATTTCCAAACCCACCTTCCAAAATCCACCAAAACACTTCACTAGAGGAAAAAAATCTGAATTATATTGAGGGGGAGTAAGGAAATCAATTTTATTTATTTCCTTAATATTTTCATGGTTTTTAACATCTAAGTTGGGGGGATATTGTTAATAAATGTCGCATATAGGAAAATGAAAATATAGGGTAATAATTACAATCGATGTGGTGAAAGGAACAAAATCACTTCACCATAAAAACTCATTTCCTTAACATAATAAAAGACAATGGGATGGTTTTATATGGCATATGTTCATTCCTATCATAAAAACCTTGCAAAAATATTCCCTCTCTCCAAAACTAGAATCATTTCTCTTAGTCACCATTACAATGTTATAGTATTTTGAAGATCTAATGTTTAAATCTATTGGGGTGGGAATGAGGATTCATGTAGGTTGATGTGTATGAAGTGAAGTATATGATCAAGTATTATTGCAAAGACTACATATAGTTTTCATATTTCACAATGCAAGTTAAATTAAGCTAATTGAAAAATTCATAGGGTATGATATGTGTATTGTGAGAGATTTTACATAAACCCTACACAATGATGTTGTCATTGTCAAAGGACTAGAAGTTTTCCTCACAAGGAGCTACATGAAGATACAACTAAACTACCACCATAACTGGAGAATGATGGAAAGAGAGACCTATTAATAAAGTAGAAAAGAATTGATTTTACATTGCATGAGAAAGACTTAGGTTAGATTCTTGGGGCATGGAAATACTATCACTACCATTCCATGGGGAAAATTTTCTCTCTTCCTCACCAGTTATATTACTTATGAAAGTAGGCAGTCCTTGATCTACACTGTGCATCTCAATATCTTAAGCAATTTAAGGCATGACATTCATGTCAACATGTCGAACTATTTTTTGAATTTATTTAGAAGGATGTAAATTGAGTACCAAAAATGGAAATATAAATCCTTGGCACTGCACTATTTGATACAATTAGGAGTGAAGAAGGTTGTAAGTGTTAAAAGCCCTGATATAACTTGGAAAGACTTTGTTTCATTACCATACCTACCTCAACAATTTGAACCAACAAAACATTTCTTACATAGGCAGAAGAGAACTATGCCCTCAACTTATAAACCCAATAATAAGAAGTAGAATACCTCTCAAACTCCTTGGAAAATGATACAGAGCATCACCAAACAACAAAGAGTGTTAGTATGTTTAAATGTGTCATGTGACCATTTTTTTATTTGGTTTGGGTGTTTGAGTTATTTTAGGGTCAGGATAACATGGGACTAGATATGCAAGAGAAGATTAGGTTTCTAACAGGATGATTAAATCTAAACCTAAAAAGAGTTTTATTAAGGAATTGCCACAAAACTCTATCATAAGCCTTGTTCATGTCCAGTTTGAGGAACATTCCTTGTATGGAGAATTGGTCCACTAAGTAAATGGTTTCTTTGGATATAATGATACCATCCAAGATTTATCTACAAAATATGAAGTCCCCTCTATTGTTCCATGATCATATTTTCTAGTAGCATTTGAATTTTTAAGGATAAACTTTACATACAAATTTTGTAGAAGGTAAAACATAAACCAATCAGCCTAAAGTCCATCAGCTGAGAGGCCCCCTATTTATTTAGGATGAGGACTAGAAATGTGTTGTTAAAATCTTATAGCATAGTACCCACTTTAAAGAACTTTGGGACTGCCAGACAAACCTCAATTTGAATAATATCTTAGAAAGCTTGAAAGAAGAACGGTGGGAAACCATCAGGACTTAGGGCTTTGTCCCCTTGTAGAGAAAATATGATAGCTCTAATTTCATATTTTGAGGGGGGGAGGATGGTAGCATTATCCTCTTAGGAAATAACCCCTTTAATGAGACTATCCACCTGGTCTTCTAGATGAACATCGTGGGAAGGAACAAAAGCTAAAAAAAATTGTAAAAATTAAGAATTTGACCCTCAATAGCTTTTTCTTCCTTATATCAGGTGCTATCCTCCCCTTTGATTTCTAAGATGAATAGGTGTTGGTGATTCTTGGACATAGAAGTATGGAATAACTTTCTATTTTTGTCCCCCTCCTTTAACCAGATCCTATTGGATCTTTGCCTCCAATAAGTTTCTTCCTGAGCTTCTAGCTTGTGAAAGAGACTTAGGAGTTCCTTTTCTTTATCCTGGAGAGAGGGGTTGGAGCTAGAAGCATTAATTTTAATTTATAGACTATTGATTTCCTCCTCTATGAACCATTTCTGGAGGAATATGTTCCTAAACACCTCCTTATTCTAGACTTTGAATTTATTCTTGACATATTTAAGTTTCATTGCTAGGGTGTACATAGCGGATCCTTAAACTGAGAATTGCCACCATTTCTTTATGGAATCTTTCAAGGACTGGTTATAGAGCCACATTTTCTCAAATCTAAAGGGAGTACATTTGGCTCTAGACATCTTCTTGCTTTAGGAAAAAAGTGGGTTATGGTTTAATCCAATCCCAGGCAAAGAAGATAGAGAACTAGTTGAATTAAGATTCCAATTAAGACAGATCAAGAATCTATCAACTCTGACTTAGATGAGATTATCTCCCAATATCCTATAGGACCATGTGTAATGATTGCCCTTTAGGTCCACATCAATAAGCTTAGTTTTAGCAATAAACTCATTAAATTCTAACATGTTGTTGGTCAGGGAGTAGGTTCCCCCTTTCTTCTCTCTAGGGGTCAGGGGAGAGGTGCCACCATCCAATACTAGTTTTTGAAGAGGATTTTGATGTCTTTGAGATTTTCCCATAGTTTGTGCCTATCATTCTTGGAGTTAGGGGCATACACATTAGTGAGGACCCAATAATTTTTAGAGAGAATATCTTGAAAAAAGATGGTAATATGGGGCTCAGTTGCACTTAGGGGATTGTCATTCAGGACCTTAGGGTCCCAAAACACTGCCAGACCACTAGACGCACCTCTGGAGTTGATACAACTACACAAATCCTTGTCTCAAATATTAGATTTGATATTTAAGAATTTTTTCATGGATATTTTAGATTCTTGAAATAAAATAATATCAGGTTTGTAGTTCATAATTAATTATCTTGCTAGTATATATTTTTTAGGGTTATTCAATCCCCTTATAGTCTAAGAGAGAACTTTCATTTCTCATTATTTAGGTAGTGTATAAGGGTCATTTGCATACCCTTTACTACCTATATATCTATTTTTTATTCCTTATCACTTTGAGATGAGATTCTACCTACATTTTTTTGGTCCTCACCAACTTCCACTTTTTTCCTACCCTTTTTCTTTTGAATACTCATCCATAGTTCTTCATTTGGTTCCATGCTTAGATCAAAACTTTCCCCTTTATAAGCTGAGGAACACCAGCCTTCAAAAGGGGAGGATTGCCTAGACTACCCTAAGCATCTACACTATGGTGTAATAATTTGAGAGGGTATGGTTTCTTAAATAACCAGGTCTTTATCTAGCCAAAAATATTTACACACAATGGTACAAGATGAGATTAGGCAGGGACTATCCTAGGGAACCATAAGAGGAGGGGAAGGGGAAGATGGGGATGTAAACATAGCTTCAACTAGGATATCCTTCAAGGGAGAGGAGGTTTTGGTTGTAGATGTCTGCATCAAACCAACCCAAGAAATTAGCACAGGGGCTTTTTAAGGGGGGCTAAAGATTCTTAGGGCTGTGGAAGGATTCGAAGGAACCGTATCTAGAAAAAAAATCCCCAATCTTAGAGGTGCTAGAGTGGGTTTGGGGGGTTGTGGTGGGGGAGATTTGAGGGGGGAGGAGGAGGGGAAACTAAGAGGGGGGTGGGGAGGAGGGTTCTGGGCAGAATATTTTTTCACCTAGGTGGGGGAGGGGGGAATCAAAGGCTTATTAAGGAGGGGATACATTTTGAAGGAATGGTTTAGGACATCACAAGTTTTGTAGATTTTTTATTCTCTTTCAAATTCAATCCTTTGATTCTAGATTTTGTATTTGGACTTAATTTATATGGAATGGATCATAGGTTTATCAGCTTAGATGAAAACACAAACTCTAGCCACCAGAAGTCTCCATCTATCTCTTGTCACTAAGTCAATAGAAATGGGTTGTTTGAGAGACATATAAATTCTCAATATTACCTTTGGTGCCTAAAATTATAGAGGTAGTCTTGGCAAGCTAATTTAAATATGAATGTCCACCAAGATTGAACTATCAAGGTTGAGACCTGCCTTCCACTTACGAAGGTTGATGATGGATTTCCCCATGAACTAAGGACCCCTCATGAGTATCCTTATATAATATTTGGGGTGTGAGAAGCTGAGTAGGAAAAAGTTTTTGGGCATGGCCACTATATCAATTTGACATTTTGGTTTCCATTTGAGGTCGGCCCATTTCTAGAATGAGTCAATATTTGGCCTAAAATCATTAAATTTAGCCAAAATAGAATATGATAGAGAGGAATCAATGTTTTATATGATGGCATTTGGTAATTCAAGACATACCTAAAATCTTGTACCCATTGGGATAAGGAAGGAATCCTTCATGACTTTTTTGAGGTGATGTTCACCCACAACCAAATCTACCCATGAAGCAAGCTTTTTACCTTTTGTGGGATTGATGTCTGATACTAGTGGAACCTGACTCAACTTTGGCATGAGTACCAATTAATATTTTGTAGTGTTTGATAAAGTAGGAGCCTTTTTTGGGGCTGTCACAGGCTCTGTGAGATTTTCAAGCTTCAACTCTCCCTCCTTCCACCCGTCGATGGAATTCAAAATCCCTTTACCAAGCATTTTCTCGATCTCCATGATTATATCAATATTACAAATAAGAGCCTTTATACTATCTAATGAAGCAGGAGCCTTTTCAAAGATGTTATTTGAGTTCAATGCAATAAAAATATTTCTTTCATTTCATTCATTTAAGTACAATATGTTTTGAGTACACAAAATTTTATTGGGATAAGATGTTTTTTGCTTGTGTGACAATGTATTTCTAGTATTGAAGCAATTTATTTGCATCATTTGGAGTATTTATAGCTAATGGTCCTATAACATTTAATGACTTCTCAAAAATTACATATAAATGAAACTGAGTTGATTACAATATTTTCTCAAAATTTACCAAATCTTGGTAAAAAAAATTATGTTCAATTATATGTTGGATAAGTGATTTTTTATTTGAATTTACACAATTTGATTTAGTTTTTGGAAATGAATAACTGTAAGGCCTTGTTAAATTTTAATAGTCTTCTTGAAAATGTTGAACTCAGAATTATTAGTATGAATTTATTATTTTTCTCAATGATAATATCAATTTCAAAATTTTACATTTAGTTTAGTATGAAAAATTATTATTCTTCTACATGAAACTTGCACAGTCACATTCCTTTCATCTAGATGTTAGATTTTGATGAGAAAAGAGAAATGGTTGAATGAAATTCCTTACATGAAAAGTTTATTTCAATTTCTTATCAGTTGTCTATGTAATTTGATTTAAAAAATGATGTTTCAAGCTTACTTTCCTACTTGTTAAAATTAATGGTTTCATTTTGACTTGGTTATTAATTTACTTAGTAGGCAAAGACAATGCAATGGCATTTGTGATGCTTATGTCAAAATTTATAGTTCATTTAAACATTCTTCAAATTTATAGTGTGATGATGTTTTTTGATTGGATGATATATACCTTGTAAATTGTGTTATTTTCAATGAAGGCAAAAATATCTCGATAGAGTCAAGGATCACATAGCTTTGGTAGGCATAAAAATTAGATTGAAAATAACTAACAAGATATAAATGTAACACTTGCACATGTAACTTACCAAGGTAGATCATTTAAGGCCTAAAGGGTAGATTACATTAGTCATGGCACTCAAGTATCCTTTCATTTTGACACCAATATCCTGTGTTTTGGGATGTTTTGAGTAATATGCTTCACAATGATTTCATGCCTCATGGTAATTATGTTTAGCAAGCCTCTCAATGAGATAATTATTAGCCTTATTATTTTATATACAATTCACTAACTATTCCTTCTCACCAAATATCTCTTGTGACTAATGAGACTGTTGTACTTGCAAACCCTCTACCTCAAAACAATGCCTTACTTTAATTAGAAGCCTCTCATGCCACTACTATGTAATAAAATATTTCTTCCACAAGTCATAAACATGATAAAATCCATTCACTCTTCTTTATGGTAATGTGCATAATGAATAATATTAAAATTTAAGTAGATGAATCAAAAGGCTTAACTAGGATTGAAATGCCTACAACACCCTTGGAATATATAGACTACTACATTGAGCATGAAATTACATTAATTGACTTAGTATCATCAAATGAATAAAAATAAAAATGATGATGTTGTTTAGTTGAATTATATATTAGTTTGATTATGCTTTGAGATACATAAACTATATAGTTTTATATTATTTGGTGGTAGTTTGGTTAGTTATTTTCAATATTTATGGTATTATCTTTTTATTTTTGGATCGATAAAACAGGGTTGAGGGGTGCATCACCGCTCTCATTAATTTGAAAAAAATATTACATTAATTAAAATATTATATATCAAATCATCATCAACACAAAGTATGTCTCCACAAATGGAAAATACACGCAAAAAACATGTGCAACAAAGGTTGGTAATTCTCACAATTAAAAGTATCCCACGACCTCAACGTGTTTTGCAAATAATTCATGTTTTTCTGAAACCTTGATGAATATTCCATAAATATTCCACAACCTTTACCAAAACCCATCTAAAACATTATATTCATGTTTCTGAAGATAAATATCCATAGTAACTAGCATACATATACTGAAAATAATGCATGTTCAGTATCATGCCCATTCTCATATCAAAAACTCCTTTAAGCATTACAAATCTTAGAAAAAATACAAGATGAAGAATAGACCCATAAAAAAAGGAAATAAAATTTTCCATCAAGGGATTAGTATATTTGCACCCTTCCATAAGCAAAGGATAGATTCAAATAGAAGAGACAGAACCAGATAATATCTTCTATAACCATAATCAAAAAAAAATTGTAGCCAAAGGCTAGGGATTTCCACAAACCAACTAAATATTTTGTGTGAACGGGAAAATATATTTCATAAGAAAGGGCCTTGGAAAATTCTAGAACCAAAAATAAAGGACTTTGGTAACATATAATACAACCAGAACCATTTCCAACAGTAAATCACATACATCATCTGCAAGCAAGGTTTGTAAAATTCCTTTTTGGTGCTCTTTTTTAACTATTTTTTTGATCATGGATTAATATGTTTTTATATTTTTATAGTATACATTAGTCATGAATATATTTTAAGACTGTTGTTTATTGAGTTCATAGTTATAATTTTAATTATGCTTTCCTTGACTTTCTCATTAAATTTTATTTATCTTTTATTTGAGATATAAATGATAGAATACACTCTTGAGAAAAATTAGAGATTCAATGATTGGTTGTTGATTGGAAATGGAAAATTATAATATGATGCTTGCAATTGGCTAAAAATTAAAATTACATATATCAAATAATATCATACGAATTTACTGATTACTTAAAATTTAGTTTGTATTTTAGTCGACTTTGTGACTAATAAAATTAGAAATTAGTCAAGTTTTTAAGTGTAGTGGGGCTCCACCCATGAAAACATTTATGTTTTTCCTCTTATTATAATTATGCTCTCGAGCCTTTATTTTCAAGTTAACTTTATCAAGTGACTTATTATGATAAATCTCAAAGTTATAAAATTTAATAAACTTTTTAGTAAAGTTATAACTAATTTTATTTGAAATTAATTATCAATTAGTTACATTTTAAAATGTAACTAAATTTTATGGAAAGCTTTAAAAGACTTGAAGGATATTATTCAAATGAAATTCATATAGGTACAAGATCTCTAATTGATACTTCATATTATGTTTTTTGTCTATTTTAAAGTCTATAAAATTGTATATTGATTACAATTATATGAATTAAAACTCTCTCTGATGATGAATTTCCTTGCTCAGTACAGTCATGTATATCCAATTGTATTGTTTATCAGTGGAGAGATTATTTGAAAATAGCTAAGAATTTAATTTTTTTATGGCTATAGAATAATATAGTCACATGTGCTAAATGAACTTTTTACTTTGTCTAAAAATAATGAATACTTAATACATTATATGATAGATTATTGGGTCACATGAGTTTACAATATTTTTATCCCAATACAAATCTATAATTCATCATGAAATATTTTAATTTCTACTAAAATATTTTCTTAATTATGCATTGCTCGAAGTGAACTTATTTTATCTTTTATTTTTGTTAATAACTTTAGTCTTTAGTTTTTGTACTTTTCTTTGTCAATAGCTATAAGCTTTTTTTTTCCTTTAGTTTTTGTAGTGTGTTTTATAGTTGATCTTCCTTCTTTTTCTTATTTTCATGTACTTATTTCTTGTGATATTATGACTAATTATGTGTTGTTATAATATTAATTAGTATATATTTGATGTTCATTTATATTTTCTTTATTTTAGGTTAATATTTTTATTAGTGGCTTTGATTATTTGGAATAATTGGACAGATAAGGAAGAATAATATATATTGAAAGAGTGAAACAAAAATATCTAAAAGCTATAGTAATTAGATTATTTGACACTCCAAGATTAATCCTCTTCCATAGGATTCACTCTATCAAATACGACCATTTACATATTCTAAAACTCTAATATATTTTCATATGAATTTATAAGTAAATTGAAATCATACACAAAATAATGAAATCTGAAATTGAACATACTTTGGAGTATTATTGTCTTATACTTAATTTTTACTATATTTTTTTAATATAAATTGATAAGTGATCAAAAGAAAGATTGTTTCATATCTTATCATCATTTTACTTTCTAAATTCAAATTTGATTTACTTTGGACTATAGATGATATTTTATGATCATATATCACCTTAGTCTTATACACTAGGCAAACTCATACCTTGGTTGTTCCTCTTAGTCCTATACATGCCTTATTTTTACAACCCTTGTATTTACTCTATATTGTGTCACTTGGCCTATCTCTTAATCTAACTAACCTTATATTGATGACGTAGACATCTTATCTTGCCCAGAATGCTTAAAATGTACTTATCTTATACCTCCACAAGTTTTGATCCTATTCCTATTTTGCTACTCCCTTAATAGTAACATCTGAGACAGATAGTAGCGATCGACATCACTATCTTTTCCTAACATAAGTGTCTAGTACCCTAAAGTTATCAAATTTATAAATGAAATTTATTACAATGGTCATCCTAAGTGCTTTAATGTGAGTTATCTCTAGATAGGATTGGTATAAATATAATATCAACCCTTATTCATTCCTCACCTAGTAATTAGACCAAGAGACCAAGGCACTTATCAAAAACACTCTATCAACCATTCAATTGATCAAAGTTTTCTCTATTTCCACACCAGTCATAGTTACAACACATTTATAGGTCTAAATTATTAAAGGAGTAGTCATAAGGTCTTATTTGCCAAGTTACAAGCTAGGTCATTGTTGTACTTACTTTACAGACATTGCATGATTCACACACAAGCCAACACATAAGGCCCTCTTCTAGAGTATTAGATATGTAGTCAATGCCCTTTCATAGTGGGGTCATTACAGGTCATCTTTACATTATGTGCCCACTAACCCATTTTCTCCTTACAAAGATTATGAGGGCAAAGAACTAAAGTTTTATCATTTCATGAGGAGCGACAGTCCATAACCTAGATCTAAATACACTAGAGTGAAGGTGAAGCCAAACCTAGAAGCATCCACGTGGTCACATCCTATTTTAGTTGATATTCTATATATGACACTAACATCAAACATGACATTGATGTAACCATCCAAGGATGATGTAACTATCCAGATAGCTAGAGGCACTAGATCTAGAATCTAACAATTGGTATAGAATTATCTTCCTACCCAATTTTAGCATGTTTTTATTCTAGATCTACATTAGCATCAGAACTAGCTAAGTACCTTATTTTTATATAGAATTTTTATATATAACTTAGTTATACTTTCCATTAATAGCTTATCTTGATTTAATAAATTCAATATATGGTACATCTAAGTTTTGCACTTAATTGGCCTACTGTAGATCTTATGTTCACCCTTGTGCCTTATCATTTATATATATTTAAACCTATCTCCCCAAGTAGGATCCACATCTAAATTAGGGTTAAACATGGATAGATTATTAAGATCCCCGAAAAAAATTAATTCTATTTGATAAGTTATAAACTTCAACACTTAACTAAAAATCCCTTTGAATGCCTAAGTACTAAGTTTTTAATCAATAGGTCTTAGACTAGTATGATTCCATTTTTACCCTCACAATAGGCAAAAAAATACATTATTTTATGATATAAATTTAATCATTAACAGATTTTGTGACTTAGGGAACATCTAGATCAAATTTATTTTCCAAGTAGTCATTACCTTATCTTATGAAAGTTTCCTCTCTTTATGATCATAATTAGCCTTCCACCTATTGTTCAACTTGATATTCTTATCAATGATGAACAAGTTGATCTTGCCTCAAACTTAGTGTGTTACAATTAGTACAATCAACCTACAATATTCATCACATCTTTAGCGTCATCAATTCTGAAGAATATATAGCTTTAAAAATAGAAATACTTTATTTATTTAGACTCAAACACAACCTAATATAATTCAGAAAAAAGTATGTCTGAGGTGAGAAATAAAACAAATTCTCATTACTAATCTTTAACTTGCTACCAAATTCCTTTCTTATAAACCCCCAAAGCATAATTGGCCAAACTTCTTTAAAATGACATATCAACATGCAATGAAACTGAATTCTAGATATTATGCCTGATGATAGAGAAAGTGATGAAGTAACTAAAAATGAATAAAATTTTGATGTTGAATATCTAAAATAGGTCAATCATTAGACAAGAGGTAACATAATTGATATTGGAAACTGGTTTTTAAAACTTCCTTCTTTTAAAGGAGTAAATATACCTAAATTTTCTAGAGACTCGAATGAGTTATGGGAGTATCATCATAATTATTTCAAATCAATTTGTGCTACCCTCAAAATCAATAATGAAAAAATATATCTCATTATTCTACCTTATAAGGTAAGGCCTATCAACCTTTTATTAGTCTACCTCCTATAGTTATCAAAACAATGGGAAGATATAGAAGACAGGTTCGAATTAGTTTTTGTAAACCTAAAGAACATTTAGAACTTATGAATGAATTGGCTAACATCTCTATATACCTTGATAAAATGATGTCATTTTAAAACAAGATTTATAGACTTATGTAAAATATCCCACTAGATTGAGACCCGTGAGAATTTAGCTAGGATATATTATTGTAGCACATTACATTTCAAGTAAAAAATGGCCTTAAAATACAAAGATATAATAGAATATGATGCTACAATTAAATTTATATATTGAATATGAAAATAACTTAAGAAAATTAGTCTTACAAAAAAAAATTTGCAAACCAACATCTATTAATTCAAAAATTATCAAGATTTTTCATAATCTTGGAAATGATTTGGTCGTCATCAAGTGCTAGTTAAATGATTCACCGTCCACATCAATTGAAACATTTATTGCTTCTAAAGGTAAGTCTAGATGTAAAGTCCATTATTGTAATATTTATTAGCTTGGTACTATCTTGATATGTGCATTGTTGCTCAAAAATTCAATAACTTTATCAAATGAAAAGATAGTATTTCTATTGACTTGATGGATAACATAAACATGTGCCATTTTGATGAACATACTGGTGAAACTAAACCACTAATGTTTTTGTATTTCAACAAAAAGTAAATAATACAATGTTGTTCCTTAAGATAATACTAATGTAATAAAATATGTCGATTATTAGCCCTCTTCTTCAAAATTCAATAATCAGACTTCTTCAAAACCATCACCTAAAGATAAAGGCACAGTCATAGCTCAAAACATTGTTTTTTAGATAACCCAATTAAAAACTATCTATTAATAAATTGATCTGAATCTCAATTAAAAAAAAAGGTCCCAAGTCATGATGAAACCTCTTGTACGTGGAAGATCTCATCAACAGCTTTCTGGTGCTTCTTTCAAATCACAAAACGGAGTCCAGATGCCCAAGTTATAGGTTATTAAAGTTATTTTATGATAAGCAAAATAAGGAGGTGTCACAATGCGTGGCATAATTTTTATGTGGCAAGTGGACCAATCACCCATTGACACATGGTAGTCCATTTTTGTACGTTCATGCAAAAATTTGGTTTGGTGTTTTGGTTTGGTTTCAGCCTCTGGTCTTTGACAAGCAGTCATATAGAGAATCATGGGCCCCACTATTGGCTCGTTGGGGGCCCTCAGCAAGGGTCGGCACACTTGGTTAAGGAGGGGTGCCTTGGCCGCTATTTCACATTACAATTTATTTGAAATTACTTTTAAAACATTCTATTGTACCAACTGAATGCATGTGGGACAATTGAATTATAAGTTTTCAAACACTTTGTAATAATTCCTTGGTAATACATTATATTTATCAATTAGAAAGCCCCATTAAGCCACATGGGAGAACAAACAATTGCTACATGGTGGAGCTTGAGATCAATGGATCAAATGTTCCAAGTAACCACCAAGCTGCCACATTGGAGACAGAGCCAACTCATTACCTTGTTGAGTCATTATCCACATGCCTCGAGATTGAAAATAGTCAATTCAAGCTTGAAGACTGAGCCATATCCATGTAATTTGGCATTTATGATAAGCTTGAGGACCGAATAGGCTTGAGGATGCATAATATGGGTAAGACCCAATAAAAAGGGCAAAGCGTGGTTGATGCCACAACAAAAGCCTTGGAGATAAGGCTATTAAAAGATTAAAAGTCATTTAATTTTGCCCAATGTGGGACTAAATGGCTAAGTATAATCTTCAAATGCATCACCGATGGGTTTGGAACTCGTGACCCACCATGCAAAAGAGATATTCCTTGACTGCTTGAGCCACGGGGTTTGTAAGTGGTATAAAAGGAATGAACTTTTATTTGAATGTAACTATTTGTTGGACTGTGTATTTCTTTTTAAGAGGCCGAGAGCTAGATGAAATCTTGGAGATAGCTTGAAAATGGATTTTGATCCATTATTTGACCTGGTACATAGTGAGTAAGCCTTTTTAATTATGTTTTGTAATTGAAAAGAGAAGAAGTTATTTTATTATTTTGGATAGACCAATAATTAACAAACAGGGACTTAAGCACCTTTGAAAGGGGTTGAAGATTGAGGAAAGATTATATGTTGCCGACCTTGAGAATATCAATGAAGGTAGAATTCTTGTACAGAGATCAAGCCTGAGGGAAGTTGTGCAGCATTTCAAAGAATTTGTAAGCCATTTTTGGTGCAAATTTAATGGAAACAGTCCTCACTATTGGGTGGACCCAGAGATGTAAGCAAGAGATGCTAAACTCTGTTATCAATGTTGTATGGTAAAATTATCATTTTATTGCATGTTTTAATTTAGTTTTTTGGTTTTTAATTAATCATGAATATATGCAAAGATTAAAATTTGATATTTTATGATATTTTTAAAATCAAACCAGTTTAATTGGTGAATGGAAGTGACAAGTCATTCGATAGTTCCAATTCAATTTGATAATTGAGAACACTTATTTGCCAAAAAATTTCCAAGTTCTTTTGAGTATCTCAAGAATTTGTTAAGTTTGAGAAATTTAGTATCCATAGTTTAAACTTCACTTTGAGTTTATCAGTGTAGTTTACAGATCAAATTGGTATTAGAGCAATTAGAAAGCAGGGTTAGCTTCTAATTATGTGAATTGACAGTTGCTTTCAGTTTATTGGTTATCAATATCACTTGATTATATTGTAATGTGTAGTTGTGAAATTAGTGTGTTTACTAGAAACCATGGGCAAGTTGTCACATAAATCTAAGATGGAAGAGCTTGAAAGCATCAACACCCAGATTTAGGATGAGAATGCATTCCTAAGATGCAAGCTCTTAGCTCTTGAAGAGCAAGTTGCAAGTCTAAAATTAGAGCTTAAATCTAAGGATGAGCTCTTGATCAAATTACAATGTGGTGAACCAAAGAAGGCAATACCTTCTACTTCAGATGTAAAGACTATGACTGAGTGCACTATAAGTTATTCACTAAGTAATTCATCTTCTTCTTTCCATTCATATTCAGATTCAAGTAATAATGCTTTTGGTACATTTGAACAACACACTAAGGGTATAGGATCCAAATTGATGAAGAAAATGGGATTTAATGGAAGAGGTCTTGGCCAAAATTTCCAAGGAATTACTAACCCAATACAAGTAGAACATGGATCTTTTCATGCAGGTTTGGGTTACACTAGTGAGCAGGTGGATATTGGAGAAAATTCCTCCATGGCTAAAGGAAGATAAGCTTCTGATAGCAAAGGTCTGAGGCCACTAGTAGAGCATGTGCAGTGTAAGAGAACAAGTAAATGAGGTATTTAGATTCCATCTCCTAGTTCCTACACTACAGTTAGCACTAAATATTTTGATCCACTTTTTATGTTTAAGAAATTTGGATTTAACATTCAAAAGATGATGCAATCATTTCCTTGCACTTTTTTTGGGATGCATAACCATAGTGTTACATTTTGTTGGAAGAGACATGATTTGATTAAGTAGATTGTAGGTGTTAAAGGCCATTCTCATCATGGCAAAGTGAGAAGAGGTAAAAGGGAGACCTCACCTAAGAAGGTTTTATGCACTCATTCCCATATGAGTGGACATCAGATTGATCATTGTTTTAAACTTCAATCATCTTCTCATTATAGACATGGTAAAACTAAGATGATTTATCAACCTATTAATAAGTTCAATGAAGTTAAATCAATCCATAATGATGTTAAGGAATCCACTAAGGAAATCAAGTTAACTAGGCGGAAATTTTGATTAAGTGGATTTATAATGCAATTAGTTTTCAAAGCATTGTTAAGAATTCTATTAAGGGAAAGGAAAATCTTTGATGATGCATTAGTAGAGTTTGTGAGAACACTTTGAGACAGGTTTACCATTTGAAGTATTTCAATTCTCATCTTATGTCGAATAGCTCTATGTTTTGGAAACTCCTATTTATGCTAAGTGAGTTGTCTATGGAATTGATAGGACTTGAACTCATTTGATCAGTTGGAGATAATAGCAGAATGCATGTTGTGGGTTGAGTTAATTTCCTTACAACATTTTTCTCATATTTGACTACTATTTTGAGAATGTATCTATTTTTGGCACATGGATGTATAGATGCATTGTAAGACCCTGATGGGCATGTTTGGATGTTAGGCAGTATACACCTTATGTTGTTTGCATTTGCTTAGCATTGTAATTCCCATACCAGGGCATTGTATTGAAACATGTATACAACATTTATTGTATGTTATTGGCATTAACAAACTTGTTTTGTAGTTTACATTGGGAATTGTTTCAGTTATTGATAGTTCCTCGCTTTACAGGATGTGACATGGGCAGATAGTTTTGGTATGTTGTGATCAGTTTATTGGCAGTTGTAGATTCCTTTAGTCATGCCATATTGTAGGCATTTTCACTTGAGTTGTGAATCATTTATTTTTCCAATGTTTATCTTTTACTATGATTAGGTTCTGTTTGATGTGATGCAGTAGACCAATTATCAATTTTTTAAGAGATAGTAGACTTTTGGAGACCAAAAGCCTCTTTTGTAGGGAGGTGTGATCTAGAGCTCAGTTTAAAAAAGGTCCCAAGTCATGATTAAACCTCTTTCACATGAAAGAGCTCATCAAGATCTTTCTAGTGCTTCCTTTGGATCACAAAATGGAGTCCAGATGCCCAAGTTATAGGTTGCTAAAGTTATTTTGCGATAGGCAAAATAAGGAGGTGTCGCAATGCATGACATAATTTGTATGAGACAAGTGGACCAATCACCAATCGACACATGGCAATCCATTTTTGTATATTCATGTAAAAATTTGGTTTGGTGTTTTGGTTTGGTTTCAGCCTCTGGTCTTTGACAGGCGGTCATATGGAGAACCGTGGGCCCTGTTATTGGCTCGCTAGGGGCCCTCAACAAGGGTCGACACACTTGGTTAAGGAGGGGTGCATTGGCCTCCATTTCACATTACAATGAATTTTAAATTACTTTTAAATCATTCTATTATGACCACTGAATACATGTGGGATAATTAAATTGTAATTTTTTAAACGCTTTGTAATAATTCCTTGGTAATACATTGTATTTATCAATTACCAAGCCCCATTAAGCTACATGGGAGAACTAAAAATTTCTACGTGGCTGAGCTCAAGATCAATGCATCAAATGTTCCAATTAACCACCAAGATGCCACATTGGAGATAGAGCCAACTCATTACCTTGTTGAGTCATTATCCACATGCCTCGAGATTGAAGACAGCTGAGTCAAGCTCGAAGACCGAGCCATATCCATGTAATTTGACATTTATGCTAAGTTTGAGGACCGAATAGGCTTGAGGATGCCTAAGGTGGATAAGACCCAAGTAAAAGGGTGAAGCGTGGCCAATGCCATGACTAAAGCCTTGGAGAAAAGGCTATTAAAAGATTAAAGTCATTTAAGTTTGCACAATGTGGGACTAAACGGCTAAGCATAATCTTCAAATGCATCGATGATGGGTTTGGAACTCATGACCCACCATGAAAAAGAGATATGCCTTGACCACTTGAGCCATGGGTTTGTAAGTGGTATAAAAGGAATGAACTTTTATTTGAATGCAAGTATTCGATGGACTATGTATTTCTTTTTAAGAGGCTGAGAGCTAGATGAAAGCTTGGAGATAGCTTGAAAATGGATTTTGATCCATTATCCAACCTAGTACATAGTGAGTAAGCCTTTTTAATTATGTTTTGTAATTGAAAAGATAAGTAAAATTTATTTTATTATTATGGATAGACCAATAGTTAACAAGCAGGGACATAAACACCTTTGGAAGGGGTTGAAGACTGAGGAAGGATTTCGTGTCACAGAGCTTGAGTATATCAGCGAAGGTGGAGTTCTTGTACAGAGATCAGGCTTGAGGGAAGTTGTGTAGCATTTCAAAGAATTTATAAGCCATTTCTTGCACAAATTTAATAGAAATGGTCCTCACTATTGGGCAGACCTAGAGACGTAGGCAAGAGGTGTCGAACTCCGTTATCAAAGTCATATGGTAAAATTATCATTTGATTACATGTTTTAATTCAGTTCTCTAATTTGTAATTAATCATGAATATATTCAAAGATTAAAATTTGATATTTTATGACATTTTTAAAATCAAACTAGTTTAATTGGTGAATGGAAGTGACAAGTCATTCGACAGTTCTAATCCAATTCGATAATCGAGAACACTTATTTGCCAAAAAATTTCCAAGTTATTTCGAGTATTTCAAGAATTTGTTAAGTTTGAAAAATTTAGTATTCATAGTTTAAACTTCACTTTGAGTTTATCAGTGTAGTTTATGGATCATAAACCCTCTACCAATTAAGTATAATAATATGCAGTACAAACCATTATATAGTCTCAAAACTTATACTCAGCTTAATATCATCAATATTGGACCTTATAACATAGTAAATGATTTAGCCAACCCAAAGGTTGATGTTTCTCTGCTTCAAGAAGTTGGTTTACCTAGTCAATTAGAGAACATAAATGTAGTTTTTAATAATGTTGATTTGAATAATCTTGTAGGTTTACAACATTAAGCAATTAAATTATAATCTGAACATGTTTTTACTCAGTACAATGTCCACCTTCTTACTATAATCTGCCATTTTATGTATCGATGAAAATTGTTGATAAAATTATACATAATTGTATTCTTGAAAAATGAGATGCAAAAATCATTCTTGTCAATCAAACTCACCCCCTTGTGAAGGTAGTTTTAGGCCTTCACAACCTGCTGAAACATGGAAACAATCCTAGGTTGTGGATGGCCTAATCAGTGGATTGAGTCTCTAGATTATAAAGGCTAGCTCCCTTTGGTGTATCAATTAGGATCTCTACTCTATGCTATGAACTGTTGGGGAAAAGGGAAGAAATAAACTTGAAGGTAAATCTTATCTAATGATAATGATACACCTAAATTTTGATTGATCCACTCAATTTGGGCTCCTAAAACACTGATTAGATAGTAAAAAGACTGAATTTTTTAACTCCAAATGACCCCTACGCATCAGTATTTCATGAAAAGGTTCTATCTGATGATCAAAGATTGAGGGAAATGAAGGAATAGGCCTAGTTCAAGGCACTAAAAATCCACTTATATCCATTATAACATCAGCCAAGAGATGTTAAACACAGAACATGACCTACATAATCTGATCAGCTAGTAACTATGTAAGAATCGAGACTTCATAAGGAAGAAAATTCTATCACATATGAAAGTCAATGACATAAATACACTATACCAGTAGTTTGGAGTCTAAAAATTATCCTTCTATTAATCTAAAAAGGTTACACATCACAATTTTTTGGCAGAGTATGGTCTTGTCAAAAAGAGGATACAAATCAAGGTTGAAAAGCCAACTTAT
Source organism: Torreya grandis (assembly GCA_037957365.1). NCBI lineage: Eukaryota > Viridiplantae > Streptophyta > Pinopsida > Cupressales > Taxaceae > Torreya > Torreya grandis. The sequence goes on from JARHVA010000796.1 coordinate 2,078,371, forward strand.
ATAGAAAAGCATACACAAGCCAAATATTGTCACTAAAAATAGAAGAGGATATTAACTCCCACATCATCCCAAGTCCAATTATAGCTATCCAAAAATAACAAGACCTCTAAAAACAACATTCTTTAGTATTATGCCATGCATGAAAAGCTCTTTAGCATTGAAAATGGATGGTGAGCTCATCTTAGACTACTATGCCCCATGCATGAAATCTATGCCAAATTTGGAAGTCTTAACTCAAGCTTGAACTAATTTGAAGCTGAGTTGGAATGTGAGAATGTCCTATGTTGCATGAAAATCATAAGTGGATGTGGCACTTGATAACCAATCAACTAGAACTCAAGACTAGTCAACCTCCAATGAACCTTTCCTTGCATAAAAACTATGCCACACCTTGAATGGAGAACTCTACTAAAAATAGATGGAAGTGTTGAAAAGCTTTGCATTACATGAAAACTAAAGAGAATCATGACTTTTCAACTTGTCAACTTAAGTTTAAGACCAGTCAACTTCATCTCATCTCTACTTGCATGAAAAATCTCTTTGACAACTAAAGAATGCATGAAAAATCCATGTCAACTCCTTGAAATTCCTTGGTCTCTTGTTATTGTGCTCTTAATTTCTACATGTATTACTTCAGGCTATTTCTTCACTTGCATGTAGGTTGTTTTCTTTTGTCCCTATTGATTTCCACGGGCTTATTTGGTATCGAGCATTTGTTCTTCAGACAATTTATCCTTGGGCTTTTCTGGCTTTTGTCTTTGTCTATTCACTTTGAATTTTTCTCTTCGGGCCTTTGTCTTCAGAAAAAATGTCCATGGTTAATTTCTCTAAAGCTTATTCTAGCAGGAATTTTGCAATAAACTCTCTGCTAGTAAGTCTTCTGAAGGAATTATTTTGGACTTTTTGTCTGCAACTTTCCTCTTTGTATTTTTCTTTCAGCATTTTCTTCTTGTTCATTTCCTTTGGACAAATTGTCTGAAGGAAATATTTCAGGCTTCAAACCATTTCCTTCCTATGGGTAAGTTCTCTAAATGAATTCTTTTAGACAATTTTTTAGAAAGAATTCTTTCAGACTTTTGTCTATGTCTTTTGGACTTTTTCTTTCCAAAAGAAATCCTTTAAAAATATGTGAAGTGCCTTTGCCCTTTTGAAATGCCCTTTCGTATTTTCCAGTGACCCTTTGGAGAAGTTCAAAATAACCCTTCAAAGATGCAAGTGTCCCTTTGACATTGTTGTAAAGTCCACTTTCCCTTCAAAATTTTATGAAATGTCCCTTTGGCTTTTCTGTTAAGTGCCTTTTCTCCTTGCAAAGAACCTTCCTGAAGGAAACATACCCTTTAGAAGAAATGAAAGTGACCCTTCAGAATTGCGTAAAAGTTCTTTCAACAAGAAAAAAAACCCTTCAAAAAATGTGAAATGCACCCCTCAAATTATCTTTCTTTGTCCACTTGCCCTTATGAAAATGCCTTTTTCGAAGGGAAGGAACCCTTCAAAAATCTTGATATGGTCATTAGAACTTTTGGAAAATACCCTTTTTTTAAAGGGAATGAACCCTTTGGAATATTTAAAATGGACCCTTCCGAAAGGTAAAAGACTCTACAAAATGATCTTTTGTCCTTCAAAATTTCAAAAATGCACCTTCGAGTTTGTGAAAAAGAACCCTTCTGAAGAGAAAAAGTCCTTCAAACTTTTGCAAATGGTCCCTACGAACTTGGGAATGGTCTTTCGAGAAAATGAAATAGAACCCTTCAAAAAAGTTATCTCAAAAAATGCTTCAGATAAAAAGTCTGAAAGAATTTGTCAAAGGACAAAACTCAAAATAATTCCTTTCAAAAGAAATAGGCATTGTTATTTTTCCACAGGCTCTTTGTGGAAAACTTCTGCCAAAGGAAAACCTAAATACCAACACTTGCCCTAAAGGTTGAATATGTATACACGTTGGCCTCTTCTAGACCTGTCCCTACAATTTCTTTGAACACCTCAAAAAACCTATTTGGATCCTTCCACTGTAATGACATAAAAAGCTTCGAATAATAAGGGTGGCAATTTGACCTGTGGGGTTAAAATTGTCAACATTTTGGTGACTCAATTGGGAAGCATACTTATTATGATTGAGAACTTGACCATATACATGAGTTTTGAATTCACAAATAAATGATAGATCTGATCCATGACTTCAAACTCTCTTTTGGCATGAGATAACCTTCATCCTCCAAAATAAGATGGGAAACACACAAAGCAGGGAAAACTAACTAAAAAGTAAATGTATAAACAAGTGAAACTACTGTGTTTGAACAAAACTTGGAGGAAAACAAACTATGTATAAGGAGCTTTGCTCTTCAATAGCAATACTTTAGATGTATCCCATTGACTAGGATTGGAAGCTCCTGACCATCCATCTTTACAAGCTAGAAGGCATTGTGGGATTTACAGCTGGAGATTATGTATCAGCTAATCTAAAAAGAATCAAACTTTGTGTGCCTTCCTATTTTAGCTTGATCCTCATCCCACTTGAGAACCAAATCTCCTTCTTTGAAACTTTGTGAAGAAGCTCCTTTGTCAAAAGCTCTCTTCACTTGTGCTTGTTAAATTTCCATGGCTAGCATGGATTGATTTATTGTCTCTTCCAACTCCATAAGCTCAGCATACATGATCTCCATAGGCTCATTCTCCAATAATTCAAGCTAATGCATTAGTTCCAAAGTAGGAAATTCAAAAAAAATGGGTAACCTTGCTTCCTTACCATATACCAACTTGTATGGAGAGTTAGCTATTGATCTTTTGTAGGTGATCTTATCAGCCCATAGGGTTGACTTCAAATTGAGGTGTCATGATCTCTTATTATCTTCAATAGTCCTTCTTATGATCCTCAATAGGTTCTTATTCAAAGATTCAGCAAGGCCATTGCCTTGTGGGTAATAGTTTGATGAAGTGCTAAGATAAATCCCATATTAGACAGCTCATTGACTAATCCTAGATCCCACAAAAGCCATTGCATTATCATAAATGATAGTTTAAGGAACTCCAAATATAGTAAGCAAACCTTCATAGAAATATAGAACATTGCTTTCATTTGCCTCTTTCAATGCCACTACTTCTATCCAATGTGTGAAGTAATCTATAGCAGTTAGAATCTATTTATGTTCTAAATTTGAAGAAGGATTTATGAGACCAATAAAGTCCAATCCCCATTATAAAAAGGGTTGATCCACTGCAATTGGTTGAAGAGGTCAAGCTGCAAGTTTCACTTTTCCTACAAACATATCACACTGTTTGCACTTCCTAACCCATGCATGGCAATCACCAAATATACTAGGCCAATAGTACCCACCTCTCATGATCTTAAGGGTTATAGTTATTATATAAAAATGTCCTCCACCACATCCGTCATAAAATTCTTTAAGCAATTTCTGATTTTGGATTGGCTCTATACATCTTAGCAACATGCCATTGATATCTTTTTTGAATAAAACCCCATCAATAATTAAAAATAGAATTGATTGCAACCTAAAATATCTTCTTTTTGAATTACTTAAATGAGAGGGATAAATACCATCTTGGAGATAGCTTACCAAGTCATAAAACCAGCTGGAAGGTGAGGTATGACCAGTTGTAACCTTTTCATCATTTGACACCAAAATAGCCTCATTAGTCTCTTGCAAATCTTGAGCTAGATGCTCACAAGGTCCTTTGCCTCTAATCAACTTTCTCACCTTCATTTTCACATCATACTCCATTACCTTGGTTATCCAACCAGCTCTCTTCTCAATTATATATTTTTTCAAAAGGAACTCTTTGATGCTTGGATGAGAAACCATTAGGTGTATCTTATTTTTAGACAACTAGTATCTAAATTTTTTAAGAGACATGATAACTGAGAGTGCATGTTTTTCAACAAAAGAGTACCTCGATTAGTATTCCTCCAAGCCTTGACTAAATAAATCTATTGGTTACTCCATCACCTCATGATTTTGTTCCATAAAAATGCCTGAAATGGTGTCCATGTTAGCATAAGTATACATAATGAAATATTTTGTGAAATTTAGATTTATAAGTGTAGGAGCACTAGCTATGGCCTTCTTAATATCTTCAAAACATTTTACTCCTTTAGACCAGCTGAAGCTCTGATTCTTCTTTAGCATGGTTGTAAGTGGATTAGCTAAAATGGCAAAATCTGAAATATATCTCCTTATGAACTTGATCTTCTCAAAGAAGCTTTGCATAGCCTTTTTGTGCTTAGGCAAAAAAAGTGCAAGAATAGAGTCTATCCTTTTAGAGGATATGATTAAACCATGCTTTAAAACAACATGTCCAAGAAGCTTACCTTCATGGACTGAGAAGACACACTTTTTGGGATTTAGTGATAACCCAAATTGCTTGCACCTTTCGAACACTTGCTTGAGATGAACCATGTGATCACCTGCATTCTTTGAAAATACTATTATAACATCCAAATAAACAAGTAAAAACTTGTTAAAAAGGCCTTGGAATGTCATATCCATGGCTCTCTAAAAGGTTGCTCTAGCATTAGATAAACCGAATGGCATCTTTTTGTATGAAAATGTCCCCCACTTGGTTGTGAAGATTGTCTTAAATTGGTACTCTTCTTTGACCAAAATATAATTGTAGCCACTATATCCATCCAACAAAGAAAACTTTTTTTAACTTGCAACCAACTATAAAACTTATTCCATTGATGGCAATGGATAGTGATATTTAAGTGAATCCCTATTCAAATCATGGAATTCAACACACAATCTAATCTCGCCGTTCTTCTTCTGTATCAAAACAAGATTTTCCACCCAAGTTGAGTGCTTGATTGGAAATATAATAATTGATTCTATGAGCTTGTGAAGCTCAAATCTCATCAAGGACTCAAGTTTAGGATTGATGGGTCTTTGTCTTTGTCTCATTGATTTAGTTTCAGCTTCTAACTCAATGGTGTGTTGAGCTAGACTTCGATCAAATCCCATAAGATCACTATATTTCCATACAAATATATTAGAAAACCTTGTGCATAACTTAATGAAAACTTTTTTTGGTGGAGTACATACCTTACCCAGCTTCAAATTTTTACCAACTGTAATCTCTACATTGGTATAGTGTTCTTATTTTGTTGACAAGGATGACTTCTCTTTCCTTAACTCATCATCACCACTGAAAATATTCTTAAGTGTGACAAATTCCTTAGAAAAATTATGTGTTTTTAGTTTCGCAATCTGATCACCATACTGTTGCAAGTGCTTTGATTGGTTTCTTGAAGAAAACTCAGCCTCCTCTTGCAAGAATCTCATGATGTGATTGTCAACTTTGAAAACTTGCCAATTCCCATGATTATCTAAAATAGAAGGCCTTACAACCACCTTTATATCTGATTTAATTTTTTCATTTTTTATATTAGTTGGGATACTAAATTGTGATCCAATGGTATCCAACCTATCTATGTGTTTATTCTCACCTCTTGGTATTGCCTGAATGTTAAAAGCTTGAAAATATTCAAGTAAGTCCCATAATATATAATTTTAAAACTTAAGAAATAAATTTTTACATATATTTAAACCTCTTACTTTGTGAACTATAAGTTCACTATCACCAAAAACTTGTAAGGTGTTGGCTTTCATCTTACTAGCCCACTGCAAACCGTGAACTAGTGCTTCATACTCAGCAACATTGTTTGAACAACCAAACTAAAATTTAATAGAAAATAAATACCTTTGATTTATTAGAGAAAATAACATCATTCCATCTCTAGTTCCATGCTTATTCCTTGATCCATAAAATTATAATTCTGATAGACCTTTACTAGACTCATCATCCTTAACTATGGCTTAAATTAGTGCACCATTCTCTTGAAGGAAATACACACCAAGTCCTTCTTCTTCAATCAGCTTATAAGGATCATGCTCATACAAAGTGGAATCCCACTTATCAAGGAAAAAATCTATAACTTCATCCATAGGTGATTCACTTTCTACTTCACTAGCTTCTAGTACTTCATCTGAGATGATACAGTTAGTCTTCACAACACTTAGCATATATGGCTTCATATGAAAACATGTAATAGGTTCAAACTAAATTGTTACTTTGGTACCATACCTAGTTCTAAACATTAAACGAGTTCAATCAGTTGATAAATATCCCCCAATCTTTGAGGTGAAGTCCCTTAAAAGTCACATAGCAAAGTAAGGAAGTAAGTCTACCACAACAACATCTTGTTGAATAGTAATATTAGGACAACCATGTAATGTCAAATTTAGATCTTTGATGATACCTGCCATCTTTTTTGGTGACCCATATAACTAAAATACCCCTTTAGTATTTGGCTCATAAACAAGGCTGAGCTTGTTTCTAATATGTTTAGGCATGATTGTACTACTAACTCCACTATCCACCATACAATTATGAACCAAAATATCACCTACTATCAAAGAAAGAGGAGTTTTATTTGATTTTAACTTAGTTTTGTCCACCTTTTCCATCTTATTTACTTTTTTTACCTGTTGCTTAGTTGGTTGATCTGAATGAGCCAAGACAACACCTTCTTTCTCAACTAGTTTTGGAAACAATTTGAGAGCTAAAAGCTCTAGGATGAGCATATCTTTTTGTTCTATAATGGAAAGATAATCCCATATGCTAATGCTAATATTAGACTTCATTTGATCCACTATACTAAAATGAGATCCACTAACTTTTGGTTGCACTTTCTGAAGCACTAGTTGTTCATGAACTAGAGGTAGTTGATGAACTTTACTAACCTCTATATTTTAATTTTTATGAGTTTTAGGGGCATCAAATTGTTCCTTTGTACTCTTAGAAATAACATTAGGAGTATTTGAATCCTTTGTCACCTCTTTCAGCTCATCAATGGCTCTTATTTTAGCTCTAGTTATAGATGTAACTTGACCACTTGAATTGTTAGTTTCAGCACCCTAAGTAAAAGTAACATGATCATCCACTTACCAATTTAAATTAATGGCATCAGGCCGCCCTTGAACTTTTTGAGTCTCTCTTTGTGATACCAAACCCATATCTTGGTACTAACCTCCTTGAAAATAAAACTCTTCTTGTGTCATTTGTGGCATAGTGATATTTTGTGATACCAAGGCTTGGTTTTGAGCATCACTGAGATTTGAGGACTGCCAACCTAAATCCTGCATCATCTTGTTTTGAAGTGGGGTGGGAAAAATGGCCTTTGAAGTGAAATGAGCATTAGTATCAAGGGTAGCATATGGATTTTCTAGAGTTATGGCTCCTTATGTTTGATAAGGTGGTATATTCTCTATGAAATATTGATAAGGAGGCCTTTGATCTTTGAAAGGTTGATATGTGGTTTGATTTTTCCATTGATAGGGCCTATTTGATTGAAATTATTTCCTTTTGAGCTACATTATTTCATTCTTAAAGGACTTTTATAAGTTTTTCAACTCTCCTATATCACTAGATTGACTAGTAGGAGCTATAATTTGAGCTTGATGTGATGGAATAGGAGCTAAAGATGGAATTTGAAGAATTTGAGGGAATGGTATGTTATTCAATTCTAGGAATATAGGCATTTGAGGCCTTGGAGAAATCTTACCAACTTATATCAAACTATAGTCTTCTCTTATTGTAACCTCATAAGCATCTGGCAAGGTAGTACCACCCATCGACTATATCATCACACTAATGTCAGAATTAAGGGCTTTCAAATAATACAAAAAATCATATTCAAAAAATGGTCTAATCAACATAGGTATTTTAGTCCATGTCTTTTGGAATCTGAGGTTAAAATCAGACATGAACTCATGAAGAGCTCTATTTATGGTGGTTAATTGCTCACCTAAAGATATGTGATCAAATTTATCCTCAAATTGCTTGACTAAGGCTATACCCACTTCATCCCAAGTAGAAATGGAGTTTAGTGGGAGATTTATATCCCATTACAATGATTTTCCTTTGAAGGAAGTAGCAAGCAATCAAATAGCAACATTATTTTCAACAACATTATGGACTAAACAGAGATTAGACACATCTTGGATATGTTCAATACGGGTTGTTTAATTTTCTCCTAAGAAGAATGGGATACTCTTGAGGGTAGACATAGGAATGTCATCAAACTTAGCTAAATTCATTAGGATACCTATGTTGAATGGAGCAAACACCTGTTTTCTGATGGCTATTTGGATGGTAGGGTTTGTAGTGGTTAGAACAATAGGATAACCAAGAGACAAATACTATTTTTGAGGATATGGTTTTACCCTCCTAAATATTGATCTCTTATATTATATAAATTCAAAAGGAATACATTTACTTGTTGACCTTGTGGTAACCTTTGCCATGAATTACCTGAATGATGCTATGAAATCTATAACCAGATGTTGTTGATAATGAATATCTTCTTCTACTGCAAAATTTCTTCAGATATGCAAAGAATTTCTTTGAGGTCCCATAGGTATGCCAAAAACTATTGTCAATTAGACTCACATCATTGTGAAGGTAGTGTCAGGCCTTCACAATCTACTGAAACATGGAAACAATCGTAGGTTATGGGTGGCCTAATCAGTGGATTGAGTCTCTAAATTATAAGGGCTAGCTCCTTTTGGTGTATCAATTAGGATCTCTACTCTATGCTACAAACTGATGGGGAAAAGGGAAGAAATAAAATTTAAGGTAAATCCTATCTAATGGCAATGATACACCTAAATTTTGCTTGATCCACTCAATTTGGGCTCCTAAAACACTGATCAGATAGTAAAAAGACAAATTTTTAACTCCAAATAACCCCTATGCATCAGTATTTCATGAAAAGGTCCTATCTAGTGATCAAATATTAAGGGAAATGAAAGAATAGTCCTAATTCAAGGCACTAAATATCCACTTATATCCACTATAACTTCATCCAATAGATGTTAAATACAAAACATGACCTACATAATCCAATCAACTAGTAACTAGGTAAGAATCAAGACTTGATAAGGAAGAAAATTCTATCACATATGCAAATCAATGACATAAATACACTATACCAGCACTTTGGAGTCTAAAATTGTTCCTTCAATTAATATAAAAATGTTACACAACACAAATTTTTGGTAGAGTATGGTCTTGCAAAAAAGAGGATACAAATCAAGACTGAAAAGCCAACTTATATAGAAAAACATACACAAGCCAAAGATTGGCACTGAAAATAGAAGAGGAGATTAAATCCCACATCATTTCGAGTCCAATTATATCTATCTAAAGATAATAAGACCTCTAAAAATAATATTTTTTTGTATTATGCCTTGACTGAAAAGCTCTTTGGCATTGAAAATGGACGATGGGCTCATCTTGGACTAATCTGCCCCATATATGAAATCTATGCCAAATTTGGATGTCTTAACTCAATCTTGAACTAATTTGAGACTGAGTTGGAATGTGAGAATGTCCTTTATCACTTTGAATGCATGATTGGATGTGGCACTTGATATCCAGTCAACTAGAACTCAAGACTAGTCAACCTCTAATGAACCTTTCCTTACATGAAAACTATGCCACACCTTGAATGGAGAACTCCACTTGAACTAGCTGGAAGCATTTAAAAGATTTGTATTACATGAAAACCAAAGAGAAGCATGACTTCTCAACTTGTCAACTCAAGTGCAAGACTAGTCAACTTTATCTCATCTCCACTTGCATGAAAAAGCTCTTTGACAACTGAAGCGTGCATGAAAAATCCATGTCAACTCTTTGAAATTCCTTGGTCTCTTATTCTTATGATCTTCATTTTTGCATGTATTACTCTAGGATATTTCTTCATTTGCATGTAGGATTTTTACTTCTATCCCTGTTGATTTTTATCGAATTATGTTATAACGGGCGTTTGTCCTTCAAATAATTTGTCCTTTGACTTTTCTCACTTTTGTCGTTGTCTATTCACTTTGGAATTTTCTCTTCAGAATTTTATCTTTGGACAAATTATCCATGGTTAATTTCTTTGAATATTATTCTCTTGAGAATTTTGAAACGAAATCTTCGCTAGTAAGTCTTTCAAAGGAATTCTTTTAGACCATTTGTTTGAAAGCATTATTTCAAACTTTTTGTCTGCAACTTTCATCTTTGTATTTTTCTTTCTTTCAGCATTTTCCTCTTGTTTATTTCCTTCAAACAAATTATTTTAAGGAATTATTTTGGGCTTCGAACCATTTCCTTCTTGCGGGTAAGTTTGTTGAATGAATTCTTTCAAATAATTTATTTGAAAGAATTCTTTTAGATTTTTGTTTGTGTCTTTCAAGCTTTTCCTTTCTGAAGGAAATCCTTTAGAAATATGTGAAGTGTCTTTGCCCTTTTGAAATGCCCTTTTAGATTTTCTAGTGACCCTTTAGATAAATTGAAAATAACCCTTCGAAGATGCAAGTGTTCCTTCAACATTATTGTAAAGTCCACTTACCCTTTGGAATTTTGTGAAATGTCCCTTTGGATTTTCTATTAAGTGCCTTTTCTCCTTGCAAAGAACCTTCCTACAGGGGACATACCCTTTGGAAGAAATGAAAGCAACCCTTCAAAATTATGTAAAAGTCCTTTTGACAAGAAAAGAACCCTTTGGAAAATATGAAATGCACCCCTCAGATTATCTTGCTTTGTCCACTTGCCCTTATGAAAATGCCTTTTTCAAAGGGAAAGAACCCTTCAAAAATCTAGATATGGTCATTGGAACTTTTAGAAAAGACATTTTTTCCAAAGGGAATGAACCCTTCAGAATATTTGAAATGGACCTTCTGAAAGGTAAAAGACTTTATGAAATGATCTTTTGTCCTTTAAAATTTTGAAAATGCACCTTCGGGTTTGTGAAAAATAACCTTTCTAAAGAGAAAAAGACCTTCAGACTTTTGTAAATTGTCCCTAGGAACTTGGGAATGGTCTTTCAAGAAAATGAAATAAAACCCTTTGAAAATTTTGTTTCAAAAAATACTTCAGAGAAAAAGTCTGAAAGAATTTAGCAAATGACAAAACCTAAAACAATTCCTTCTGAAAGAAATAAGTGTTGTTCTTTTGTCGTAAGTTCTTTGTGGAAAACTTCTGTCAAAGGAAAACTTGAATTCCAACACTTGGCCCAAAGGTCAAATATGTATACACATTGGCCTCTTTTGGACCTATCCCTAGAATTGATCTAAACACCTCAAAAAACTACTTGGATCCTTCCACTGCAATGACATAAAAGCTTCGAATGATAAGGGTGGCAATTTGACCTGTGGGGTCAAAATTGTCAACAAGAATCATGCCTAAGTTCACTACTAATCAAACAAGTATTCCATATGAAAGATACAACCAAAAACTTACATATTTTCTTCTCATCAAACCAAACTCTATGGTAAGTTTTGTGATATAATCATTAAGATTGCCCAAGATGAAAGGATCAAATGTATTAGTGATATTTAGGTTCTTGATATTACAATAAACTATTTATGTTAACAGGAAGTGAATGGTCTAAATCTACTGGTGATTTTGTTGGAAAATATGTAACTTGGGTCCCTATAGGCAATGAAATCGCATTCATGCATAAAGAATATTGGAATGGCACATACATTGAGCCTATCCCAACCAATGTTTCCTTCATTGAAACTGGGATTGAAACTTATGGTATTATTACATTAGATGAATTAGGTTAGTAACATGTGAGTATAGTTCCTAAGGAGACTATTTGGTCTTTATATTTCAATGATGTTGGTTCTCAACATTGAAATGAGGCAGGGTTTATTCTTATCTCTACCATTGGAAAAATATTCAAGTATGCCTATTAGTTCTCATTTGAAAACACTAATAATATAGCTAAATTTAATTTTCTTGTCTTAGTCTTGAAAAATAAATTACATTAAATATTAAACACTTAGAGGTCTTTGATTATTCCAAGTTAGTCATTAGGAAAGTTAGAAATATCTATAAAATGAAATAATCACACTTACATAACTACACAATTTTTTTTGGTTTATTATGGAAAATTTTAAATCCTTCAATATATCCCATATACATGTTGATAACCTTATTGTTTATGATTCTAACCCAACTTTAAGTGTTATTGCACCTATTGTTGATTAAATTTAAACCTAAAATACCTAATTTTGAAAATAGTTGGCCCATTTTTTATTATGATGAACATATTGGTAGTTTTATTCAAGGAAATTAATTTGAACTAGTGATTATTTTCTTATTTACAATGATTAATTTTTTTTTAGTGGAAATAAACTTCCTCTTGGTCTTGTCAGCCTAAAATTCATGATTATTCCTCGTGACCAGCCTAAAATTTACCGTATTAAAAATACATCAAGATTAATCATAGGTGAAACCATTCCAATAGAATTAGGTCCAAAGGAATATCCTAAACATGTTTACGTAGGTATTTGATGTACATCTAAATAAAATGTCTTATTGATAAAAATAAATTAATTAATTAATGATCTCTTGACTTGTATTACAAAGGTATTAAGGATTATGATATTGCAATCATTCAACATGACATTATTATAAAGCATGGTATAAGGCCTAAATAGCAAAAACCTTTCAGACTCATCCCCTTGTTGTAATACACCATCACCAAAAAGGTAGATAAAATGTTAGATGATGTGTCATCTATCTATACAAGTATTTTGACTGGGTATCTAATTTTGTTCTTGTACGAAAAATAATGATGAATTAATATTTTTCTTTTGCCAAATCTTTATAAAAATTGGTTGTGTGACAATTAATGGTCATTTTTTTTAGTTTTTTAATATTTTTCATGTTTTTTTTTACTCAAAAGGGGTAAAAATTTATTAAGCACCAAAGAAGAAGACAATTACAAGATTTTCTCCTGATCCACCATTTGGACCAGCTCATGACACATATTCGCGGGAAGCCTATCCAGCTCCGTGATGTTCCAAGAAGTCCCGTTCTCCGAGGCCCACTTGGCCAGCATGTCCGCCACACCATTCCACTCACGTGGGATGTGTTGAAAGGAAATCGACTTTAAGGACTGACTAATTTGCCTAATCTGTTGAATAATGACTCTTAAATTCCACTCAACCTTATCAGGATTATCCTTATTTAACAGATTAATTATAACTTGTGAATTCGACTCACAAATGACATTGAGATAACCGTGAACACAACATTTTTTCACAGCCTCCAGAATAGCCTCGGCCTCCATCTGATTATTCGTATTACAGCCTCTGTAAATGGAGAATAAAAATTGAATGTTACCTGAGCTATCACGCCCAATTCCTCCAATTCCAGCCAAACCTGGGTTGCCGCGAGAGGATCCATCAGTATTTATTTTAAAAACCCCATCCACAGTAATATTTTTCATGTTATTAGTATTGGTTTTCTTCCTTTTATTTCTTTCTATTTTTCTATTTTTTGTTGTTGTTTCCTTTCATGTCCTTGTTTTTCTAGTTGTTTCTCTTTGTATAACTCAGTAAACCTCAATTTATAATTATATAAGTATTCTTTATATGGGCAAACTAGAAAGATGCAAAGCATGATTATATGTATTCTACATTCAATCAATTATTTTATTTCTTAGACCTATTTCAATAATCAATTAGTAAATAGTTAATAATGGGTATTAGTTATTGGAAATATCACTTTTATTTCAAAAACAATCTTATGGGTTGTGGTAAAATTTTCCATCCATCTTGTACTTCCCTATGATTCATTTCCAATACTTTGTGTCAAGATAACAAAACAATACATCCCTTCTTACATAAATCACTAAAGGGTTTGCACTTAGTAACTTCTGAAACAATTGACTTATATTTCACTTCCATGTTAAAATTTCTCAAATGTCTTTATTGCAACCTATTATTATGTTTAAAATTACTTCTTAAGGTCTCTAGCATTATCATGAAATTTTGTGCTCTATGTTAAAAACTTTTAATTAATGAATTTTTTCTATAATCTCATTGTTGTACCTTGTACTTAACATTTACACCATATGTTTTGGGATTCAAAATTAATAATTACTTGCACTTGTTAATACCTAATTCTTTATGATTGTTTTTCACTTCACATTTGATTGATTTTAATTTGTGATCTATATGTGAAAAATGCATGCTAAGTCACCTTTTCAGTTATCCCATTATTTGATTTGAAATTGAATAAAAAGGTATTTATTGTTGGTCTTAACATCACTAGAATGGTGAAAAAAATATTATGCATGAGTCTTTGATCTTGTTGACTTGTTATACTTTAAATTTAAAAAACATAGGGTGCTCTTTAAATAATTTTAAATAGCAATGACGCAATCTCGATCAAAACCATAAACAAAATGGCATTTGAATACTATAGCAATAAATTCACTTTCTTCATATAAATATTGAAAAAATCGGTCTTCATTTAGCATTTAAAAGATTGTATACACATGAAATGTTATATTTCTCCAATTAATTCACCCAAAATCTAATGTTATTGATGTTATATTACTATTATAGAGTAATCAATTATGAAGCAATCAATTGTGGAGCTAATTCATACAACTTGACTCTACAATTACATATGTTCTAAGAATAATTTAATGGTTTGAAATGTTTTTAAATGACATATAATATCTAAAGTCTACATGAAAATTTTATTGGCATATTCAACTAATATTATGATTGGTGACCACCTTTGAATGACTTTGAGATATTTATATAACTTCAAACTATGAGAAATAAAGGTTTTTTAAATTAACCACTATTTGGTGATAGACGTGTTACTAATGGAGATTTGATGCATCATGATTTCCAATGTTTAATTATTACATCATAAGTTTATTTTAAGAGCTATCAAAATATTATTTAATAGCCTTAACCAATTTTGTGTTCACTGCTATTAATGGGAAAGGCACTGCATGTGCCTACACTCACTAGAAATGGCCTCTTTTCAGAAAATCCTTATCATGCATTTAATGTATCTTGGTTTTTGGATTACTTGTTTATTTTTCATCCTTATTCTTTGTTCATTTTCATTTGGTAACATTTTTTTGGAAAGTTGGAAGTGTATGTGAAACCTTGCTAGATTGTTTTTTAGAGCATAATGAAGCTGGTAAAGTGGATTTCAAGGAACAAAACCTTCAAGTGAACATTTTATTATGTTTATCAGGTAATATATTTCACTCTTTCATATTTTGAGAAAATAATTAATGGAGATATTTTATGGGTTTTCATAATAATCTATTAAAGTTACATGAATAAACAATAGGTTGTGATTTCAAACTTGCATGCAATGATTTCAAACTGAGTCAACTTTTTATAATTGAATAATGAAAGTCCATGAGTTTTTTTATTATTGGAAATATTTTTACTTCAGTTATCATGGAGAAACAAATAGTTTTGATATCTATGGGTTTCAATTTAAAGATTCTTGGCAATATTTCATAAATGATTGATTGCATTATTGACAACTTGCATGAAAATACTAACTTTGTTGATGCAAAAATCTTTGTTTTGAATGGAAGAATAAACAACACTTGACAGTGATAATGTGGTTTTATAAATCTCAAAACCTTTTTTTTTTGGTTGTAGATATTTATTTTATCCCTTTAGTTAAAGGAACTTCGTAAGAGATATATCATGGGTTTGTTTTAGTACATAATGGTTTTTAATAAAGTTCTAGGCCAAGTTTATTTTCTCTACTTATTTCTTATTACTCTAAGCCATTATTGTAAACAAAATAGTCTTGTTTTTGGTATTTTAATCACTTTAAAAGATTCATTTGGGTCTCAAAGAATATTAAAATGCTATTATGTGTGCTTGTTAACAAAACACTAGGTTTGAATATGAAGATTTAGTCAACTCTTGTCTTTCATTTGTAATAAATGGCTTCAATTTTACCAGCAAGTTAAAGTAATAATGATTTATTTCTCATTTTTTCTTCAATATTTATGGATTTTTCTGAGTTCTTTGTTCAATCCATTTGTTATAAATATTGCATTAAAAATTTTCATTCCAACTATGCATTTAAAAGAGAATAATTACACTAGGGTTTTGGTTTTACATAAATGTTTTCTTTCAAACTGTCAAAATGATAAGGCAAAATGTTTAATTTTTTTTTGAACATGAAATGCATATAATATTCTTGATTTGATTAAAACAAAGACAATCTTGCTTGAGATGATTCTTTGATACATTTTTTCAAAATTTTCAATGCAATAAAATGACTTTACTGCTAAAATCATTGAAAGTGAATTACTGTACACTTGGTGTGGGAAGCCTGTAAGGTGTGGAAGCGTGTGGCGTCTCTTCATTTTAATTTATTTCTAGAAGAGTATTAATACAATTGGGTAATGTCTCTCATATTCTGTGTTACTTCTGAATTCTAGTTACTTGTTACTTCTGGTTCTGTTTCCTGGATCCTTCCTGCTCTACAGTGAGCAACGAGTATAAAGAAGAGGAACAACGAATTTGAGGCTTACTTACCCTTTCAATCCTCCATATGGGCATTTGAGACTCCTTGACAGCTTGTTATCCGCCCAAAATCTGTTCCAATGATCGACCTCGGTCACCACACAGTCTGCATCTGACCAACGTCAGTTCCATGCGACTGTCCAGGTCACCGACACCGGTTTTCCTACCGACATCAGTTTCCACCTGCCTAAAACCACCGACTTTGCCTATCTACACATGACCGACATTGGTGCCTGTCTGTTCGATGCCAGTTTCCCATAACTGACGTCGATACCTGTATTTGCCTGTGAGTGATGACTTTTTACTCGTGAGCTTACTTTGAATCAAAACCCTGTCCAAACTGCCCTACTCAGAGATATCTAGTCCCATCCACTAATCTTTGTCAGTCATTTCCTCCAATAACACCAAGGCTTTCCAGTTCTTAAGTTTATCAAATACATCAGTCTTCCTTTTCCTGCAATAAATCCAATCCTTTCTTGTAGCATCCCACTGCTTGCAGAAATCTCAGTCTATGCTCTCCAAAGCTGAACTCTTACCATTTGACTTAAGAACATCCATTCCCTTCTCACTTATGTGACCAAGCCTAGAAAGCCACACCTGTGCAATAGAAGTGGAATCAGTAATACAAGCAGGTAGATAAAGAGTACCTACTTTCTTACCACATGCTAATTCAAGTGCATCCTTGGTAACATTCCAAGAATCTACTGTGAGAGTTCCTGTGCATCTCTCATCTCCCAACTTTCCTGAAGCAATTAGCCGCATCTTCAAGATTGGGACCTGCATGACCTTCTTCAACACCCATGTGTTGGTTGCCTGTAATTTCAGCCGCACTTCCCCTTTGCCAATACTTTGACAAGGCTCACCAACCCCTCTATTTGGGGCTGCATGGAAAGAGGCAATAGAATCTATAAACCAAGATTCTACTTTATCCAAGGAACATCCCAGAGCATCCTGTGCAACAACCCCTGCAACATATGCTTCTTCAGTTCTTTCATGCTGATCCACTATCAACCAACAATATTTCTTTACCTGCTCTTTCTTTCCATAACACCGTAATTGACCATTCGTGCTTTTCAATTCCTCCATTCTTAGTGTACTTTCTTCTACCATTGCTATACTCCCACTCAATCAAAAACCCTTGAGAGTGACCTATAATCAAACACAAACCTACTCCCTACAACCTTAGCTCTGATACCACTTTGTTAGGAATCTAGAACAACAAACATGCTCTGACTCCACTGTTAGGATCTAGGAAGCACAATTGACCATGTACAAGCAACTTAACATGCAGAATTAAACCAGAAATAACAAGTAACTAGAATTCAGAAATAACACAGAATATGAGAGAATACCCAAATGTATTAATACTCTTCCAAAAAGAAATTACAATGAAGAGATGCCACACTCTTCCACACCTTACAGGCTTCCCACACCAAGTGTATAGTAATTCACTTTTAAGAGCTCACTCTCTCTCTTACGATCCCAACACACAACTCAAACACAGAGTTGGTGTTCACCTCCAACCAGCCAGTATCACTACTACCAGTACCACCAGTCAGTATCACTACCGCCAGTACACAAGTGCTCCACGCACTCCAAATTTGAGTACACACCATACTCCAAGTACACAACGTACTCCAAGTAGATCTCCCTGATCTTGCACCTCTCTGTGTTGCCCGTCACCTTTGACCTTGCTACCCTGCAGATCCACCTTAGACCTTACACACATAAACACCTGTAAATCAACTGATCTTACTTACCACATGTAGATCTCCTAACCTAGCCTTGCACACCTACCGACCAAGATCATACACACATGAAGAACCCTTCTGATTCTCCAAACCAGCACCCCTGTGGATCTTTTACCAGACCTTGCAACAACCTGCAAATCTCCCTGATCATACACACTTGGGACTGTGGCACTAGGAGGAACACACCTCGCTCTCTTCCCTCTGAAGGAGTTAACCTTGCTCTTACTCAACTAGCACACTTTACAATATAGCCCATGAGTCTATTATATAAATCCCATGCAAACAATAATTAGACATCTAATTACAATAATTAGATCCGCAGCTCCAAGACTAAAATTAGCCTTTTACATGCAAACAACCGGTTCATTAACAAAATGTCCATAACACTCGCAGTTCTAAACCACACAAGTGACCAACGTCGGTCCCTGTCTGGCTGGAGATGACCGACGTCGACCGATCCTGACCGATGTCGGTTGCTCTGCTCACTGGATATGACCGACGTCGGTTGATCAGACTGACATCGATTGCTCTGCAACTCAGCAACCTCTCAACAACCTCCTCCATGTCTGCATCAGTGAAGCTTTTAGCTCCACAACCTAACAATCATAAGGTTGTTTTTATTTTGAATACGTTCTTTGAGTTCATTGAAAGAAAATTATTTATTTAAACATAGTCATTCAAGTGAAGCATAATTTTAGGTACACAATTTCTACATGTTTGGTAAAAATTTTGGGATAAGATGTTCTCTACTTATATGACAATTTATTTCCATTATTGAATCAATTACTTTGCATCATTTAGGGTGTTTTTAGTAAATGTTCTTATAACATTTGATGACTTCTCAAAAGTTACATATAAACAAGACTAAGCTAATTATAACCTTTTATAAAAAAAAATCAAATTTTATAATAATGTTTTAATGTTTAGTTATAAGTTGGATAGGTGATTTTTTATTCAAATTTATACATGATGATCTAATTTTACGAAATTAATAAGTGAAAGGCCTTGTGGAATTTTCATAGTCTTTTGAAAATGTTGAACTCAAAATAATCAGTTTGAATTTATCAGTTTGCTCAATAATAATGTTAATTTTGAAATCTTCCATTCATTTTAGTATGAATCTTTTGCATTAGACATACACAGGCATAGTCCTTTCATTTAGATGATAAATTCTAACAATAAAAAGGAAATGGTTGAATGAAATTCATTACATAAAAAGTTGATTTCAATTTCCTATCAGTTTGCAATGTAATTCAATTTTAAGAATGATGTTTCAAGATTACCTTTGTACTTGTAAAAATGAATGGTTTTAGTTTGAATTGATTTTCATTTTACCTAGTACATGATGATAATATAGTGGTATTTGTGATGCATATGTCAGAATTTTTAGTCTATTTAAAATTTCTTCAAAATTATAATGTGATGAATGTTTTGATTGATTGATATATGCCTTATAATCTTTTTTCTTTCCAATTACGAATAAAAATATATAGATGGAATCAAGCATCACATAGCTCTAGGAGGCATAATGACTAGAATAAAAGTAACTAATAAGACAAAATTGTACCACTTAAATGTGGCACTTATCAAGGTAGATATTTGAGGGATTGAAGGGTTGTTAGCACATTTACGATTGGTTTTAGCCATGACACTCGAGTATCCTTGAATTTTGATGCCAATGACCCTATTTTTTAGGATGTTCTGAGAATTGTGACTCATAATGCTTTCATTTATCATGGTAATTATTCTTGGCAAGCCCCTCAAGGAAACAATTGGTAGACTCGTCCTTTTGGACACAGTTCACTAACTTTTCCTTCTCACTAGATATCTTATGTAACTAATGAGACTATTATACTTACAAACCCTCTACCTCAAAGCAATGTTTTACTTCAATTATAATCCTCTCATGCCACTATTATGAAAAACAATATTGCTTCTACAAGTTATAAACATGTTAGTCTCCCTTTCCTCTTGCTTATAATAATGCACATAATGAAGAAGATTAAGTAGGAAGTAGATGATGAATAAAGAGGGTTAACTAGTATTGAAATGCTTGAAAGACCCTTTAAATATATAGAATATCATAATGAGCAGGGATTTCCATTAATTTAGTATCATTAGATGAATAAAAATCAAAATGATGATGTTATTTTGTTAAGTTTGATTATACTTTCAAATACATGACTTATGTAGTTTTAGATTATTTGGTGGTAGCTTAGATATTTTTTTCAATATTTACAGAATTTTTAAAATTACTCTTTGGTGTTTTTTTTCAATAGTATTATGATCATGGCTTCAAATGTTTTCAGATTTTGATAGTATATAGTGTTGGTGAATATATTTTAAGATTGTTGTTTATTGAAGTTTTACTGTGTATTCATTAGTTTAATTTTGCTTTAGCTGACTTGTTCATTAAATTTTATTAATATTTTATTTGAGATATAAATGATAAAGTATACTCTTGATAAAAATTATAGATTTAGTGATTGGTTGCTTATTGCAAATGGAAAATTAGAATATTATGCTTGTAGTTAAGTGAAAAGTGAAATTATATATATTAAAGAATACTAAATAGATTTATTGATTGCTTAGAATTTAGTATATGTGTTATTTGACTTCACGATTTATTCAATTAGAAATTAATAAATTTGTTAAGTGAAGTGTAGAGGGCCCTTACCCATGAGAACATTTGTGTTTTTTATTTTATTATAGATATATTCTTTAATATTTGTTTTCAAGTTCACTTTATAAAATGACTTATAAGATATATTCCAAATTTATAAAATTTAATTAACTTTTAGTAAAGCTACAACTAACTTTATTATAACTGAATTTAACAATCAGTTACTTTAACACTAAACTTTATGGAAAATATTTGAATGATATTATTCAAACAGAAGTCATATAGGTATAAGAGCTCTAATTGATATTTCATACTACATTTTTATTTAGTTTAACAATATTTTAAATCGGTTATTGATTCTAACGAAACCAAAAAACACTTTCTTTTATGATGAAGTTCCTTGCTTAGTATAATTAGGTATATCCAATTTTATTATATATTTATGAATCAATTATCTGAAAATGGTCAAGAATTTAATCTTTTCATGGCTGAAAAATAATGTGTCACATGCACCTGGATCACATCTATACTTTTCCTAAAAAATAATGAATATTTCATGCATTATATGATGGATTATTAGTTCACATGGGTGTGTAATATATTATTATTGTAGTATAAATTTATAATCAATCATGAAATATTTTGATTTCTAATAAAACAATTCTTTAATTATGCACAACTCGACTTAAACTTATTTTATCTTATGTTTTTGTTAATAAATTTAACTTCTAATTTATGTACTTTTATTTTTCATTAGTTGTTAGTTGATCTTTTCTGTTAGTTTTTGTAGTGAGTAATAGTCTAACTTATTTTTTTATTTGCATATACTTATTTCTCATCATATTCTAACTAATTGTGTGATGTTGTAATATTGTTTAATTTCTATTTTGTTGCTGTTATTTTCCAATTTTCTTTGTTTTGTTGATGGGATTGGTTGTTCAAAATATTTAGAGAGTTAAGGTAGAATAATATATATTGAGACAATGAAAGGAGAATATTAAAAATCTATAGTAATCAAAGTATTTGACCCTCTAATAGTAATCCTCTTCCATACTATTTTCTCTCATGGATAAGACCAATTACATATTTTGAAATAAAGCATACAAAAGATAATCAAATATTAAATTAGACATGCTTTGGATTATTATTGTCTTCTATATGATTATTATTGTATTTTCTAAATATAATTTCATAAGTGATCAAAATAATTATTGTTTCATATTTGATTATTTATTTACTTTCTAAATTAGAATTTGATTTACTTTTAAAATATTATTAGGTTCCACAAGTTTTTTTAAGTCTACTTGAGAGATTATAAACTTCAACACTTTTCAATTAAAATACCACTTTTGCATGCCTAAATATTAATTTTAGTCAATAAGTCCCTACAATCAGAATGGTACATTCTATTTTGACCTTCATGATAGGCGATTGAGTTTATCGATTAATATTACAAATTTCATTGTCAACACTTTCCTTGTGGTTTTAAATCCCTACATGGACAGGGACAAAACCAATTAATGAACAATAGGAAAATAATAAATGCAATAAATTGAAGAGAAATAAAAGTTATCTTCCCATGAGTGTAGTTGGGGACACCACACCTTGTGATTTAATAAGTATTTTTACACCCTTTATGTCCCATTATAATACAATAAGAAGTAATACCTTTTTGCATAGATATGTATAAATAATTTAGTTTGGGGTAATGATGAGGCCCAAAAATTGCCCTCATCCTATAACTTAGTCTTTCTTAAATACCTCATTTGTTTTGTTACCTATACTATTTTTTAATTATATTATGTTGATATATGCAAACATGATATAGATAATGTAAATGCATGTCCTTTTATTTCAAATGCGTTATCTCTAGACAAACTAGTATGATTTAATAATATAAATATTTTTGGTATCTCTAAAGATAAATAAAATGTAGAGTTTCCTTGTTTTCCATTATTATCTTTATGGATAATTAACACATGTAATTATAATGGAGGAGTCACCCACAACCACTTGCTTATTATATGATGATTAGACACCATTATCCCATAGCAACTTCTTGTGTTAGCCCATAGCAATGGCTACAAGTGGCCATTTTACTAAGTTGCATGCAATTAAAACATGTTGTTATGTGTTACACTCTAACCACCCATATAAACACAATGGTCCATCAAAAACAAGGTATAAAGGATGATTTCTAGTTGGATATTGTTACATGATATATGTTAACCTATTCATTCCATTGTATTACTTTTTGTTACCTACATTCTAAATATGGCTATGATTAGTCTTTGCCACCATTAGTCATCAGTCATTAATAATTAAGTTTTCATATCAATAGAGTAAATCAAGAGTGTTAAAATTGATCTTGTATAAATTCCTTCTTGACTATAGCTCCCTTGTAATTAATATCACTACATTTGAGGTAATCTTATCTTAAACAAGGAATGGGTTTGAGCTCCAGTACAACCAAGGCAAGGCACACTCGTGAGGATTTGTGGTGAAAAATCCCATCCATTAGATTAGTATTTTGGTTTTATGAGTATTTATATTACAATCAACTAACATAAGTGTGAGTCTTTATTTCACTGATGTATATATATTGATTCTATAGTTAACTTTAGTGTTTTCCTAAATCGCTTACTTTAATTTTATTCAAGAGGAGTAAGTGTTAGTTTTTTATGCAAACATGAATTTTATTTATGTAATTGTGGTTCAACATCACAAAGAAACTTCTAATCCTAGTTTTCATTTCAATTTTAATCCACATTTCCTCTACAAGTATTTCAATTCAATCTTTGATTTCCAATGTGTGTATTTACCTTCAATGGAAGTACATTGAAAAGTGTGTATTAATCCTATTTTCAATTCCCTATTGGTAACATTAGCTTCTTATTCATCTAAATGTACTTAGTATGTGCAGTGCATATAATTCTTACCCCTTAATAAAACATAAGTCTCTAGATTTTACATTTAAATGTATTCAACTACAATCATCCAAGAGGAGCTAAAGGCTAAAGAGATAATTTAGAGGTAGATTTTGGAACCAAGTCAAGGGCTTAACCTATAAGGTACAAGAAAAGAGCTTGAGAATTATCTCATCATCAAGTTCCCAATCCATAAACACCATCATAAAGGTATTAATAATCGACTAGTGTTCTTATTTATAATGAACTTGGGGAGCTTAGGTAGAAGAGTATGAAGGGTAATAAATCACATGTGAGGATTTAAAGGGTTTATTCAAAAGTCCTTGTAAGAATGGGTAATGGTTGGGATTTAATGACCACCTTCAGGGGCATTATAGAAGTCTGCATACTTCCTATAGTATTAGGGATTGGCATATTGATGGGATTAAGAAGGGTGTTTATATAATTCAAGTATTCCCCATTGATCCACAATATATAAATAGAAAAGTGTTTGCTTGAATTACATTCATGACCAAAATTTTATCCATTTGTATCTCAAAGTGACATAGAATGCCTAATATTATTCTCATAGTGTCATATAATGTCTCTCAACTGCTCAATCCAATAAATCTAATCAATTTGACCCATATAATTTATCTTAGAATGTCACATAATATCCCAATGTTTCTCATAATTATGTAGAATGTCCCACATGTGCCTTAATATGTCCAATCTAAATTACATATTTTGACCCTTAGTGTTGACTATCTATCTATCATGCTCTAAATCTCTAAGAAAACCCCACTATATGCCCCACTTTTGATATGAGGGATGAAGCTTATAAATCACTCATCTCAAAATAAAGAGTTATGCACACTATGTGTTATATATAAAAATGTAACCATGTAAAGTATTGATATAAACATGATAAGATATGTCAACATAGATAGATTTCATCATTTAAGCATGTATGAACATATAATCGAAGGCAAGGGGCATACAAGTGTAATGAAAAATAGATACATAAATTAGGCATACAATAATAAGAATCACAATTGATATGTAATAAAATCATGCCATGGCACACAATATAATTATGTGTGATAGAAATCATGACATCAAGCTTAGCAACAGTCATATATGTAACCACACATAACAAAATATCATGATCATAAAGCACATAAGCACTCACAAAACATCTTGACTTTGATTTGATTATAACTTGACATGAATATGACATGGCCATGACATGAAATATAGGATCCTCTGACACAACTAATGCATGATGTGATAATACATAATAAATGTACTCATGAAACATGTAATACAACACACATTAATGATCACACATCATAATAATCATTAACATCAAGCACACGTGGAACAAGCAATTAATGTCATCATCTAGTATATCAAAGCACAATATCCATAGGTAATAACAATCTATAAAGTATAAATAAGATAAATTCATGTATAACAATCTTCTATGATAAATGGACTAGTATAAAAAGATATAACCTGATAAGTGTGACAATATTCCCCTAACGCAGGAGAGTGTGTAATGTAGAAAGGTACCCTATAGGTGTAAATAATGCCATGCATTTATGTGTTCATGTATCATACATAAATTTTATGTCATGCATCTTACTCATGTATACCATTAAAAACATGTGAATAAAAAATGGATGTGTAATTTAACATGTATACGATAGATAACATTCATCAATCATGTATACTAGTAAATCATGTCATGCATACGGCATGGTTTTTTTTTTTTTGAATATTTGATGTTATAAAAAAAATGTTTAATTTTTTTATGTTTTTGAATTTTAAAATGTCCCTACTAACCTATAATCCCATAAATATGATGCTCTCTTGTAGGTTTTGAATCAATTGGTGTTAATGTCACTCACCATGTGCGAGGAGTAACATATGTATCCTTATTTGAAACAAATAAATGATTATGCATTGCAAAATATCCAACATTTACATAATAATGAACATGATCATGTATACATTGCATAGCTCTTGTAATCATAATAACTTGTGGACTTCATTGCATACCAAGAGAACATGTTAGTGTTTATTTCAAAATACATGCACAATATTTATGTAGAACTATAATAATATGTGATAGAGTAGATAATGTATTTTGAATTAAAATATATCACTAATTTAATATATGTTGGAGGATCAATCTTTGAGGAAGATCAATCACATGTCTTTTATTTTACCTAATAGGATGAATATGTACAAGTTATGTGTGCTAAGATGTTAAGGAGTTGGTAGATTAATGGGGTACTCATATGGAATACCCAAAATTGTAACCGCTCAGCTTATAAAGATATAATTTAAGATTTTATGTAATAATGATGCAATTGCACATATCTTATGTGTCCATGGACATCTTAATAGCATATTTAATGCCCCAGTATTAGGAAAAACTAATAACTAAGTATCAATAGCTCTAGGCCTTACCATAAGTGGTAACACAACACCTCCAAAAGGTTTTGCCATTTTAGCATATTTAATGTCATGGCATTGTGAAATATTAAGAACTAAGTAGTGATATTTTTAGGCCCTACCATAAGTGGTAACACAATGCCCCCAAAAGGTTTTATCATTTTCCATAGAATCCTTTTACCATAGTTATTATATCAATAAAATCTCAACACATGTATTCAAGGACTAATATATTCTATGGTGATCATATTTTTTCTTGACCCATTATCAACCATAAATTTATGTGTAAGACCTGAGTCAATGTAAGTATGTATAAACAAAGGTGCATTGGTAGAATCATCATCAATAATATTATGGTCATCAAATGTGATTGTAGGTCATTATACTTGTGTATATTTAAGTGTACCAAGAAGACCTTATATAATATTAACCTCCTCAGTTCCATAAGTACAAGAAGTTAGATGAAGATGTGCATTATGAGTCATATATATCTAAGGATTAGCCTTGGTTTCTTATGTCATGTGTTTTGGAAATGGATCCAAAAATATTTTGAGAGTTATATTGGTTGTGCAACATAATCATTATTAGGTGTTTTGTCATCATCTATATCAAAAATATTTTTATAAATTAAATATTGTACCTTATGTCTCAAATCATAACATCTATTAGTAGAATTTTGTACACCTTTATGTCGATCAAAATATGCATTGATATTGAACCTCTTAGGTTGTGCCTTTTTCATATACACCTCTATTGGTGGAGGGAGGGATATTAGATTACACACTAGTAAGCTTTGTAACACCTTATGAAGAGGTTATAATAATCATGTAAATTTCCTCCTTTGAGCAGTTGAAAGGACGAGCCTATTGATAGGTTTCGAAACTACAATAACTTGCTTTTCTATTTATCAATATAAAATTATGGTTGAATTAGATGAGCATTTTTTATTTTATGATTTTATAGTTTCTATTACATGTTGTCTTCCCTTAATAAATAAAATCACTAACACATATGTAATAAAATGAAACACATCATACACACTCTTTATATTTTTTTTTGTAAATTCAAGCATGACATATGAACAAGAGAAGTTATACATTCAAAATATTATAGATCTTACTCACAAGAAATCTCAAGTGATATTCAATTTTTATTAATTTAATAATTGATCAAAGATGTTACCAATTACCACTAGATGATAAAGGGCATGTATGACTCATTTCATAGATTCTCCTCCTGAGCCTCAAAGTTATAACACTTACCATCCTACTCCTATTATTTACCCAATGCTTATACTAGATTATGGGGTCCACAATTTTAATAACTGATGAGGTAGATCACCATACCATGGAGTAATTTAACACGTTCCTCATCAACCCCCTCCACCTCCCATGAGATAGTAAAATCAATTCAAAGGGTATGATATGATGGATCAACTAAAAATATACCCATACAAAAAATATAGTTTTGGATTTACCAAAAAATGCATTAGTTTATAAGGATATTTTATTTATTTCATTGTGATATAATACCCTTTGTATTGATACACAACTTGTCACTTTTAATTATATTATGAGCACCTTAAATGATACTGAAAAGAATATTACTTTTGAAGATTTAATCACACAAAATATCCCACTTTTTATCCAAGTTAGAATGTAAAATAAAGGAATAAAGAGAGAATTGTTTGATTTTGTATCTAGAGTGAGCATTTGTAGTAGTCCTTTATTATAATAATTGGGTGTCAACATTGATAACATCCAACAAATAGATCAAACTATCATAGGATTCGATGATGTCTCAAGACAAGTCCTTTGAAGGATATCTTTAGATGTAACATTGGGACACAAAATAGTGTCTACCTTATTACATGTTATGCCTAAACAATTGTATTGTAATTTATTATCGGGATGACCATGGATACATATGATGACAATAGTACTATCTACAATACAAAGGTGTCTCAAATTTTGGATACTCATGAATTTTCTAAGAATGATAACCCTTACTGATATAGTAAAATCCAAACATCTCAATCACATTTGGATGATCCAACCATCACTCCTCCTCAATTCATTTCTTGGGATCAAAAGTATGCATATGAAATTGGAGTGTCAAGTAATAATG
The DNA here is from genome assembly GCA_037957365.1 of Torreya grandis. NCBI lineage: Eukaryota > Viridiplantae > Streptophyta > Pinopsida > Cupressales > Taxaceae > Torreya > Torreya grandis. The sequence goes on from JARHVA010000796.1 coordinate 2,106,620, forward strand.
ACAATAAAGTAGATCATGAAAATCTATAAATGGATTAACAAGAATTACATCAAGAATGAAAACAACTTGAGAAATTGAAAATAGCACAAACAAAGGCTCAATTAGAACTCCAAAAATTATAAGAGGAACAAACAAGATTGCATAAAGAACATTTGCAACATAAAAAATTAAAATGCCAAAAGTTACAAATGAAACAACTTGAGAAAGAAAGTTATAAAAAGAACAACAATGACTTTACAAGTGGAACAATAAAAAATACAAAAAGCACATCAAGATAATATGGATCAACAAAATTATATTCTTGATTTACCTTTACTAGTTAATTCAAATAAGTAAAATGGTAATGTTTTATATTATTTTTATATTGATGATGATGAGGCTAATAGGGTTAATATGGCAGCTAATCAAATAAACAAGATAAAATTTTAATCTTTTAAATGAGTATTTATCTCATGATTTATTTACACTCATTGGCCCAGGGTTTTATCATGCTAACTCCAAATCAATTGATATAACTCAACTAAATTTAAAGGGAAAGCATATTCTGGATATGCCTAAATATGATAACATGAACAATTGTTACAATAGTAAAGCTCATATGGAATTTATGATCAATTCAATGAATAATGTGGAAAAAAGAGCTATAAAAGTTTCACAGTTATTACAAATAATGCCACAACAAGATACACGCAAAATAATTTTGTAAATGTTGTTGGATCGTAAACTTATTACATTACTTACTACTAGACATCAATCAGTAGCACATCTTTACATATAGAAGGTGAACCATATTATTCTTATCACATAATCATATGACATGATTAGAATGTTCTAAGATATTATAAGAGAAAATTAAAAAATCCAAACTTAAAGGCATTATTATATTATTAAAAAATCAACAAATATCTCTTCCTACAAAGGTTTAAGAGACATCATCTATAAATATGGCACATATAAAATGTCCTCAATAGGAAGATATGACTAACATAGTATACATAAATGGAGATTATTAAAAACACAATCCCATTGATACAACTACATGGGAAACTATTTGCAATGTTATATGATTATAACAATTCAGACATAATATTAATGAACTACATCATAGTGCAAATTAGCAAAAAACTCTTAGATATATCATATTCCTAATATCTTGTAGACTAAAAGATGTCATTATAAAATGGTTATGGCTCATACACATCGATTATCACTCACATTGAGATGAATATTGTTACAAAAATTCATCACCTTTTAACATGAAGGAAGAATCATTCACATGTCACATGATGGTCACAATGAATAGGATGATGAAATATCTTCACAAGCAATAGATCAAATAGAGCATGCACATTAAGAAGGTGAATAAGTGTATGTCATATACTTACACAATTCTAATATTTTAATTTTAATGAGGATGACTTATTTGATGATTTTTGAAAACATTAAAATAATTCAAAAGAGTAAAATTTTGATTGTACATAGCTTCTTGACTATTCCATCATGTTCTTCTACTACTAGCACATAAGATCAATTCGATCATTTCTTATATCCCTTGGCTCTTACTAATTGTTTGGCCTCTTAGCTCTTCTTTTTCACTTTCTAGATTTGAACAACCTAAAACAATGATCTATTATGCCATATCCTACCATTTACCTTGTTATTTTTATACTTAGCACTAATATAATTATATTTTATATCAAGAACATAATCAACTAGTAAAAGACATGAATGTATGCCACTATTATCCTCAGTTGGTTGATCATGTTGTGTGTAATTTTTCACACAAAAATCAAAATATGGGCACACAGACACTTAATATTTCTAATTTCTAGATATTTCACCTAATTTTAGTATGTAAACAAATGTTTATTCATTATTACATATTGAATTCACCCTAAGTATTATAACCTTTAAATTCATGGATTATTATGGTTATCATTGGATTGTTATTGATTTGATTGAGCTTTTTGTCATTTATGTCATATACTGGTTATGGGATAGTGATAAGTTGAATAGTTTACATGATGTGACAGTTGTATTTTCTTATTTTTATACATTGTAGATGAATATTTATTAGTTATACATCATGAGTTTGATATATATGATGATTAGGACTAACTACCTACTTATCACAAGGTGGATGTAGGATTGATTCTACCCTTAAAGCATGACAAAGGGAGAGCATAATCAAAGAGGATGTCATAAATGCGATGATTGAGGGATGACAAAGGAACTGCTAGCAACCCAACACACACCATAGTAGAATAGTTTAACTAGTTAGTATGTGTTTGAGTGTTTGTGCATTTTTGAAGTGTTTATATTTTTTGTGTATGTTTATGGTAAATCTAATTGAGTTATTTCATCATGATACTACCTACAGTTAAATTTGTATGATGATTTCTTTACGATTGTTGTGTTGACTATGCTTGGGTGAATTGATGCTTAACCAAATAGTATTTGTATTTTTTTAGCTATTTTTCGACTACCTATAGACTAGTAATAATGTCTTTAAAAATGTTTTTGGACATTAAGTTAAATCTATTGATATTCAAGAATATCAATAAAAGTAAAACTATTAAATAAGAATAAAATAAATAAATATATGTATATATATAATCTATATACACCGGTAATTAATTAAAATAAGTTATCTTGTAATAATTAGAATTTATTAATTGATTTAGTTTATCTTTTTAAAGGGATAATTGTTTTAGTTTATTTTTAATTAAGGAAATTTAATATCCTACGAATACTAAAAGCTATGTCCAATGCATGGATCACGTTGAGATTTGAAGGAATAAAATTATCATTTAACAAGTGGACTTATTTGATAATTAACTCGGTCTTGTAAAAATAAATATCACCATGCATGATTTATGAAACAAAGAAAGTTCAAGTTAGGTTATCATGATTAAAGCTCAACTTAAAATAGAAAATAATGTGGATTATTTTTCATGGAAATTGAAAAATACATGGATTAAAATTGGCACATGGAACTTATTAATATGATTTTATTCATGATTTATTTCAGATATTTGTGTATTTAGGTCAAAATTACAAGACAGACTTGCAGGTAGTGATAAAGCCTATTGGCAAGGAAACCTAATTGGTAGGTCAAAGCAATGAAACGGGCCAAATGGAGTTTCGAACCCAATATGAACTTATTAAGGGTATATTATAGGAATGTATAAAGTTTTTCATCAATTTTTTAATATAATAAGGGTTCCTAAGGTTCATAATGGTAACGTTTGGATAGGACAAACCTAATTGCATTAGTTTTCCATTAGGCCTAATGGAGGATTTGGTCCTTATGAGTTATGACCAACTTATGTATTATTTGTATCACTCATTAAACATGTGTATTTATCTATTTAAAACATAATCCAATTATTTTTAGGTCCTTATCTGACCAAGATAGGAGTGAGAAAGAGTCAAGTATAAAATCAAGGCCTAATAAGACTATTTTGACTAGTTAGAGGATTGAGCCATTGAGTGAAGGATATAGTGTTTTTGAGAATATGTTAAGATCTTGAAGATCATTTGGAAGATGATAAAAAAATTCCATGAGTATCTAAATATTTTTTTAGAGGTATTAAGGAAGGTCATTTGACCTATTTCTGCCATAGAGAGGGTTATTTGAGCAAGAAGGCCTAAGAGGTTATTTTAGTGAGAGTGAAGGGTAAAGAGTGAAAAGAAAGGAGGTCATCATTAGTTGAATATTAGAAATAGGTTTTATACGGTAATTATATATCATAGGTGACTTGCTTAGTGCTAAGTTACCTAGGGGATTGGATCCTCCTTGTAAGATAGAGCTTGTAGAAGACTAGTTAAGTTGGTGCTTATCTAGATAGGGGTTGCAACTCCTTGTGAAGTTGGTGCTTTGCTAAATATTGGATCTTGACATTATAATATTTTAGTCCATGTGCATGTTTTAGTGGTTTTTATCCCCAAAGATGGTTTCCCACATATCTCTTGTGTACCCTTATGATATGTTTGTTTAGTTGTTTTCTTTATGCATTAATCTCTTATGTGAATGAATGCTTCTTGGAATGATGAATTGAATTGAATAGTGATTGTTAAGAAAATGATTCACCCCCCACCTATTATTATCTACTTCCAAAATGCACCATGAAAATTTGACATGTGTTTTTACTTAGACTTGGATCTAGGACTAATATTTTGAGGGATATTCAAACATGTATGTCTTTGTGATAATGTTTCAAGTTTGTTAGGATTTGCCAAGATGGGTATAACATTAAGATTGATTTGTATATATAGTCATATATTTTATATTTCAAGTTATTAATAACCCATGAAATGTGTATAGGTTAACCTAATAGAGACTTATTAATTTTAAAAGTATCCATTGAGTGTTCCTAGACTCTACCGATAGAGGTAGACACTTACAGAAAAACTACAACATCCAACTATTGCTAGTATAGTCTTGAGAGTGAAACTTAGTGTTATAAGATATGGATATAGTTTTTTTAGGATTTTTTAAGGTTCTTGCACAAACTAGGGTGATCTTGAATATGTTTCTCTAGTAAATTGGATCAGTTATGATAACAAATGGGTAGATGGATAGGGGAAAGTGTGCACAAGAGCCAAATATGTATGCAAAATCCAAGTATGTAAAAGTTTTACAAAGTTTATAATGCCAAATTTAGGTGTTTATATTTTATTTTATTTTATTTTAGTACTTCCTTATGTAATTATGAAGGTTATGTGGTCTAAAGAATATCTTCATTAAGAGCCCTAACCATGACTGCATCATTGGGTCTAAGTATTATTTACCTTGCAAAATAATTTTGTAGATATGATTATTTTATTCATTAACATCTACACTTTCCACATATTCTGGGCCATGACTCCCACCTAGAGGGATTACAATTGATCCACATTTTGATCTTAGTAGACCAGTCATGTGTATTAAGTTTCCACTATGCCCAATTATATTAAGTTATGTTCTTATGACACGATTTTAAGAAATTTATTGCACTCAAAATATCAATATCAGACATGATTTTGAGTTAAATCAATATCTTGGTGATCCGGACATCTTCATGGTGATGAGTTAGTAAGTTGCATACTCTTAGGAAAAGACTATTTTCTATTGCAAGGGATAAAACAATATTTTATTTGTATAAAAAATTATATTATAATTCCATATTTGAATTCATCTAAAATAAATAGACAAGTTCAAAAAAATGGCACTCAATTTCAAGGTCATATGCATTATGACCCTTAGAAGTCAAATTACTCTAGCTTCGATATCTCTAGGGAGCCTGATCGTTCAAATTTGGAGCTAGGACTCATGGACTATGGAGCCAACCCTAACCATGTGTATTTAAAGTTTTTTTTTATGTTTTAACTTCTCAGTGGTTCATTTTAGTTTCTTGTGGGTTTTTAAGGATGGAAGAGGATAAATATAGACCCTGGTAATCATTAAACAATAATAAGAAGGGAGATAAAGGGAAGTTGGATTCACATCATTTCTTTGGTGAGTTTGAGTCTTAGTTCTTAGTTTCTTATTTATGTTAGTTTTAGATGATTGATTCAGGTGCTGAGAGTGTAGATAAGTGTTTTAAAAGTGTAGAGCATTTGTATATAAGTTTTGGATAGAGTAGTAGTAAAAATTATGTCCATAAAGTCAATTGCTAGTAGTAAGCTTGTATACTTGTTATAGAACATAGTGCAAGGGGAGTGCAAGTTGCCTCACCCACTAGAATTTTCCCCACCTTGGGTTTTTATAGGATAAATTAGTGTGTTTAGATTGTTCTTTGCTCATTCCTTTATTTCACATTTATGTTTAAAACATTGTATATTTAATTTTTTGTATTTGTGCATTTCTATTTTAGCATGTTTAACATCTTCCAATAGTCATAAATCCAATTATTAATTAGATAACTATTTATCATCCATATTGGTGAAGCTTAGAGTGGAATATCCACCTATCTTATAGATTAGTATATTGGTATCATAGTAGGTTAGTGTTTCATAGATTGTGTAGTTTGTTTGGTTATCATTTTACAGATATATGCCTGTTATAAGAGGAACAATTGCTAGTGGAAAAGGTGATTTGGTCTCTTTACAATGAGAGATATCTACAAGAAAGTGGAAGAGATATTTGAGAAGTATGGATTTAGAAGATACCTAAAAATGATGAAGGGAGATTCCACAAATTGGAAGAGGATGTTGCAAGCATATCTCAATCCATGAATGAGCTTGGGAAGATTATGAAGGTTGTCATGACAAAGCTGGGAGTTTCCATAAATACTTCTAAAGTAAGTGAGGAGCTTAACACCTCCAGAAATGAGAAAGAGAAGCCCCAATCTAGCCAAGATACACCTCCATTCAAAGTAGAGGTAAAAAGTGACATTCAACCACATGATGGTGAGGTAAATGCATATAAGCTTGATCATTAGTTAGCCCAACTAGAAGTATACTTTAATTTACATCAAATTAGTGAATATCAATAGATTTATTTTGCAAGGTTGAATCTAGATAGTCATGCTCTATCTTGGTTTGAGAGTTATCTTAATTATTTGGTTGTTAAAAAGATACCATCAATTAGTAAACGGGATGAATTTAAAATTTTGATTAAGTGGCAATTTTATCTTATTTGTTATGAAAAGGAAAGGTTTATTGAATGACAATATTCAAGGCAACGAGAAGGCCAAAGTGTGCAGGTCTATACAAGAGTTTTGGAAAAAGGTGGTCCAAATGGGAAAATATACATTTGATCATGATATGCTCATGAAGTATGTTGGAAGGCTGCATAGTCGAGGCTCATTTTACTTGCCAAGTCAAATGACATAGATGAGGCTTGTTATCAAGCCCACTATCTTTAAATGGATGAGAATAAGGGTTTAGCTTCCTCTTAAAAAAATTATGATGTTCCAAAGAAGATAGGCAGGGTCAAAGCTATTACCATGGTTTCTAAGAAGGATACTCAACAACATTATGGGCATTATGATGTTGATAGCCACTCTAAGGATAAGTGTTGGTAGCTACATCCATAATTGCATCTATTTAAAAATAAGAAGAAGAAGAAGAAAATGCCATGACATTGATTTAAGGAGAAGAGATTCATTATAACACAGATGTGGATGATAATTTATGTTGTACCTCCATGCAGAAAAAACTATGCTTGGATAGTCATAATGCTCAAGACAAAGGTGAACCTTCTAAACTCTTCCACATCAAAGTTCAAATTAAGATGGTCAAAGTTGATGTTCTTTTTTATTCTTCTTCTTAATCAAATTTAATTAGCGAAGAGATAGTAAAAACACTTAGGTTGGAAGTATATGATCATCATAATCCTTATGCACTCAAATGGGTGAAAAAAGGAGTAGAGATAATGATCTCCAAACAATGCAAAGTCAAGTTTGCAATAAATGAACATTTCATTGATGTATTTATTGTAGATGTTGCACCTATTAACATTTGTGGAATAGTTTTTGGCAGTCCCTATATGTATGTTAGAGATGTTATTTTTAGGATGAGGTCTAATCAGTACCATTTGGTTAAGGGTGGAAAAAATACACCATTCACTCATGTGAAGGCAAATCTAATCTCTTTGTGGTGAGTTCCACCCAAGGTAATCAGTTGCTTAATGATAATGGGAAGTTTTATTTCCTTGTTTTGAAATATAAGCAAGAATGTAAAGATACACATAACAGGTCTACTAATAAAGATAATGAGGTGTAGTTGTTATCAGGATGTCTGCTTTCAGATATGGGGCTTCCTCAGCAAGGAAATGAGCCACACAAGGGGCATGAAAGGGTGGAATCAACAGTTCACAAGGCTAATAATTTATTTTAACATATACACCTCCAATTTCAAGATAGGATCAATAATTGAGGAAGTAAATTTCCTCACTATAGAAGTTATTAATCTCTTCAGGACTTAAAAGCCTCAAATTGGTGAGGCATGATCCAAATTTGGATCCTAGTATACTAGTTATGTGTACTAAGTTTACACTATGCCCAATTATATGTAAGTTATTTTCTTATGACACTATTTGAAGACATTTAATGCATTCAAAATATCAATATCAAACATGTTTTCAAGGCAAATAAATATGAAGGTGATCTAGACATCTTCAAGGTGATGAATCGATAAGTTGCATGCTCTTATGAAAAGATTATTTTCTATTGCAAGGGATAAAATAGTATTTTATTTGTATTAAAATTACATTTTGATTTCATATTTGAATTTATCTTGAAAAAATAGACAAGTTCAAAAAAATAATACTCAATTTTGAGGTCATATGCAAAAGTTATGACCTCCATAAGTCAAAGGAAAATAGCTTCAGGATCTCTTGGGAGCCTGACTATTAAACTCTAGAGCTAGGACTAGTGGACTCCAAAGGCAGCCATGACCAGGTGGTTTTGAAGTGTTTTTTGATGTTTTAACTTCTTAGTGGTTTGTTTCATTTTTATTTTTATTTGGTGGGGGGGAGGGGGGGTTTAAGGATGGAAGAGGATAAATACAAACCCTAGCAATTAGAAAACAACAAGAAGAAGGGAGATAAAGGAAAGTTGGATTCACATCATTTCTTTGATGAGTTTGAGTCTTGGTTCTTAGTTTATTATTTTTTTAAGCTATCGATGATTGAATTAGGTGTTGAGAGTGCAAATAAGTGTCTTGAAAATGTAGAGCATTTATATATGAGTGTTGGATAGAGGAGTAGTAAAAATTATTCGTAAAGGCCATTATTGGTAGTAAGATTGTATACTTGTTATAAACCATGGGAGAAGCCACCCACTGGAGTTTTTACCACCTTGGGTTTCTCTGAGATAAACTTGTGTGTTTAGATTATGCTTTGCTCATTCCTTTATTTCAAGTTCATGTTTAACAAGTTTTACATTTAGTTTTTTGTACTCGTGTATTTCTATTTTAGCAAGTTTAACATCACCCAATAGTCATAAATCTAATTGTTAATTAGTAAACTATTTAGCATCCATATTGGTGAAGCTTAGAGTGGAATATCCACCTAGCTTACAGATAAACCAATCTCTTTATTCCATTTTTACAATTCATGTAGTGTTGGTCGAAGTGCATATCTTTATAGTTCTCATAGCACCAGTAAAAAAGTCAAGATTTTATCCACCTCTACCAACTCAATTGCCTCGATTTAGACATTAAATTGCACCCCCATAATCATTAATTATACCCCCTTAAAGAATCTAGATTTTTTCAAACATAATTTATTTCTTGTTAATAACATGTTCATTGAAGGATATTATGACTCTCCATATTTTTCTATGCATATTGTATCAAAATATTCACCTATGCACCAGTGTGAATAAGGATATTATGCAACTCCTAATCATTCACAAAAGCATCGAAGGCCAAATCTAGTTCATACTAATCATTATTTTTAGCATAATTTTTTTCATTATTTTAGGGACTTTCTCATGTGTGTACCCTATACTAGTCATTATCCAGGTCCTCAATAATGAAAACATGCTTTATGTTTTGAGCATGGATACTATCCCCATCATCTTATTTGTCTTATTTTCATTATAACTATTTAGTTTTTGACTTTATCTAAATTTAGAGTTGATCTCCTTGGTTGTGCAAAACTTTCCTTGGATATTCTATAATCTCTCTTGCCTCAACCAACAAATGCTTATCAACCAACACATCTGAGTAGTCCAACACTGCAACTATTGGCCTGTGTGTGATACCTATTTCTATGAAAATAACATCTTCATTGCTTGAGTATCCACTCCACCTCTTGTGATTACATTTGTGGACACTATTTATAAATTATATAGCACCTCAGTCTTGTACACTTGGTAAAATGCAAACCTTGGTTGTTCCTCTTTGTTCTAGACCTTTCCCATTGTCAAAAGGCTTGCATTCACTATCTCTCTATTCCTATTGATTATCTCTTAGTCTGATTGATCTTATTCTAATGACTCAGACATTCTATCAGAATCAGAATGCTTTAAACCTACTTATCTTTTATGTCTTCAAAATCTAGACCTATGCTTGTTTTCCAGCTGCTCGGACACTTGCATCCCAATCAAATGCCTACATCAACGCAAGTGTCAAGTGACCTAAAATTCATCTATTTTGTAAATGAAACATATCCTATGGCCAGCCTAAGTGATTTAATGCAATATATTCTCTGAAAGGTTATATATATATATGTATATGTATATGTATATATATATATATGTATATGTATATGTATATATATACATATATACATATATATATATGTATATATATATATATATGTATATATGTATATATATACATATACATATACATATATATATATATACATATACATATACATATACATATATATATATATATATATATATATATATACATATATATATGTATATATGTATATGTATATATATATATATGTATATGTATATGTATATATATACATATATACATATATACATATATACATATATATATATATATATATATATATATATATATATATATATATATATATATATATAACCCTCATTCATTCCTCACCTAGCACAAACCAAACAACTCAAAAGGCAACTTACCAAAAACATTTAATCAAGAATTCAAGTGAGCAAATCTTCCCTATTTTCCCCTATTTTTATATTAGTCATAGGGACACCACCTCTACAGGTCTAAAGCACTAAAGGAGCAACCCAAGTGCCATATTTTATAAGTTACAAGCTAGGTCAATGTTGTATGTATCACATTTTATACCCTTATGCACATATAATCCCACACATAGGGGATAACTACATGAGTCGAAGACCCTTTTCAAAGTAGTGGGTATGTAGGCATCACCCATTGATAGAGGGGTATTTGGGATTAGCTCGACACCATGAGCCCACTAACCCATTTTTTTATAGTCACTATGAATATGAAGAACTATGGTTTTACTATTTAATAAGGAGAGACTATCCATGAGCCAGATTTGAGCACAACAGAGGTGAAGCTGATACAAAACATATAACATTTCAAGTGGTTGCATCTAGATCCAACATGTATTTTGTATTGAACACTTGTGTGCAAATTAGATAGAATCATTGACACAACCATCCAAGGTCAACGCAAGTGTTTGAGGTCACAAAAGTGTTTAACCTAGAATTTGACAACAATCCTATAATCTACTTCTAGTTTGATTCATTCATGTCTTAGATCTAAATCTATATTAGCATCAAAACCAACTAAGTATTTTGTTTTCATTATCATTACAATATCTAACATAGTTATACTTTTTATTTATAGCATACCTCAGTATATAAATTTAGAATAATATTTATTTGAGTTTATGAACTAATTGGATTGCTATAGAGATAGTTTATTACCCTTATGCCCTAGGTTATCCCATTTAACCCTAGATTCCTTAATATAGATTTTAGGGTTAAACATTTGGTGAATCCAATGTCAAATGATCCATATTATAAATGATAACATTGGTTATTATACTATACATGTAAAATGTGAGGAACATGGTATGCCTCACTTCCATTTATCCAACCATATTCAAAAAATGTAAAGGATCCAACTTAGCGTTGCAAGGTGACATATTCTAAAACTACCCAAAATTAAAAATAAAAACACTTTAAAAAAATCCAATTTTTTTCAGTATTTACATGTTCTATTAGATCTTTGACATATATGTTGTTGGTTCCATATTGGTAGATAGCATATCATTTCTTTCTATATACATGTATTTCCCACATCATTTGAGTGTGATTCAAGCATACACAAATACATGATCTATGTAATTTTAGATGTTGGGCCTTCCCTCTACTCATGTCATGTGGACATTGGGAGAATCTACTTTTTTAATCATGATACATCTAGATTATATTATTCTATGATCACTTTACATTGTCATGTTTAAGCTTATGGACTTGTAGATGCCTTTATCCATGTTTATATCTTTCACAGTGTATTTGATATGCTATGTACTTAACTTTTTTGCTAACACATGATCCATGGGCTAGTATGATATCTTTATGTCGGTTGTTTATGCTTTCATTTATGCACTTCCCTAAGTATTCTAGCTTGAAATTATCTTAATTATTTAAGCATTTGAATATTCTCCATTGTTTGCAACACTCGTGCCTTTGTTTGCCTCTCTAACATTTGAATATGTCATTATTTGTTGCATGGACATTTGAATATGTCATGCTCGCTTTTGTGGACATTTGAATAAGTCATGTCCCTTCAATTGTGCAATATTTGAACATGCCCCTTGTGTGAGGTCTCCTTGGACCATGGCCTTTTTTATTTGATTTTGAGTGCCTTTATGTGTGTGTTTGATTGTTTGTTAAGCTTGTACTATTACTATCTAGATGTTTTCATGATCAGTATCATGCATTTTAGGACTTGATGTGATCACATTTTATGCACTTTAATGATATATCTATTAGACATGTTTCTTTTATATACAACATGATACATTCATAGTTTACATGATTATCTTATCCTTTTGAGATAAGGTAACTACCAGTTTCTACTTTCCCTCACCTCAAAAGGGGGACATATTTGTGGGGACATGCCATAAAGGCATGGATTTCACATTTTTCATGGATTCAGATTGTAATGGATAAATGTTTTAGAAACATGTTCTCCATACTTACGCCAATTTTTAATTTTATATTATAGTGGGTGCATGTTATGGAAACATGTTCTCTACACTTACACAATTTGTAAATTGGCTAAATTGCATAGATATATGATTCAAATACAATTTATGGTATAATTTTATACATTAGTACCATTATTATACCTAGGTTTAAACATGAGACATACATAAGGTGCATATGCTATATAAAATAACACCTAAAATTAAAAAATCAAATCAACTTTTAGATTTCAAGCACTTCTATGGACTTTAGGTCACCAAGTTGGGCTATTACAAATTGTATCGAGCTAATCTACTATAATAGTTGCTTCAATTTTTGTATGGTTCAGGTAATTAAATCACTCAATCTTGCCAAGTTTATATGTTGGACTTGACTACATCATCTAGTCTCACCATATATATAGTGTGAGTTGACATGGTTTACTCATGCTTGCTAGGTTATAAGTGTGATTGGGTTGCATAATTGAGCTAATCTCAATTATCAGGTGGAAACTCACCTTTTTATCCAAGGCTGGGGCATGCCTCCTCCAATATCTATATATATATGCACTTTATAGATTTATATTTGTCCTAATCTTAGCTCTAATGATTCATATATATATATATATATATATATATATATATATATCTTTTCAAATCAAATTATTGAAAGGTAAGGTGGTTGCATCAATACAAAAGTGTACTTATAATCCTTGTTCTTTCAATTTCAATCATTTCAATGCTTTTGATTTTAGATTATATGCATTCATTATATACTATAACCTCCTCTTGGTTGTAGGTCAGTCACAAATAAAGCACTCAAGTTGGATTCACGCAAAGGCAAGGTGTGTTATACACACCCATGTATGCATTCCTTTTTATTTAAGTTATAATTTTCATTATTAAATTAAAGAGGGGGTAATGTAGACACTATTTATGAATTATATAGCACCTTAGTCTTATACACATGGAAAAATAAAGAGATTGGTTGTTCCTCTTAGTCCCAAACCTTTTTAATTACCGAAAAGCTTGCATACACTATCTCTCTTTGCGTATTACTTATCTCTTAGTGTGACCAATGTTATTCTAATGACTTAGACCTTATATCATACTCAAAATGCTATAAACATGTTTATCTTATATCTATACAAGTTCTGGACTTATACCTATTTTTCAGCTACCCAAATACTTGTGTCCCAATTAGATGCATACTTACACCAAACAACTCACAAGGTAACTTACCAAAAGCATTCAAGTGAGCAAAGCTTCCCTATTTCCCCCAATTTCCATATTAGTCATAGGGAAAACACATCTACAAGTTTGAATTACCAAAGGAGTAACCCAAGAGAAATATTTTCCAAGTTATAATCTAGGTCACTATTGTACTTGCTTATCACATATTGCATCCTTATACACACACAATCCCATATGTTGGAGAGAATTACATGAGTTTGAGGCCCTCTTCAAAGTAGTGGTTATGTGGGAAATAACTACTGATAGAGGGGTCTTTTGGGTTAGCTCAACACCGTGAGTCCACTAACCCATTTTTCCCACAGTCACTATGAAGATGAATAACTAGGATTTTGCTATTTGATAATAAACAACAATCCATAAGCCAAATCTAAGCACACTAGAGTAAAGGCGATACAAAACCCAAAACATTCTAGGTAGTCACATCTAAATCTAGAAGGTCTTTTATACTAACACTTGTACTTGGGTTAGACAAAAACATCAACGTAACTATCCAAGGTTGATGAAATTGTCTGAGGTCACACAAGTGCTTAACCCAAAATTTGATGGCATTCCTAGAATCTACTTCTAGTTTGATTCCTTTCTATTCCAAATCCAGATCTGTGTTAACATAAAAACTAGCTAAGTATCTTGTTTTTATTATCATTACAACATCTAACATATTGTATTTTATATTTTTAGCATATCTAAATATATAAATTCATAATGTTATTTATCTAAGTTTGTAAATTAATTGCCCTATTGTAGAGAAAGTTTATTACCCTTATGCCCTATGTTATCTCTATCCCCTTTAACCCTATATTCCTTAATTTAGATTTTAGGGTTAAACAATATTTACCCTTGGGTCCATGCTTCCCTTTTGTGCAACTTCTTTCATTACCCAATTCCCACCATTATGTGCAACTTAGATTAACCCTGTCCCCTTAGTTGCCATGTCTTTTGAAATATCTTCTAAAAATGATTGTAAAAATATTCCAATGTATGCCCCTGATTGTAATGAACTAGGTAACTTTATACATTCTATTTAATTATTATTCATATTGCCACACCTAAAACAAGCTCCTTGGAACCTTTTTCCACCTCTTACATTGCCTCGTCTTCTAGAAATTCCACCATAACCTCTCCCTTACTAAGGTTGTTGATTCTACCCAAATTATTTTATTGATTATGATTGAATTATTTTCTCTATGCACCTCGTATCTCATCAATGACTTAACAGTTCATCGTGTCATGAGTGTGAGTGTTGTATATTTTGCATCACATCACTTTTACTTATCTGGCCTTTTAGACCAACAAACAACTCCTCATTTTGTGGCCCTCTTATAACACTTCATAAAAAATAAAAATAACCTACACCTTTATGTGTGTGTCTTTATTTTTTGTGTGCCCCTCAATTTCATAAAACGTACACCGAAGTCCTCTTTGTAACTCCTATGCACTATTTGTAGACAATGGTTGAATATACATAGCCATTTTGAAATTTCAGCCTCTAAAAAGGGACTTGCCCCTCTATCAATGTTTCCTATGAATTTCATTCCAATAACATCATTCAATGCTTCCCTTGTAATGATAAATGACTTCATAGCTTGGTGTATTTGAAATGCTAACATTAGACCTCCCACAAACCACTATGCATGTTGTAGTTGATAGATCTCATAAGACAACTTAGATAACATGTCTCATATAACATAAAATATGTAGGCACACTTTTCGTCGCATATTTCTTAATCTACTTGAGCGTATAAATTATATGCTTTTCAAACTCAACAATGTGAAACTCTCTTAATAATACAATCTTGAGTTGATTGAAATCTGCCATAATTTGATTTAGGTCAAAATTTTGATACTAATAATGTGCACTATCCAGTAGTGTCATGGAAAAAATTGCTTGACTTTTTCTTTGGCATAGTGACTCCCTTCACATGCCATGTTATTTCACATTTATGATTGTGATAAAAAATATCTTCTATGCCATGGTATTTTGACAACTTCATTGAAATTTCATAATAGATCATTAACTGTTGAGTAGGTTGTTGTGCTTGCATTCCACTTCCAAAAATAATACTTGCACTACCATGAGTTATCTATCCCATGATCCATTATGCGATAATTATTCAATGTCATCTAGAGACATTTCCTCTAACCAATAGACTTTGCATTTTAAACCCTTATATTTGTATGCTCATATTCAACACTTCAAAATTGAGGCATTGTATGGAATCCTTCATGCCACCATAATTATTAACATAATTCACCAATCCCATGTTAATTGAAAACTTCTTTTAACAATAATAATGTGCACATGCATTAGCTTTAGGTAAATTTGGATTTGAGATCTCTTGGACTTGTGCATCTCCATCTATTCCCATGTGGATTCACTTCCATATCCTTCACTTAACTCTATTCACATATGGATTCCTTACTATGTTTCACTTTTTCCTCATTGGAGTGATTATATTTTCCACATAAACTAATAATGTGCCCTCCCCATTTGATGCATGTCTTCACGATATCCAATTTCCCCTTCAAATGCAAGATCTATATGTCAAATTATCTCTTCCCTTTCCACAAAGTCGCCCATCCCATGCTTAGCCTTTACGAAATGCAAGTATTAGCCCACCATGGCTAGGGTTTCATATGAAAAAATAGTTTTCCTCAATGAAATTTATTCAAACATGCTCTACTAATCTCCACACTCCTTACAAACAAGACCCCAAAAATGGAGCCAAAATGTTTTGTTTTTTAATGATCTTTCACTTGATCTTGATTATATCATACCACATGTTAGAAAATAGAGAAATTTCATAGTGCCAACATAACACTTAAGCCCAAAGACTTAAGCACTCACCTGAGGCACAATTGGAGACCATCGATAACCCCATCAATGTAAGAAGATATGAAGGTATATCACCCATGTAGTGATAACTCATGTGAACCTTAGCATTCACTTAGAGAAAGTATGTTATAACATATCAACACATAAAATCATAGTTCCATTCATTCTCATTAGTCATTTATATATAATGTACAACAATCATGTATGAAAAATCCATTAATACGGTACTCACAATAATTCAAGCTACAAAACTTATATTACATGTATAATTGCCTTTCAAGGTTCATTCTATTCCCAAACCCTAAGTTTGGTCTTTAATTCATCTCTACCTAAAAAATGATAACTTCTCCAACATATCTGAAATGACAGGTTGAGGGGTCTATTTATAAGTTTATATGATCCCCTCAACCCTTGCTAGCTGGTGCTAAATCGCATCTTCCTATCCAATTATGCCAACTGTAATTAAACTTGTCCATTGCCTACACAAAATCCATAATATATGCTTCCATGTCAGATTGATTCCTGATCATCCACATAATAATTTTCTTAGTTCTCACCACTTCTTGTTGACTTTATTCGATTCATTTTATGCTTTATTCTAGCCTTTATTTGTCTGCACAAAAGTGTGATTTCACTAACCCATGCAAGTGTGTTAGCCTTCACGCACGTCACCTTTTTTCCTACATTACAATATTGCCTAGTATCAATATGTGTGTCTCATGTGCACATCCTCGTACTCAACCATTTTTAGAGTTTCCAAATACATAAAAAACTAGGGTCAAAAAAATCTATATTGGTCCCTAAAATTTTAGCGACGACCTCATTACTAGAAAATATATCAAGAGATGATGTCTCGTACTATCTGACAAAGTCAATTAACTCGGAAGATACAAATTTTAGTTCTTTATTTCTATTTCCACGATCTATTATATACCAATGATCAATAATACACAATATAGTTTCCATTTATCAAGAATGATTAAATGTGGACTTATTAAATTGACCATGAAGAGTCTTTATTGATACTTTAGTAATATTTCTATGATTATACACTCCTAAATATTTGTCATCCATATCATAAGGTATCCAATCCCTTGCTTAGCTAGATGAGTAGTTGGGATAATTTGTTTTATTTATTTTTATTAAATTTTACCTAATCTTGACCATTATAACCCAAATTTTGCACACATTTAATCTGAAATCCATATTTTTCTAACACAATTTGAGTAATTCTAGAAATTTGACTTACTTTAGTTGTAACATAACATTCATCTACTAGTGGCCTTTTACCCTTTAATATTAATTGATTATACTATGAGTAATTCTAGAAATTTGACTTACTTTAGTTGTAACATAACATTCATCTACTAGTGGCCTTTTACCCTTTAATATTAATTGATTATACTATTGTGACTGTTGATGTATATTTTGGTCTTCCATAATAAAAAATGTTTATATTAAAAATTACTAGGGTTGGTTGGTGTAAACTTTAGCTTGGACAACTTCTCTTATCTATCAACTATGGAACTATTATCTTCCTTAGCATCACTACATTTGTTGAACTCCAATTTTGTTAATCGTTCATAAAATAACTTTCTTAGGTGACATAATAGTTTATTTATCTTTATTGAAATGAGGCACCATGATCCGGAAAACACTTCAGGCAATGATCCGGGCAACACTTCAAGCGATAATTCGAGTAACAGTCCTACCCTAATTGATGGCAAAACTTTTGGAAGCCATAACTTTTGCACCATAGCTCCGTTTGACTCCTCGTTTGAACTGTTGGAAAGATAAGAATGAGGGGAATGCCATGAGATGACACAAAAATTTACTCAGTGGGTTTTGACCCTTGAATACCTAATAGAAGTGACCTAAATTTCAATTTTAGTAGTGCAGTCTAAAAATAGTAAGTTTTTAAAAATTGTAATTTCTCGAACTCTGTGTTGTTGTAATTCATGGAAGTTGAACCATTTCATCTCCCTAGATATTGGTGAAATTCCACATCCTCTTCCTACCCTCAAAAATAGGTATAAATATATATGTATCCCAAAAAATAAGATAGACATCTCTTTCTAGAGATAGGCATATGTTGTATCTACAATTTTGAGTAATAAAACATATCTTCTTAGAGATAACATTATTATTTGTGTGTTATTGAAATATTATTAAACCAAGACTTCTGAGTTTTAGATCAGTGGTATTAGAGTGGTTTGTCTTAAGAGTGTATGATCTTGAAGATGAGGTCAGCCTATAAAAAGCTTGGATGGAAAATACAAGATCCAATAGACTATCCACCTGTTCACTCCAAATGACCTCAAATGGCAGACAACATCGAGACATCCAATCCTTTCAATGAAATGGTGAATGAATCCCTCCAGTAGCAACAATAACATATGCTATAACAATTCACCTAAATTCTCCAACAAATCTTGATGGGAAATTCTGGCTCCTCATCTGCACCCCCACACCCTTTCAGTGCCCCAACACCATTTAAGGTTCAGGTAAATTTTGATATCCTTACATTCGAAGGAAAAATCAATGTTGATGTAGTAGAAAATTGGTGTGATCAATTATCTTCTTGATTTTATATAAATAATTTCACCGATGAAGAGAGATCACTTTTGCTCTTTTGAAAGCATCATTGCCTGTCAAAAATTGGTGGGAAGTGTACAAGAAGAGGTTTAGTATAGATGATATTGGCTTTGAGGTAGAACCTACCTGGAATGACTTCATAGAAGCTACAAAGGAAGAATACTACCCCATTAGAGCATATGATGATTTGTATATATAGTGGCAACAACTCGCCAAGGTAAGGAACAATTTATTCAAGATTACATTGATATTTTTCATTCCCCGTCTATGAGATTGGGCATCCAAGAAAGTGAAAAACACAAGGTTCTTAAATACCATGGTAGACTAAAATGGTACATACAGGGGAAATGGAACGCTTCAATTTGAAAACCTTTAGTGAAGCATACAAGTTCGTGATGAAGATTGAGCAGAAGCATGAAAGAAAGAATATAAACAGTCAACCTTCAAATTGAAAAAGGGAATTCCAAGATAAGAAATCTTATAAGGGAAAGACTGAGAAATGGTGCGATTATCACAAAAGTGGAACTCACTCCAAAGAGGAATGTCGAGCCATCAAGTCCCTGCTTTTTGAGTCATAATTCTCAACATCTACTGCTCTACCTCATACACATCCTGTAGTCGAAGAGGACAAAGAAGATATTATAAATGTTGAGACTGATGTCATTGTTGCTTCATCACAAACCCACGAGAAAAGGCCAGATGATAAGGAAAGGTTATTTTACTCTAAGTTATGGGTGAAAGATAAGCCTCTACATTTTATTCTTGATAGTAGGAGTCAAAAGAATTTACTCTTTGCAAATGTTGTGAAAAGTCTAAATCTGTCCATGAAGCCTCACCCAAAGCCATACAGTATTATATGGTTGAGTCTAGGGAGAAACCTCTATGTCACCCACCAGTGTCTTCTTTCATATGCAATAAAACCTTTCCAAGATGAGATCTTGTGTGATGTGGTCAATCTAGATGTTTGTGATGTACTCCTTGGTCAGCCATTCATGTATGATCTACATGGCATCTGTGAATATAAAACTCAAAGGATCACCCTCACTCTTGGAATGCGATGTTATAGGGTACCTGAAGTACCACCTTCCACATCTATCTTCTTGATTAGTGCCAAAAAATTCATTCTCATGGTGGTCAAGCCACAAAAATCCAAAAGGGCCAATGTTGCATCCCTGACTACACAATCAACACAATTACATAAGCAAATGGATACCAAGATGAGGAAGTTCACGGCCTTCCATCCACATACTGATGGTCAGACAAAAATGGTGAATAATTGGGCCCTGCATAGCTTCACAAAACATAGTCCATTCCAAGTATGCGTTGGGTTCCAACCCATGACACCAAATGATGTAGCCATTCCATATCATCCACCTATATTAAACACTTCAGTCGTAGCAGAACAACTAGACATTGGTGAGCTTGATCCACATAGTTTTGCTCTAGTAGAGGAGGATCAGATTGTGGATACTTGGATAAAAATAACAAGAGGGCGCTCTATTCTACTTTATCCAATGGTCAAGAGAGGCAAGATTAGTCACCAAGGTGAGTGGCTCACAAAGAATCAGATCAAGACACAACTACCACACTTGATGATGACTCTTGATGTAATAGGGACCATTGCTTCTCAAGAAGGGAGGAATGATCCGAACAACACTTCAGGTAATGATCTGGGTAACACTTCAAACGACAATTTGGGTGACGGTCATACCCCAATTGATGGCAGAACTTTTAGGAGCCATAACTTTTGCACCATAGCTCCGTTTGAACCGTTGGAAAGCTAATAATGAAGAGAATGCTGTGAAATGGCATCAAGCTCTGCTTGGTGGGTTTTGACCCCTGAATACCCAATAGGATAGCCATGAATTTTAATTTTAGTAGTGTAGTCTAAAAATAGTGAGTTTCTAAAAATAGTAATTTCTCGAATTCTGTGTTGTTGTAATTCGTGGAAGTCAAACCATTTCATCTCCCTCGAGATTGGTGACCTTCCACATCCTCCTACCTTCAAAAATAGGTATAAATAGATATGTGGCTTGAAAAGGAAGACAAACATCTCTTCCCAGAGATAGGCTTATGTTGTATATATAGTTTTGAGCAATCAAACATCTCTTCTCAGAAATAGCATTATTATTTATGTGTTCTTGAAATATTCTTCAACCAAGACTTCCGAGTTTTGGATCACACTATGTCTTCTTGAGAATCAATCATCTTACAAAAGTAAAAGACACATCATTTGTGAGGCATCCATTTAAATGATTCTTTCCTGCATGAACTTAAAACATCTATTTAAGGTAAAAGGGACAACCTCCATGTCATGAATTTGAGGTCTCATAAGTAAAATATTGTAGCTTGCATCATTAGATATAACTCGACATTGTCTTGTTGCTATTTTTACATTAAATTGTAACACAAATACCAAATTAATTTTAAACAGACCAAATAACACATGCACAACAATAACGAACCTAATTAACTAATTTCAAAACTAGAGAAAGAGAAAGATATACGAGGTTTAGGCGTCCCTGATTTTATTTCGTGATCTAGTGGTAGTTGTCAAAGGCAATAATGAAAATGTGCACTTAGAAGTGACAAGAAGTTAACATAGAAAATTGATGATGACCAGGAAAGCTTGTCTAAACTATGCACTTATGCTCTAGATAGTCCAAACTGCACATTGCCATTCTAGACAAAAGTGCATAGAAGTCTAAAATAATTTTCAACTATGTTTCTCTGGTTCTGATCTCCAAAAAAACTCAATTAACTGCTTGATTGTTCATTTTGATCATGTGCAAAACATAATTCTTCTCCTTGCCGTAATTAGTCAATAATATTTAAAAACTTAAGAGAAAAAATATGTTTTGGGGTTTGTGTTATAATATAGAATAGTTGAACTATCTTGACATTTGTTAGGCCCTTAAATAGTAACAATATCAAAAAAAAGAATTCAATGATTAACAACATGTAAACTAATGTATTATGATGTACATGAACTTATGTGATTTAATAAATGCTCTAACGATTATTTCATTTCCTCTAAAATATTTGTAAGTTCTCTATATATTCATATGAATGAATTGCAATGTTATATATAAAAATAAATTATACACATCACTATATATCTAAATAAACTCGAATACTCAATATATATTTATAGACAAAATGAATTCAAATTAAACTTCTACTAATGTATAAATCGACATAAAGGAAAAAAGTGAAACAAAAACAACAAATTCACTCTAATCTCATAAAATCACATAAAACTTTCATCATTACACACTAACAATCTAGATTTTTTGAAATATTAAACTACATTTTAAATAAAAAACTAAAAATAATGGAAAAATAAAAAAAATATAACAATAAATATTAATAAATAAATTAAAGATCATATTAACCCCAACCAACCGAAGAAAAAAAAAAAAAAAAAAAAACCTAATTAAAACTAATAATTTACGTACACAAACACTCTTAACATATACCATTTAATGACTAATAAATGGCTTCGAGAAGAAGCCGTCTACTTCTATAAAAAGTTAGAACAATTATGATTTCTTAATAAATATTTCACATCATTATAATTACTTTAATTAATAGTTAAGTTAAAAAAAAAAAAAGGCAATAAGCACATTGAGTCGCTTTCGTGGACACGAGTTTACACGTTGTCCAAAAAGCGGCAAATGAAAATTTAATACTCTTTCAATACTTACAGTTGGTATACAAGTAAAAATATAATCTGCGGCATTTCCCATTCTCTGTATTTCGCCGCCCTGTTCTCAAGTTTTTCCCGACTTTGCTCAGGCGGAATAGAAGAGCGAAGCCGCTCAAACAGGTAATATTACACCTTCAAATTAGTTGATGATTTTGCCGTATTTCATTTAAAACATACGGCAAAATCATCAACATCGCTGCATGAAATTTATTTGAAGCAATTCTGTGAAGAGACTATAATTAAGTTATCTTTTCTTTGAAACAATCCTGTCAAGAGATTTTAATGAACTGGCTTTTATCCACCGTATACGTGAATTATTCAAACTTATGAACCTCTGGACTGCTTGGGACATGCTAAATTTTTCTCTTTCATAATAACTTTTTCTTACCTCTTATGAGTGAGGAGAAATTGAAATTAGGTTTTGATTAAAGGAGGATAACATTTTAAAGAGTGGATTTCAGGTTAATAAAAAAGGCGCTGGCAAACACTTAACTTTTAGTTAGAGTAATCCGAGTCTAATTGTAACACACGATAAAGGTTGTTTATGGGTCACTGCCAGACAGCCAGTTTGGTCTATGAGGCCTCATTTGTTAAAGATCACAAGGGGATTTCTTTCCATTTACCTTGTATCTTTTTCAATTTTTGTAACCCTGGTTTTGACCTCATGATTGAGCTTCGGGACTAAGTGGAACCTTGCCAATCCATCAACACCCGGAGTGACACTTTTAACAAACCAGAGTGTAAAGTCAAATGAGTTGAAACAAATATTTATTTTAATTTGTCTTGCCATGTTTTATTCTATGTTGCAAGAAATGAGAAACAGAGAAACGCGATAAAAAAACAGAGCGTGATGGAAATGGAAACCAAAACATGACGAGAAACAGGATTGGGAAAGTTGGACATGAGAAACGGTTTTCTCTACTTTTATATATATATATATAGCCATATTTTAATTTAACTTTTTAAAGTTTTTTTATTGTTGATATTTAAATCTTAATGTTATTTACATAATATTTCAATATTAAATCTATAAACTTTAAACATTAAAACTATAAAAAAAAAAGCATGGAAGCCTGAGCCAGGAAGAAGAGAGGCAGAGGAATCCTTGCCGAGATATGCCTACTATTACGAGAGATGGGCTGCCAATGAATGGTCAAGGGCAGCGGTACTCTCAGTTCTGCAGTACATTAAAGATATACAGTTTGAAAATATAATTGAAGGTAGAAGGGTCTTGAAACAATCTGTCACAGATAATTGAAGGTAGAAGTGTCTTGAAATGGGCATATGGATATGTATATTATTCCTCAGAGCAGGACAGTCCCAAGAATGATTTTTTTGAATACTTGCAATGTTGTGCCAAATCTGCCCTGGAATGACTTCATGATTGTGTCGAGAAAGAATGAAAACCTCACACCGAAGGGAAAAGCAATGCCCTTGACTTTAGCGAGTTACACATAAAGCTCCAACATCAGAAAAAATCAAACAGCATAGAAATGCCCTGAAATGCTGTTTTTTGTCACGTCAGCATTCTGGGCCAGTAAAACGTGAAACATCATGCTGTCATGTTTCTTGCTACAGGGGTTTTATTTATGATATTTTCTGCATAGATCTTATTAATGTACTTGCCAAGATATTTTGAGCAACTGTTGATAGAGATGTGCCAAAATTTTATGCATAGCATAGGTCTGTGCAAAAATCCATTAGAACCTCATTTATTTAGGGCTATTTCCAACCATTGGATAAGCTTGGATAATTATGATTAGCTATCTTGCATTAACATAAACTAATGTTAAAGATGGCAGTCTGCTGAAATAGGTTGTGATCTACCTTTAGAAAAATTATCAAGACGTAGGACTGAGATACTATTTTCAAAATCAGGATATGAGGCTACGTGGCACAAACGTACATCCACACACATACATATTTGAAAACAAAATTATAATGTTATATCATAACAATTGAATCATAAATGAAATAATAAATTGATTTTTTCCTGTTATTTGTCGTCTACAGCGTGATAAATTTCCTCGTAAATACATGCTGCTCAAACATTCATTTCTTTGTTAATCTTTCTGAGGGTATTATTCTATACTCATCATATTTCCTACTAATCTCTTTTTTGAATGGGTGAGAAATGACATGGGTGTTTTTTTTTTGACCTTTTAAGGTTGAATGTATTTCATTTTATTATTTGTTTTGTATCTATTACATTTAAAATTTGTGAGAGTTATCAACCAAACCAACGAAACCACTGAAAACATCAAGTAAAATTCACATAAGAAAAGACTAGCTTGAAGAAAAATTATAAACCTAATGCCAAGTTGGGTATTGTGCCTTTTCTTTCCAAGCGTGCTTATAAATTGCAAATGAAGCTGAAAATTCATTAATCACTGGTTTCAAGGTCATATCACATTAGGTCTCTGAGTGTAGACGATTCTTCATTGGAGAGCTACATAATCTATAACAATGGGCTTGTTAATACACTCTTTGGACATTGACAACTTATCCTTGACACCCCAGATCATTCTTACAACATTGCTTCTTGCAGAAATCAATTTCCAGTTCCTTGTGAATAAACAACTGTGATGGATAGCAGAACCAAAGGACAATATACAAAAGTATGGTGATGGAGATTTGACATTCAAAGAAGGGTGACGGCATGCTAGGGGAAAATGTAGATAAAAATTGTAAAAGAGATTCAACGAGTAGCCAGGAAAACATTGTCAATACTAATTTAACAGCATAGGAGGCAGGCCAAATTTAGATACTCCTTTGAGAAGCCAAGTTTTCATAGGGTTCCCCCGTTATTTCATTTGCTCCTATTGTGTAGAATATTGTATATACTTATTTGTGCAACACTTTCAATGAAAATCTACTGCAAATTTGAGTCCATCAGTTGTTAAGTCTTCCTCACCTTTTGCCCCTAATCATGTAGTGTTATATTATGTAGCTATTGTAACAACAGAAATTTGAAATCTCCCCAACGCCTGGCCGAAATGGGTGTTTGCGACCATGATGTGTAGCAAGTTGCATACCCTTGAGGCAATGATGGTCAAAATAAAGGTTAGCCATATTTATCCATGACAAGGATGCTCAAGTGCCAATGCTTATTTGACCCTTATAAAGACCCAATGATGCAGCCAGGGTTAAGGGCTAAGTTAATGGCTACCTTGCCCCTGTGGCCTGAACCAAACCACTCTTCTAAGGATACAAAAACCAATGTGTTCAAGACTGGAGACCAAGATCACAACTTTATTCAATTCTGATGACAAAGTTACATAAGCTAACACACAGTTCACACTCTTTATTTCTTGAACTACTAACACAAAGAAGGACAATACAATGACAATCTTTTAATGGTCTTGAGTCAACTCTTTTGCTACTCCCTACTCTCTCACAAGCACTCTCTACTCTTGCCCCACAACTGAAAACCACTCATTTAATCTTTCCTTCATCCTCTTTGCCTTATGGAGTGTCTCTTTGAATTCCTTTGTTCTTGGAAAATGCTCCAAATGGCCAAAACCATCATTTTGGGCTGTTACTTTGCATATGCAACTATTGCGGGTGAACTACTGCTTAACACATATCGATGATTGCAAGGTGGTTATGCAATTGTTGGGGTGGTTATGCAATCTTTGGTTTTGCAACTGCCACTTGTAGGAACCGGCAGGTTTGTCATCATTCAGGAAGCACTCAAATTGATCTCTATTGGCTAATGAAAACTTGCTCTTCTTTGATATTAGGTGTTTGTGGGAGCTCAGAAGTCTTCAAGGAACTATGACATAAGTCTTCCACATACAAAAAAGGAAACAATCGCAATTCAACATGGCACATACACATCGTTTTGGTTGATGCAAGACTGCACATTATACTTTGGATGCTCTTGCATTATACATCCCGGGTAAGTGAAAAGATCCATGAGCTTGTGCTCATGAACTTTGAGTGAGCTCTTTGATCTGTTGTACTTGCCAATCTCAGATTCATTCACCCAAGTTGAATCTTCAATTGCTCTATCTTTCCACTTGACCAAATACTCCACATACTCTTTACCTTTGGCCTTCATAACAACTTTAGAGTCCAAAATGGCCTTTATCTTCTCTTTCTCTTTCTCAGGTAATTGTTGTCTCTAATTTGAAATTTAAGAAATTGAACCAATGTCATCCCTAAGTGGTTGTGGCACATGAAAATGATGTAAAACTACTATGTTGAAGATGTGTGACATATCCATTCCATCTAGTAGTTCTATTTCATAGGCATTTTTCAAAAAATTCCTCAACTTTGCATGGCCAATTATTTTTCCACTTGAGCCTATTGTATGTACCCTTTGGAAACCTCTCCTTCAAATGCGCTAACACCAAATCCCCAACCTAAAATTCTCTCTCTATTAACTTGAGATCAACATCTTATGTATCTAAGGGTGCTTTGCTCTAAAATTTCCCTCACTTGTTGATGCACCTCTTGCATATACTTTGCATAATCCTTTACTTCAACAAATTTTCTACTCAAATCACTGATGTTCTGCAATTCTGAAGCACCTTTTGTGCTACAACCTTGCACTATATAAAAAGGAGTCTTTGTTGTTCTTAAATTCATCTTGCGCTAAAAATCAAATCCCACTATTTGGGCTTGTCTCCCACCAAACACCCTAACAAATTTCCAAGATTTCTATTCGCCCCCTTTATTTTCCTATCCGTTTGTGGACAGTATGCTGAATTGAAACTCAACTTTGTGCCCAATTTATTCCACAAAGTCACAAAATGACCAACAAATTTGGTGTCTCTATCCGACACTATACTCTTGGGCAATCCACGTAACCATACTACTTTGATAAACAAATTAACAATGTTTGTGGCTTCACTAATCCTCTTACATGCAATGAAATGTGCCATTTTTGAATATCTATCAACAACAATAAAGATAGAATCAATACCCTTTCGTGTTCTTAGCTACTAAAGCACAAAGTCCATGTTAATGTCCTCCCACAGTCTTTCTAGTATTGGCAATAGCTTGTACAAACCCACATTTGCACTTCTACCCTTAGCATATTGGCATTGCTACAACTTCACATAAATTTATTCTCATCTACACCTCATCTTGGACCAATAGTGCCTCTCAATTGGCTGTGCCAATGTCTTCTCTACGCCAAAATGGTCATTTAATCCCCCACTATGTTTCTCTCTTATCGTGTTTTCCCTCATTGATCCTTGAGACATACGCAACTGTTGTCCTCTAAACAATAATCTATCATGCAAAAAGAAATCCAGCCATGGATTTCTATCCATGCTAGTTGCGGTCTTGCACGCTGCCCGAGTTCTATCCATACTAGTTGCGGTCTTACACGCTGCCCATGCGTCTCTGAAATCCAAATCCTCTTCATACAAATATTTTATGGAGTCAAACCCAATTACCTATACTCTTATTTCATTTAATAAGATTAATCTTCTACTCAATGCATATGCAACTCTATTTGATTTCCCATTGCCATGCTTTATAGCAAATGAATAACTTTGAAGAAATTAAACTCATTTCATATTCTTTTTGTTCAACTTACTTTGGCTTTTTATAAACTGCAGTGATTGATGATCCGTGTACGAAACAAACTCATTCGCAAGCAAGTAGTGTCTCCATTTCTCAAGAGCTTGCACAATGGCATAAAACTATTGATTTTGAACTGAATACTTCTGCTGGGCATCATTCTACTTCTTTCTGAAATATGCAATGGGTCAGCCCTCTTGACTTGAAACTGCATCTACTGTTGTCCCACTACCTTCACAATTAACTTTGAACATCTTGTTGAAATTTGGCAATGCTAACATTGGCTGTTCAATTACATTTTTGTCAAAATCTGAAAACTCTTCTCAACTGCAACTGTCCATTTGATTTCTTTTTTATTAGTTTTTATTGTTTCGGTGGTGGGTGCACATATTCCACTAAAGTTTTTAATCAACTTCTAGTAAAAACTTGTTAACCCTTGAAAACTCCTTGCATCAACAATGCTCTTTGGCGATGGCCACTCCAAAATGGCTTTCATCTTTTCTTGATCCATCCTCAATCTGTCATTTGAGACCACGAAACCCCAAGTAAACCAACTTAGTCTTCATAAAACTACACTCTTTTAAATTGATAAGCGACATCATTTCTTTTAACTTTTGGAACACTTGCCTCAAATGCATTAAATGCTCCTATTTTGTCTTTCTAAAAATCAAAATGTCATCCAAATAAGCAATTACAAACTTAACCAAATACAGCTTCAACACTCCACTCACGATTCTCATGAATTTGCTTGATGCATTTGTCAAACCAAATGACATAACCAGCCACTCGTACAAACCATCATTTGTTTGGAATGCAATCTTTCACTCATCCCCTTCCTGACTTTTTATTTGGTGATACCCACTTTTCAAATTTATTTGTGTGAAGTATCTTGCTCCACTCAAAAAACTCATCAAGTCATCCATCCGAGGCAATGAAAATTCGTACTTGATTATTATATTGTTTATGGCTCTAGAATCCGTGCATATACGCCATTCTCCATATATCTTGGGTGCTAACACAACTCGTATTGCAGATGGGCTCAAGCTTTCTCTTATCAAATTGTTCTCCAACGACAACAACTCTTGCACTTGTCTTTCCACCTCTTCATTCTCCATGGGTGTCAATCTATACATTACCTCAGTTGGCAAACTAGATCTGGGTATGCAATCAATGTGATGACAAATGGTCCTCATGGCTGGCACCCCATCTAGGAAATCCTTGTAAACAATCTCAACATATTCTCCGAACAAATCCTTCATTTCATTTGGAATTTCACTATTGTCTCAATTTGCATGGGTTTGGGATTGCAAGCATTGCATGGCTTCTCTTTCTTTGCTTCTTTTAAGAACTGTTTTGTGGAAATAATCAAAACTTTAGGATTGTTGTTCACATCTTCCTCTTTGTCCTTCAATGAACTTCATCTCTATAAGACCCAATCTAAAAATTGACTATACGTTGTTCATTCATCAAAATCTTATGTCCTTTTTGCAATTGTGACACCTTATAAGGATTTGGGTGTGTTACTCTTTTTAACCCAAGTTTATCTATGATTTCATTTGGCACCAAATTATCTATGCTACCACTATCAATTATGAATTAACAATGTAATGTCCCATTTTTTGAATTAAATAAATTAGGGGACCGAAGCCTATTTGTTTAAATTTTTTGTAGGCCAAGGGGAATCAATAAAGGAAATAATTTAATAATAATTCATTTAAGTTGTCCAAAGTTACTCTATGTTATAACATGGAAAAATGACTTAGGTGTATTATTATTAAAAGAGGTAAAAAAAGCCATATTAAAGATGGTCAAAAAGTAAATATTTATTAAATGGCCAAAAATGTAATAATTGTTTAAAAGCTTTTAGGGTTTGGGTGAAATTGGAAAAGTGAAATTAATAAAAGGACAAATGGGGCAAAAATGAATTATTTTTGATTATTCACTTTTTCTTGTTCATGATTGAATTTAACATTCTTTCGACTTCTGCTTTTGAGAATGGAAACCTTTTATTGCAAACATGTTTGACAACGGAAACCCTCTATTGCAAACATGTTTGAGGATGAAAACCCTCCAATCTATAGAGGTGACTCCATCTAGGGGCTGCATTTGTTCAGATAATCAGGATACATTTAGATTTGTGTTGGCTGAAAACCCTAATCAACTTCCAGGATTTTGTGAGGACTAAAAAGAGCAATAAAATTAAGAAATTCAACATTCTAGGGCTATCGTACAAGTGTGTCCCACTTTTGGGCATTGATATTGCTGCCATACTATTCAGGCTCAATATTTATTGTTGTCGTATAGCTATACCTATGTTTTGACCACTGCACACGTGTTTTGACCAATGTATTTGTGTTTTGATTTTTGCACTTGCGTTTGACAATTGTACTAGTCTTCTAACAGTTGGGTGTTGACTTTATAGGGCAAGTCATTGACCTTTTGGGGGCTGATGCCACACTCTAGCATACCATATTGTTCCCCAAAGTGTCTATATATAGGGTTTCAAGGAAAAATTTAGACTTAATGCATGTGCATGCTAATCCAGGTTAGGGTTTGTGGAAAAATTTGGAAACAATTGGTATTTTGTCCTTTTCATGATGCTGTACTTTTCTAGAATTGAAATAATGATCAAATAAAATTTCTGATTATCAATTTGTAGCATGTTATCATCTATGTTTTATGAATTTCCAATTTTGATTAGAATTACAAAAATAATTTTTTTTAGAATTTAGTATTTTTCCTGAAAGGGATATTTCATACAACACTTATCCCCAGATTTGCAAATTGTTCAAAAAAGATTCTTTCTTTGCATTGGTTCATTCTCCTCCTTTGCAGGCTTTAGTAACACATTCTTCATCATGAGAGCTTCTCCATGCACTAGTTCTGCTGTGTGATCAGGTGATGCAATGGATTCTTCACCCACATGTACAATATGATTGATGGCCTTATTTATTCCATCACTATAATTTTGTGCTTGTGGGCATTCATATGCTCTATGATCTACTTCTTCACACCTAAAGCATGTACCTAAGAAACCTATACCTCTTCTTCTACCATAGTGTTCTCTTCCTCTTGAAGGATATAAATATAGGGGATCCCAATTGCCCCTATATCTATTTGGGCACCTAGATAGATATAGGGGTGCATAAATGATCCCAGATGGATCTATGGGGGCAGGGGAGTCCCTCAACCTAAACCCCATACATATAGAAGGGGTTGAGTGCCTATCTAAAGTAGCCCCTTGACCCCTTATATATAGAGGGGGTCGTGTGCCGACTAGATATATATAGATATAGTTGTCTTCCCCCCAGCTTCCTGAATTCAGTGCAAGGGATAACCTCGGTATTTTGAAGTCAACGTGAGGGCCTATCTATATGCCCTCGACCTAGTGGCACAAGGGCCTTTAGCAACTCGATTGATAAATCGAGGGAGAACCTAGGCCTCCTTTTAGCTGGTGTGAGCGGCCCCATATAAAGATCGGGGCCCTCTGCTTCCTTTAAAGTGATGTGAGGGGCCTAAAGGCTGTTGTCCTTCCGAGAGAACTATAGATTAGATGGTCGGCATGAGGGCCTATCTAGACTATATTTTGCTTGGCCTCTCGAGCATTGCCTTATTTCAATAGGGGGTTGGCGTCCTATCTATATGTATACCTTATCAGTAGTAGCTCTCGGCCCCTCGAGCATAATATGCCGCGATGTAATCTATTTGTCAGACCAAGCTTATGTTTTTGACCATGATGGGTTGGGTGGCCTATCTATCTATATCTGTTTGTGGTCCTACTATATATTATATGGTTGCCCCCCCCCAACTATATATAGCAATGGGGTGAAGGACTGAATAACAAAAGTAATTTGGTAGGCTCTAAATCCAATTTATAGATAGGAGTGAGATGAGAAAGTTTTTGAGCCTGATGAGATACACTACTAGTTCAACACTACACCAACTGTCTGGGTGGAGTTGTCCACAACTATCTCTATCTATCTAGGTAGAGCTATTTTCCCTTTCATAACTACCTCTATTTGTTTGAGCATGAGCATAAGTAGTGGTGTAGATGACTACGACTAGATTATTTGTCCGAGCATGCCTGTGCCTATCTGTCCAACACTAGTTATGTCTAATCCTGTTGGAGGTTAATGGAGACTGTTTGGCTCTAACTTGAGTTGACATTAAGCTCACTATACACTATATATGGTGGGATCTTGTGGGTCTTTTATTTCGTTCTTGTTTCAACAAAGGGCCCTTACCTGAACTAAAGAGAGGCCCTGGCCCCTAGACTAAGAGTTGGTAGGTGGGTGACTGAACAACTACAACAAATAGCCACAATATAGGCCGAGCCCCGAATTGAAGTCGGGAATAGAAGAAGATTCCCCTGCCTAAGGATCATTTCTTTCTCTATTGAATAGAGAGATTTGAAACTGAAATGAATAAAGGAGTTGGGTTGATTGAATGGGGTTGATCGGCCTACTATATATAGGAGGTTGATCGAACTACAAAATGGAGAAGGGACTATTCTATCGATTGCTCTTGATCAACCTACTATATATAGGGGTTGATCGAACTATGGATTGGAGAAGGAACCATTGATCGCTCTTGATCAACCTACTGTACATAGGTGTTGATCGAACTACGAAATTGGAGACGAAACTATTGATCCCTCTCGATCGGCCTATGTTCTCTCTTGGTGCATGATTGTGATTGTGAGAATTACTAGCTTCTCCCTCATGTGTGCTATCCTCTTCCAACATTTGATTGACCTTTTCCCCTTGAAAATCTACCTCTACCTTTTGCTGTATTTTGTTGTTTCCTTAATAACTTGGTCTTTAGTCTTCAAAGCACACTGATAGGCATTCTTCTATAGAATGCAATCTGATCATTCCAAATTCTTGCATGAAAATACGAAGGCCAGTTACTATGCAAACCACAACCTACTATGATACCAAATGATGTAGTTAGGGTTAGGGGCAAGGTTAATGGCTACCTTGTCCTTGTAGCCTGAACCAAATCACTCTTCTATGGACACACACTAGTGCGTTCAAGACTAGAGACCAAGAGCACAACTTTATTCAATTTTGATGATAAATTTACAGAAGCTTACACACATACTTCACACTCTTAATTTCTTGAACTACTAACATGAAGAAGATGGACGTTACAAAGACAATCCCTTAATGGACTTGAATCAACTCTTATGCTACTCCTTGCTTTCTCACAAGCACTCTCTGCTCTTGCTCCTTAGTTGAAAACTGCTCCTTTGAATCTTTCCTTCGTTGTCTTTGCCATATGGAGTGACTCTTCAAATTCCTTCATTCTTGGAAACACTCCAAGCGGTCAAAACCATCAATCGGGGCCGTTACTCTTCATATGCAATTGCTACGGGCAAAACTATTGCTTAATGCAAACCGAAAGTCGTGTTTTCAAAATAAGTACTGGTTAATGAAAATAGTTGGTTTCAACCGACACTTGTAGGATTTTTGGCAGTTTCATCACTATTTAGGGAGCACTTAAACTGATATCTATTGGCTGACAAAAACTTGCTGTTCTTTGTTCTTGGGAGTTTGCTGGAGCTCAAAAGTCTTTAAGAAACTTTGATGTGACTCTTTTATATACGAAAAAAGGACACAATTCAACATGGCACACAAACATCTTTTTGGTTGATGCAAGACTGCACATTGTACTCTAGATGTTTCTGCATCACCCTATGATGAAGCAAGTCTTACTCAGGGGTTATGCTTAGGTTCCAATGTCACTAATGTCAGCGTAGATCAACCAATACTACCTTGAATTGATTCTAGTACGTCCAGTAAGCACATGATAGCTTAGGAGAGCTTTTGAGATATCTAATGTCCCTCTATCCCCATTTCAACTTGTTGAGTCCCTTTGCACGCTCATATGAGTGTTTAGGAAGCCCAAACACCCTTTGTGACCCAAATTAGAGCCCAAATTGGCTGCAGAGTTTATAAAAGGTAGAGGGACACACCTTATTGTGCTTAGGGGTTTCCTAATGCTCAAAGGGATGTGCAGGGGTGTGCTCAGGGGTGACCCTTTCAAAGCAATGTGTTTTGGCGCCAGAAATGTTAGATACACTACTCAGTTTAGGAGTTGTGCATGCCACCGCCTCAAGGAAGTCCACATATAACTAAGGGTTGGCAGTTTTGAGATATATCAAATGGAGGAGGTGGCAAATATAGGTAGTCTTCAACTTTTTTAGTTGATTCCTGCAAGTTTTCCATACCATTGGATCAAGAATTTGTTGAGTGAACATGTGATGATTATTTTGCACCTTTGATTTAGTAGCAAGCTCTTAGTTGATCCCTTGTTTTTTACACCCATTTTCAACTACAAAAGGCAGCGAGATCATTTATTCTTGGACAGACTTGTATGATATCACACAGTGCAATTGTAAGCTTTTGGAGAAAGCACGTCCTAGCAAAACTTTGTAGGATGGCCTAGGTGTAATGTCCTTTTTTTCGAATTAATTAAATCGAGGACTCGAAGCTTATTTTTATTTCCCGTAGGCTAAGGAGAAATTAATAAAGGGAAATAATTTAATAATAATGCTTTAAGTTGTCTCCCCACATCATTTACAAGTCATAACTTAAAAAGGGGACATGTGAACATTATTATTAATTATGTGGGGCCAAAAAGATGCATTAATTATAAGGCTAAGTGGGAAAAAGAAAATAAAAAGTAATTATTAATTATTTTATGGAGAAAAAAGAGTATTAAATAAAAGTAAATTTTAATTACTTTTAGGGTTTTGAGGAGAAAAGGTAATTATTAAAAGGTTGGAAGGAAGAAAAAGGACATCATAATCATTAAATCAATTTCAAAACCCTTTTTAGAGC
The DNA here is from genome assembly GCA_037957365.1 of Torreya grandis. Classification (NCBI taxonomy): domain Eukaryota; kingdom Viridiplantae; phylum Streptophyta; class Pinopsida; order Cupressales; family Taxaceae; genus Torreya; species Torreya grandis. The sequence continues at coordinate 2,141,989 of JARHVA010000796.1, forward strand.
TTGAGCAACAATTATTCAATTTTCATCACAAAGGACGAAAACCCTCTAGTGAAAGTGTTTGAGGACAAAAACCCTCATACCTAGTAGGTGTTTCCATTCAGGCACCACATTTGTGCTTACTAGAATTAGAAGATTTCAGTTTTAGAGGTTTATTTGACAAAGAATAAAAAAATCAAGGTTTGCAGGGAGCCACCATTTATTTTCACAGTCTATGACGCTGCTGGGACAAGCAAAAATTCTAAAATAAATTCCATAGGGTCTGCCCTAGTTGGGCGTCACCCCTTTTTGACCCAAATTTGTGGTCCCAACCTAATAAGTTCAGATCACAACAGTTAGGGCTATTGTCTAGGCAAAAAAGAAGAAGATCCGTATAGATCCATATGATGACCGTATGCTTGTCCTTTCAGCATATTCAACAGTCCTTTCAGCAATGTCTAATTCTAGGGGCAGAATTCCGATGTTATCAGCTATTGTACTTGATAGGAAAATTTGGAGCTCACATTGACATGTTTTTATACGAATTTTTTGACAAATAAATTGTATTAGGGTTTACTGCTGCAATTAGTATTAGGGTATTGTTACAATTAGTGACTTATTTGGCTATTTTCCAACACACGTTCTATATTTCAATTGACTGAAATTAATAATACACTGTAGGCTATTAGTATTTTGTATTGCATGTGGTGTTTTGTGTTTGATTGAAGTATTAGGTTTTTAAGAAAAATTCAATATTTATATTATATCCGGAGAGGGATATTTTAGTGGTATCATAGCCAATTTTATTGCAAGCTTGTTGGGATAAATAATTTTCAGCTTCAACTTCATGCAAGGTAGTGACAGAGAAGTTAGGTATTACCAAAGAGAAAGGAGTAAGGGTCCAAAACAACAAGAGGAAGGGTTAGGGCAGCAAGATCCATAATTTGTTGCAGGAAAAAGAAAGGAGGCTATGGGTAATAGAGATCTAAATGATGTTCGCTTTGACAAGCTTGTGCAAGGACAATAGCGTTTAGTAGATATGATGGCTCAATTAGTCTACACCATGTAGAATAGGAATGTGCAAAGAGCTCAAAATGGTGAAGGAAGTTCTTCAGAGGTGAACAATGACCAACACACTCAGAGGACAGCTATTGACTCCTTTGCTAGACCTTTACAACCAACTTTCCTTTGTAGGGAGGAAGTGGCAGTTCTAGAGGTAAAAATTCAGCCATCTATTTTGGATGATATTGCTGCTTCCTTGTGTCAAGATATGGCGATTTTTAACCTAAAAATTTGAAACTTGCTGTTTTTTAAAACCCTAAAAATGTTTGGATAAATTTGCTGAAATTCGGCCAAAAAACATTGCAAAACAACTCTAAAATAACGTCAAATGAATAGTAAAATGTTGTGTGAAAAGAGTTTTCTGCACTGCATGATGAGGCTTTTCAGCTGTGTTGTGCGAAGTGTGCCCTAGCATTCATTGTTCAATGCAACTGCTATGTTGTTCGTAGCATGCCCTGGCGTTCACTATGCATGACGGAGTTTGCCCTAGCCGTGTGTTTTTTGATGTGCCTTGCCTGTCCTTGAGCGTTGAACGTGCAATCAGTGTGTGGTGTGGTGTGTGTAGGACGAAATGAGTTTTCTTTGTGCAGTGCACAAAGGTTGTTGACGTTATGCTGGTGCGTGGAGTAGTGAACGAGGCTAGTGCGTGGAGCAGGGGACAAGGAGCATCGATTAACATTTTTTTTTTTAATGTTTTGATAACAAGTGTTTATTTTATTTTTTTAAATTTAACTTTTTTGTTTAACTTTTTACTTATTTGTTTTATCTTTATAATTTGAAATTTATATTTAATTTTTTTAACAATTTTTTTACATGTATTTTATATTTGGTTTTTAATTTTCATAAATGTTTTAAAGTTTTTGTAATTTATTTATATCTTTTTTATTTTATTTTTGATGTGTTTTTATTTTATTTTAAAATTTGGTTTTAATTAAAAAATATTTTATATTTATTATTTTCAAAAATAATTGTTCGAATTTAATGGCTTTTTTTTTTCGAACTTTATGTATTAGTGAATTTGAATCGAATTTTATCCTCGTTGAACTTGAACATGAATTTGAACCTTGTGACTTAGTTGCCAGCTATGAAGAATACAAGGTTTTACCAGATGAAATTAGAGAGGCTATCTCTCTTGCTAATTTTGTAAATTTAAAGAAAAACAGAGGTGGTCAAAGAGTTGAAACAAGGCCACAAACAAATCAGAGTGACCTCTAATAGGTATTAGGGAAGTTAACACTTCTTACATATGATGGATCTCGTAAATGTACAACACACTCCTAGACACAGAAATTGGACACCTTATCACTAAGGCCAATAGTGGAAGATGAAGCCATCAAATTTTCCACCCTTCATCTTGAAGGTGTAGCACATAAGTGGTGGTACCATGGATTGATCACATAGGGGCACAGTCACATACACTCATACGTGGAGTTTAGTATCGGGTTGACAGAGAGTTTTGATAGAGTTGATCCGAAAATCCATTTTTGGGAGTTAACTCAACTCAAACAAGCCAATTCGGTAGATGATTATGTTGCTGATTTTTAGAAGCTCTTAGTTATGGTACTTGATGTGATAGAAAGGAGGCTTGTGGTTTTGTTCGTTGAGGGTCTAGCTGAACCACTTCGAGGTTTAGCGAAGGCTTTCAACCCTATCTCTTTACAGGAAGCCATTAAAAAGGTTTTGGATTTGGAAACTTCAGCCCCTAGAGGAAGATTTCAGCCTATAGGACAACAAAGATCAGCACCCTATGGACAACCAAAACCAACATCTTATAGGCAGCCAATGACAGCAGTTTTTCAGCATCAAAAGAAGCCAGTTCAACAAAGGATTTATCTGCAAAAAGAGTTGCCACATAAGCTAAGCATAGAAGTAGAAATGAGAAGTGAACTCAGAAGGAAGAGATTGTGCTTCACTTGCAAGGAGCCCTGGGAGCCGGGTCATAGGTGTCTTCTAAAAGGAGATGTGCATTGCATAGAGGTAATATCAAATGATGAGGCTGGAGGAAACTAAACCTGAGAGTAGGGAAGAAGATAGTTCAAGAGGTACCCATGCCACACTTATGTCAACAGGGACTTGTGTTGCACTTTCTAGTGCACCCAAGTATTACCCTTTTAAAATGCACGGAGTTATGCATGGTCATAAACTCACAGTGTTGGTTGATAGTGGGGCAACCCACAACCTCATAGATGAGGGACTGGCAACTAGAAGAGGGTTGAAAATAAAGGATGTTGATGGGTTTAGTGTTATTGTGGATGATGGTTCTACTATTCTTTGCACTAGGAGGATTCAACAGTTGGAGATTACACTTGATAATCATAGGATGTGTGATGACTTTTATGTTGTAGGCATAGAAACATATATGGTTCTAAGGGTGCAGTGGTTACATTCCCTTGGGGAATTTACACAAAATTACCAAACCATGGAGCTGAAATTTAGATCTGACAGAAAGGAGGTTGTGCCTCATGGTATGGTCAATAGAGCCCGACAATTGTTACAACAAATAGAATGGAGGGTGTCACATTTGGTAGTACTCTCTCTAGATCATAGTTGATTTATGATTTTGCTATCATGGGTTCACTTAGAGAGTTTGTTGGGGAAGTATCATTTGGTACATGGCTTTCAATTTCTAATTATATCAGAGCAATGCAACATAATCCAAATACATCACAAGGTGGAATGGAAGAAACATAAAGATTGGTTTGGGATCTTGATATTTGCAGGATGGGTCAAGCATTGCTTGAGGGCAAACAATTTTAGGAAGGGCGGATTATAATGTTCAATTTTTCAAATTAATTAAATTGAGAACCCAAAGCTTATTTTTATTTCCCGTAGGATAAGGGAAAATTAATAAAGGGAAATAATTTAATAATAATGCTTTAAGTTGTCTCCTCACGTCGCTCAAGAGTTATAACTTTAAAAGGGGACACCTAAACATTATTATTAATTATATGGGGCCAAAAAGGTGCATTAATTATAAGGCTAAGTGGGAAAAAGAAAATAAAAAGTAATTATTAATTGTTTTGTGGAGCAAAAAAAGAGAATATTAAATAAAAGTATTTTTTAATTATTTTTGGGGTTTTGAGGAGAAAAGGTAATTATTAAAAGGTTGGAAGGAAGAAAAAGGATATCATAATCATTCGATCAATTTTAAAACCGTTTTCAAAGCTTGAGCAACAATTATTCAACTTTCATCATAGAGGATGAAAACCCTCCAGTGAAAGGGCTTGAAGATGAAAACTCTCATACTCAGTGGGTGTTTCCATTTAGGGACCACCTCTGTGCTTTTCAGAATTAGAAGATTTCAGTTTCAAAGGTTTATTTGACAGGGATTTACAGAGAATAGAGTTTGCAGAGAGCCACCATTTATTTTCAGAGATTTTTGAAGCTGTCGGGACAAGCAAAAATTTCAAAATAAATTTCATAGGGTTTGCCCTAGTTGGGCGTCACCCCTTTTTCACTCAAATACGTTGTCCCATCTTAATAAGTTCAGATCACAACAGTTAGGGTTGCTATCCATGCAAAAAAAAAAAAGATCTGGATCTGTATGATGACTGTACGCCTATCCTTTCAACATATTCAACAGTTCTTTTGAAATATCCCAAAATAGGATATATTACTGAAATCTGGAATTTATGCAAATCCCTAGCCGAGACATTTTTTGATTTTTTAGCCAAACCCTAGATGCCAAAAACTCATAAATTGCTAAATAAATAGTGAAACCCTAGCATAAAATTTATTGAATGCTGTAATAATTTTTAGAGCATCAAATCGCTCAATAAACTCAGCCATATTGGCGCCAAACATGTAGGAAATTACAACGAATTAAATGTTGATTTTTGGTGCTTTTTTCAAAGTAAAAATGCTGAAAATTATCCTTAAAAATAGTGATAAATACAAAAATAAATATAAGAAAATTCAGAATATTACATAGGCTGTAAATAGCCTATCAAACCCTTTCAAACAATTCTCCAATCAAGTCGTCCTAGTTGAAATTAATTGTTTCCAGCTTTAAATCCAATGCAACCTTAACATTAGGAGTCTTCAAACCTAAAAATCTTACTTTGGGTTTCCAAACCCTCGTTGCCACCTTCCTAGAGAAATTCGCCAACCTTCCAAGCAATTCGCCCAACTTGGAAACCCTTTTTTTTGTCTTGTTCTGAATTTGAAGATCTATTGCAACTCCAAGATGAAGTTGCTCCACAGAAGAATGAGGGTTTACGTTCTCAATCTGTTTGCTTGAAGGTTTTCGTCTTTAACTCAAAAGATTAAGCTTTTTCGTACTCAAAACTGTAAATTCAAAATATGATCCAAGATGCCTTTCAAATGACCCTCAAATGCTTTTATATTCCTCCCCAAGTGAAGTGCCCAATTTGGAGGGAAATACCCTTTTGATCTTTTTTCAATTTATAAAAAGAACACCTTTTATAATCAATTTAAGTGGATTAGCACCCATGACCCTAAAAAAGGCCCCAAATTAAATGAAAATTTAACAATAAAGTGTTTTTACAAGTGTTCTTAATAAAACTAAATGTTTTTCTTCTTTTCTCTCTTTTTTCCCTTAGCCCTTGGGAAACTAAGCAAGGCTAAAGGTCTTCAATAGTATTATGTCCAAAAGGGGGACATGACAATTCTCCCCGTCCAAAATTACTTGTCCTCAAGCAATTGAAACAACCAATGGGCTGTCTTAACCATGGGCTTTAAGCAATTTTTGATCCTTGACTCTTCCCATGGGAAGAAGATCCCTTGATGAAGCTCTTTGTTGCTGTATATAAATATTCTTGGCTGCCTATACAATCTGAAAATAAAATAACAACAGCTTCCAACTTTCCTTTCCCCTTTCCTAGGGGTCCCATACCTTAGATGTGCCAAAAAGATGCTGAAAGGGAACAACTTCTCTGAAATGATAAGATTGTGGTGGCTGGAAAAGTGTATTCCAGCAAGGAAATCTTCAGATTTTTGAGCCTTGATTGCCTCTATATCAGCACCTACACCAGACACAAACACATTAGTCAAAACAAGAGTTCTCTGCTTCTCTTCAACGTTTGCATATTTGATTATGCCTTCCATGTGTGAAGGTGTTGGAAACATGTGTGGGGTTGCCCTTGAGAACATAGAAGGGATGTCCATACTGTCCACACACCCAAAAGTGACCTCAAGACTCAGAAATCTTTCCACTAGAGGGGCTGGAAGTCTTCTTACCATGTTTGAAATCCACCCTTCACCAAAAGACCACCAACACGTCCCTATACTTCAAAAGCAAGGTAGAACCAGCCATTTCCCTCTTGATTAGTTGGCTGTGTGTGTAAATTTCAGACCTCTTATGACTCCAAAACAAAATTTATTTCTCCACAACTCATCCTTAGGAGGTAATATTATGCAATCAATCTTCCTCAAACTTCTGAAAATATTCAAACTCACCATTTCATGCCTCAAACTGGCATGTTCTCTTACCTTAGAGGGAACTACTTCAAAAAGAAACCCGTACTTTATGTTTCGAGGGCTGTGTTTGTACATTACAGCCTTGCAAGTGTCCCAAAAAATCAAATTTTTTACTTCCAACTTGCTCCATGATGAACCTACCACATTTACAATTCCAAGAGGGGTCAAAGTGAAGCTACGTGCTACCTTAGAAGAGCTGGAACTGTCATAACAAAGGCTGCCTCTTATGATCTTTCTCCCTTGCATGTGTACCTTGGAACATGGGCTTCCTTGGAATGCAACCCAATACCCTTTAGGGCCCTCAATGTGCCTTGACATTTCTTTATCAAATCAAAAGTATGGCTCACTAGTTTGAATTAAGAAAACAACTTGGAACAACATTGGACACATACCTTTTGTGTCACATTTCTGAATTCTTCCTTTGTTGCAGGCTCTTGGAAGGGCTGCCCTTTTTTGCAAACTTCAACTCCCTATCACAAGGAAAAAGCCAACTCTCCTTTGCCTTTCCAAAATTTATTGGGGGCTGTAACTTACCTTTTTTCCTTAAATTTTCCGAGTGTGCCATATTCAGATTTGGCATGAAAGACTCGGAATTTTTTGAGTATAAACAATGTTGATTATTCACACAATTTTCTGATTTTTTTTGAGCAACAACAATTCTGATTTTTCTCATGAAATTCTGATTTTTTTGAGCAACAAAGTATTGATTTTTCTAAGTGTACCCTAGGCCATTTCATAATGCAAAATTCAGACTTGCTTTCCTTATAAACGAAAATTTACCCTCTTCAGGAACTTGCTTAGCATCTTCATTTTTAGAATTTATTAGGCTCAACAAATAAGGAAATAAACATTCTTTTGCATACCTTAGTGGCTCTTCCACATTAGAAGAAACATTCTTTCTTGTTGCCTCTATCGAATTTTGTTTAGGGAAGACTCCTTCCTTTGCCTTTGAGGTCACCTCCAAAGGTACCTTATCACTCAAACCATATAAGATCACTTTTTTTTCATTCATTTCAAATTTAAGCTCCAAAGTTTGGTTATTTTTTGTGTACTCTCCAAGTGAGTGTAACCATTGGAGGCCTAGGAGAAGGTTGGTCTCTCCAATGCCAACCACATAAGAGTTATCGTCATTGGAGCGTGTCTCCAACATGATGCTAAGCTTGGGAACTTTGGTGGTGCAAGGGATGGTGAAGCCATCCTGTAATATCCCAAAAGGGAATATTTGGATATAAAATTGTTTATGCTTTGAATCCACAATCAAATGAAATCTGAAATAAACAAATTCAACGAACCCTAGCTCTCAAATATTTATTCAATAATAATTTTGCCCTTCAAACCCTAGGCGTCACACTTCAAGGGTGTTGTAAACAATTTTCAACAACTAATTGATTTACAATTCATCACAAATTATGCCAAAATAAGTTCTAAGCTAAAATTATGAATATGTACTTTTTATTTTTATTTTTGTGAAGCCCAACTACCACTTGCAAATGACTCTTAAATTTTGATTTTTTTTCCACATTTACACTTGCTTTATGACTGATTTTTCACTTCAAACCCTTGTCATAAATAGCCACAATAATCAGAAAATTATGAGAAAAATTACAGCGAATTTATTGCGCCAAGAAATGACCCTTGCAAACCCTCAAGATGAATCACCCAACTTGCCAAAGTCAAGGAAAAATACCAGAAAATTATTAGAAGGTTTTGCATTAATTTGAAGTCTCAAACATTCACAAATCACCTCAAAACCCCAATGCTAATAGGCAAAAAATTAGCAATAAATTTCAGAATGTTTATTTGGCCTTTTTGACCTCGAAATCCCCTGCAAATCACCTCCAATACAAGTCGCCACACCTGAAATAATTAGCATAAAATTACCAAAGCATGTCACATTCAAAAATAAGCTTAAAACCCTATGCTAGACCTCCACAAGCAAATCGCTAGTCTTCTAGGGCATCAACTGTAGAAACCCCTGTTTCCCCTGAATTTTGAAACTGTGTTTTTTTGGACTGTTTTGTGTATTTTTGATTTTTTTGGTGTTTTTGTATGAATAAGAGAAGAATGCGATTTTGCAAGAAATTGATATAAATTCAAAACAATTGGAAATTGAAGCAGTAAACCTTGTAACTGGCTAAACTATGAATCTATTATTTATTTCAGATGATTACAATAGGAGATCTCTGTCATGCAACAAAATTAATATAAAGTATTGTTTCAAAACCCTGATTTGCTACAATCTAAAAAAACCCTAGATTTGGTACGGCTGCAATAAATAATCTTTTCTCCTTGCTTCTGATGATTCAGAATGATGCTAGATGTATAGGCGCTCCCACTGGAATAGGCCGACTGGTCCAAAACAAGGCGTTTTGCCCCAGAAGAGAAATACGCCCCTGCTGGTGATGTATGACCTGGTACATAATCGTACGCATTCCGTACAACATCAATTAAATATGGTACGGCCTGAAAGCTGAGCGCCTGATCTCAAGACAAATAGTGCCAATATGGTAAATCTCTTTCTGGATGATTTTCGGACCAAAACCCTGAATATATAAATCCCTATGAATCTCTGTGATAACTTCTGTGTGAAATTATCTCTCTGCCTGGCAATAGATCAGCTGGTATTTCACAACTTCTGAATTGCACACACTGAAGATTGCACGTTTTCCAATGCAAATTGTATACTGGAACCCTTGGCTCTGTCTTCTGAGAAAATACTTAGCAAAAAAATTGACTTCAATCATGAATGCCACGATTCCCAATGAAAAACCCTTATATCCTTGAAAAAGTGCGATTTCCCTAATTAGGGTTTCATAATTAAAAATTCGGCTTTTCTTTTAATTTTTTCATAGTTCAAAAATCATTTAAAAAAAAAAATTAAAAACGGCCCCCTTCATAATGAGCGCCCCCTTAAGTCAACCCTTAAGTTATAATATTAAATATTATAACTTTATAATATAGCTCCAAATAATTAGTATTTAATTAAATCAATTAAATATTAATATCTCTCTCAAAACATATCCGATTCTCGAACCGTTTGAAGCTGGCGAACAAGGGAGTGATTCCATACATGCCCAGACCATAGCAGGGGTGCTCCGTTGAGTGTCAAATATCTCTAAAAAATAGCAACTCAGGCAACGGTGTCCGAAAGACCTTGAACGAAAACCAACTTGAAAAACTCTGACAGTCGAAGCAAAGCCAAGCTTCATCAAGACCCTCTATCCATCCTATCAGCCTACGAGGGTCGCATAATAGGCTAATCATCGACTCTGAGAGATGTCAACTGGAAGGGGACATGACATCAACAAATAAGTTCCTTTGCAAGGTGGCGTCAAAAGACACCATTATAGATAGATCACAAGAGCAATTACTATTAGACATACATCCCAATAGTTCCTTTCATGCATGAAGAGCAATAACTTGAATTCGCACATGCGCAAGAAGAGTCCTCCAAATTCCCAATATACACTATCAAACCTCCCAATGATCCTTTTACTGAATTCCCAATATATTAGATCAGCTCTATCAAACCTCCCAATGATCTTTTTACTGAATTCCTCATAAGATTGAATGAGTTGATGTCCTTGGGTGATTAACTTATGATACTACCATTCATGGGTAACCCCTTCTAAATGCAAGGTGGCAAATTGAATAGCCTCTTTTTCCATCATAGGCTTAAGTGAAAAGTAAGTGTCTACCTTCTGAATCCAAGCCCTAGTCGAGCTCTTGGAAGAACCATCAGAATCGGAAAGTGAGCTTTTCCAAGGTATGAGGAAGTCCTCCTTGGCTGCCCCTATGTCTTTGGCCAGCCCTATTGCCACCATGTTGCCCATGCTTCCAAGATGTGAATGCGAAAAAATCCATTTGATCCCAGAAAGGAGCAGGATAAGTCATGTACTCATCATAATCCTTCAATAAGCTATCTCTCAAGGTCGGTTGCTCTTTCCTTTCTAGTATAACTTCTTGCAAAAAAATATGCTGGTTAGGCTTACGTGTGGTTCCTCCATTCCCTTTAGGAGGCTGATCCATGAGGTTGTGACTTCCAAAAGCACTACCATCCCATTGGATGGGTTGTCACCCCTCATTTCCTTTATAGCGTGGACAAATTCCACCATCATAGCTATCATTTGTTCCTGAGCTTGTGTGTATCTATCAAACCTTTGCTCTCTATTTTCAACATCATATCTTGGTTGATCCACGTGAGCCATGGTTTTTTTTGCTAATTTTCTTCAACCTTCTTGATTTTAAGGTAATATCTTAGTTCTTTGCCACCCTTGTGTATGAATTACTTTGAAAACCCACGGCTAGCCAAGATATAGCTCTGATATTGCTGAAATATTCCAAAATAGGTTATATTATTGAAATTTGGAATTTATACAAAACCTTGGCTAAGACATTGTCTAATTGTTCCAGCCAAACCTTAGATGCCAAAAACTCATAAATTGTTGGAAATAAATAGTGAAACCTTAGCATAAAATTATTGAATGCTGTAACGATTTTTAGGGGCATCGAATCACTCAATAAACTCAACGACATTGGTGCCAAACATGCAGAAAATTACAACGAATTAAATGCTGATTTTTGGTGTTTTTTTCAAAGTAAAAATGCTGAAAATTATTCTTAAAAATAGTGATAAATATATAAATAAATATAAGAAAATTCAGAATATTAAATATGCTTGAAATAGCCTATCAAACCCTCTCAAACAATTCCCGAATCAAGTTGCCTTAGCTGAAATTAATTGTTTCGAGCCCTAAATCCAACACAATCGTAAAATAAGGGTCTTCAAACCTAAAAATCAGACTTTGGATCTCCAAACCCTAGTTGCCACCCTCCTAGAGCAATTCGTCAACCTTCCAAGCAATTCATCCAAATTAGAAACGTTTTTTTTGTCTTTTTTTGAATTTGATGATCTATGGCAGCTCCAAGATGAAGTTGCCCCATGGAAGAATGAGGGTTTATGTCCTCAATATCTTTGCTTGAAGGTTTTCGTCTTCAAGTCAAAAGCTCAAGATTTTTTGTGCTCAAAACTGTAAATTCAAAATATGAACCAAGATGCCTTTCAAATGAACTCTCAAATGCTATTATACTCCTCCCCAAGTGAAGCACCTAATTTGGAGGGAAATACTTTTTTGATCTTTTTTCAATTAATAAAAAGAATACGTCTTATAATCCACTTAAGTGGATTAGTACTCATGACCCTAAAATAAGCCCCAACTTAAGTGAATTTATGACAATAAAGTGCTTTTACAAGTGTTCTTAATAAAATCAAATGTTTCCCTTCTTTTCTCTCTTTTTCCTTTAGCCCTTGGGAAACTAAACAAGGCTAAAGGTCTTCAATATTTCATGTCCAAAAGGGGGACATAACACCTTTCAGCAGCGCCTAATTCTGTGGGCGGAATTCCTATGTTATCAGCTGCTGTACTTGACAGGAAAATTTAGAGCTCACATTGATAGGTTTTTCTGTGGTTTTTTTGACAAATAAATTGTATTGGCGTTTACTGTTGCAATTAGTGTTAGGGTACTGTTACAATTAGTGACTTATTTGGCTATTTTCCAGCACCCTTCCTATATTTCAATTGATTGAAATTAATAATACACCGTAGTCTATCAATATTTCGTATTACCTGTGGTGCTTTGTGTTTGATTGAAGTATTAGGGTTTTAAGAAAAAATCAGAATTTCAATTATATCCAGAGAGGGATATTTCAGTGCCTTACTCAAGTTGTGCCTAGAAATGCTTCTCTAGTCAGTTTTGAGCCTTAGGAGCTCGTGTTGTGGTTAGTGGAGTCTCTATCCTTGGAAGACTGAGCGTGCCATCTCTTCCTTGAATCCTAACGAAGCTTAATGGGACTGCCCCCTTCCCTATAGACTAGCTATATTTGCCAAGTCTAGGAAGCCTACCTTGATATTGTTGACATGCACACTTACCAATTTGCAAGAGGGCACAGAGATATCTAAGGGCCATTGCCATCATCATCTTTCCAGGAAAGACGGGACAGGAACTCATTTCTTTGTTGTTTCCTTGCTATTTTCAGCTAAAAAGAGAGAGTTGTTGTTAGTTGTTGTTTTAGTTCCTTATATAAAGCTTTATTTTCCTTGCATGTAGTAGTTAGCTTTGCTTTCTATTTCTAGCATAGATATCAGTTAGGCGTTCTTCTAGACTAATTATCTCTATCAAGTCACCTTAGGTTTTTGGGTAGGAAGGTTTATGGCATGTCATGCACTGAAATTTGGCGGGTCACTATAGACAGGTGCTACAGGTGTACCTGGATGTGCACCTATGACTGTAGAAAAAAATTCTACTAGTGATGCTGGAAGTTACTATTGTAGGAAATATCATTGATATTTTTACGGAGGATGGCTATAGGATGAATTCCAAATGAGGATCAGGTTGTTGCCAGTTTCATCTCTCACCCCCACACTTTGATATTGACATCAAATGATGATGTGCAATTTAAGCTTGTGCAGCTTGTGCTTGATATACTGAAGTCCGAGCTGTACATAGGGCAGTCTGAGCATGTGTTAGATCATCCATAGGGTGTGTTCAGACTTCCCTACAACCTGTCTTTAAATCCAACACAATGTAGCTTTCCATGCTGTATACTTCCATTTAGCCGTCTGTGTATCCTATTCCTATTTCTGAGCACCTCATCATCAATGACATTAGTTGAGATTGGTACTCAGTCTTAGCTAGTTGAGCATGCTGAGAACCAGTTGGCAGCTGTTTCTTTTCCCTGGGTGGGGGGAGAAGTTTTAAATCTTTTAGTGATCTGGCAGCCATCCGTACATATTTATCTGCATTTCATCCCAGATTGCCATGTGAAATAAATATTGCAGACATGGCACAATAGCAATGCCGTTGATGGATAAAATGCAAGATTAGCATGATTTGGCATGCTTTAAGAGAGTAAGGCCCTTTAAGGAGGAATATCTACCGAGAAGATAACATTGGGATGAGGTCGAGTCTTGGTTGACACAGGAAGGTAAGATTAAAGGTAAGAATGTGCAAGACAATTGCATACAATATTCCATCAATCAACTTGCCTATTTGGAGGTTGAATCACAAATGCATTAAATCTCAACCAAGATGAACAAAGCAGAAGTAGAGAAACATATGAAAGACATTCATAACTGCACTTTTGGTGCTGTTTCTGTGACATACCCCATCTGCCTTTGTGAATCCATAGTATTGCCATCACACACCAATGTCATCATAACCTTGCAATCAACTAGCATCGCAGCTTTGCAGTCTATACCATCCATTGTCATCAGTGACAAACTGAAAATTTAAAAAAACTTAAAAAAACAAAAATATTATATTGAGGGGATGTGAAGTTGATCTCAAGGAAGTCAATCAACCATGAGGATGAATTGATGAAGGCATTCAGATCTGGGATGTTTCCATAAATGGCATCGTCCTCCATGGAAACTGATGACATGTAGGCTCATCCGACCAAGTAACTGATAGCTTGGCATGGAACAAGCAAGTGATAACTTGCAAAAAATGTTGACATGTTGGTACATTGACCTGCAGGTTGTCAAATAGGAGTGTTAACAAGATGTTGAATATTAGTGTCTTAGGCATCAATATGGAGATCAGCTGCAGGAGGAGAAAGAGGAAATGTAAAGTCGGGAACATGAACCCGTTTTGTCTTCAAAGATATTTAGAATCTACTGATGCCAATTGTGAGAGAGTTTGTAGAAGATTGCAATCATGAGAACATGGTGTGATCAACACTGACTCAAGAGTAAATGTTCTGTTGGAAAATAGCTGAAGAAAATTGAATAAGTCGACACTCGGCTGCCAAAGTTCAAGCTTCAAATGGCTGACCAGTTGCAGATCCAACCTGTTATATGGAAAATAGCCAGAGGAAGTTAAATAAACCGACAATCTATTGTTATAACTGATGAGTGTCAGGCCCGCATATTGGAGATCATGTACATCATGACTATAATAATCAATGAAGATATTCGACTTGTCTATTTTGTTGTGTTGTTATGATGTGATAATGACTTCGTTTGAGATTTCGTAGAATAAGTTTTGTTCTTGTTTTCTATTCTGTTTACACTTCATACCTAGAAGTTCACTTTCTATTATGTCAGTCATATGTTTGTTCCTTGAATAACAAAACTTCTGAATATGCACTGCCGCTTTCTTTTGGTTAGAAAGTGCAATGCACCCTGTCAGGCATTGTCAGAGAAAGCTATGCATCTTAAATGAAAGACACTTTGACGTTGCAACGAGCCATCCGATGGATGATGCTTTGGTAGCATGAACCATCTCTCGACTAAAAACTACAAAATCTCACATTATTAGTTTTAAATTCCATTTTAAGAATTGAAATTAACTTTTCTTGCAGGATAATTAATGTTGGCAACTGTATTTATGGTTTGCAATTGTTTTTCTTACATAAAGGACACATCTAAAATAATTTAGTGATCTTATGCACTGATCAAAGATTGAAGCTGCCAATGGAACTCAAACACAGATATCAAAGTAAAAATATTCCTTGTTACTTTTGAAATAAGATTTTGGTTACATCTGCAGGAGGGCGAGGAGAAAGACATTGATTAACTGCATACCAACTGGATCATTTGATCATTGAAGCAGAAGAGTACGTGTACATCCTTCTAAGGCAAATATAGTTGCCAATCATCTTCCTTTTCCTTGTCTCCTTGAGTTTACTGTTTTTGATGCATCTCAAAAAAATTGAAGCTAGTTCCTACATGAAGTTAGCTAGAAGAGAAAGTCAACGATGTATTGGGATTGCTTTCTTATGTAAAATTCAACTTATGAAGATATTTTCAGGCTAAAGCATTAGGTTTTAAGGATAACTCTATAAAATCTGTTGGCGTGAAATGGTTGACCTTAAGCATAGGCCAGCTGATAATGTTTTGCCTGTTTACAGATTCAGTTCCCTCCGTGCTTAAGCTTTGCCTGATGGATTGGGAGTCAAATGATTTGTTCCAAGATGATTATGATGAGGAGAATAACAACTATACACAGGTTTTGCAATAGTTTACATGGTGTCTGTAGCTCACTTGTGCTCAATCTTTTCCAGTTAGATCTGAAATTTGGGGCTTACATATAAGCTGCATGCAGATTACTTTTACAACATTTGTTTAGCATAGTAGTTGATTACAAGATTTTCATTGGTAGGCCAAAATGTATGCAACTAGGAAGTAATAGTAGTATGCATAAGGTACTGTGTAGGGGTCACGCTAATGTATTCATTTATTCAGTCTCTGTATTAGTGCTTGAATATGCCATTGTATTATCTTTAGTCATATATTTGATAATAAGGTTCTATGTCATCTTTTTGCTGAGACCATATCTTTAAACACATTTTTTTTTAATTGAGTTAGAGCTAGGAATAGTGCTTTTTTGTTCTCTAGTCCTCATTGGGTCATTGAAATCATTCATGTTTAGTTGAATGACAATTTTTGGATTTGTATTGTGTTCATTGTGTCATCGAAATCATTCTTGTTTAGATGAACGGCAAATGCTGGATTTTGTGTTACACGACTTGAATTATAGCACTGAACCAAGCTGTGGTTTTGGGAAAATATGCTTCTATAATTTAAGGCATTCTGATTGGGAAAAGTGGGATAGGTATGAGAAGCTGAGTTGTTCTTACTGAAAATGGAAGCAGAAGTTTTATTGACATTATGAAACTATTCGTTACAAAGTTAACACTCTCCAGCCTTGAGAAAATGGGACTTTGAGCTATTCATAGACATATATTCACAATATAAGTAGGCACAGTCAAACATGAAAGTTCCGGCACTTTCCAGCTTTGAGAAAATGGGATTTTTGAACTAATCAAAGAAATAGATTCACAATATCAGTAGGCACAGTCAGATGCAAAAGTGCATGAAAACGAGAAAATAATTAGTGAGAGGATGTTTGGCTTGGGAACAATATATAAGAATGCAAGTGAATCTGTTAGCATGTATTTTAACTTCTTTTCTTCTTTAAGTGAAAGTTGAAGTTGTGACATCAATTTTTGCTATCCAAACATTGCAGACTACTCAAGACGTCAACATTATGTCTCAAAATAAGGAGCAAGAAGAACCGGTGCAGAATCTAGACCAAGATATGGATGCCATTGCCATATAAATTGAATAAGAGAATAGAGACAAATATTAATATCAAGGTGTTAATCCAACAATCTTTGTACTAGAGATAGATGAGTAGAAGGAGCATGCCAGTGTAGGGCAAGTCAGGACCTAGTGTAGGGCAAGTCAGATCCTAAGAAGAACAAGTTATTTCTACCACCAAGATGGGGATAGATGATACTCAAGTTGATAAATAAGTCCAAACTGATGACAAGATTAACATGCAGCAAAATGAAGGGCAGGTGGACTTTGAATTTCATTTGTGATCTTTAGAATTGCTTGAAGGTAGCCAAGGACTAATTTGAAACAAAACTTGTAATGTAAATACATGACACTTGAAACTCATCAAATTGCAATATATTGTTTTGAAAGCTGAAAACAATACAAACATACTTGGAGACCTCAGGGGAAAATGCATTAAGTTAGAGTGATCCAAATTTGGATCTTAATGTACTAGTCATGTATACTAGACGTTTCTACTATGCCCAATTGTATGTAATTCATGCGTATAAGACATTTCATATACAAACATCAGATCATACATGTTATAGTGACAGAGTTAGTGTGGGTTTGATCTGGACATCTTCATGGTGACGAAGTCAGTAAGTTTCAGCTTTTGAAATGAAGGGGTTTTTCATACATAGCAAAACTGCCTCTATTTGCAAGGTAGCGGTTTCAAAATTGTCGGTTTGCATACACCAGCAATTTCGCCACCATACAGAAGGCCCAAAGTCAAACACTTGCAAATTTTTCTTCTTCTCATGGTCGGCTTGGTTAAGCTTCTTGGCGGACTCCAAAGTGGAGAGTGCATAATACAAGTCTTGGCAAGACATAAGACATCAGAAAATGCAGTGAGAAGTCTTCAAGTTGGATTCACATTGCAAGTTACAAGTTTGAGTCTTTGTTCTTGTTGACTCATTATTTTCTAGCTGTAGATGGTTGGTTCAGTTGTGTTGGATTTTAGAAGTGTTTGATAAGTGCAACGAAGTCTCGTGTGCAAGTTTTGCATAGAGTGGCAGTGAGAATTTGTCCATGAAGGCCATGTTTGGCAGTACCTTGTACATATCTTGCATTACATAGTGGAAGGGGAGTGCAATTGCCTCACCCATTGGAGCTTTTCCTACATTGGGTTTCTCTAGGATAACTCTTGTGTTTTTTGTGAGCTTTGTTCATTCTTATGCTTCATGTTGATGTGCAATATACTGTACATATCATTTCCAACACTTGTTTTATCTCTGTTATAACATGATAAATAGCCTAGAACAGTCATTTTCCAATCATTGTTGAGTTAGTAGTCATAGGATTTGTGTTGGTGAAGCTTGGAGTGGAATATCCACCTAGATTATGAATCATCGAGATGAAAAAACATGGTGTTTGAGACTGAGACCTAGTACCTGTTGGTCATTTTTTGGCCTACATACCAAAATTTTGCTGAAGTGTGAGGGTGGGCATTCAAGCAAGATTTCGGGTTTTACACAGTAGAAGACTTGGGGTTTTTTGGAAGAAGTCTTCAGGTTTTACAAAAAACTTATTTCACTTTATGAGTAATCAGCGGTTGAAACCCCTCAGCGGAAGTAATTGGGGTTGGAAAACCTGAATTACCCTTGACAGTGCAAATCGGGTTTTGAGAAGTGCTTTGCTTATGAAAGTTTTATCAGTAGAAGTAATTCGGGTTTAGAAATCCGAATTACTCA
Organism: Torreya grandis; assembly: GCA_037957365.1. NCBI lineage: Eukaryota > Viridiplantae > Streptophyta > Pinopsida > Cupressales > Taxaceae > Torreya > Torreya grandis. Next base: position 2,160,281 of record JARHVA010000796.1, read on the forward strand.
GGATAGTGCATTTTGGGTTTCCCAGGTTGAATGACTTATCTCTTTTTATAAGTAACAAGCAATGAAGAATCCGAAGTAGGTGCCAGTGAAGAGTTCGAAGGATTCCTTTGAAATAATTGTCAAACACAAAGGAGACTGATATTTTTTTCGCAAAATAAAAATCCGAAGGAATATAAGACCAAGGAGATAGCCAAAAAACCTGAAGATAATAGATACAGGCAAAGCAGAATATCCGAAGAAAATCCAAGACCAAAGGAAATCCATAGATTAAAAAAAATATCCGAAAGAATAAGGTTAAAGGAATAGCCAGGAAATTCGAGGAAATATAGACCAAATATAGACAAAATAATCCAAAAATAGAATCCCGCCAAAAAGACAAACAGGGAGACCAAACTAAGAGAAAATACATGCGAACAAGGGCTATTTTTGGCAGATTTCTAAGTTTCAGTTGACCCACAGTTTGACTAGTCAAAGTCACGTTTCTCCAAACGTTCCAGTAGTTTGAGTAGAGCTCATCTATTGACTCTTAACGTGGATTTCCATGCAAAGAAAGATGGGCGTTTTAACAAGCCCAACCGTCCACTTTCAAACGCCAAAGAGCTAGTCTCTAATTTTAGACATGGCTCAATCGATCATGCATAAGCAAAATCAAACGTTTGAGCCCACCGTTCAACTTTCAACACAAAATTTTCATGCAAGACAAAATAGACTTTTGTAAAGGTTGAGTTGGTTTAAGTTTACTCTCTCTCTATTTTCAAACTCCAATTTTTTGGCTTTTTGTAATTTTTTATATTAATGGTTTTTTAGCTTTGTAAAAATGATCCTTTTTTTGGCAAATTTTTTTTTGCCAAAGATTGTGTTGTAACCTTTTTTAGAATCAATGAGAAGAGGACTATGTTTTTTTAATTTTCAGCAGCTGGTATAGTGTACTTTTGTTATAGATTTGTTTAAGTGATAGATTTTCCTTCTTTTTTGTCAAATCTGGATTCGTACCGAGTTGCTAGTTGGTAATTTATGCAAGTTACGTTCCCTGTTTGAACGTCTTTTGCTGAGTTTATAGTGGATATTAGTTGCTGTTTAGTGCCTTTCAACAGGTCTATTTTTTCATTTTCTTCAAGCTTAGATCATTAGATAAAACTTTTTCATGAAATACTTGTGTATTGATCAATTGGAGTTGAAGTTTTGCCTCTTCCTTGTCTGAATCAGTGTTCTCAGAAGCTCAATTTGAGTGGATCAAGCAAATTATGTCTATCACCATTTTAGCTAGGATTTCTTTTCAAGCTCTTCCTTCCCTTTTTCCCAAGCAGTTTGTAGCATAGAAGTTGAGATCCTCATAGATACATCTCACAGGAACCAACCTTCTCTGGAGGTTTTTCTCATCATTGAGGCACTCGCCCTCGTGAGAAGATCCCATTGTTTCAACTAGAGCGAGGATTAGCCATTTCAGCACGTCTTCGATCAGGGTGCAACTCCAGGTTGACAACAGTACCACAAATTATGCGAAGCATAGAGAAGTTCAAAACAAGTTCAGTTTTTGGCCAAATTGTGGTAGAATGAGGGGTGGTTATAGATGTCTAGCCATGCACCATTTTTTTATTACGCTGAGAAAGACTTGCATGTTTATTTTTTACAAAACCTTGGCACATTTTTCAAGGCAACTAAGATAAATTTTGAAGCTAGTTTTGCAGAAGGAAATCGAAGAAAAAACCTTGGCATGGGAATTGTTAAATTTAAGGTTGATGTGTTGAGAATTATATTGATGATTTGCAAGAAGTTTCAAAGTGATGGCCGTTAGGATTGATGTTAGAGTGATGCGAAATTCGGGGGCCAAATTGACATCAAGCACAATGTGTTAGCTTCTAGAATGCATAGTTGACATCAATCTCAATACGAAGTTATTGATATTGGAGAGAGTGAATGCTTGATGTCAAGGTGGCGACATGCAAATCATTTAGGGAGTGAAGTCAAGTGTGACGCCAACAAAAGTAACATCGTGAATGAGGGTGAAGTCTATAGTGATGTTATTAGGGGCAACATCATACTTTGATCAAATAACGTTAGTAGTTGAAGGAAAATTTATAAATATTGAGGTTAATGTCAACATCCTTCTTTTGCAGCATGACAATAGTTTCTTGAGTTTTTGGAGAGTCATAGAGCCCAGAGAAAATTTTCAGGTAAGATTTTGATTTCAAGGTTGCTTTAAATGCGATTTTGAGAAGAAAATTAAGAAGTTAAAGAATAATGGGCATTTTGTATGGAAGATGTTTCATGCTAGGTAGAGTATCAGTGCATTCCAAGAGTAACACCACATTTTAGAAATTGGGAGCTATCACACCGAGTTTCAACCACTCTTACAGTCTTTGTGGGTTTCCATACTACTATCTCTTGAGACATAGCCACTATGAATTCTCCAGTAAATTTGAGAGTTTCAATTGGGAGACCAACTAGATGGAGGGATAGAGGTAGGCTTAGCAAATAAAGAATTAGGTAAATTAATTTACATGTAATTGGATTGTTTGTTGTCTTGGAGTGCTTATATGGCTCCTTCATTCTTCTCTTTTCAACCAACATGTTCAGTTCTTCCTTTATTGCTCTAGTCACTACATTTTTTTTTCTTTAGCTTATCTTTTTTCAATCTCAAACTTATTGGTTGATTTTAAACTTTGGACAATTCTCTTCATTCATATAGAGCTTTTGGATTTTGGGAACTCCCTTGTTAAATGGCTCCATTTAGTCTTTCTAAATATGTTGGTTGACCCTTCTTATCCATTTGGATTGGCGACTTTGTAACTTTGGTGCTATTATTGCTTTTACTTTTTTATCTTTGATTTCTTTCATTTTTGTACACTTCGATTGTTGGTTGTTTTGTTTGTCTTCAAATAAAATGTGCCTTCTTTACTCTTCTTCTAAATGTCATGTGCAACATTTTAAACACTATATCCTTGGTTTGGTAGAGTTGTGCTCATCTTCTTTCATTCCTTTGTTAAAGTTATTTTTTATCATCTTGAAACCAAAGACATCGTCATTGCCATCCAAAAAATTCTTGGATTGCAAGTAGTTTTGTTGTGCCACATCTAGCATACAATTGAATGTGTCTTTGTAACTTGATGCGGGGACATTTTGTAGATTCGCCTTAAAGGAATTTGTGAGCCCATTCAAAAAGATTTGTTGCTATAGATCATCTCCTATTGGTTTCTCCAACATTTGAACCAAATTCAACATTCTTTGGTCACAGCTTTTGATTGACTCATCTTTCTATTGTTTCAGGATTCCCAATTCGTTGTAAATCTGGGCATTTGTATATCATCTTGTGAAATGCTTTTTAAATTTTGTATTTAGTTCTTCCCAAGTCTTCTTCTTATTAGCTTCTAGCTGATTGTACCATTTAATCACACATCCTTTCAAAGATGTGGAAAAGATCCATGCACATCGTATCATCATTTATATCATAGTAGCATAAATTGTTTGGGGAATTTTTTTTTTTTTCAAAAGTGTAAGTGTTTTTCAAAAAATCGCGATTAACTTGCAAAAAATGAACAAATTTAAAAACGCCAAAAAAATGTGGAAAAAGAGAAAAAACTGTTATTTTTTAAATTTAAATGCATTTCTATTGCATAGAGATATATATTAGGCATTTCATTTGCATAGAGAATAAAGGTTATGTTTTTATTAAATTTGAACATATTTAATATTTAAAAAAAACCTTAACCCTAACTCTAATATAAAAAATACCTAACCCTAATCCTAATAGGGAGGGTTAGGGTTAGAGTTAAGTTTATTAAATTTGAACATATTTAATTAAAAAACCCTAGGTTAGAACTGTTTATTAAATTTGAAAATATTTAATTAAAAAAAAAAAAAAAACCTTAACACTAATGTGGACTGCAGTAAAAATCGTGATTTATACGGGTTTAAATCGCTTTTTTCAACGATTTCTTGGCATTTTTAAACAATTTTCAACGGTTTTCTAGTGCCTCCTTTACTCTTCTTCTAAATGTCATGTGCAACATTTTAAACACTATATCCTTGGTTTGGTAGAGTTGCGCTCATCTTCTTTCATTCCTTTGTTAAAGTTATTTTTTACCATCTTGAAACCAAAGACATCGTCATTGCCATCCAAAAAATTCTTGGATTGCAAATAGTTTTGTTGTGCCACATCTAGCATACAATTGAATGTGTCTTTGTAACTTGATGCGGGGACATTTTGTAGATTCTCCTTAAAGGAATTTGTGAGCCCATTCAAAAATATTTGTTGCTATAGATCATCTCCTATTGATTTCTCCAACATTTGAACCAAATTCAACATTCTTTGGTCACAGCTTTTGATTGACTCATCTTTCTATTGTTTCAGGATTCCCAATTCGTTGTAAATCTGGGCATTTGTATATCATCTTGTGAAATGCTTTTTAAATTTTGTATTTAGTTCTTCCCAAGTCTTCTTCTTATTAGCTTCTAGCTGATTGTACCATTTAATCACACATCCTTTCAAAGATGTGGAAAAGATCCATGCACATCGTATCATCATTTATATCATAGTAGCATAAATTGTTTGGGGAATTTTTTTTTTTTTCAAAAGTGTAAGTGTTTTTCAAAAAATCGCGATTAACTTGCAAAAAATGAACAAATTTAAAAACGCCAAAAAAATGTGGAAAAAGAGAAAAAACTGTTATTTTTTAAATTTAAATGCATTTCTATTGCATAGAGATATATATTAGGCATTTCATTTGCATAGAGAATAAAGGTTATGTTTTTATTAAATTTGAACATATTTAATATTTAAAAAAAACCTTAACCCTAACTCTAATATAAAAAATACCTAACCCTAATCCTAATAGGGAGGGTTAGGGTTAGAGTTAAGTTTATTAAATTTGAACATATTTAATTAAAAAACCCTAGGTTAGAACTGTTTATTAAATTTGAAAATATTTAATTAAAAAAAAAAAAAAAAACCTTAACACTAATGTGGACTGCAGTCAAAATCGTGATTTATACGGGTTTAAATCGCTTTTTTCAACGATTTCTTGGCATTTTTAAACAATTTTCAACGGTTTTCTAGTGCCTCCTTTACTCTTCTTCTAAATGTCATGTGCAACATTTTAAACACTATATCCTTGGTTTGGTAGAGTTGCGCTCATCTTCTTTCATTCCTTTGTTAAAGTTATTTTTTACCATCTTGAAACCAAAGACATCGTCATTGCCATCCAAAAAATTCTTGGATTGCAAATAGTTTTGTTGTGCCACATCTAGCATACAATTGAATGTGTCTTTGTAACTTGATGCGGGGACATTTTGTAGATTCTCCTTAAAGGAATTTGTGAGCCCATTCAAAAATATTTGTTGCTATAGATCATCTCCTATTGATTTCTCCAACATTTGAACCAAATTCAACATTCTTTGGTCACAGCTTTTGATTGACTCATCTTTCTATTGTTTCAGGATTCCCAATTCGTTGTAAATCTGGGCATTTGTATATCATCTTGTGAAATGCTTTTTAAATTTTGTATTTAGTTCTTCCCAAGTCTTCTTCTTATTAGCTTCTAGCTGATTGTACCATTTAATCACACATCCTTTCAAAGATGTGGAAAAGATCCATGCACATCGTATCATCATTTATATCATAGTAGCATAAATTGTTTGGGGAATTTTTTTTTTTTTCAAAAGTGTAAGTGTTTTTCAAAAAATCGCGATTAACTTGCAAAAAATGAACAAATTTAAAAACGCCAAAAAAATGTGGAAAAAGAGAAAAAACTGTTATTTTTTAAATTTAAATGCATTTCTATTGCATAGAGATATATATTAGGCATTTCATTTGCATAGAGAATAAAGGTTATGTTTTTATTAAATTTGAACATATTTAATATTTAAAAAAAACCTTAACCCTAACTCTAATATAAAAAATACCTAACCCTAATCCTAATAGGGAGGGTTAGGGTTAGAGTTAAGTTTATTAAATTTGAACATATTTAATTAAAAAACCCTAGGTTAGAACTGTTTATTAAATTTGAAAATATTTAATTAAAAAAAAAAAAAAAACCTTAACACTAATGTGGACTGCAGTAAAAATCGTGATTTATACGGGTTTAAATCGCTTTTTTCAACGATTTCTTGGCATTTTTAAACAATTTTCAACGGTTTTCTAGTGCCTCCTTTACTCTTCTTCTAAATGTCATGTGCAACATTTTAAACACTATATCCTTGGTTTGGTAGAGTTGCGCTCATCTTCTTTCATTCCTTTGTTAAAGTTATTTTTTACCATCTTGAAACCAAAGACATCGTCATTGCCATCCAAAAAATTCTTGGATTGCAAATAGTTTTGTTGTGCCACATCTAGCATACAATTGAATGTGTCTTTGTAACTTGATGCGGGGACATTTTGTAGATTCTCCTTAAAGGAATTTGTGAGCCCATTCAAAAATATTTGTTGCTATAGATCATCTCCTATTGATTTCTCCAACATTTGAACCAAATTCAACATTCTTTGGTCACAGCTTTTGATTGACTCATCTTTCTATTGTTTCAGGATTCCCAATTCGTTGTAAATCTGGGCATTTGTATATCATCTTGTGAAATGCTTTTTAAATTTTGTATTTAGTTCTTCCCAAGTCTTCTTCTTATTAGCTTCTAGCTGATTGTACCATTTAATCACACATCCTTTCAAAGATGTGGAAAAGATCCATGCACATCGTATCATCATTTATATCATAGTAGCATAAATTGTTTGGGGAATTTTTTTTTTTTTCAAAAGTGTAAGTGTTTTTCAAAAAATCGCGATTAACTTGCAAAAAATGAACAAATTTAAAAACGCCAAAAAAATGTGGAAAAAGAGAAAAAACTGTTATTTTTTAAATTTAAATGCATTTCTATTGCATAGAGATATATATTAGGCATTTCATTTGCATAGAGAATAAAGGTTATGTTTTTATTAAATTTGAACATATTTAATATTTAAAAAAAACCTTAACCCTAACTCTAATATAAAAAATACCTAACCCTAATCCTAATAGGGAGGGTTAGGGTTAGAGTTAAGTTTATTAAATTTGAACATATTTAATTAAAAAACCCTAGGTTAGAACTGTTTATTAAATTTGAAAATATTTAATTAAAAAAAAAAAAAAAACCTTAACACTAATGTGGACTGCAGTAAAAATCGTGATTTATACGGGTTTAAATCGCTTTTTTCAACGATTTCTTGGCATTTTTAAACAATTTTCAACGGTTTTCTAGTGCCTCCTTTACTCTTCTTCTAAATGTCATGTGCAACATTTTAAACACTATATCCTTGGTTTGGTAGAGTTGCGCTCATCTTCTTTCATTCCTTTGTTAAAGTTATTTTTTACCATCTTGAAACCAAAGACATCGTCATTGCCATCCAAAAAATTCTTGGATTGCAAATAGTTTTGTTGTGCCACATCTAGCATACAATTGAATGTGTCTTTGTAACTTGATGCGGGGACATTTTGTAGATTCTCCTTAAAGGAATTTGTGAGCCCATTCAAAAATATTTGTTGCTATAGATCATCTCCTATTGATTTCTCCAACATTTGAACCAAATTCAACATTCTTTGGTCACAGCTTTTGATTGACTCATCTTTCTATTGTTTCAGGATTCCCAATTCGTTGTAAATCTGGGCATTTGTATATCATCTTGTGAAATGCTTTTTAAATTTTGTATTTAGTTCTTCCCAAGTCTTCTTCTTATTAGCTTCTAGCTGATTGTACCATTTAATCACACATCCTTTCAAAGATGTGGAAAAGATCCATGCACATCGTATCATCATTTATATCATAGTAGCATAAATTGTTTGGGGAATTTTTTTTTTTTTCAAAAGTGTAAGTGTTTTTCAAAAAATCGCGATTAACTTGCAAAAAATGAACAAATTTAAAAACGCCAAAAAAATGTGGAAAAAGAGAAAAAACTGTTATTTTTTAAATTTAAATGCATTTCTATTGCATAGAGATATATATTAGGCATTTCATTTGCATAGAGAATAAAGGTTATGTTTTTATTAAATTTGAACATATTTAATATTTAAAAAAAACCTTAACCCTAACTCTAATATAAAAAATACCTAACCCTAATCCTAATAGGGAGGGTTAGGGTTAGAGTTAAGTTTATTAAATTTGAACATATTTAATTAAAAAACCCTAGGTTAGAACTGTTTATTAAATTTGAAAATATTTAATTAAAAAAAAAAAAAAAACCTTAACACTAATGTGGACTGCAGTAAAAATCGTGATTTATACGGGTTTAAATCGCTTTTTTCAACGATTTCTTGGCATTTTTAAACAATTTTCAACGGTTTTCTAGTGCCTCCTTTACTCTTCTTCTAAATGTCATGTGCAACATTTTAAACACTATATCCTTGGTTTGGTAGAGTTGCGCTCATCTTCTTTCATTCCTTTGTTAAAGTTATTTTTTACCATCTTGAAACCAAAGACATCGTCATTGCCATCCAAAAAATTCTTGGATTGCAAATAGTTTTGTTGTGCCACATCTAGCATACAATTGAATGTGTCTTTGTAACTTGATGCGGGGACATTTTGTAGATTCTCCTTAAAGGAATTTGTGAGCCCATTCAAAAATATTTGTTGCTATAGATCATCTCCTATTGATTTCTCCAACATTTGAACCAAATTCAACATTCTTTGGTCACAGCTTTTGATTGACTCATCTTTCTATTGTTTCAGGATTCCCAATTCGTTGTAAATCTGGGCATTTGTATATCATCTTGTGAAATGCTTTTTAAATTTTGTATTTAGTTCTTCCCAAGTCTTCTTCTTATTAGCTTCTAGCTGATTGTACCATTTAATCACACATCCTTTCAAAGATGTGGAAAAGATCCATGCACATCGTATCATCATTTATATCATAGTAGCATAAATTGTTTGGGGAATTTTTTTTTTTTTCAAAAGTGTAAGTGTTTTTCAAAAAATCGCGATTAACTTGCAAAAAATGAACAAATTTAAAAACGCCAAAAAAATGTGGAAAAAGAGAAAAAACTGTTATTTTTTAAATTTAAATGCATTTCTATTGCATAGAGATATATATTAGGCATTTCATTTGCATAGAGAATAAAGGTTATGTTTTTATTAAATTTGAACATATTTAATATTTAAAAAAAACCTTAACCCTAACTCTAATATAAAAAATACCTAACCCTAATCCTAATAGGGAGGGTTAGGGTTAGAGTTAAGTTTATTAAATTTGAACATATTTAATTAAAAAACCCTAGGTTAGAACTGTTTATTAAATTTGAAAATATTTAATTAAAAAAAAAAAAAAAACCTTAACACTAATGTGGACTGCAGTAAAAATCGTGATTTATACGGGTTTAAATCGCTTTTTTCAACGATTTCTTGGCATTTTTAAACAATTTTCAACGGTTTTCTAGTGCCTCCTTTACTCTTCTTCTAAATGTCATGTGCAACATTTTAAACACTATATCCTTGGTTTGGTAGAGTTGCGCTCATCTTCTTTCATTCCTTTGTTAAAGTTATTTTTTACCATCTTGAAACCAAAGACATCGTCATTGCCATCCAAAAAATTCTTGGATTGCAAATAGTTTTGTTGTGCCACATCTAGCATACAATTGAATGTGTCTTTGTAACTTGATGCGGGGACATTTTGTAGATTCTCCTTAAAGGAATTTGTGAGCCCATTCAAAAATATTTGTTGCTATAGATCATCTCCTATTGATTTCTCCAACATTTGAACCAAATTCAACATTCTTTGGTCACAGCTTTTGATTGACTCATCTTTCTATTGTTTCAGGATTCCCAATTCGTTGTAAATCTGGGCATTTGTATATCATCTTGTGAAATGCTTTTTAAATTTTGTATTTAGTTCTTCCCAAGTCTTCTTCTTATTAGCTTCTAGCTGATTGTACCATTTAATCACACATCCTTTCAAAGATGTGGAAAAGATCCATGCACATCGTATCATCATTTATATCATAGTAGCATAAATTGTTTGGGGAATTTTTTTTTTTTTCAAAAGTGTAAGTGTTTTTCAAAAAATCGCGATTAACTTGCAAAAAATGAACAAATTTAAAAACGCCAAAAAAATGTGGAAAAAGAGAAAAAACTGTTATTTTTTAAATTTAAATGCATTTCTATTGCATAGAGATATATATTAGGCATTTCATTTGCATAGAGAATAAAGGTTATGTTTTTATTAAATTTGAACATATTTAATATTTAAAAAAAACCTTAACCCTAACTCTAATATAAAAAATACCTAACCCTAATCCTAATAGGGAGGGTTAGGGTTAGAGTTAAGTTTATTAAATTTGAACATATTTAATTAAAAAACCCTAGGTTAGAACTGTTTATTAAATTTGAAAATATTTAATTAAAAAAAAAAAAAAAACCTTAACACTAATGTGGACTGCAGTCAAAATCGTGATTTATTTGCGATTTATACGGGTTTAAATTGCTTTTTTCAACGATTTCTTGGCATTTTTAAACAATTTTCAACGGTTTTCTGCGCTTTCCTGTTGGCAGGGGGTTGACTGCTACTAAACTGCAGTTTTTAAGGAAAAAAGCATTTTTGGCAGCGATTGGAGAGTAATTGCGGTTAATCGTGATTTATTCGCGAGTTCTGCTTCTATGATTTATATTATTAGTCTTACAATAATATTCCCCATTCAGATGATGAGTTGTTTGGTCCTCATTCTTATTCACCACCAAACCTTACTGGTCTAGATATAATAGGGTGTTTTGGTTCCACCTTTTGTCTTTTTAGTGGGCTTTCACTGATTTCAACATCTCTTCTGTGGTAAGTTTACTTGACCAAGCAATATGTTTTTCCTTCTTTGGATATTGACAATCAACTCTGTGTCTTAAGTTGTTCTAATTGTGTCGAGACTGTCTCCATTATAACTACAGAAGTAGGGATTTGACTTATGTCAATATCCTGTGGATGTTTTTAACTAGTCTTATTCGTTGCTGATTTCTGCATTTCCTACTCACAGGTGTTGTCTAGCTAGTCTGATTTTCAATGTCATTGTTCACATACAAGGACATAAAGCTATAAACTTATCCTAGACTCTTGCTGCAACATTGGGCTTACCATTGTAAACGTACATAGGGTCCAGGTGTTCAAATAGCTAAGAGAACAGAAATCAGAATTTAATATTTCACTTAAACATTCTGAAATTACATGGAGAACATAGACAGATTAATGAATATGGGGATATTTATGCAATGATTTAATTTGGTTGCATCTTTTGTATTTTTAGCGGTCTTTTGCTGATTTCAACAGTACTTTTCTTCTATGGTAAGTTTACTTGACTAAGATAAATGTTTTCCTTCCTTGGGTATAGATATTGAATTTTAGATCCCGTCTACCGGATGAATTTGTCTTGTAATCCAAGAATGCACCCCCTTTTCATACATTAACTTGTCCCACTTGTATCGAGACTTTTTCATTGTCAACTTTGGAAATAGGGATGTGATTTATGTCAATATCCCATGGATGTTTCTTATGATGGATTGATCTTCTGTTTCCTCATCAGTATGGCTGGTTGTCTCAAGGAACAGTATAATGATTTATTTGCAGTTGAGCTTGTTTTATTCCATGTTACATATATCTACATGTAGGAAATGTTGCTAAGCGAACAACAAAAATTATTACAATTTACAGTTTATCAGTATCTCTATAAAAACATTGCTGTTCAGGTGCTTAGTCCAAAACATGCTGTGAATCATAGTATAGATTTGAGGATCATATACTGGCAGTCCATTGGGTGTTGTGATTGTGCACAAAATTTTGTCGTGCATTAATATGCCTGAGAAGGATTGGAGAATCTTGAAACTAGGGATATGGAACTGGTTTAAATTTTCAAAAGCTTCTTGTCACATAAAAGGTCTCTATTTATTCTATGTGCAAAAGATGAAAGCATGAAAAGTTGTTAGAATCGTGATTTAAGTTGGAAAGGATTTTATTAAGAAATTAATGGTGCAATTAAAAGTGTTACCAACTGCTAAAAATGGCTTAGCTATCGTTATGTATTTAGAAAGTTTCCACTTAAGATGTAATACTAACATGATCTAGAATATAAATAAATGTTTGATTTGATGTTTGTGGGAGTGTGGAGGTAAGGAGTCTGTTGCATTTCTTTGAAGTCATTTTTTTCTTTTGGTAATTTGCTCACAAATGAAAATACCACGATGAAATGTTTTATGATCTCTGTTAGTGTGTATGTTGCATAGGATATGTTTTGGGGTCTTGGATTATCATTCAAAACTATTAGCTTTTAATAAGTCATTCTTTTTGAAATATTTTCTCTTTGATTTTGTTTGACTCGCTTTGGACTCTTGAATTCAAATACAGGATTATGAAGCCTCAAAAGAATTTGTTGTGTACATGATAGATGCTGACCGTGATATGTTCTTACAGATAAAGGAAGAGGTAAGGTCCTATATTTTATATGCCAATTAGTCAAAAATGCTTTTGATCTACATAGAAATTCTATATTTATCTACATAACTAGCAGAGTTTGAAGAGGACATCTTGTTACATGACTGTTTCACGTACCCTGGAGGAACACTCCTAAATGGATAGCTTAGTGAGAAATTCTGTTGACAATTTTCTGAACAACTTTTACCTAAATCTGTCCTCTGGACATGACTGTGCATCTTGAATGCAATTTTGAATTTTCCATCTTGCCTGAAAACCACATTGCTTAGAAATGCTTATCATCAAGCAAGATAATAATTGGAGTCTGGTTGTATTAATAAAGCAATTAACTAGTGTTCCTAGACACACTTGGTAGTGTGCAACTTGTCAGTTGGCATGCAATTACTATTTCAAATCCCTTTCATTTCCTATACAATTCTAATACTCTCTATGAATAAAACCTTATGTGCAGAGGAGACCAAGATGGGCACACAAATGCTTCCATTGCCAAATTAGAAGCAAAATTTGCTAGTATTGAGGTCAGATGTTCAATAAGTTATTCCTAAAACCTCAAAATTTTCTGAATTTAGAGAGCTACAGTGTCTGTAAAACTTAACAGTTCCCAGAGGGCTAGTCTGAGGAGAAAGTTGGCCATCTGAGGGTCATACCTGGCCTTATGAGACACAAATCAAGCTATCTGATGCGAGTTGCCAACCACTTAGTCATTTACTTAAAACTTTTCAAAATTTGGCCTGTTTGAGCAGATTAACTAGCTGTCTGAGGTAAAAGCTCTAACCAACTCTTTACAAATGTTGATGTCATCTGGCCTTCCAAACACACCAACTGGGTGTATGAGACCCCTTTTTCACCATTCACCTGCATGAGACCATTTTTGATGTATCCAGTTGTTGGTGTATCCAAACAGGCTGAGGGGTGATATGATGTCACTTGGCCGTCCTAGTTCATGATTCAGTCTTCAATATGACTTAGTAATCTCAGCAGACCATCTGAGTTAGAATTTGCAGCTCAAAAAGCCCCGGGGCATAATCTCAGACATTTGTGCACCTCAATATGCAATTTGAGTCAGATATTCAGTTCCAAGACATATTTGGTTGAGATTTCAGAAGAAATTTTATGGTTATTGTGCCAGATTTAGGATTCCAAAGCCTCTTGGAAAAGTTCAGAACGAAATCATGAAGGACAATGATGCTGGAGTAGGTACTAAACCTGAGAAGCCAAGAAAGAGGGTTCAGCGGTGGTTTTTTGTTGTTTAGTGAGATCTGTACAAAAAGATTTATTTCTTAAAAGATTGAAAACATTGGATAAAGGCCATTATTTTGGTGTATTAACATAGATTAGCATAATATTCGAAGATCATACCATCTAGAAGACATGATTTAGTGAATTCCCTATGGCAACACCACTAGTCAATAGTGGCATGTTATGTATCTAGGCATATGATATTATGGTGTATATGAAGTTATGGAGTGGCTCACTAGTGGCATGCATAGCTCTTGGTTAGTTATATTGGGTCTAATGCGTAACTTGTGGAGTAAAGTTATATTTAGTAATTATTTGGTCAAAGGTGTTATAGGTGGGTAAAGGATTTACCCTTATCCTAATGTTATTAGCTAGGAGGTTATTTATAGGAGGCTTATGTTACTATGAAGGATCATATTCATTACACTCTAGAAAGAATACATTTGAATTAATGAATCCAAAATATCTCCTACTATGAATTCTGAACCAATACTCAATATCTTACATGATCCTTTACAATAATATAAGTCTCTTAAATATAATCTCTCAACTAGTAACGTTAAGGTCAGGGTAAACCCTTAAGGCATCCATTAGACCTTTGACCCATAGTAGCATAAATTGTTTGAGGAAAAAATTGTTTTTTCAGAAAGTATAAGTGTTTTTAAAAAAAAAATGTGATTAATCGGGTGGGACAACTCCTTTGGGGTAAAGTTAAACTAGGCATTTTTTTAACTTAAAATAGAATAACTTCCTAACCGAAGGTTATATCACGTGATCTAATCCATACATACATTATAAATTCTACCGAGTATTGAAGGAACAACTCATAGTGATCGATTTAGCATATAAATCTACTTCATAAACAATATACTATAATTACTTGCATGCACTTATAATCAAAGACAAATAACTTGCATTATTCAAAGGTGTGTTGCAATTTGTTTTGCATGCATTATTAAAGGAAAACAATTGCCCACATGCCATATATTTAATGGAAAACTTAATGTAATTCACTTCAGAGTGTTAACATCTCAAGCATAAATAATTAAGGGCTTAATTAAGCAATCCCTCCCATCAATTATAATCATTCATTGTCATAGTGACTGTGACATTTAACTATGCATTACAATATCAAATTACAATCCTTTCTATTTAACTGGAATACTCAATTATCGTTTCATATTTACAATGATATGAATCATACATAATTTGATTTGATTGCAAACACTATACAACTATGATTGAATTCCATTTTCAATGTCCTTATAATTTACAATTTTGATAAACTTACATCAACTGTTTACATCCGTAATTACAATTATCAATTTGTTCAACATTTGTTTCTTTCGCCAACTGAGTAAGTAGAGGGTTTATCGTAGACCAACAGTAGACCATGTCGATGCAGGGAGGGAGCGTATCATAGAGGGTTATTCCTCCAACCATAGAGCCATTTGGATCCCTTGCACACCTCTCATCCACTGAGAATGATAGATATGGGTCCGAAAACTGAGAAAGAGATCACTGTGTAACTTGCCAACATTGTAGCTACTCCATGTAGTTTCTTGCAAGTGTGATTGTGAACCAAGAATTAAAACATTCTCAATGTACACTATCCATATACACTACTTATGGCCATTAGTCTTAGATTCGCCAAGTTCCCCTTGTTGAATCTTAACTCATTAGATAACTGAGTCACTGTGCGAGTCTAACTAGGATACCCTCCCATCTCTTAGACCACACGTCTCGCATCCACTACTCTTATCCCAAGGTCTCCTCGACCTAGACATTTCATAGTTATTACGTCTAGATATTCCTTATTACCAATTGTTTGATTTCTTAAGAATGTGTTTACAAGATGCTTTACATGGGTGTTCCATACCACCCATGTAAAGCATCGACTTGTGTACACAATACCGAATGGTCGATTTTGGTATAACTAGGTTGTTTACTACAAACTCACTTGGCTAACCAACTCTATTGTTCTTGAATGGACCATCTATGATTCAATTTTATACTTCAATTAGGTCGATTTGGATACAAGTAAACTCGTGTATCATCCTATGTTCAAGTTGCCAATATTGTATAAGTGATATCATTAGAGTAATGCTTTCTTTTTAGATTGATTTAACGACTCATTCACCAAACATGAATACTAATTACAACAATTAAACGTTTTTGCATTTAGTGTTCATTCTAAATTAATGAAATGTTTCTAATGACCCTATAATCTCAACTTAATCATCCTTATAAATGATAGATGGAGATATATCATTAAGACAGGTTTTTCAATTTGCTAGATTTGAAGGCAATTAAGAAACTATTTCTATTAAGATGTAATATTTTTTGTACACTGCTTGGTTTCGTGGACGTTATTAAAAATATTTCATTCATTCAATATTATTTTGACAATCTAATGACACAAAATGGTTTGCTTAACTTGATAAAAGATGTATTCATGATGCTATTGTCTATTTTTATAAACTAGACAATCTAGTCTCAAACTTATAAACATTTTAATTCAGTACAATGTTATTATTTTGGCTCGAATATTACAATATATTGTTAACTCATATATTAAATTTTAAGGTAACAATCTATTAGCATTTATTTCTATTACCTAATATACAAATCTTATTTATAGGAGAGGTATTATGTTTTAGCTCCAATTTATCAAACACCACTTTTTATAAATTTATTCAAAGTCATCAAGGAATGATAATTTATAAATAAAAGTATTAATGTCAAATATTTATCTGACGTAATGAGGTGTTACCATTTTAGGAAGTGTCTTAACATTCCATACGGCCAATGCATACGTGTCTATCTAGGTAGCCACAACTATGTCGTCTGACTTAAATCAATTTTCAATTTATTTAGAAAGGAAGCCCACACGGGTGGCGTAGTTGGCTAAGGGCTTTGGGTTCGTCCCATATAAGTCCCGAGGTTGAGTCTCTTCGTCCGGATTTTTAAGGCTGTCCGGTGCATGTGGGCCCCATTGGCAGCCCCTAGAGGATTAGTCTCGCCTCCGCTCGTCCCAATGAAGGTCGCTGTATGGAGTCACAGTGTCCCAATTGGGATTGGGGATACCTTTGGGTTAAAAAAAAAAAATTAATTAAAAAGGATTTTCATTTCCATAACACTTTATTCTTCCACATGTTGGAGGGATCAACTTTCCACATAATGAAGTGTGTCATGGTGAGGTGACCGGGTATGGAGGAAAAGCTGCATAAAGAGATGGCACAATAGCAGATGTAAATGAGGTTTGAATATAATTATTTATACCCTGATTTGTGAGGCGTAGCTGCTCATTTAAGACTTAGGTAGATAATTTAGATTGGTTCTATTATTGATGTAATAATACGGTAGTTTTACCAAAGACGCCATACCACAAAAAAAAAAAATTGAAATTAAGGCGCCATTTATGCAAAAGCTTGTATATGATGCTAGGCATAAATAATATTAAATTTGTTATTATTATATATGTTAGTAAAAGGGCGCTATAGCTATTTTTATTGGGCAGATAAAATCTTTTTATCAGACACACCTGGCACTGGGAAAATACAGTTGTCTTATTCCTAAAAAGCAATCAGACTTAGTTCATTATTTAGGACAGAGAGTTGCCAGATATGAGGTAGGCATAGAGGTTAAGTAGGATGCTGTAATTACAATATCTTGTCTGGCAAAAGACATTAGCGCTAAAGGAACAAATCTCCATTTGATCTAATTTGTTATTGCCGGTTATAAATTTCTATATAGAATGCCATACTACTGCAACGACTACCTTAAACAGGTAAAAGGTCATGCCAAAGATTTTATCTTGTAGGTGCATCAGACAGGGAATAAATGGCGCTACTCTACAGGATTTGTACCCAGGTTTTTGGCTTTAATATCATCTTATTTTGCTCTACTAACAAAGGTATTTGAGTGATCTTGCATATTTAAAACAGAGATATAATGATATCAAATAAAAATCAGATCAACTAGTCAATAAGAGGATCGATTTAGATTACTCATTGATTTGAATAAAAAGGGGCGACGCATTTGTTTGAGGACTCTTCTATAGTTGTTAATAGAAACTTTTTAAGGATATTATTATTATCTACAAACTTGAGGAGAGAGAAATTAAAATCCTATACTTAAATGAGCTTGACCCAACTAGGAAAATAAAATTTCAGGCAAATGTTATTGGTCAAAATATCCTTATAAAGGCTTAATGTCAAAATACATCTTTCCCAGATGCATCGAACTTCTCTATCAAACATAAGCTTTTTAATGATAGAATAAAATCAAATAAAGTAGGTGTTCCTACATTTTCTCTACCCTCTGGGACCAACTATTACTGTTGTAAACAGGTATAGGTGCATAATATATTAAACTGTTTTTTAATATATATTAAATAGCTTGAGTTTTTCAATAGGGTTATACATTACTGTAAGAACATGGATGATTATAACATCACATCTCAACTACGTATTAAGAAGTACCTGGTTTTGATGCTAATCTCGGAGCACTTTGTCTTTCCTTTCCAAATCTCCTCCCTTTTCTTCTCTTCTGCAAGTTCTTCGTTTTCTCTTGCTAGAATGTGCTCCTTTCTCTCCAAATAAAATTCTCTGATACAAAAAAATATCTTCTCCTCTCCCTCTAACTTCCCTCTTTTCCGGTCAAAGGCTTTCAATAAATGGATTTTTAATTAACTCCAACATTTATTTCCACCCATATGGCATCACGGATAGGAGTAATATCATTCGGGTGATGATAATAATTCTATGACATACTTTATTGGCTGCCCATCCTTTTGTCCTCCCAAGATGGCATATTGGGGAAAGATGTGTAGCATGGGTCCAACTTTAATTAGTTTTTAGAAGAGTATTTAATAATATTTACATTCCTTTTATCTTCACCAAATAAAATGTATTTAATTCCTATCCTAGGAAGTTACATGGTTTAAAATATTAAATCCAGACTTTTTAAATTTATTAATAATTATAAGTCATGTGGCATTTGGAAAGCCAACTGTCAGTTTTTCGCTTGATTAGTGGAAAAGGTCTCTTAACTAAAAGATGATGTTTAAAAACATCGCTTGATAGTACTGGTAAAGACCCTGACCTAGGTTGCCTATTCATCCTTACTCAAAGTTCGGTTCATCGTTTGATGTGATCTCTTTCTCATTTTCCGACCTACTATCTAGTCCAACTTTCCTCGATGATACCCTCCCTCTTTGTAGGGCCAGAGCAACTTGTGCTGCAAACACACACTAAGACAGGACCCATTAACGGTTAATAAATTCAAATATATATTAACTATGCAAGTATGATAATGTTAAAGCATTAACGCATTCTTGCGTCACTTGCAAACCTGTTTGCTTGCCTTGCGTAATTCAATGTGAAATTTACATTAGATCCATGTGCATATCATTAACCATTTTTAATCCCATAACATTATAATGCATAATAAGCATTTTTAAGAATGTAGTTATTCATCTCCACAATGGATACAAGCACTCAAATGGTAAATAAACATCACAAGTTTACGCAGATAAGTTTATGTGGCACAATACATTGACATGAGTAAGTAATTATTATATGAATATAAAAACGGGATATGACATCGGGAAAAAAAGGGGAAAAATTGGAAAAACATAAAATCGTTGAAAAATGTGGAAAAAAGAGAAAAAATTGTTCTTTTTTAAATTTAAAAGCATTTCATTGCATAGAGATAAATATTAGGCATTTCAATTGCATAGAGAATAAATACAGATTATGAGGGGAAGATAAATGAGATTGTATGTCATCAAAATCAGTCAATTGTTTTCTTTTATTATTTTTTGTACTATTCAAATTTCGTTACATTTGCATTTCAAAATGCATTATTGTCGTTTACAAGGGAACAAAAAAGGGGAGGGAGCTAATTGCAATGAGGTAGACCATAGATCAACACGTCTACTCTTCAACATCTCTCCAAGGTTCAAGCCTCTCTTTAATTGAGAGACGACCTCGGGGTCAAACCCAACGTCCTCCATGACGATGAAGTCTTCATTCTCAAAAATTGGCTCATCATTATTTTCGAACCACATAAAACTCTGGATCGATCTCGTAACTTCAACACAAAAGTATTGGAAAGGTGGGATATGTATTTCATCATATTTTTCAACAAGAAATTCATATGATATTTCCATGTAACTTCACCATAGATTCTGCTGTCCCTTGTCACCTGTCACCTTCTCTTCACTAGCTTTGGCGTTTATTGACTGATCTTTGGATATGCTATACACATAAAGGCCCCCATTTACACTTTAAATTGAGATATTGAAAAGGATTTCATTTGTTTTTCCTCGTACAACATTGAATAAAGTTTTCATTTCAATATATTTTTTTGCTTCTAGTCGTACAACATTGAATAAAGTTTTCATCAACTTTCTATTATTTTAATTTTAGCTAGATAAGTTACACAAAAAAAAACACTATAATTAATCAATGAAGTGTCGTGCACATGATGGTCAAGATCCAAATATGTGCTTTTGGGGTCCAAGAGTGACACCCATTATATGTATTTTTATTTATTTTTAAACTTCTATTTCATTAAATTATATTTTCTATTGCCGGCCCCACAACAACAATGGATCCTACACGTGAATATGGCTACACGTAATGTTGACCAAAGAGATGAGGGTGGTCCCCCAAAAAGCTGAAGTCACCTCATTTCTTCGCCCAAAGACTGCATTGTTGATCGACCGATTTGTTAATTTTAGTTAGTATAATTTTGTGAGATAGCAAGGTGGAAGCCGCCAACTAGTACCTACATCCGCATAATGTAAAATATTGTCGATTGAGCCTCTTTGGGAACTTCCTGCCTACCTCACAGTCATGGATATTTTGTAGGATTGGCAGACATTAGGCCAAAATCTTTGTCCTTGTCTCTTCAGGTTGGTCCGCTAGAAAACTGACACGTCTATATGGGCGTCGTCATCACTACATTTGCTGCGATGTTCACATTTGTTGCCTTTCCCACTGTTACCATAGCTTATAAACATAGAGCCCTCCCAACACATGAGCCTATTCGCTGCATTCGAGCATATATAACCAAAAAAACCGTTGTGAATTGTGAAAATCGCGATTTGTATGGGTTTAAATCGCGTTAAAAAAAAAAAAACAATTTTCAATGATTTTTTGATGGGTTTATGGCGATTTTCAATAGTTTTTTCTGTTTTCCCATGGTTACTTGTTCACAGTGCATTGACAGGTCAAAACCATTTTTTGGCAGCGATTGGCGATTAATCGCTATTTATTTGCAAGTTCGACTTCTATGGGTAAAAGTTAAAACCATAATAGCATAAATCGTTTGAGGAAAAAGTCATTTTTTCAAAAGTATAAGTGTTTTTCAAAACATTGTGATTAATCGGGAAAAAAGTGGAAAAAATTGAAAAAACTATAAAACCACCGAAAAAATGTGGAAAAAAGAAAACAATGTTCTTTTTTAAATTTAAAAGCATTTCCATTGCATAGAGATAAATATTAGGCATTTCAATTGCATAGAGAATAAATACAGATTATGAATGAAAGATAAATGAGATTGTATGCCATGAAAATCAGTCAACTGTTTTGTTTCATTACTTTTCATACTATTCAAATTTCATTACATTTGCATTTCAAAATGCATTATTGCTGTTTACAAGGGAACAAAAAAGGGGAGGAAGCTAATGGCAACAAGGTAGACCATGGATCAACATGTCTAATCTTCAACATCTCTTCAGGTTTCAAGCCTCTCCTTAATTAAGAGACGACCTCGGGTTTGAACCCAACGTCCTTCATGATGTCGAAGTCTGCATTCTAAAAAATAGGCTCTGCATTATTTTTGAACCATTCAAACTCTAGATCGATCTCGTAACTTCAACAATTCAGTATTGAAAAGGTGGGATATACATATTTCATCATATTTTTCAATAGGAAATTCATATGATATTTTCATCACAGCTTCTACTGTCACCTATCCCCTGTCACCTTTCCTTCACTAGCTTTGGTGTTTATTGATTGATCCTTGGATACACTATACACATAAAGGCACCCATTTACACTTTAGATTGAGATATCGAAATGGATTTCATTTGTTTTTACTTGTACGACATTGAATAAAGTTTTCATTTCACTTTTTTTTTGCTTTTGGTCATACGCTATTGAATAGAGTTTTCATCAACTTTCTATTATTTTAATTTCATCTGACTAAGTTACACAAACAAACCACTATAATTAATTCAACAAAATGATGTGCACATGATGGTCAAGATCCAAATATGTGCTTTTGGGGTCCAAGAGTGACACGTCACCCATTATATGTTTTTTTTAATTTTTTAAAAACTTCTATTTCATAAAATTATATTTTCTATTGCGGTCCGCACAAAAACAATGGATCCTACAAGTGAATATGGCTACACGTAATGTTGACCAAACAAATAATGGTGGCCCCCCAAAAAGCCAAAGTTACCTCATTTCTTTGCCCCAAGACCACGTTGTTGATCGATAGATTTGTTAATTTTAGTTAGTATAATTTTGTCAGATAACAGGGTGGAAGTCGCCTTTCAGTATCTACATCCGTGCATAATGTAAAATATTGTGGATTGAGCCTCTTTGGGAACTTCCCCCTACTCACAGTCATGGATATTCTGCAGGAAAGGCAGACATTAGGCCAAAGTCTTTACCCTTATCTATTCACGTCTGTCCACTAGAAAATTAACACGTCTATATGGGAGTTGTCATCACTGTATTTGCTGCAATGTGCACATTTGTTGTCTTTCCCACCATCTGCATAGCTTATAAACATAGAGCCCTTCCAACATGTGAGCTCATATGCTGCATTTGGCCATATATAATCGGAAAAATCGCTGAGAACAGTGAAAATTGCAATTAAATCATGATTTATACGTGTTTAAATCGCGTTTTAAAAAAAAATCGTGATTTTCAATGATTTTTTGATGGGTTTATGGTGATTTTCAAAGAGTTTTTGACGGGTTTATGGCGATTTTCAATGTTTTTGCTGTTTTCCCAAGGTTTATTGTTGGCAGTGCATTGACCGGTCAAAACCTGTAATTTTTGTTGGGGAAAAAATGTTTTTGCAGTGATAAATCGTGATTTATTCGCGAGTTCTGCTTCTATGCTTTGACTAACAAGTTACCCATTAGACCCAATACAACTAACCCAGGTTTATGTATGCCATAACTCGGCTACCTCTTAACCTCGTATACTTCATATTATCATATGCCTAGGTATATAACATGACACCATTGTCTAGCAGTGTTGCCAGTGAGTATGCACTAAGTCATGTCTTTCAGAGAGTACATGTTTCCAAAGATTGTGCTAATATATCTTATTTTACCAAAATAATGGCCTTTTTATGTCGTTTTATACTTTTTTAGAAACAAATATTCTTGTTTTAGGGTCTTACCAAGCATCAACAAACAACTGCTAGAACTGCAACCACATAAAAACATGATAAGATGCAATTTTCAATCAACCTCTTCAAAATTTATAGGTTGTGTACCTTGTAGTCTTAGCACTATTATCAAGTTTTGTTATATTTCAGATGCTTAGAGTTAGTGAAGGGTTAGGTCATGAGTTGAGTAGGGTTTCTTGTTAAAAGTAATTTTTTTTTGAAAAGTAGTACCTACCATTTTATTTTTTAGGGCATCAATATGGTTTTTTGCTTTTCTAGCTACAATAATGTCCCTTTCAAAATATTTTGGTTCAAACATCCTTATTTGTGTTTGAATGTCAATCTTCCGGTTGGAAATATAAATCTTCTGCACCAGATTCGAAGAAATATTGGCCTTGGATTCCAAAACTTGGAATTTTTCCATGTAATCCACAAACATATCTTTTTGAAACAAGTGCATTAATTGTGTGACATATGACTCATCCCAATCATGATCTGCTTTTCGAGTGTTGGAAAAGTCAACAAACATTCCATCGGGTTTTGTAAAATCGCATCTCTCTGCCCACATATGAGCAAACATCATCCGAATGTTGTAGGGCCACATTCAACTTTTCATCTTGCTTTTCAATCTTTTGCATCGTTGAGGCTAGTTTGAATTTGCTCAACCATGTGTGGACCTTCGTCCTACCTCCAAAGTCATATTGTGGGATCTTCATTTGTAGGTTAAAAGGAGGATGATGTGAGCTTTCTTCCTCTTCTTCTTCATCATTCGATGGGTCATGCTTTGGATCCCCCCTAGGGTTGATATCCTTCTTTTCATCATCATGTTGCTCCGGCTGCTTTTCCATGGAACAAATCTCCTTTTAAATCTCCTTGGCGGACACAGCTATAAATCCCTTTATCTCATCCTTGGTCATGAACTTCGAGTTGTTTCTTGGATAAACTCCCCTTGGCATTTTAGCAGTAGTTGCCAAAATTGACTGAAACTCTTATACCACTTGTTGTCTTCCAAATAACAACATAAAAGAAAATTGCAAACATAAATTAGAAATAACGATAAAATAGAAAAAATTGGGGCACTTGCTCACTTGAGAGTGTATTGCACCTACAAATCGGTCTATAACATAGGGGTTCTCACACAATGGTGGTTCTCTGTTTGCATTAGAAGTTGAAATGGTAAAAAATACATTCTATAGGGTTTTCTACCCTTTATATCAAACCCACAAGAAACCCTAATTAACTCGTAACCTAACCCTTTACTAACTCTAAGCACTTGAAATATAACATAACTTGATAACAATGTTATGACTGTCGACAATTTTGACTCCACAGGTCAAATTGCCACCCATGCTGAAAAATCCTTGAAAATCCATGGTTATCAAGGCTTGAGGTTGTCTAGGTGATTTAGGTGGTTTTCTTTCACTTGTCTTGTTCTTTGCAGGAAAGAACAGATGTTGAGTAGAGCAGTTGAAAGGAGCAAATTCTAAAGAGAACTTCAGGGTTTATAAGAAGGGTCCTTTACAGGTCTTCCAAAGGGTTCTTTCCTTTCGGGAAGGTTCTTTACAAAACCCTGAAGGGCAATTGATAAAATTCCGAGGGATTTTCTTTCGGCCGAAAGGTCTATTTGCAGAATTCCGAAGGGTTCCTTCCCTTCAAAAAAGGGCATTTTCAGAGATAAAGAGGACCAATTCATTTTGCCGAAGGGATCGTTTCAAAAGCCTGAAGGGTCAATTACTGAAGAAATGGTCCATTTGCAAAGTTTTGAGGGGTTCTTTCCTTTCGGAAAGGTGCGTTTCAATACGCTGAAGGTCTTTTCATAAAACAAAGTGGACAATTTGCCTGCAGATAATTCTTTCGGACAAATTGTTCGAAAGAAAGGTCCATCCACAAAAGTTCGAAGGAGATAGACAAGTCCGAAAGAATTCTTTCGGAAGATTTACCTGCGGAAATAAACAAGGAAATAAAGAAGGGAATAGCACGAAAGAATTCCTTCGGAGTTTTCGTTCGAAGGAATTGTCCGAAGAAATAGACAGGGTCGAAACAATTCCAAGGAAATGAACGAAAGAAAAGTCTTTTACAAAATGCCGAAGGGTTCTTGCAAAAATCTGAAGGGCTTGTCAATTTTTTCGAAGGGCATGTCAAGAAGCTCGAAGGGCAGTTCCAAAAATTCGAAGGGTCAATTCCGTGGCAAAGTGCCCTAAGCCAAAACCCGAAAGAGAGAAAAGCTAGAAAGGAAGAATTCCTTCGGACTTCTTGTCCGAAGGAATTGGAATAGACAAATGCCTGAAAGATTTCTGAAGGATAAGTCACTTGCAAAGAGGCTGAAGAGAAGAATTCCTTCGGACTATTTGTTCAAAGGAAATGGAAAGGACGAAGAGGCAATACCCAATGTTCGCAAGAAAATGACAAAGACACAAGCCTGAGGAAGGATTTCCTTCGGAAAGAAAAGTCTCGAACAAAAGTCCGCGGAAATAAACAAAACCAGAGGCAAAAGGAAGAGCCCAAACAAATTGTTCGCAGGAAATAGACAGAGACGAAGAACCGGAAAATGCAAGGGATTTCAATAGCCGATAAACAGATTAACGTGTTCTACAGTCTATATGTAGAGCATGCAAAGTGGCCCATAAACAAAATTAGACACGCCCAAGACATGTAGCGATTTCAAACACGACGCTTTCAGTTCTAAAACGGAGACTCATTTGCATGAAGAACTTAAGGAGTTTAATGTTGGAGAGCTTAACACAAAATTTTATGCATGCATTCTTGTTGTGCGTTAATCTGAGCCTTTCAAACGTTTCAGCAGTTCAAGTGGAGTTTTCCATTCAAGGTGTGGCGTAGTTTTCATGCAAGGAAAGGTTCATTGGAGGTTGACTAGTCTTGAGTTTTAGTTGATTAGTTATCAAGTGCCACATCCACTCATGCTTTCCACGCAATAGAGGACATTCGCATTTTCCAACTCAGCTTCAAATCGGTTCAAGCTTGAGTTAAGACACATCCAAAGTTGGCATAGATTTCATGCATGGGGCAAATAAGTCTCAAG
The DNA here is from genome assembly GCA_037957365.1 of Torreya grandis. NCBI lineage: Eukaryota > Viridiplantae > Streptophyta > Pinopsida > Cupressales > Taxaceae > Torreya > Torreya grandis. Next base: position 2,186,404 of record JARHVA010000796.1, read on the forward strand.
CTTGGGCCCACCGTCCATTTTCAACGCCAAAGAACTTTCATCAAGGCATAAGACAAAAATAGATTTTATTTGAAGGCTGAAATAACTCAAGTTGGACTGAGTTGACCTCTTTTTCTATTTTCAGCACCAATCTCGTGGCTGTTGTATATTTTTCTATATAAGTTGGCTTTTCAGCGTTGATTTGTATCCCTCTTTTGACAAGACCAAAATTTTTGCCAAACATTAAGTTGTAACCTTTTTTAGATTAATAGGACTGCTTTCAATTTCCAGCTGCTGGTATAGTGTATTTATATCAGTGATTTGCACATGTGATAGAATTTTCTTCCTTGCCAAGTCTTGATTCTTATCTAGTTATTAGTTGATCAGATTATGCAGGTCATGTATTGTGTTTGATGTCTTTTGCTGAAGTTACAGTGGATGCAAGTGGGTTATTAGTGCCTTAAATCAGGCCTATTCCATCATTTCCCTCAAGCTTTAATCATCAGATAAAACCTTTTTATGAAATACTTATGCATATTGGTCAATTGGAGTTGAAAGTTCAGTTTTTTTGTCTAAATCAGTGTTTTAGGAGCTCGAATTGAGTGGATCAATCAAAATTCAGTTGTATCACCATTATTAGATAGGATTTTCCTTAAAGTTTTCTTTCTTCTTTTTTTGAGGCAGTTTGCAACGTAGAACAAAGATCCTAATTGATACACCAAAATGAGCTAACCTTTAGAATCTAAAGATTCAATCCACTGATTATGTCACCCACAATCTATGATTGTTTTCATGTTTCAGCGGACTGTGAAGCCCTGAAACTCTGTTCACAAAGGTGCGAGTCTGATTGACAACAATGACTAAAAGAGGCAACATGCTATAACACATGTTTTGCCTAGGCACACAACATCATAATTCCAAGACAAACAAAAAAATAATGGTGCTCAAGGCTAAGATTGTTGTGATGACTTATAATCCCTATGACTTCCATAGATTTATTAGCATTCCAAAACTAGTGAAAAATATAAGTAAACAATTATGATATTGAGGTCAATCAGATTTGTGCTGAGTTTTTTTGATTTGGTACTATGCTCGAGAAAGATTCTTTTCCAAAGCTTCTTTTGTTATCCCCATTAGTTTCATCTTAGAAGTCTCCCCTAACCTTCGTCTGGGATTCAGATCCTTCGGACAAGAGAGACAAATTCTTCCTTTTTCTGCTCTATGTTCTTTATATTTGATGGTTATTTGCTGCTTCCTCTACCATATATTCTTTGCTGACTTGATTCCAGGAATGCCTAAACCCTGGTTTATGAGCAATTTCTTGATCAGATTATTTTTCGAACGAAGTCCCTATGAATCTCTACTGAAATAGTTGCTTTCTAAGATTTCTTTGCTGTGCATGCTAATGCCTTGAAAGCTTTTTCTTTCAATTTTGGCACTTTTATGTGCTGCTCTACTTTCTTTTTTGAACTCTCTGCCTTGGGTGCTCTTACAAATCATTATTGAGATTCTAAATATTAATCTAATTAGATAAATTTATGCACACACCAAGATATAGCATCAAACTATAAGCTGCTTCGTCATTATAGTACTTCATATGCACAGATGGCCATTTTTATAAAGTCCATATAAAGGATTGACATGAGAATAATCAACCCCTTTATCCTTTGCACTTCTCTTATATGGACTTCAAGATGATTGTTGTAATAGGCAGACAATTTATTCCTGTTTAAAAAAAAATCTTGCTTATATTAACTACTGCAAATATATATTTTCATCGCATTTCATTTACTTGTGCGAGTATATATTTTGTACTCTGTCTCTTAGCATTTTTTGTTTTGATGGTTTTAAAACTTGAAAGCTTGTTATTATCCCTTTTCAACTCTCAAAACTATCTATCACACAACTTACATCAGCTCATGTGGTTCTTAACGGCTGACATAACAATATTGGGATTTTTATGGTTTCTGGAATTGTAACATTTATCATGATTATTATCATGCTTTTGCAGGCACAGTCCTAGATTAGAAATTATAGAAACATTTTATTTTGCATCATGCTCATTTGAAACCCTATGATCTGTTTTGAACCTCTAGTCATGCATTTCGTCCCATTCTCATCCCAATTTGATCGATTCTTATCTATTTAGAAATACTATGTAATTCCCTTGGCCACAATTGATTTAGATTTTGATAGTTATTTTGCAACTTCCTCATTGTGTCTTTGAGCTCCTGAACTTGCTGAAGAATATAGTGGTGATTGGAAGCTAGCTACCCCCAATATCATAAGTTCTAGTTGAACTACTCCAGAATTTTGATCAGGAAAATATCTCTGAAACATTGCATTCTCTTGATTTTTTTCATCAAAGCCCTCACTAGGGGTTATGAAATTGATGAAATGCTGTCATTCTTACAATGATCTTGTAGCTTGTAGCTTCTCCTAGCTCTTGGTGGTGGGGATCTGCCGCTACTCAATGTTCTTGATATGCATCTTTGCAACCACCTCCCAGGCTACGGAGGCAAGCACACATTATGAGTTTCTTTGCTGCCACGGGTGCTTCTTCGGCCTTGGATTTTAGGAGGGATTCCAGAGAGAGTGCTTTGCTACCTCTTAGGATTACCCAACTTGGGCCTGTCAGTGCTAGATATTCCCTGAGGAGCATTATCAAATCTTGTATTTTCCCTTTCATAGTGATAGATGATAATACAAATGATTCCTCTATCTTGGGCATAGTTGGAGATGTTTGATGAGTCTAGCATCTAGTTTTTCTGGCTTTCAACTTTCATCAGAACCTTGCTCTTTAGGGTTTCCTTCTCCCCTCCACACAGCTATTTGTTTTGTTACTCTAACCATATGGGTTTGGGGGTTTACTACATTGGGTTCGCCTCACGTTTTAATCTCAGCACTTTTGCTCTTCTTACTTTATTTAGGTAGTTGTTGTTCCTAGGGTCCTTTTACCCTAGTACTTTCTGTTGTAATTGGGTATACTCTTGAGTACCATTGACCTACTTTGGTCATTTTTGGGTGTTAATATGATTTTTTTCTTTCTTTCTGGAAGCCAAGTATTCACATTTTGGTTTGTTACCAATGGGAGTGGAGTTTTTGTCAGGATTGTTCTCCCACAAATATCTTGCAATAACGTTTGAATGTTTTTGCATGAGAACCCTGATGACCAATCCTTGACATTAGTCTCTATTCTCATCACAGTGCTCAGGCTGAAATCCCAATAACACAATATAGTAAGAAATAATTCCCAAATTTCCCATAGTATGGTAGGCACAAAAGTTTCCGTCTTCTATGAAATTTCTTGTTGATGTCTCGTGTAGAACAATTGAAGTTGATTGTGCTTATGACACTTTCAAAGTCAAGTAATGTTGGCATCTTTGTCAATCATAGGGGTTCCAGCCAACCTTTGTGCACTGAGCAGATTTCTTTGTGTTTGTCTCCCATTGTCTCCTAATGAACAAATGACAAGCATTTCTCAACGGCCTGTACTAAGTTTCCAGTAACCATCAATACAAGAATGCCTAGTATTGTATTAGCCGATTCAACTTGTCCATCTTGTCTCGGTGTTCCTTTTCTTCGAATAAGCAGAATAACTTCCAGTGGAGTCAAACTCCTTGGAGTTAGCAGATTGTGCTATTGATCATTTTTTAAAATTTTATTTTATATGCTATAGGTGGCTGGATTGATGGCTATTTTTTCTCATCTAGATACTGTAGCTTGAACTTTTGACAAACTATTTTAACTTTTTAGATAGTGGTTGATACTTGAAAACTATTCAACCAATAAATGAAATGTTTATGAGCTTTAAGAATCAAGGATTGCATAATTGAACAAACTATATCTAAAAGATGAGAAGTTTTAGTCAATAAATGCATGTTTAAGTAAACCTCCTGATATCTTGTGTTTGGTACTTGAATTTGCTTCTTGTGCCATGTAAATCGCTTACTTTCTTTTTTAATTCAGAAAAAAAAAAACCAATTAAATTATAGAGAAATTAAAGTGTACATATTCTAGTATGCCAGGCTTGAAAGCTATCAGTCCAAACCTAGGCTGTAAACATAAAAGGATACATATGAGCATTCATTAGTACAAATCAAAATCGAGAAGCTTTCTTAGATCTCCTTGCAGCTTGGTTGACCACCACAGAGGAGGCAAACCATAACATGTAAGGTTGTGGTTGTCGAGATCCCAGTTAGCCAATCGATTTGCTACTTTATTGATTTCTCTGGGAACATGGCCGAATTGGACCTCTTGGAACTTATCCTGCAACTTGTGAATTTTTCCCATCTCTCTTGCTATTTGCCAAATTTTGCTATGAACTCCCTTAGGATTAGATAACAAGCTAACAATTACCTTGGAGTCAGATTCAATTTGGAGTTTTTGTCACCCAATTTTTAAAGCCTCTTGCATCTCTTTGTAAACAACTTTGATTTCCGCTAAGTTATTGGTTATATATCCCACCTTTTTAGCAAAGAAGAAGGCTACAAACCTATCAGTTGATCTACCGATACCTCCGACACTAGCTTGACCCGAGTTGCCCCTTGAAGCACCATCAATATTCAAGGTACCGAACCCAATTGGAGGGGCCGTCCAATGACTACCCATCTGAGTTTTCTTTTTGGGTCGATAGGCAGTCATTGTTGAAGTCTTGGGTTGCAAACAAAGTTGTTGGTATAAGTGGTCCCAATCTGGCATTACAATTTGAGGCAAGCAGATCTTATGCTTGATAGATTCTGGAACATTAATTTTAATCTTCTCCCAAACATAAGTTATATCCTTGCTGTCTTGTTGGAAAATCCCCTGCGATTTTGTTCCTTCCAAATGTTCCAAAGCAGAAGGGTGATCCTAGACCACAAAGTTGGAAGAAGGTTTTGATCCTTGGGCAGGTGGCTCTGCCATTCTCTAATTAGCTGCTCGAATGATTGAATATTGACCTGGGGAAGGTTAAACAATTTGGATAAAAGCTACCATAAGTAGACCACCAATGGGCATTGGAAAAACAAATGCATTATGGTTTCCTCATTATCCAGGCACAAAACATGTTGAAAGGGGCCATAAAAGCCATGTCTCATGAGGCTATCTCCAGTTATGACTCTCCTCTTTAAAACCAACCACACAAAGAAGCTCACCTTGGGCCATAAAATAGGGTGCCATGTGTGGCTAAAGATATCCTTAGGAGGATGAGAAGTACCCCTACTTATAGAAGCATAACATGAAGAAACCATGTAGACACCTATAGAATTTTCCTCCCAAACTAAGGAGTCAGGTAATGGGGAAGTTGAAAGAGGACGGGCCAAAGGAATATTATTAATTTGTGATTGCCACTGCTCCCCAATTTGAATTGGCCATTCGAGAGTAGGGATCCAATATTTTCCTATCTCCCAAGGATGATTAGCGAACTTACAATCGTTAGCAGCCTTAATCCTTCCCATTTCATGCAACGCATCCATCGTTGAATTTAACTCTAGGTACTGAGTGATTTTTTATAAGATCTTCCCCCACTTTTAGAACTCCAAGAATGGGTGAACCTTTGGAGGGAAGAGATAACCGAATGCTTCTTTCAGGGGGATTATTTTCTGCATATTTGGCTTTAATATCAGTAGCCCACAGACCAGTCGGAGCCATTAACAGTCTCTAATAGAGTTTAGCTGCCAAAGCCTTATTGTGCTTGGAAGAAGTTTTGAATCCCAAGCCACCCTCCTGCTTGGGTTGGCAAAGAGTCCCCCACTTAACTGAAGACCACTTTCTTTTTTTCTGCAAACCACTCCACATGAATTTCTGGCATAGAGAATCCAATTGTTTTAAAATTCTAACTGGAATGTTCAAGATAGAGGAAACATATATTGGCAAGGCTTGGAGAATTGCCTTAACCAATACCATTCTTCTTCCTGAAGAGAGCCATTTATTAGTCCATCCCTGAAGTTTCATATTTGCTTTGTTTGTAATCCACGACTATTCTTTGATTTGTTTTGCTGCTAGAGGGACCTCCAAATATTGAAGTGGAAGAGAGCCTCTTCTAAAGTGGAAGATGTTAAGAATTTGTTCTTCCTGTCTACTAGAGCAATGAAAGAAAATGCTGCTAGATTTGACATGGTTAACCAACTGACCAGTAGCACTAGAAAAACCTTGAAGAAGTTTTTGCAAATGTTCAACGTCGAAGCAAGTGGCTTTGCCCAGAAGTGTAGAGCCATCCACAAACTGTAGATGAGTGAGAGGACGAGCTCCTTTGGCCAATTTAATACCATTGATCTTGTGCTCTTGACAAGCTGTAGTTACTAATCTACCAAGGCACTCCACCAGAGTAATGAATAAAAGGGGAGATAAAGGATCCCCCTGACGTATTCCTCTAGAAGCCAAGAAATCAGAGGAGTGCCATTAACCATGACAAAAAAGGAAACTGAAGACAAACATGCTCTCCCCCAATCAATCCATTCCGTAGAGAAGTTGAACTAAGCCAAGACTTGACATAGAAAATCCCAATTCACTCGATCGTAGGCTTTAGAAAGATCAAGCATGATAAACATAGAAGATTTCTAAATGTCCATGGAATGTAAGGCTTCTTGGGCTAACACAATCTCATCATGAATTTGGTGACCTAGGACAAATCCCCCTTGTTCTGGAGATATGATCTTCCCAAGAAGAGGTTTCAGCGTTTTTGCCATAACTTTGGTAATTATTTTGTACAAAACATTACACAAAGCTATAGGTCTGAAACCATAAATTTCATCCACTTTAGAAGCTTTAGGAATAAGAGCTATGAAGGTTTTATTGATTTCCTTTAGCATTGTTTTAGCTGTCCTCACCTCTTCCACCACTTGAAGATCTCCTTTAAAATCACTTACGTATTTTGGATCAAAGAAAACAATGCAAGTTAGAATTTGGACATTTCCATCAATTTGAGTTTTGCTTATAAATGTTTTATCCCTTTTTCTTTCTAGAGAAAAAACTCTTAAATTGCATGCATCTCATGCACACTATAAATTATGAAGCTTCTTGACAATACAGAAATTAGATTTTAATATTCTTGGTGGATTTGATATGTGTGGTTAAATTATCTCAATATTGACCTCAATAAGTAGTCACTACACTAATGACATTTTTCCAAATATATGTTGGCAATAATCACAAGGTAAAGGAACCCACTTAGCATACAAACACCTTAAAGCATTTGTTAATAGGGGATGGAACGGTTAATGTAATCCACCACTTTGGGCTTCTCACCCTCTAGCCTCTATCTCCATTGGAAAGATTTTGGAACATGTAATGCCTTATAAATCACCTGTCTCACAATTCTTACCAATGTGGGATTAACCCAATTACAACCCAATCATGTATTTGTGTTAAACTGCCTTAGTGACTGGCGTAATCCCATTCACATCTCTAGTCAAGCTATGAGGACTTTGATCATTAACATTGATCTTATGCAAAAACGTATAAAGACATAATGGTGGGATGAAAGGAATAAAAAATTGGGTGCTATGTTTAACACTGTGCGTAGGAGGTGAGGTACATTTATTGCTCAATGCTATCCTTGACTTGCACATTGTGTGCATCTAAAAGTTCATTCCTCTGCTGAATGCCTGCAGCACATGTTCAAGACATATTTTCTCATACTTGGGAGTTTCATTCCTTTATCTTTGATTTTTTACATTTCATAAAATGTCTTACAGCAAGAAGGAAACCAAGTGTTTATACTACGTACCGATGCAGTTCTATTTGTCTCTTGCTTATTGAGTGTTGATGGTAGATACTATGTAAAAATGCAGTTCTATTTGTCTCTTGCTTATTGAGTGTCGATGGTAGATACTATGTAAAAATGCAGTTCTAGATGTCTCTGGCATGTTCGATGTGCCAGGAAGTATAGGAGAACCCTTCTTAATTTGTATTTCGTGTTTATACAGGATGATGGAAAGAAAGGAACACACTTCACGGCTTTTGTAAAGTGTATTCTCGAGTCACTGAAAACTCGCATCATCAACAGGGACTATGATGAAATTGCAATATGTTTATTTAATACTGTGAGTCATCGTACTTCGTGAAAGTTTCATTCTATTCATTCATGTATGACTTTTTTAGTTGAAACTTACCCCTGTAACTATTGTTTAGGGAAATGAAATATTGCATGATTACAAACTCAGGTCGTCAAATCCTAGATCATTTCATATTGCTTTTAAGATTGATGCTATCGTGCTCCATATCTTCAAATTTATGGTCTTGCTTTCTAGCATTGCTAAATTATAAAGAATTTAAGGTTGTATTGTTTTAAACATTGCATTCTCTACAATTTCAATATCTCTGTTGTATCTCTTGTGCTATAAATGATTTTGGAAGAGTAAGACTCCTATGTGCTGATTTGGATAGAACTGGTTAGAAACATGATACTATGTTTACTTTGGTTATGTTTTATGTGAACCGTTGCTGTCTACTGCAGGGACATGGACCTCTATTGTCGCATATGTCTGTCCTTCCAATATGTCAACCTTATAGATGTGGACAAAGTATGAAGTCCCTTCTGTCACGAATTCATACAAACAACTTGAAATCACATAACAAGTCATTTTCAACTATTGAGTGTAAAACAACACTCCTGAATGAAAAAATTCAGATTTAATGCGTTGAAAATTACATATTGAGACACTTAAAGCAGTTTAGTATTTTTCCCCCGATTCAATTTCCAATTACAAACCTTACAAATATTGGGATGATCTCTATATCCAATCTTTAACTTGATATTTTATTTGAGTTTAAAAAAAGTAGAGTCAATTAATGAATCATGTTCACAAATTATAGTTCAGAGAGTCAAAGTTAATGTCTAGTTCATGGAGGCAGGTTCTCTCTGAATTGATTCAAAGGAGTGTTACTTCCACTGTTTGCTGGGCGAGTTTTAGGAGTTTGAGCAGAACCATCCGCAAAGTTGACGCTGAGGAGTTGGCTGTCTCTAGGAAGTGGAATCACTCCAAATTGTCTTGAACACAAGCAGATTCAAGTAGATAACCGATTACCTCTTTTGCAATGACAGATAAGGTGCAAGAGGTAAGCCTTGCCTGATACAAATTTGAAGTGTAGGACTCCAAAATTGTCTTGAACACAAGCATATATCCCATAACATCTTTTGCTATGACAGATAAGGTGCCAGAAGGCAGCCTTGCCTGAGATAAATTTGAAGAATGATCAAATCATGAAGTTTTCCATTTTTTTTCTGATTTTGGCCAACGCAAGCGATGCAAGGCATCCATGCCTAAATGGAACTTGCTTAGCCTCACAGATTGCATGATCTAGATAAAGCAAAAATGAGACATGCTTTGGGTTGTTTTAGAGTAATAGCATTTATGTTTTTGTAGCTTTTACCTAGGAATTCTCCCATGCTTTTCCTCTTGTGCCTTGCATGTTGAACTTTTCAGTACACATATCAGCTTGCCAAAACCATTATATGCTATGATTTTAGCCATCTATACTAGTTAAATACCAAAGGTAGAAAGTGCATTTTCATTCAAGAAGTGATTGAGAGATCATGAATTAGTTGAAAGACTCTTCCATGGTAGTTGAGCAGTTAAGTCTTTTTTATGAATTATTGTCTTGATCGAGACTTTGATTTCCGAGTCTACTTTTCAATATTTGTAGGATACAAGAGCATAAAGTCAGTGTTGCAGATAGATGCATCCCCCACCCATTGGAACAAGTCTCGGGTATTGGGACACATCTTTGGTACAGAAGACGGGTATGGAGATGTATGCTAGAGGCTTTCAATGTCTCCTTGGTATTTCTTCTTAAAAAAGTGTTGTTTCCATCATAAACCCAAAACACATTTAAAAAAAAATGCTAAATGCATGATTTTTCCTATAAAAAACATAACACACCTCATTTTACCATTAATATTCGGATTTGAAGAATATCGCTGCATTTGCAGTCTCAGTTGGAGGCAATGCACTCTCAGTCGCCAATTTTTCAGTTGCAATTACCAGATAATCAGACATCATTGTCGGATGTGTAGCTAGTTTTGGTCGGATGAGCAATCAAAATTGCTGATTATAAGGTATGCATCGAATTTATGGTTTGAAGTTGTATAAATTATAAGCTAGTTTGGATTTCTGTTTGCTGTTGGTTTTAAATTTTTTAAAGCTTCGATGACCCCGTGGAAGTGTCGTGGCACCTACATTGCCCAGGTGCCACAACACTTCCATAGGGTGCAATGTTTTGCCTTGGCCCGTAATATTAAATAGTTTACTTTAAGATTTTATTTTTAATAGTTTACGTTTTTAGTTTTGATTTTATTTTTGATAATTAAAAATTGTATTAAATGAAATATTTTCCAATTACAACTTACAAGTACTCAAAGTTTCCTCTTTCCTAAAAAGCAGGAAGTTTTTTCCCCTTATATTCCTAGCATAGCAAGTTTTGCTTTTTTCTTGCTTTTTGCATACATGCAAAGAAACACAAGCATCCATGCATGCATGCAATTCTGACAACTTGCATGCATGCCTATTTTTTGGTAGAACTTGCATGCATCTTTTCTATGGAACATGCATGCATGTGATTTATATCGGGGCATTGGCCAAAATCTCTAGTTCAAGTAAATGCATAGATTTTTGAGCAAAAGCAAAACTATTGCATAAACATTGTTGGGAGCAAGAATGAGAATGTTGCACAAAAAAATAGAAAATATCTGACACACTATATGTTGAATAGCTCACCCAAAGGATGTACAAATAGGAGGGTAATGTGTAACTCTTACATGAATGATCACAAAGGTCTAGAATCTTAAGTCAGAAATGACCAATCAAAGAGTAACATCCATTAGCCAATGATAAGGAAAAATAGTAACTCCCTAAATCTAAGAACACTTAAGCAAGCTAACTCAAGTGGAAGAATAATCCATGTGTGTAGGAATGATCCAAAAAACAAAATACAAGGAAAATAAGTACCTACATTAACCCTCCCAATAAACACAACTTAGGTGAGTAGAAGAAATTGGTTTTGGCAACAAGGCCTTATGAGGTACCCATGTACAAAGCAACTCTCATAAAGTGGAGAAAAGAAGAAAACCCATAGGAAGAAATTCCCATCTCAAAAGAGAGAAAAAACAAGAAGAGAGGGCTAAAAAGGCCCACTAGAAGCTACAATTATTTGTAGCCACCTTGTATCTTGCAAAGGAGCTCTCTGGAGTGACTATGGATCAATAGTAGATGTAGTGAAGAGCGAATCACCCTGGAATAGTGAATGTGTCTCTCAAAATGGATATCCAACCAAGGTGTGGTCCTTATGCAAGGAACTATGCTCTTCATGCATATTAGATGACCAACTGTTCAATGCAATGACGAAGTATTTGAAGCAGAGGCAAAGAAGGAATGTGGAATGTCCTATAATTGAGTGGAAGATTGTCCAATGTTTGATGAGTCTTGAATCAAAGTACCTGCTTCTGTAATGTCTGAAGTGGACCGGAAGTAGGTGACTCGACATAAATCCTCAATATTTGGAAGGTGACAAGAAGATGGTGGTGTGTCCCCATCACTACTGTAGTCATCTGTGACAGATGAAGAGTCCTCAATATCAGATATAAGGTTAGGCTCAAAATTATCATCAAGTCTAGGTGACTCCGAAGAAGAATCTGAAGGAGAGTTGGGGACAAAGTGTGAGAAGGCATATAGTTGAGTCTGATGATCGACAAATCCCACTATTAATATAGTATCACTGTGCAACTCTGACATACACTGAATCTGGTGTGAATTCAACTCGCCTGTCCGAACCAAGGTGAGTAATCTGGTAAACTGATAGGAGATTAGTTGAAAGTGAGGGATTACTAAGAACATTATTGAATGTTCCTCCACTCACTTCGACAGACCCTTTCCTGAAAACCTGTGTAGAAGTGTTGTCACCCAAATCAAAGTGGACATGTCACATGGTTTGAAGGAAGTGAAATCAATTTGTGAAGAAGCCATGTGATGTGATGCTCCAGAGTCAATGACCCATGTAGGAGTCGGAGGTACAACTTCAACTAAGGCCTTGCCTTTCACTTTCTTCTCACCTTTTTCTTTTCCCTTTTCTTTACCATTGTCATTTGCCTTGGAGGATTCTAGGGTTGATGAAGATGGCTTGATAGACTCAGGAACACCTATATTGTTCTTCTCAAGAAGGCTTGTTAGGTGGTCAATTTGTTTCTTCAAACATTTGCTTTTATCATGCTTGCCCATGCAATACCCACTCCTGATCCTTTCTTTCTTAGCTTAACACTGGTAGATGAGGTCTCATTGGTTGATTTGGAGGCGGGAGGTTTTTGATCTTTTTCTTGATCCTTTTTATTTTGTTTGTTCTCTGTGTTGTTTGAAATCTTCTCTTTCCCATTCCCGGCAAATAGTGTGGTTTTGTGGACTTCAATGTGCCCATTTGTATCAACTTGTCTTGCTCCTGAGTCAAGTTGGCAACAAAGGCTTCTAAAGAGGGCATCTTCCATGTACTGCCTAGAGCACTTTTTGTGGCATGGAAAGTGGAGACAAACATAGACTAATCTGGGCCCAATTTGGAGAGAATTGATAGAATATGTTGATCACCTTTTTTATCTATACTACATTCCTTTAACTGCAACCTTAGTGATTTAAACTTAGTGAAGAAATCTTGTAGCGTGTCAAAGTCAGATAGCATCAAATTGATGAGCTCATTTTGTAGTTCATGACCTCTCATCACATCATGCTTCCCAAAGAGTTTTTCTAGTGTAATCCATGCTTCATTAGGTGTTTTAGAGGATTCTATGTGAAAACGTAAGTTAGGAGAAATAGACAGACGAAGACAACCATGTGCTTGTTCACATCTGTTAAACCATTTGTTTTTATCTGTATCTACTACAAGTTAAGTTTCTTTATTCATAGTTATCCTATAGAAGCCTTGTTTCCTTGGAGCCAGTTACACGTTGCTTTTCCATTCATGATAGTTGAATGCAGTAAGTAGCGAAAATGATCTACAATTCATGATACAAGAAAGGAAATTGCAAGACTAATTGTGCAAGTAGAAGAACACACACCACAACACCCCCCAAATTTGGCACTTTATAATTTTAATGCAATTACAAAATAAATGAGACCAATGGATCAGGAACAAAAAAATATGAACTTTTGAAGAAAACGGCACTCGAATCTGAGATACCAATCAAAAGTTATTACAATACCTTCTTTCCATCATTAATGGCCCAAATTAATTAATTTTGCACAAAATAAAAAATGCTCCTAAGGCTAAAAGTAAACGTAGCCTTGTAACCATGCATCGGAACTAGTTTTGAACCAATGACCTCTTCCAAGACAAAGCTAAGTCTAAACCAAGTCAACTAAGCACCCATATGAGTATAAATGGAAATGTACCATTTGAAGACAAAATATAAAACCCAGCTATTAAAAAATTAATAAATCAACTATTTTTAGGGCATGCATTTGAAGTGATTGTAGGCTTATCTTTTTGAAGAGAACAAAGCAAAGATGTGCCACCCCCTGAGGTTATAGGTCTATGATGAGCTCAGGAGTGGTTGACGTGAGTCTGTGGGCTGTCCCAGACAATTGAAAGGCCTATATTAAAAGCAGTGGCACTCGCAAGCAAAGATTGAGGCCGTTGAACAGGCTGTAAGAAGGGTTTGTTGTTGTTCCCAAATGAGGTTCAAAAATTGCCTAAAACATCAGCCCTCAAGCCTCAAGCCATTTGAATACTTGCAAAAAACTCTCTTTTCAATCAAAGTTGACTGTAGAGGTGAATGACAGAACCCAGGTCGTGGCCTAGTGAAGTGGGTGACTGGATAGCTTCAAGGAGGAGTTCCAATGGCGTCGACGTGGTTTGAGGGTGTCAACCAAGTAGGTATTTTCCCTAATCAGGGATGATTGGATAAACAAAATGCCTCTTTGCAGTGTGAAACCCTCTCCTTTGAAATATTGCATAGGTGTCCAATCAAGGATCACACCAAACTGAAAGTCAAGCTTGAGCCGAAGGTTGGCATAGGCTTACTGGTTAGATAAGCCTGCATTCAACACCAAGCGAAAATTGAACCAAAAAACATACAGCAAGCCAGAGTGCTCCATCTGTAGACAACTTAAAATTCTCACTCTAAAAATAACTAGCAACAAATAACAAATTAAATCAAGGAATAAAAAAACCAGGTTGGCACTCTGATACCATATTGGAGCATTAGCCAGGATCTCTGGTTCAAATAAATGCACATATTTATGAGCAAAAACAAAACTATTGCATAAACATTGTTGAGAGCAAGAATGAGAATGTTGCACAAAAAACAAGAGAAAATATCTGAGACTGTTGAATACTCCACCCAAAGGATGTACAAATAGGAGAGTAATGTGTAACTCTTTCATGAGTGATCACCATGGCCTGGAATAGGCATGTAACTCCTAAGTCAGTGATGACCAATTAAAGAGTAACACTCATTATTAGCCAGTGATAAGGAAAAAGAGTAACTCCATAAATATAAGAACACTTAAGCAAGCTAACTCAAGTGGAGGAATAATCTATGTGTAGGAATAATCCAAATAACAAAATACAAGGAAAATAAATACCTACACCAACATTTAACAATTAATTTGAAATAAACAAAATATTGAATTAGACTATTAATGTTGTACTTTTTTTCCTCTCTGAAATTGTTGGGATGATTTGGAGTTGCAAATTTGCTTCCTCTTCTAAATTTGAGGTTCTTTGAATTTCATTCAGAGAAGGGCTTTTGTGATCATTTTTCCTTTTCATTGTTGATTTTTGTCTTTCTTCTAAGGTAAATTTTGTTTTCCTGTCATTGTTATTCATAGTGATCTCTATTTTCTACGAGCTTTGTGATTCTTCTGCGTTTCCCAAGGGAGTATCTGATGGCACTCCTTCCTTAGAATCCTTCTTTTGTTCACTTGGTTCAACCGATGTGTGGTCGATTGTGGCTTCCTTCCACTAGGTAGCCTTTTGTTTTTGCTTTCTTTGATACACTTGGAAACCATTGTCGTTTGAGATAATGTTCTTATGCAATGGGTTTAGATTTGGACCCTATAGATGTGGACATGCAACAACTGAGTGGCCATATTCAAAACATTGCCTACATCTAAAGCAATATTTTTATAGTCTGTTTTCTGGATTCTTGTTGAACCACCCCAAACTAAGGAAAAATCAACAAGGAGCCCTTTGCTCAAATTCACAAACACATAGATGCAGGCACACGTTTTAAATCTATCATCTGTTGAGGAGTCTTGGCGACAAAATACACATATAGCATCTACAATCTAGGGTCTAAAAATGCAAAGGCAAATTTGGTAGCCTTACCCAAACTAGAACACGAGAGGTTTTCAGTCAAGGGGTCAAAGTTTGGAAACCAAGGCATCATGAACAATCCCACTCCCTTATGAAACCAGGGTCCCTTTTTGAAAATCTCATCTCGTTTGACTTTTTCCTTGAATAACGCAATGAAGAACCCTTGGGCACAAGGGAAGATTTTCACCTCTCGATATGATAAGAGCCCACTGTTGGCTTATTCACTCATGTAGGTTAGACAGAGTAAGCCAAAATCCATTAAACCTATAGATTAACCTTCTTTCATTGAGCATATATACAAAATTAGACGTCTCATTATCTAGGCAAATTATGATGGGTGTCGCTGATTTATCAAGAATAAAGCCTTGTTTAAGAGGAGAACATTACTCGATCCGTGATATTTGTTTGTAGCTACCGCATGTCCTCCTTTTCGTAGTTCTGTATTCCTTATGTTTGTCATAAAAGCGGGATTTGGAATAACCTCTTTGAATGAGGCTTTTGCGTGAGTCTTTTCATCACTAGATCTCTTGCTTGCACTCTGGGAGGTTGTCTTGGGTTCTTCTTCTAGGTGATCCTCTGGTAGTGTCGTTGAATCTCTTTTGCTCTTGCATGCATTCTCAAGGATAGACTTGGGACTTCTTACTAGTGGATCCTCCTTAAACAGGAAAGAGATCTCTCCCGAACTCTTGCATGCATTCTTGGCTTTTGATCTTAAGGATTTCCCCCTGTATTCCACCAATTTTAGTTTTAATTTTAATTTTATTTAATTTAATATTAATTTTAGTTTATGTTTTTAAATTATGACGTCATTATTTCTTTTAATATTTTTTATAAATTTTAAATTATAATTAATATTCTATTTTTGATTTTTTTGGTATAATGTTAGGGGGAACTAAAACAACACTATTCATTCGAGAAGTATTGCAATCACATTCGCATTGGGAGTAGTGGAACAACAGATATCACTTGTAAACTTTGTGGGAGGCCCTTTTACAATACTTAGACGAGGGTGAAGGTTTTTATTTTTTTGAACACTAGGGAAAGAGTTGAACCTTGCTTGAATGAAGAAGTGCAACATGAAGTGACGAAGGAACAAAAAAGTCATGAGACAAAGTGATTTCTTTAAGTTCTCACGCTTCAACCACGTATCGAACTCATAGTCATTCTGTCAAAGCAATCGCGAGAACAAAATCAAAGCTAGATGTGTCTTTTAGACATGCAACAGAGGATGTGGGGTCTACTCAGAGGAGACCATACATTGGCCAGTCGAACCCTATTGGAACATGTTTGATGTGCATGGTCAATATATAGTGGATGCAATGATTGCACACTTCTATTCAAATGGAATATTATTCAATGTTGCTCGCTCACTTTATTATGAAAAGATGGTCCATGTAATTAATAATGGGTCGACGAGGTATAAACCCTTTGGATATGAAAAGCTTGGCAAGACTCTTATTATCAAAAAAAAAAAAAGGATAGAGCAACAAACTGCACCAATCAAAAGAGTGAGGTCTATAGAAAGATGCATCGTTGTGATGAACAGTTGGACTGATACTAGAAATCGTCCTCTTCCGAACATTATGGTAACTTGCTTCAAAGACTTATTTTTTGAAGGCAATCGATTATTCGAGAGATGAGAAAAATGCAGAGTTCCTTCAAAACCAATGATGTGATGCAATTGAGGTGGGGGCATCACATGTTGTCCAAGTTGTTACAAACACTACTTCAGTTTGTAATTCCGCTAGCTTGTTGGTGCAAAGAAAATACAAACATGTTTTTTGGACACCATGTGTGTATGCATTGAATAATGCACTCAAAGACATTGTCAGGTTCTAGTGGATTTCTAAGTTTGCTAAAAAACATTGTCGGTTTTAGTGGATTTTTGTGTTTATTGAAAAATGCAGAAAAATACAAATGTTCATATGTAATCATCACCATGCACATGTTATTTATCAAAGATTCGCAAAGGTGGAACTTCTCAAACATGCAGATACATGGTTCGCTTTTTTATTCATATTTCTTGATTGTCTTTATGTTGTCAAAGGGGCCTTATATCCCATTGTAGTTAGTAAAGCTTGAGCAACTTGGAGACAATCTACACCAGAGATTTCGATTGAGGTGAGGCAAATGGTCGACCATTTTTAAGATAATGTTAAATTTGTTGTTGAATTCATTCAACCCATTTGTGAGGTAATCTATTTTGTTGATTCAAACAAACCATGTTCGGGGGAGTTTTATGAAGAAATTGATTATATGTGTGAAAGAATAAGAAAAAATAGACTTAAGGGATCATTCTCTATATCCTTTTATTAAGAAAAATTTACGTGGGAGATGGAACAAGCTTAACACACCTCTACATTTTGTTGTTTACGTTTTAAATCCAAAGTGATATGATACAAAAGTCACTAAGAAGAGGTCTCTTTCAGAAGATAGAGAAGTATTGAAGGAATTTTGGGTTGCGTTGAAAAAGATCTATGGTCGAGAAGAGGAGGCTTATTTTTTTAGGACTTCGTAGAATATGTTTTCACATGGTCGTAGAGAGTTTTTTACGGTGGAGGCTCTCTATGATATGCGTGTGAAGAATGACCCAATAAAGTTTGTTGAAGCATGACAATGAAGCCCCTGAATTGTAATAAAATGCAATATAATCAATTTTACAAGTAGCTAGTTCTTCATTTTGTGAGAGGAATTGAAGTACTTATGGTTTCATTCATTGATTGAAGAGGAATTGATTAGAGTCAAAGAAGACAAAGAACTTGGTGTATATTTATAGCATACTTTGTTTTCTTTCTTGTGTAGACGCAGGTTACAAGGAATGTCTTTTAGCAAAATGAGACCAAATTCCACCTAATTGAAAACATACTTATCATTGAAGGATGATGTGCTTGAGGCAAATGGCCTCAACGATTTGCCCTCTGTTATATTATATGCGTATTTATCTGCATTTCAATGTGTTATAATGTACTTTTGACCCTTAATATGATGCGATATCAAATATCAATGTGAATACAATTGCTTATCTTTTGTCTACATCTAATTTCCTTACTTTAAAAATTTATTTTTAATGCATTTTACATTTTTTAAAGTACCATGGCCATTGCATGGTATACATTTTTCTAATTTTTTCATATATATATTGTCATCTCCTCGTACCTGTCTCTTATTTTTAAAAAATGGTGCATCTAATTTCCTTTAAAAAGTTATTTTTAATGCATTTTGCATTTTTTAAAGTACCATGGCCATGGCATAGTATACATTTTTCTAATTTTTTCATATATATATTGTCATCTCCTCGTACCTGTCTCTTATTTTTAAAAAATGGTGCATCTACACTCATACTCGTCTCCTTGTACTAGTACCCGTACTTGTGTCCTGGCAACTATGTTATATTCCTATTGATATTTGATATCTGATCATATTAAGGGTCATAAGTACATTGTAACTGTCGACAAATAGGTATGCAAAAAATAAAAATCACAAATGTGAACCTAAATCATATCTCATCAAATACAATAGGGTCAACTACCACATCAATTATGTTCTCTAGGTTTGTTGCCAAGATGCTTTCTAGATACACATCACTCTCAAGTTGTGGCTCCTCTGCAAGCAATATAATAGAGAAAAATTTATAAGGGCATTTGTTTGAAACACATCATCTTTCAAGGATACTTTTGCTGCTCCATTAGGTAGAATATGGTCCCATTTTGTTAAAAGACCTTTGTACCTTGTGTTTACACAAGAAAGTAGACGAAAGGTGCCATAAATGTACACAAGGTTCTTTGTCTTTTTTGACCCTAGTCGGTTCCTCTTTAATGAATGGATAAAAATATAAGTACTCCAATTCCTCTCACAAGATGAAGAACTAGCTACTTGTGAGAGTAATCGTATTGCAAATGATTTCAATTGAGGGCCTTCACTGTCAATGGTTCCACCTTTGCATGCATATAATAGAGAGCCTCCACTGTAGAAAATCGTCCTAGGCCATGTGAAAACATATATTATTGAGTCTTGATAGGAAAAAACTCCTCTCCTTGACCATAATTTTTTTTCACTTCATTACTACTTTACCCTTATATGGAGTCCTCATTTTGATGACTTTTGTATCATACCACTTTGGATTCAAAGCGTAAGCGACACAATGTAAAGCTATGTTTAACTTGTTCCATCTCCCATGTACTTTTTATTTAATCAAATGATATAGAGAAGAATCTTTTAAGTCTGTGATTTTTCTTATTATTTCACACATAAAATCAAATTCTTTATAAGCCACCCCCAAACATGGCTTGTTTAAATTAGCAAGAGGGATTACCTCACAATTGGGTTAAATGAATTTAACAACAAATTTAACATCAACTAAAAAATGGTCATCCCTGTCTCACCTCAACCGCAGTCTCTGATATAGATTGTCTCGAAGCCGTCCATGCATCACCAATTACAATGAAACATAAGGCCCGTTTGACAATATAAAAACAGCGACAAAGGATGAAGAAGGAACCAAACTGTGTATCTGCAGGTTTGAGAAGTTCCATCTTGAAAAATCTTCGATAGAAAGTTTGCGTGGGGTGATGATTCCATATAAACATTTGTATTTCCTTGCTCTTTTCAATAAGCTCAAGAATCCACTGAAACTTGCCAATATCTTTGAGCACATTATTCAACATGTGCACACAACATGGTGTCCAACATATATACTTGTATTTTTTAACATCAACAACCCTGTCGCTTTACAAATCTGGGAATCGTCTGTAACAATTTGGACATGTGATGT
The DNA here is from genome assembly GCA_037957365.1 of Torreya grandis. Taxonomy (NCBI): domain Eukaryota; kingdom Viridiplantae; phylum Streptophyta; class Pinopsida; order Cupressales; family Taxaceae; genus Torreya; species Torreya grandis. The sequence continues at coordinate 2,206,433 of JARHVA010000796.1, forward strand.
CCCTCCCTAATTGCATCGCATAGCTGGTTCAAAAAGAATTTTGCATTTTTTTCTTGACCCAAATAGTCGATTGCCTTAAAAAAAGGGCTTGTCCATCACAATGTTGCATCTTTCTGTAGATCACACTCTTTTGATTGGTGCAGTTTGTTGCTCTTTGTTTTTTCTTTGTCAACAAGAGTCATATGAAGCTTCTTTTATCCAAGGGGTTTATAGACAGTTGGCCCATTACTACTTGTACGAACCATATCCTTATAATAATGTAAGCAAACAACATTGAATGGTATTACATTATATAGAAGAAACATGCAATCGTTGTAACTTGTATCCACTGCATCTTGACCATGCACAACAAACGTGCTTCCAATGGGTTTCAAACTGTCAATGTGTGGTCTTTTACGAGAATACCCATCTTATGCCATATGTCTAGGAGAAACATCTAACTTTGATTATGTTCTTGTGGTTGCTCTGACACGCTGACTCTTGAGTTTGATATGTGGTTGAAGTATGAAAGATTAAAGGAGTCGCTTTGCCTTCAACCCTTTTGTTCTCTCATTTCTTCATACTACGTTTCTTCATTCAAGCAAGGTTCAACTCTTTTCCTTGGTGTTCGAAAAGAACGAGCCTTAACCCGTGTGCAAGTGCCCTAAAAGGGCTTCACATAGTTTATAGGTGATACCTGCCATTCCACTACTCCCTTTGTGAATGTGATGACAATACTTTCAGAGTGGATACATTGCCTCTTTCCTTCCCTTTGACATTCTAACAAAAAAATTAGTAATTGTAATTCAAATTTTTTAAAAATTATTGAAAAAATAATGTCAATTAAAAAACTTAAACTAAAATAAAATATTGCTTATAATACAAAAAAATATTAAGTTAAAATACAAAATAAAGAGATAAATAAAATAAAATTAAAAAAAAAAAAAAAAAAAAAAAAAAAATTAGAACTAAAATTAAATACTAAATAAAACAAAAAATAAAAAACTTAAACTATTAAAAAAACCCTAAAGCAAACTATTTAATATTACGGGCCACACCAATGCCTTGCACCTCGTGGAAGGGCCATGGAAGTCAAAACGACAATGTAGGTAATTGTTGTTTTAGTGCCATGACACTTCCATGGGGAGCGAGGCATTGACCTAAATAGTTAAACTTCTAAATCTAAACTTTAAATTTTGAAAACCAATGATGAACATAAATTTGAACTACCTTATAATTTATACTACAAACCATAAATTCGATGCATGCCTTATTACCAAAAATTTTGATTGCCAATCTGGCCAAAACCAATTAATATCCGACGACGACAATGTTTATCAGTCTTCACAAAACTACTTGTTGACCATTTTTTGTCCTGCAGACCAAAATCGGTCTCCTTCCCCTGCTGTTCTGCGCTAGTTAAACTCGAGTTGGACAAGCCTTTCGGCAGAAGATGAACCAGTTCAAAGAATGAAAGGGCTTTTACAAAGCTTCTTCGGACATTTTATCCGAAGAAATTCACAAGGAAAGAGCGAAAAATGATTCAAGACACTTTTCCTTAAGGTTGGAAAAGTGGTTCAACGTCGGGGTTCAACGACATGATCTTTCCACGAGTTAAGAATTTTGAACCTTGAACCATTGAATCGTTGAACTATTGAACCATTGATGGTTCAATTGGTTGGTTCAAAGCGATTGGTTCAAACGGTTGGTTCAATCGAATGGTTCAAACGGTTGGTTCAATTGAATGGTTCAAATGGTTGGTTCAACGAGTTGGTTCAATTGGTTGGTTCAAGCAATCAGTTCAATTTTTTGGTTCAATCAGTCAGTTCAATTGGTTGGTTCAAGTAGTTAGTTCAATCTTTTGGTTCAATCAGTTAGTTCAAGTGATTGGTTCAACGGTTTGGTTCAATCGAATGGTTCAAAGCGATTGGTTCAAGCGGTCAATTGAATGAGCAAAACACAGTATTGAACCATTGAACTGTTGAACCATTGTTGGTTCAATTGAACGATTCAATCAGGTGGTTCAATCGGAAGGTTCAAAGGAGTCTCCCAAAGCCCGAAGGACAAGTGCCCTTGTGGAGGGCAGTCAGGCGCAAACTGGGCCATTCCAGCAGGCTGCGGAGGGTGGTTTCGGACCCAAAAGTGCCCTTGCAGAGGGTAGGGAACCCTTGTAGAGAAGGCCGAAAAGGTAAGGTTTTCTTCGGAAAAGAAAGACCAAGGCAAAAATGGAAGAAAAGCAAAGGCTGAATTTCTTCGGACAAAATGTCCGAAGGAATTCCTTCGGACATTTTGTTCGAAGAAATTGCCAAGTCAAAGAACAAAAGGATATCTTTTGGAAAGATTTTTCGCGGCAAAATTTCACAAGGAAAATCCTTCAGACATTTTGTCCGAAAGAATATTGCCCGAAGGAAAAGCCTGACAGAAAGCGGCAAAGGCAAAGGAAAGATTTCCTTCAGACAAAATGTCCGAAGGATTCGAAGATCAAGGCTGCCGAAGGACATCGAAGGGTAGGTGCCTTTGCGGGGGACTCTGGGCTGCAAAAGGAGGACCTTTCTCAAGGCCCGAAGGGACACCTTCCTTTTGGGAGGTTCCAAAGCAAAAAGCCACAAAAAAAGAAAAGTCGAAGGAATTGACCAAGGGGTGACGTCCCCGAAGATGTCAAATTCAGGGCAATAGACTAGCCGTTGGCTTTCAAATGGCGACGGGTGCGTAGACGTCAACTTTGCAGAAATGAAATAATCGTTGGTTTTTTAATGAAAAGCGCGAATTGGAAGGAATTCAAAGGCTTAAGGCCAAAAGGAAGAGACCGCCGAGAAGGGAGCCCAAAGAGCCAAGAGAGGAAGAGACAAAACCAGGGAAAGACAAAGCTGGGAAAAGACAAAAGTTAAGAATGAACTCAGTGACCTACTGATGAAAGAACCCAAAGAGCCAAAGAATTAGCAGAAGATAGCCCCCAAGGGCCGAAGGAGCCAAAAAAGACAAAGCCAGGAAGAGACAAAAGAGCCAAGTGCAGAAACGGACAAAACAGTCCAAGTGGCAAAGGAAGGTGTCGAATCAAGGAGTTATTCCAGCAGTTGACACAGTATTTGCGAAGTGGTCATTAAGAAGCACAAACAGTAAGCAGCGCAGCCTGTTTTTTCTTCACCTTGCATTGATGAGTAGACAAACCGCGTGAATGTCTTGAGGGAGCGGTCTTGTTTGCAGACAAACGACGCGGCCCATGCTTTCACACATGACGTTTAATATATTTTAAACGCTTAAAGTCAAGACTGTCCGACACAACATTTTTTTTCAACGTTTTCCCCTTCTCAATGCTCTCAACGCACATGGGCCACTTGTAAAAGGGCGCCAAAAAGCCTCTTTCTTTCTCTATATATTGTAAAATTCTCATTTGAGAAAAGAAAAATCTCTTGGCTTGTAAGGTGGAGCTCTGTTGGATTTTACCTTGAATCAAGACATAGCATTTTTACCTCCATTTGAGCTTACACTTTTGCATATGTCTATAGCTTTTTTTTGTGTTAAGTCATTTTTATTTTATGCTTTCACAGAACGATTCCAGCATGTCTAGTGTATTGTGAAGTTTCTTCTTTTGCAGGTCTGCTAGAAGTGTCTACAGCAAAGTACAGGTGTATGTGAACAGGTTGCCATAATGTGTCTTAGAACGAAAGGTAGGTGCCCTTGCGGGGGACTCTCGGCTGCCAAAAGGAGGACCTTTCTCGAAGCCCGAAGGGACACCTTCCTTTCTAGAGGTTCCAAAGCAAAAAGCCACAAAAAAAGAAAAGCTGAAGGAATTGACCAAGGGGTGACATCCCCAAAGATGTCAAATTCAAGGCAATAGACTAGTCGTTGGCTTTCAAATGGCAACGGGCGCGCAGACGTCAACTTTGCATAAATGAAATAATTGTTGGTTTTTTACTGAAAAGCGCGAACCTGAAGGAATTCAAAGGCTTAAGGCCAAAAAGAAGAGACCACCGAGAAGGGAGCCCAAAGAGCCAAGAGAGGAAGAGACAAAACCAGGAAAAGACAAAGCTGGGAAAAGACAAAAGTTAAGAATGAACTCAGTGACCTACTGATGAAAGAACCCAAAGAGCCAAAGAATTAGCAGAAGATAGCCCCCGAGGGCCGAAGGAGCCAAAAAAGACAAAGCCAGGAAGAGACAAAAGAGCCAAGTGCAGAAATGGACAAAACAGTCCAAGTGGCAAAGGAAGGTGTCGAATCAAGGAGTTATTCCAGCAGTTGACACAGTATTTGCGAAGTGGTCATTAAGGAGCGCAAACAGTAAGCAACGCAGCCTGTTTTTTCTTCACTTTGCATTGATGAGTAGACAAACCGCGTGAATGTCTTGAGGGAGCGGTCTTGTTTGAAGACAAACGACGCGGCCCATGCTTTCACACATGACGTTTAATATATTTTAAACGCTTAAAGTCAAGACTGGCCGACACAACATTTTTTTTCAACGTTTTCCCCTTCCCAATGCTCTCAATGCACATGGGCCACTTGTAAAAGGGCGCCAAAAAGCCTCTTTCTTTCTCTATATATTGTAAAATTCTCATTTGAGAAAAGAAAAATCTCTTGGCTTGTAAGGCAGAGCTCTGTCGGATTTTACCTTGAATCAAGACATAGAATTTTTACCTCCATTTGAGCTTACACTTTTGCATATGTCTATGGCTTTTTTTTGTGTTAAGTCATTTTTATTTTATGCTTTCACAGAATGATTCCAGCATGTCTAGTGTATTGTGAAGTTTGTTCTTTTGCAGGTCTGCCAGAAGTGTCTACAGCAGAGTACAGGTGTATGTGAACAGGTTGCCATAATGTGTCTTAGAACAAAAGGTAGGTGCCCTTGCGGGGGACTTTCGGCTGCCAAAAGGAGGACCTTTCTCAAAGCTCGAAGGGATACCTTCCTTTCTAGAGGTTCCAAAGCAAAAAGCCACAAAAAAAGAAAAGCTGAAGGAATTGACCAAGGGGTGACATCCCCAAAGATGTCAAATTCAAGGCAATAGACTAGCCGTTGGCTTTCAAATGGCGACAGACGCGCAGACGTCAACTTTGCAGAAATGAAATAATCGTTGGTTTTTTAATGAAAAGCGCGAACCCGAAGGAATTCAAAGGCTTAAGGCCAAAAAGAAGAGACCGCCGAGAAGGGAGCCCAAAGAGCCAAGAGAGGAAGAGACAAAACCAGGAAAAGACAAAATATCTATTAACTCCACTATACAAAATTCTTAAAACTTGGTCATTTGATGTTGTTTAACATGCTTGACAAAATTTTGGGGTTTTTGAGTTGATATGGTACGACCTTGTGCAGTATTCAGGACCGAGACGATTTTTTAGGCCTAAGAAGCCTTAAGAGGCCTAATTGCTTAAGGAAAATAGTGAGTTTGAGGTTATTGCTTGAGAGTTGTTTTTTGAGATTGTGTATTTGGAAATGGTTTGAGTTGGTCAAGAAACCCTGTGGTTTGTTCTCGACAAGGAGCTTTGTGCTTCAGGAGGACTACAAGGATTAGGCTAAGATGACAAGGTACATGAGAGAAAAGCAAGGAAAGAGGTACAGATCTTGATTTTCAATTGGATTGAGTTGAATTAAGTATGATGAGTATGAATGTAAGGTCAAGAGCCAACATGAAGGCCCTAGGGTCAAGAAGCCATATTGAAGGAATGCATTAGGCCTTCTAGGCCTAATAGCCCTTGAAGGGGAAAATTGAAGAATGAAGGCAAGTGTGGAGGATGATCAGAGGAATTTATGGGCATGTTATTAGACAAAATAAGAGGTTGGAAGAGCGGACAAGAGTTATTGAATATAATGTAGAGGTAAAAGGCAACTGGGCCTAGTCAAGCCTAGAAGAGACATTGAAGAAGCAAGACAAGTTGAGAGTGAAGAACTAGTTGGTAGAGAAGTAGTTAGTGGTTGATTTAGAGGTAATAATTGAATCAACGAAGAAGGTAGTATAGGTTATCAGCAGAGGAGTGGAGAGAAAGATCAAGAAACTAGTCAAGACACTAGCAAGTAAGCATAATAACAAGGTCACTTGTGGGGTCAAAAATAGCAAAAAAATTGGTATCAGAGTTCAGTGTTTTGCAGAGTATGAGAGGAATGGAATTTGATTTGCATCAAGGCCCAGATCAGTCATAACAAATGCAACACACAAATTTGATTTCACTCATTGAGTTGCAATGGCCCCTTTACTTGTGATGGCATGATTGTCAACATAGACGATGAGTATCACAATGTCATCACCATTGCTTTTAACATAAAGATTCAGATCAAAAATTCTTCTTCTGACTCCGAAATCTTGTATATGCTAATCAATTTTGATATACCAGACTCGTGGAGGCTACTTAAGCACATATAGAGACTTAATCAATTTGCAAACCAGATGATCATTGTCAGGTACCCAAAATCCTTCAGGTTGCACCATATAGATGTCCTCATCCAAATCTCCATTTAGGAAATCACTTTTGACATCCATTTGAAACAATTTCCATCCAAACTCAGTTTCTATGGAGAGAAGCAATTGAAATGTGACCATTTTTGTAGTGGGAGCAAAATTCTTCTCATAGTCTAATCCCACCTGTTGGAAAAACCTTTCGTAACAAGATGGGCCTTGTACTTATCGAAAGTACCATCAGCGTTGCACTTTACTTTATACACCCTTTTGCAGCCAATGGGCTGTTTACTTGGAGGTAACTCCACCAATTTTCAAGTATTGTTCTTCATCAAGGCACCATATTCTAATTGCATGGCATTCTCCCATTCAAGTTTACTTTGTGTTTCATAATACGTCTGTGGTTCTGATATTGTGAAAAGATCAAAGCAAAAGCGGAATGAACATGCTCCTTAGTTGAATCCACAACTTTCTTGCCTCTCCTCTGAGGATGTGCATCTAACTAAGGAACCTCATCCTCGTGCATGCCTTGTAGAGTGGAGTAAAACCACTTAGGCCTCCTGTGTATTGAAGAATCTTGTATTGGTCGAGTATCAGCGTGAGTATTAGCCAATGCAGGTTGGTGTCGTTGATATATTAACGGAGTATGTGAAATAACAGCCATGGTTGCTGCACTATTAGCTGTAACGGGGTACTTAAAGATCTTGATTTATCATCTTTCAAATGAGTGACAACACTAAATTTAGGTACCTTAGGTATCTCAAAGAGTGCTCGCTGATTACAAAGAAAGGAGGATTTTGTCTCCTTTACATCAATATCTTTACCAACAATGATCTTGTTAGTGGAAACAGTAATAAGTCTATAGGCCTTAGATTGGTCACTATAACTAACCAAAAAATATTTAGCACTGTTGGTATCTAGTTTACTCCTCTTTTTATCAGGAACTCAAGTATATGCAGTAGAATCGAAAACATGAAAATGTGTTACCTTAAGTTTGATTCCAAACCATGCTTCCTCAAGTTTGACATCTTGCAAAGATTTGCAAGGACTTTTGTTCAAGATGTAGACTGTCGTGTTTACTGCTTCTCCACAATATTTGTACGACATGCCTCTACTATGCATCATGGACTGAGCCATCTCCATGATAGTGTGATTATGCCTTTCAATCACCCCATTTTGTTGTGGAGCATATGGGGCTGTCAATTGTCAATGAATTCCTTCTATGTTGCAATAGTTATGAAATGGCTTGGAAGTAAATTCACCCCCATTGTTGGATCGAAGAAATCTTGTTCCGTCGGCTTGTCTTGTTTTCCACCAATGTTTTGAATTTCACAAATTCAGCAAAACAATCAGACTTCTTTTTCAAGAAGTAGACTCACATCTTCGTGGAGAAGTCATCCACCAATAACAAAAAAGTCACTTTGAGGACTGTAGATGATTTCCAAGATGTCTTGCAAAGATCTGCACGAACAAAATGTAAGAGTTCTTTTACTTGCTAGGCACCTTTAGTGGGAAATGATTTCTGCATCTGTTTGCTAGCCAAACATCCTGTACATATTTCATGTACATATATCATGTTTTGCTTGGATAGAAGGCAAACAAAGAACCATATTTGTTCTTCTGAGTTTGGCAAAATACTAAAGGTTGAGATGTCTAAATCTCTCATGGCACACAATATTGGTATTAGCCTCCACAATTAATGCATGTAAATTGATTGTGGCAGGATCAACAAGCCGATACATGCCATTTTCCCCAATGTCGAGAGCTATTAATCTATCAAATTTCATATTAGACAATACATTTATTCCTAGAGAAATTTATTGAAATGTGAGGATTTACAGTTAATTGACTAATAGATAGGAGATTTTTATTCATTTTAAGGACATACTTAACATTCTTTAGTATGACTTTTGCAACTATATTCAATACAATGTGTACATCTCCTATCCATTCCACATGTGAGATTTCATCTCCTAATGAAATTGAATCAGAAAAACTTGCTTTTGTATTAAAGTTAACATACCGGTCCTTGTGACACATGAAATGTCTAGATGTGCCAGAATCAAAGAAGCAACAACTGGCAATACTTTTATTTGAATATGATACCATGAGAGCATATTCTTCTTCAGACTTAGCTTCAACTGTTGCCCCATTTGATTGCCCTTTTGAATTTTTGTTATGTGAAAGATCATATTGTCATTTTCGACAATCTCTCTTGACATGCCAAACTTTATGAAAAGAATAACATTTCAACTTAGATTTGGAAGTAGATGCTTTTGGATTTTTTTTCCACTTCCCCTTGGACTAGGCAGCAAGTGCACTTCTAGTTTGGCCAAAACTGGACTCACTGAATTGTGTCTCCCTGTGTTCTTTTTGCAACAAATAAGTGCTAACCTGATCAAACGTTAGGGTGTTACTTTCCATCATCAAGTGTAGAGCCTCCACGAAATATTCACAGGAGGATATTAAACTATTTAGAACTAGTGCCACCATATCATCATCATCATCATCCACTTTTTTGTTCTTTAGATTGGTCCATAGTTCATTTGCTTGAGTGGCATTCCAAACCTCAGGAATCATGTCATCCGACACATAGAGTTTCAATAACCAGGCATCCTTATGGTGTTTGTCATAATTGACAAAGTTTGTTGCTGGTCTTGCTTCTGTGTTAAGAATGATTTTGTCACAATCATGAGATTCCACAATTGCCAAATATGACTCCAAACGTTGTAGTTTTGATCAGTTAACTTTTCTTCTTTCGGCTAAACCAGGGTTTGTATGTTGGTTATTTTATACTTGCAAAGCAACAAAACAAGGAAAGTACATTTTCGACCCAAAATTTAATGCAATAGAAAAAGTACTGTTATCTGACTCAAGAAATATATTCAACTACAATTTTTTGATCCAAAATTTTATGCAATAGGAAAATGTACAGTTTGTTTGGCTGATGCAGAAATCAATGCAACAACGTTTTCTGATCCGGAAAGTATTTTAACAAGAGAAATATTTTTTCTGAATCTTTTGAACATAAAAGACTTACCGTGTTCTGTTTTGTGATGTCCTTCAAATTTCATGTTCTAACGACATAGACTGCAAAATTGTGATTGCTACTTGCTGTTCTCTTTAATTGCTGGCATGCCCTTGCATGGAAGACTTCTCTTTCCTTGTCGTTGTGCCCTTGCGTTGAAGACTATTTGAGTTTTTGGAGGGTTGAAGATAGTTTGTTTTTGTGTATCTTGTTTTCTGCAATTATGTTTTTTGTGACTCCTGTCTACATTTTCCAATTGAAATTGCTTGTTGTTCGTGTTTCTTTCTTCACTATATTTCCTCTACCATTGGGTTTGCTATTTGCATTTCTTTCTTCATTACTGTCGTGTTTGCTGTTTGGTTCGAGTTTCTTCTATTGCAAAATGCGTTTTTGACTGCAAATGCATTGTGCTGCTACTATGATAGCACAAAACCATGCCCTAGCTTCGATGTTTGCTGTGATTGCACCTCCACTACTTACTCTTCTCCTTCGTCTCTAGAGGTTGTTCCCAACTAGGGTTGAAATGTCCTTTTCTGGTATTTTGATTAATTCTGATTTTTTTTTGATTCTTTTCAGTACTAGAATATCAATAAAATTACCAAATAGCGCTGAATGTATCTGAGTAATATGCAACTGGATGTCTATGCTGCATCAATACATTACTGAGTGCATAGTTAGGTGCATAGGTTTGGATCTCAAAGGGGTGAACAATGCCAAGCATTTCTAGAACTGGCGCAACACAAAGGTGTTGCCTGAGCTCTTCAAAGGCGCATTTTTGAATAGGTGTCAAGTGGAATGCCAATTTTGCATGCATGATCTAGTTGAGAGGCCATGATATGTGCGAAAAACCAAGGAAAAACTACGGTAGCAGTTTGTAAGTCCAATAAAACTCAACTCAATGAGATTTCCTGAAGTTGGATAATCTTGGATCGCTTTGATCTTCTCTAGATCTGCATGGATGTATGCATTATGAATTATGTAGCCCAAATACTGAATCTGTGCAACATCAAATGTACACTTGGCTTAGTTGGCTTGCAACTTGTGTTTGCATAATATGTCTAAGATGTGCAAGACGTGCTCCATGTGCTCCTCCCAAGTCTTGCTAAAGATGACAATGGCATCCTAGTAGACGATGACAAATGAGTTGGTGAAGGGCCAAAGTATGTTATTCATTAGCTGTGTAAATGTTGCTAGCACATTGGTCAAACCAAAAGGCATAACCAAGCATTTGTACAATCCCTTCTTCATTTTGAAGTTGTCTTCCAAACATCTTCCGGATGGATTGGTACTTGTTGGTATCCTGACTTTAGGTCAAGCTTGGTGAAGTATTGTGCATTTCTGCGATGTGCCATCTTTATTTCGTTGGAGGACTATTGAGATGTCGTAAGGTGAAGAGCCTGGACAGATCTTGCCTTGATAAAGAAGCTCTTGGATTTGGCGCACTTCATCATTCTCCCAAATGGATCTGCGGTATAGTGGACTATTCGCAATAAGGGATCCAGGGACTAAATCGATTTGATGCTTTACCTCACAGTATGTGGGAAGCCCCTTTGGTTCTTAAGAGATATCTTCATATTGCTGTAGTAACTTGTCGAGCTAATGTTGTTGCGACAATTGCATGGCATGGTGCACTGCTGATGCTTGCTTGCTCGATTACAATGTTGTCTAAGGATGAACCATGAGTAACATGAACTTTTGCTGAGTAGAGATATACCAAGTCAAAGAAGTTGTGGTTGCACATGTCAAGCATTGTGATAAGTGCCTGAATTGGATGATGGTTGAGACAATATGTTGCCTTGCTGTCTTTCCCCTAATTGTGCTTGATCAATAGATGGTATTGTTGCAAATATGTTATCCACTTCATGTGGCGCATGTTCCCCCACTTACTTTGCGTATGCTAAGTTGAAGTGACTTGTGGTCTAAGTGAATGATTGTTTCATTACCCAAAACATATTGGTAGCATTGCTTGATTACTTGAATGGCATAAAACTTTTTTTCATAGGTGGAATAACATTAAAAATATAGGGGGGAAGGAGAGCGCGGACGCGGCTGTGGTCCCGCTGAACCGTAACCCCTGCTGCTTCTTCGCTCGTTGGAAACCAGATCTCCGCCATGTCTGGGGGGATCCTTGGTGCTGGGGCGCGGTGCTGATAGTTCTACTTTTAATGTGCGGTTTTGTGTTTTTTACCTCGGATTTCCGTCTTGCAGCCGCTGCGCTGTTCATTATCCTGGTTTGAGCGGATCGTTGTTTTCATAGAGAGATTTTGTATGCCATGGCGGTGTTTCCTCTGGGTGTAGGGGATGATCTTTGCAGATTTCAGGGTTGATGGGATGGGCGGTGGTGGCGACAGGTCTGGGGGGTGGTTTTGTGGGGGGAAGCCCCTGTGGGAGAGCTGCACAAAGTGATATTCCGCGGCCGTTGTACTGATTCAAGCCCAAACCCATGCGGCCGCCTTGTTCGCTTTCACATTTTGTCTACTGGGGTTGTTGCTCATTTTGAAGTGCTTCCAGACGTTGGGGTTTTCTTCAACGATTCGATTGCCATGGCGGCGTTACCTCTGCTGAGGGGGAGTTTGGGTAGTTGATCGGGTGGACGGATTGGGCGTTGGTGGGGCTGGTTTTGGGGCTTGTTTCATGGTTTTTGCTGCTGTTTTTATGGGCAACGCTTTTAGGGTTTGATGGATCGAACCCGGGTTTGGCCATTCTTAATGCTGTATCTGACGGTGTTTTCTTCTTTCTTGGTGACAGAGAAACCTAAGGTTTTTTGTGTTTTTTTGTCACGGTTTATGCTTGTTGCTATTGTTTTATCTTTTGAGCATGGTTTTAGGTTGTTAAACCTGGTTTTGTTGAGGTTTCAGGTCTTTGTAAAACCTGGTATTGTTACTGTTTTTCAGTGGGTTTGCCTTCTTCGGCGGTTTGCATTGTTTTATCTTTCTTGATTTGTATAGGGTTTCGGGGCCCCTTCAAAACTTGTTTTTACCTTAATCTAAAACATTAAACTATGTCGTTGAATGTCTCTGAGTGACATGCCATCGAATGTCCACGTTGAATGATTATTGCATCAAGTGCATAGTCAAATGCATCAGTTCGGACTTCAAAGGGGTGGACAATGTCAAGCATTTCTAGAATCAGCACGACACAAAGTTGTTGTTTGAGCTCCTTGAATGTGTAGTGTCGCATAAGTGTCTAGTGGAATGTTGCTTTGGTGTGCATGGTCTGGGTCAGAGGCCATTATATGTGTGAACAACCAAGGATAAACCTGTAGTAGAAGTTTGCAAGTCCAAGAAAACTCAACTCGATGAGATTGTGTGGAGTTCACCAATCTTGGATCATTGTGATCTTCTTTGGATCAACATGGATCCTTGTGCAGTTGTTTATGTGGCCTAGATATTAAATTTGTGCACTGTTGAATATATACTTGGATAAGTTGGCTTGCAACTTGTGTTTTCAAATGTGTCTAAGACACACAAGATGTATTGCACATGCTCCTCCCAGGTTTTGCTAAAGATGACAATGTCATCGAAGTAGATGACGATGAAGGAGTTGGTGAAGGGCCGACGCATGTCATTCATTAGCTCATAAATGTTGTTGACGCATTGGTCATGCTGAAAGGCATAACCATTCATTAGTAAAATTCCTCCTTCGTTTTGAATGTTGCCTTCCGAACATCTTTAGGATGCACTAGTACTTGATGGTAACTTGACTTGAGAAAGGTCTTGGTGAAGTATTGTGCGACTTGGAGTTGGTCCAAGAGGTCAACAATTTGTGGTAGTGGACATTGATTCTTCACTGTTATCATGTTGACTGTTCGATAGTTAACGCACAAGCGCCATGTGCCATCTTTCTTTGGCTCAAGGATTGTTAGGTTGCTACAAGGGAAAAAGCTTAGCTTGATCTTGGCTTGATCAAGAAACTATTGGATTTGGTGTTGGAATTCATCATTCTCCCGATGGACCTACAATATAATGGATTGTTTGGAAGAGGGGAATGCAAGGACCAAATCGATTTGATGCTTCACCACACAATATGTGGGAAGTCCTTTGGTTCTTAAAAGAGGCCTTTGTATTGCCTTAGTAACTTGTTGAGATGCTTTTTCTGTGATAATTACGTGGCAAGGCATGCTTCCAATGCTTGCTTGCTCAGTTAAGCTATTGTCTTATCCTTTTAGGACAAAACATGAATGACACGAACTTCTGCATATGAGAAATGAGCTTGTGGCATTGTTTGGCAGAAACCAATGTGATTTTGGTCTTTAGAGGTGACTCCATGATGATGAAGATGCTGTCTTTGACATGGATGGTCAATTGTTGTGGCTTAACATGATAGGTATCATTGTGGTCATACGCATATGGTCTTCCAAGCTCAGATGTTGTTAACTTTGTTGAGGTGTGACATCACAAGTGATAATGTCCTTCATAGGATTGATTGCATACTTGAAAGTACATTGTTGTCGATCCTAAATATCATTTCCTTGTAGCCATCCCAAAGAGTATGGTTGAGGATGTACTTTAATAGAAAGACAACGATGCTAGACTACATCTTGTGCAATGATGTTCTTTTGGCGCCCATTATTGAGGATGACATGAAGGGGTAACCCAACACCTAGTGTGGAACATGCATTCTCGTTCTTCAAAAGTGGCAGTGGTAGTGGTGTTGGTGCTCAGACAAGTAGCATATGAATCAGCGTCTTCTTCTTGCATGAGACCTCATGTAGGTTGCACATTCAAAGATTGTTGTGTGCGACATTTAGAATCGTTGTGTGAGTTTGTGTGGTGTTGATGTTGCATCTTGTCACCTTGGTTCTTGCCTTCAGCGATTGCTAAAGGCATTGGAGCCTTATGATGATGTGTAACCTTTTTAGGTTGCTCTCCCTTGTGTGACATGTTTTGCTTTTGTTTAGGAAGCTATAAAGGGCATTGAGTACGGGTTGGCTCTTGCCTCAATGTACATGAAGAGGAAAATTTGCACTTAATCTTTGCCATGACATCAATCTTGGCAGCATTGCAATATGCCTGCCCCAATTTTTTAGAAGTCAAAAACTCCATCTTGGTGCATATATAAGTTGAGAGTCTGCTAATGTACTTCAACACTTGATGCGTAGTGTGGTCACTGAACTTGTTGGTGTAGTCATCAACCGATTTCTCCTTACATTGGCACAATTGCTGGAACTTCATGTACTCATCCTAATAGTGCTTGAGGGGGTAATACTCCTGCATAGCATTGACAAATGAACTCCAAGTTTCAATGGGCTTGAAGTCTTTCTCGTGTTATGCGCTGAAGGTTTGTTAGTTGTGGGACACTGAAATGAACATTTTCAATGATGTGAAGGTGATCTTCTCTGAGTCACTGAAGCGATTGATTGAGAAGTAGGCATCCAATTGTCGATTCCAGTTATCCAATGTTGTGTGGATTTTACCTTCAAACATGTGAAGATTGACTTGAACTTCGAAAGGGTTTTGATGCTAAAACAATAAATTGATAACTTGCATACAATGGGATGTTGTTGTACAAAGTTGCATCATGAGTTCGCAGAACTAGCCAAAACATTTGGCTATCGTTCCTTGAGGGCGCCACAAATGAATTTTTGGACATGTTGCGATGCCGTAGAGAATTACTTTTGGGTGTTAGCCATCTTTCTCTTGCTATGACATTCTTTCAGATACTCTGAAATAGAACCAAATGGATGTCTTTTCTTTCTTTTGATGTGCTCCTTTGTTTATACACATGATAGCTCTTACTTTGATACTAATGGTTTGCACCAAAAGACCCAAGATGGTGGCATGGAGGACATTCCTAAAACGTACTTGATAAATCATGGGGTTATAGAACATGTGATGTGGAACTTAACAAATATAAACTAAAACACATTCAAACGCAAAATATTTGCAAAATAATACAACTTCCATTCATTGGAAGAGAATGGGGTATGGTACATAGGTGCAGAATGTTTTGTAAGGCCAAGAATGAAGATTCCTATGATCGGAGATGGGAAAACACTTCCTAATTGGGTTTCCTAGATTGTCATAAAAACACAGACGACCATTCGATGCTAGGCATTCAGGGCATGGTAGTGTTCGTGTGATGATCCCTTTATAGTTGAATGGATTACTGTATGTGTGCGTTGGTGTGTGTGTGTGTATGTGTGTTTGTGCGTGCATGTATGTGCGTGTGTGTGTATGTGTGTTTGTGCGTGCACGTGCGTGCGTGTGCATGCATTCGTGTGCATGTGTGTGTGTGTGCGTGTGTGACAAGAAAGTAATTACAAAGAGATGGTTACAAATGGTTCGTCTTATGTAATGATAACAGGGTCTCTGACATGGTTTGAGCTTTGAAAGTGCCACTTGGCATGGCATGAAAGAGTAAGAGCTGCCACAAGGCCATTGAGTTTTGGAGGACCAACATGACGTTTGGGAGTTATGCGTTATGATGGTAACATTCCAAGTGAGTGCAAGGGTATCATGAGCTTGTGCAAGTGCCATGAGCTGCTACAGAGGTCAATGTGCACATGGCCCTTAGGCGATGAGTGTATGGACTGACATCACTGTGCTCAGATCAATACACCTACTATAGTGTTTTGTTATAGTATATATAAAACTACTACAATGTCTTGCTATGGTAACCATATGACTACTAGCATGTTTTCCTTCGATAATCGTATGGTTGTTACAATATTTTGCTATATTGACCATACAACTGCTACAGTAAACATACAATGGCTGCATTATATTTGCTACAATACCTGATGTGTTATAGTGATTGTATCCCTGCTACAATATTTTGCCATAGTGCTTGTACGGTGAACTACAATAAATGTACAACATAGATACAATGATCACTACAGTGAACATACGGAATGCTCTAGTGAATGTACGAGCTGATACAAACCATATTCAAGCCATAGTGGGGTGGGAAAGCTCAGCATGCAACACTTGTTTGAAGATTTAGATTCTTCACAAACGTGTTTTTAGGCCCACCTCTACAATGACAACCACTCCTTTAGGACTGTTTTACGTTGTTCCTCTTCAATCTTATTTTTCTCAAGTCGTATCTGGGTTGTGTTAGAAGGGACTCCGACTTGTTTTATCATGTTAATATCAGTGTGTCATTGATTAGATGGCTTAGTACCTGACATTGTTTTGCTGTTAATGAGTATATTGTCAGCTTTAAGTAGTATGGAAATGACCTTTTGGTTTTGTTTGGTTGTTGACTGTTGTGTCAACCAACAACTATTGAGTCATTTTTCTTCTCAGTAGAATGATGTTTGTCAGGGTAAAAGGGCATTGAGTATTAGGTCCTCCATGTATTGAATAACTTGTATTGAGCACTACCTATGGAATAAAGCTGTAATTACTCTCATGTTCTTCCATGTTGCACGGTGGTATGCGTTTACTATTCTGTAATTAGTGTTCGTGGGTATGGTAGTTTCTGTAACAAAGAAACGCCAACATCGGTAACACTCAACTTGAAATAATTTCAACAAGAAGGAAGCAAAACTAGACATCGGATCTAAGGCCAATTATGTTTAACGTCAAGTGTATTTAGCGCCAATAATCAATTTTCTCAGTTGGTGCTAGAAATTTTGACATTGAATTCATCTTCTTGATTTGTATCTCATGCACTATATACTAGGATGTACCTCATTTATGATCATCCATTATTGTAGTACTCCATACTATCCTGAAGAAAATGGATAGGTGGAAGCATTCAACAAGGTCTTGGGAAAGTTTTGATGAAAATTTGCAATGTTAATTGTGATGATTGGGAAGATCGAATTCCAGCAGTCTTATGCGCATATTGCACTACATATGGGAAGAGCATTGGCCAAAAACCATTCCACTTACTATATGTACCAGGCCATCATTCCAATTGAATATTTAGTACCCAACATGCAAATTGCAATAGCCACTCGGCTAGACGAGGATGAGTCCACTAGGGAAAGAATGGAAGACTTGATCAAATTGGACGAAACCAAGTCCATTTCTCAATGGAAGTGGACCCGGTGTATGGAAAAGAAAGCAAAAGGCTTGGCATGGTTGAAATCTATGAAGAAAGGAGTTTCATTATGGGCAACTGGTATTGTTGAATGGAAGTCCTTGAATGAGGTGGAAAGGAGCATACACGTTTTTTAGCATCATAGAGAATGCACAATCAAGTTAATTGACATTTATGGGTGGTTGGAACCTGGATATGTCAATGGTAGTTGGTTAAAGCCCTACCAATAGTAGTAAGTAGCCTATACACATATTGAACAAACGTGCACAGTGTGCAGACAAGGTAGGAAGTGTTTTCTTTCAGTTCAGTCAGAATTGTTTTCACAGATAAGAGCCTAAATTTTTTTGCTAATTTGGACAAAGGGATGTTTACATGATTCTCAGTGATGTGAGTGCTCAGCAATAGGGAACTTTCTCCTTTCTTCAGATTCGCACGGGAAGATACTGCAAGAGTGGTCCAAGTATAAATGAGAAATACTAAAAGAGAGGGAAAAGTAAATGGAAAAAGTAAGGCTTCAAAGTAACACTACTGTTTTTTAAAAAGTAACTGAGGCAAAAAGCAATACGCAAAAGTGATATATCTGGATTGTAGGTTGAGGGAAATTCAGAAAAAGTGGGTTACAGCTCAGCAAAGTTGGCTGCCAAAACCTATAAGTAGAAGTATTGCGGGTAATTCACAATCCACTACTCACTTCATCCCTCCTCTCATAAGCAATTTTACAGAGGATTCATGCACCTCTTCTCAGATGTTTATTGAACAGTGCTATTTTTTAGTTTAATGAAGTACGGTTCTCAATCTCTGGTTAGATTTTTGTTTCTGTCATTCTATGCAGTGTGATTTTGTACTATAAGTGTGTTGCAATCTATAGAATCCACCATTATAAAATAGCGAGCTTTCATTCACTAACTATGTTGTGCTCTGGATATCTCCTAGGATCCAGTTCAATATGGAAAATAGTACATAAATATGGCATTTTGTATCTCTTAAATATGTGGTGTTTGTGATGTTGAAATATTATCCAGATGATAATATCAAACCAAAATACTATATTTGGTAACATTCTTGCAGTCTTATCAAATTTGAAGGATGCAAGTAATTATTATAATGTCTTGCCAGGTTGATAATGACAATTATACAACATTAAACACTCATATGCTATCATATGAGATTGAGCAGAGGACTCAGAAGGCCTCAAATGGGACTCATATGACAATATCTGGAAGCCAAATTGTGCTCGGAGATAGTTAATCAACCTCTCATTGACTCTTTTTTTTTTTTTGCAAACATGTGCATTTGCTTTTAGTTCCTTTTTACTGATACTTTTATCTGGGTTTCAGATTTTAGTATTGAAGTTGGCTGTGAATTCAGTTTTGCACTCCTATGGTTGTGTTTATTGCTATGGTTTCCTTTACCGTTTACTATTTTTGGTTTCTTAATCACAAGTATACATTTCCTTATTGCATGATTAAAACCTACCATGTTTTGCAGGCACCATGCAGCTACACTTCACATTCATGATATAATAGTTCTCAGCTCTAAAAACAAGTGTATACCTGGATAATGCTTATTTCATTTATGTGTTCAATTTGACATTATTCATCGTCTTTCAGTGTTATATTAATGTAGGGATGTGTTCTGAGATGACAGCAGAAAACTAGCTTCTGATTTAAACTCTTATGGATTTCCTATTATGTGAGTAGTTTTTGTGGTTTTATAATTTGATATATAAAATGTTAATTCTTGATGAAGGGAAGTCCCTTCTAGAACCTAATGATGCTTGCTACAAAGATTGTTCTATGTCAGGTCTTTCTTAATTTTTATATGCTGTTCTGCAGAGAGAGAAAAGAAATTTACAGGAATCTGAGGGCGTCTATGTTTTTAATGTTCCTGAACGAGAAGACCTTGATCGTCCAACAGCGAGGCTGATAAAAGAATTTAGCCATATAGAAGGTGAGTACTAAAAACTCAGTTAAACCACTCTCTGTTGAGCTTATATGTTATCATTTGGTACACTGATTACATAACTGGTGAGTAACCGCCGTTTACTGGGTTACGTGCCGGTGAAAGGCACAGGCAGTTAACTGCTGCTCAAACTTGCTGAAAAAAAGACACTGGTTTTTGAGTACCCTTGTCGGTTATTCCCGGTTATTCGACCAGATCTGTCGAATACTCACCTGTTACCCAAAATTTCCCCTTGGCAAGTACTCGCTGGTTAGTGTTATGCGAACTATGATTTGTATGCCTCTCCAGACATTCTGAGATTAATTGTTTTTCCATGTATTTCAAGCTTCTTTAGCTGTCTTAGCTCTGTCAAACTTATATATGAGATTGTGATTTTATGTGACATTGATTGGAAGCCTTTAAAGTGTAAACGATTTGAATTTTTCATTTCTATTTACTAATAGTACGTTGCAGTTGCATTTAAAAGAATATTCTGTTTTTTGCCATGCTGCACAATACTTTTTAATTTTTAAAGAATGGGGCTCTGGATTCATTGTTTAGATTATTTTCTGCAGGCTGGCTGGCTAAAATAGCTACAGTAATTGTTTAACATGAATCCAATGCTTCTTAGTCCATGAATTATGATTCCCTTTTGATTTCCAAAGACACTTTGTTGATTTGATTGCATTTAGGTAACTGCTCTTCTATTTCTTTTATCTTTGTGGCTTTTCCCGAGGGTAAAAGGAATTCTGAGCCTGTGAACTCTTTTCATTTTTATTCTTTTATATCTATCGTCTTATATATTTGACAGAGAATTTTGAAAAGGAAATCGGAAGTCAGAGTGGAATTATTCCTGGATCAAGAGAAAATCCCTTATACAATGCACTTTGGGTTGCTCAGGGACTCCTACGGAAAGGGTAGTGCAATGGATTAATTTTTTTCTCTGATAAGGATAGAATGATGGTTTATGCATTTAATCGAAAATTTTTCTAGGGTTGTTCCTGATGTGAATGTCGAATCCGGTAAGATAATTTTTCTTGTGTTTGTGTATCTTGTTTATTCTTTCAGATCTGCCAGGAATGTTGATAAACGCATACTGCTATTTACAAATAATGATGATCCATTTGGAAATGTTGATCCTGGTGCCAAAGCAGACATGAGGAGGATGACAATTCAGCGGGCCAAGGTAAGGTGCTGAATGCAGTACTGTTTTCGCATGATATATATAATATCTGTTATTTCCCCAAGTTCTTAAGCTTATTCTAACACGATTCAATGGCAGGCACTACCTGATCCCCACTGTTTGTTGTGCAGGATGCACAAGATTTGGGTATCTCAATTGAGCTTTTCCCTTTTTGTAGACCAGGCGAAGAATTCAATGTTTCCATTTTCTATGCTGTATGTTTTAGTTTTATCATGCATGATAGAGTATCCCGTAAAATTGATCTCTGTGAGCTTTATTGTTTAACTATGCAGCACATTTGGTACTATAACGATTGAGATTGTATCTTGTAGGAGAAAGTGGCAAATATAGATTATGACTATAAGCTAGATTTATAATGGCTTGATGGTACTTTTTGTGTGCCATAATTAGAATTTCATTAAAATAGAGCTTTTAGAACAAATCTGTGACATCATTACTTTGGAAAATCTATTTCGGTCTTTGAGTTTTTGGATTGATTATTTACATATATTCTGTTGCAGGATATGCTTGAGTTGGAGAATGAGGAACTATCTCAGTTCATGGTAATGGTAGCAGAAAAGTACGTATACTTTTTGCATTAAGTCTTATGTAATGCATAGAGTATTGTTCAAAATTTTGGAACAAGCAAATCAAATTTTTTTTTACCATTTGAATTTGAAACAAAGCATTTGTTATAGAATGTTAATGCAGTTAGCATGTTGAGAAAATATTTCAATTTTTGAAGAATTCAAGAATGTTGTGAAAGTAGGAGTAACAGTCAGAAAATCAGCTTCTTTTCTCTTGGGTGCAAAATCTATTACTTTTGCAATTCTCTTCAGCATCTAAGAAGTAGTACTCCGTAACGGAAGATGAAGTAGCAACCTTTAGAAGCAAAGTTTGTAAGAAATTTGAATTCTGAATTTAGTATTCACTTAGAAAGTTAATTCATTTTAGATTTAAAAATAAAAAAAGGAATTCGGAAAACTACAAATCAAATGTGATAGGATTTTAATGGCAATAGGTTGCAAGTACTTGGCATCTTGGCCATGAAGGCACCACCATGTAGGAGTTTTTGCCCACTTATAACAAAGAGCTTCAATGTCTCCCATGCCACTTTGTGAGGCTATAAACATCCCAAACTCAGTGCAAAGATTATCTTCAACATCTGGATTAGGGAAAAGTATTCTGAATGTCGTATTCTTTCCTTCTCCTATTAGAACAATTAGATTATTTGTTAATTCATCCTAATAATGTCAGTAGGTTAAAACAACTCACATAAGAATAATCTATTGTTGTGAGTCTATTAAATATTTAACAAACTCATCTAGTTTTTAGAATAGGGTAATATTGACCTTTAATTTATAGGTGTCATTTTTAGTGAACCTTTTTGTATAAATTCCTATTTATTTTATGGGAATTGTTGGTTGAATAAATTTAATTCATTTTGCTCGAGATCGCGAGTAGGCAGAGCCAAGAAAATCGCTTAGAGAGCAACGAAAATCGCAAGTAGAAGACAGAGCCACGGGATTGCGAGCAGACAGAGACACAAAAATCGCTTAGAAAGCATCATAAATTGCAGAGGGAAACTAGGGCACGGGACAGATTTTATTCTCTTTCTCTACCATATATTCTGGAGATATTGACGCGAGCACAAATGATGTGAACTGGTTGGTGACAGAACTCTATAGACAAGGGTCGTGACAGGCAGGTATCTCTTCAACTCCCGTCCTCTCTAAGCTTTGGTGATGGATTGCAGGCAGGGGTCGTGAACGATGAAGATCACAGTAGGCAAAACACAGAGACAATGAAATCGTGTAGGGCACAGATAGTCCAAGGACAATTTCTCTTGAAAATTCTAGTGGAAAAAGGTAAAACACAAAGAACTTTCCCCTAATTTCAATTGATTGGTTCTGAATGCAATGGGGAAAAATGATGAGCCAATTCCTCCTTTAGCACAAACATATCAATGTAAATTTGTTGACATCAGTCACAATCTCATCCAAGACTTGATCGACAAAATTCAGCAGGTGGAGAATGCTAATAAATTAATTTGATTTGAGATTTGGGATCTCACGATCAGGGTTGCAGCAGTTGAATTTGAAAATAGCTTTTTGAAGGAAAGGATCGCCAACAAAGAGCAGCCCCCTAATGAAAGTTTACAAGTAGAAATCCTTGATATCAAAAACAAATAGGAAGAGATCAGATCTCAACAGGCTTCTCTTAAACAAAAAATAGAAACATACATCCAATCTTGGGCACAAGTGGTCAGTGGCAAAGATAAAAATCCTCCTATAGTAGTGGTCGAGGAAATTGTTTAGGCTAAACTCACAGAGGAGTGAACTAGACGTTTTAGAGAATTCAACCTCAAGGTGAGAGGGCTTCCCTTACCTCTTTCCTCTCCGGATCCCATGGTGGTCGCAACCGAGTTCCTTAAGGACAAACTAGGTATCTCGGATGTGACATTGGAAAGAC
The DNA here is from genome assembly GCA_037957365.1 of Torreya grandis. Taxonomy (NCBI): domain Eukaryota; kingdom Viridiplantae; phylum Streptophyta; class Pinopsida; order Cupressales; family Taxaceae; genus Torreya; species Torreya grandis. The sequence continues at coordinate 2,229,408 of JARHVA010000796.1, forward strand.
CATGGTTGGGGTACAATTCCACACTTTTCCTTCGTTTTGGATTCGTCGCTGACCGACTTAGGGCCCTTAGGGCCAGGTGTTCCATGTTCTCTCTCCCTGGTAAGATCTTTTCTGATGAAGATCTCACCAAATCACAAGTGGAGGAGCTTAAATGCTCTAGAGAGGTGGTTATGGCAGCACGTAAAGTAGGAAAATGGGCAGTGATTAGGAGCCTCAAGGTAGTGGTTAGGGACTCCTTTCCTCCAGGATGGGAATCCCGATTTGGGGTTTCTAAATGATGAGCTCGTTGGGAGAGGCAACAGGGCTCAGACATCTCACGTGAAATGGTAATGGCTCTTTTTGGTCATCACCAGGGCTAATGTTTGACGCTCTTGCGTCATCAGAGATTCTTTTTATTACAGAAACTCATGAGAACTCAATACGGCCTCTCGACATTTCAAGATATCGTTGGTTTTCAGCGTGTTATCACGAGACGAGGAGTTTTGGTGGGGTGGCTTGTTTATTTAGAGACTCACTCTAGAGTAGAATTTCAGTAGAGGTATCTGATGAATTTGCTAGATTCATGTGGGTTTGGATTAAGGGGACTGCCCCACTTTCCAGAGATATTTACATTGCAGTTTGTTACTTTCCTTCAACGTCTTCATCATATGCCATTCGTAGTGGTCACTAGGCGGACCCTTTTATAGATTTGTAACCGGGATTACTCAATATTCAGTTGTTGAAGTTATCTTTGTTGGTGACTTCAATGCCCATAGCAGAGACTTTCAGATACCTCTCCACGATTGCTCCGTTGATACACTCTGCACACAAGAGATTGATTCAAAGTTAGTGGGGTTGCATAGGATGTCAAATGATGCTTTAGGTCCTTACACAGCATACGGAAGACACCTCTTATAGTTGGGGGAATCTCATGATTTTTTGATTCTTAATGGGCTTCCTTGCTTCCCAGATTCACACTCTTTCACATGTACACCTCATTGGGGAAGTATGAGTGCAGTGGATTACGTCTTATCCAGCCAGAATCTTTTGCCCTTCATTTGTCATTTTTCCCTTTTTCCCATTACATTTGCGGACCATGCTCTTCTCTCTTTTTTTCCTCTGGGCTGATTTCTCCCCTCTTACAACCCCCTCTTTCAGTATATCACGTACCATTTTTCAGTTTGATGATGGGGACTCTGGAATTTTCCTTTCTCACATCCGTCAACTTCTACCTCTAGAACCCCAGTTCTTCTTGTTTGGTTGTGTTAATTCCAAATACATGTCTTTCCTCCATTATTTGGGAAGCTGCCCCTCAAATCTTTTCCTAGCCACACCAGAGCTACGTTTACTTCCCATCAATCTAAAAGATCTTGCCCCATGATTAAGTGGTATGATGATGATTGCAGTTCTCTCTACCAACAGCTTCGGTATGCCTTCATCCATTCTCACCCCTCTTACCCATCCTTAAAATCATCCTATCATTGCCTTCTCTGATGTAAGAAACACCTTTTTATTTCTCAAAGGAGACAGATCTTACGGGGCTTCCTACATTCACTCCCCCAAACTCTTTTGGCATACCATCCTTCCACGACATTCTCCCTCACCCATTGAGCTTAATCCCAAATCCATGTTTTCCCATACCTCCACTCTTTATGATATTCTTGGCCAAACGCAAACCCATGTTGTTTCGCCACCATCTTCTTCTCACTTATTCACATACAAGAATGTTAGAGAGGTGTGAAGGTGATGAATAGTAGCAAGGCAACCGATGAAGAAGGTTTCCAAGCCAAACATGGTCTTAAAGCTTTTGGAAGCTATTTGGTTGATCTTTTCAACCACGTGGTTTGTTTGGGTTTCCCACCCTCTTGGTCACATCATATTATTCACCTGATACAAAAATCAGGGTCTTGTTCAGATCCTAATAATTACAGGACGACCATGGTTGGACACACATTCTTGAAATTGTATGCTACTGTATTACACATGCAGCTTTCAAGAGAACTAAAGCAGAGACACCTCAGAGCTAGAAGACAAGGAGGGTTTAGACCAGCCCATCAGACCGTTGATCATATTTTCACTCCAGGCCATTATTGAGGAGGCACGTCATCGCTCATCCAAAGTCTATTGTTGTTTTGTAGACTTTTGGAAAGCGTTTGATTCTGTTCCGAGAGAGGCACTTCTCCAGAGACTTAGGAATATCGACATTTTTGAGACCCTCTTGGCAGCCATTATGAGATTATATGAGAATGTCCTTGGTCATCTCCACATAGTTCATGGGATTTCAAACTTTATTAGGAGTGCCATTGGGGTCAAGCAGAGATGCCCTTTGTCCCCAACCTTATTTGGGATATACATTGATGAGTTAGATCTTTCTTCATGAACATATTCAGGCTAGTGATGGGTGTCTTCTTCACCTGGTTTTGATTTCTATCCTCTTATTTGCGGATGATGTGGTTCTCCTAGCCTCTTCTCCTAAGGGATTACAACGATAGTTGGATGCTTTGGCTCTCTTTTGTGATCTTCGACAGTTGACGGTTAATTTGGGGAAAACCAAGGTCATGGTGTTTAATGGCTTGAAGACCTCCCACCTCCATTTCTTTTTCAGAGGAAAGGAGATTGAGATTACCACTTCCTATCCTTATTTGGGAAGGCAATTTTTTGGTCCACGTTTCAGCTTGAGGTAGGCACTCCAGCCTAGAATAAACAAAGGTTATGGTTCTTTAGCTCTCCTTGAACGACAATGTTTTTGGCATCACTTTCAGGATATCTCATCCAAGATGTCAGTGATGGATACACTTATTAGACCCACAGTTCGCTATGGATTTGTAGGTTGGGGGCCCTCTTTACTTGAGGGTGATTGCGCTGTTGTTGAGAGGGGCAAGACACTTTTCCTTTGTTGCATTATCAAATGTAAGTAGATAGTTCCCCAACACATTGTCCTTGCAGAGTTTGGAGCCCGACCCTTCTGACTGGAGACTATATTTGATCTAATCTCTTTCATATATCGCATATGGAGATTTGCTGATTGTGCGAGTGGACGTGACAAATATCCATACTTAGCATATTGTTCTTGAGAGAATCTTGCTCTCTCAGTGCCCTTGACCCATGGACGTTGTTGGTATACAGGAGTTTCTGATCTATTGGAGTCTGTGGGAATTAGGAAGGACCGACTTTCTCCATTTAGGTACTTCTTGCACGTGTCGACTCATCTTCTACCTATTAGACAGGAGCTGAACCGGATTATTAGGGATGATATTTACAACAATTTATTCATGCTACTTGGGTAAACCCTCCTAGGGGTTACGCCCAAAGATGGCATTTTATGTAGAGCACTTCTTGGAGCCGAGTGACGGGCTTATCATTCGTCCACAGTATACATTCCGCCATTGGATGCACTTTCTTCTCATCCCATTAGGACAATTTTGAGTCGGTTCCCACAGGCTTAGGATTGAGACAGACCACCAAATAGATTGAGCAGAAATGATTTGTCAGTTATGCATCATCTAGGAGACGGAGTCCGAGGAGCACTTCATCTTCCATTGTCCCATATACTATAAGATTAGGGGGAGATTTCACTGCCTATATAGGAGGACACGAACTCTTTCTGACTTCTTCAGATATGAAGACCAGAGATGTTTGGCTTTATATATACAGGAAGCTCTTAAGCTTCGTGATCATTTTATTCAAAGACCCACTAGCCCAGTCTCCACTCAGCAGATTAATTCCTTTTGCATGGTGCTACCTTCGAGGAGAGGCACTAAGCGACAGATTGACATCAGTAACAACTTCACATTCTAGATCAGTGCAGCCCAGAGACACTGCTCACAGTTCCCCGAGTTTTCATCAACATATTCATTCTAGACCCGCATCAGGAGACAAACTAGATCCACCATATCTTCACAGAGGATTTTTCCTTCTAGGCAGAGGACTGGAGGACAAACTAGGCATCATACCTCCCCTTCTTTGGGTCATACTTCTATTCAGAGCTTCTTCTCGTCGGCCTTGAATGCTAGGAGAGTTGGTTTGAACTCTTGATGGGTTCCCTCCTAGTTCTTGTTTTTTAAGGTTCATTCTCATGCTCCCGATGTTTAGAGATTCTTGGGGGTTGCTCATTTCCTCTGCGCCCTTCTTTGGACCTGAGTGTGGTTGGTCGTGGCTTTTCGGTCCTTTGATTCTTTGACTCTGAGCGTGGTTGCTTTTTGCCATGTTTTATACTATTTCTTTCAGCATTGCTTTTCTTGTTTTTGGAGACCTTTTTGGTTTCCTGCTTTTTCCTGACACATTATTGTAATCTGTAGTGCCTTTGACCCTACTTTTGTGGTCATTAGTTGTACATTAATATATTCATCTTATCTTATCTTATCTGTCAAAATTTTGTTTTAGAGAGGGTGCTTTGAGAGAGCAATTTTTTGATTAGTGACTAGGTGAAGGAAGATTAAGAGAATAGGATATGAAGAGATAGTGAGGAGCCCCAGGCACTCAATCTCAGTCATTCTTGTGCAAGATTTAAGCAACATGGTAATCCGATTTTGTTTTCTGTGAAGACTCCATGTCCTTAGAGAGGAGCGTGCTTGTCCAATAAAACAAAGTGTGAGGCAAATAATTAGAGAGAGGGTGCAACTTTGAGCCATTCTACTATCCCAAGGAGTGTGAGGCTTCAATAAGGAAACAAACCACAGCCGTGTCAATAGTACAGCCCTATAGCGCTTTATTCAACAATATATGAGTTAAAAGTGGTGCTACAAACAAACGAGCAAGCTGTTGTTAGAGAGAAGCATTTCAAATCAGTAAAGGGAAGCACCCTTAATAAAACCAATGCCATCCTTCTGCCCATGCCCCCTGCAAATAAGAAACAACAAACCAGCTGGAAGAGAGAGGCATTGTTGGAGAACTTGTCCTTTAGCGCCATTGATTTGCCTAGTCTCTAGAAGGGACATCATCCTACTGAAGCAAGCATTGCCATTCTTGGAGTGAAGAGCCATTCTTTGCACAACATGTTTAATCAGAGCGGTTAAAACTTCTTCACCTTTTTAGCCAAAGTTTATTCCTTCCAATGCGAATTCAGGGCAAATAAAATCTTTTCTTTTCATTACATTTTTAAATTTTATTAAATTTGGAAGTTTAAAATTTTTTGCCTTAAAACACACTTGGAGGTCGTTAATATGAGATCCGGCAAACCGGGAGGAGCCAAGACCCAAAAATAGAGTACATACCCTAGATAAAGGCCTCAAACTGCAAAAAGGATTTTTTTTGCCTGAAAGTGTGTCAAACTCCTTATTTAATTGTTTCCATCTTTTGTCTATAGTGCTCGGAAACTACGATTAATTGTCTAAATTGCAAACTAGGAGTTATGCCCATAAAAAATTGCCACATTGTGTAAAATTGTATAACAAATAACTTTTGAAAACTATTTTATTCTAGTTCTCATAAATTTCAAGATTAAATTGTTTTCATGATTTTTTGAAGGCATCAAACAACCAATTCAAAAAACTCTACAATTTACAAAACTGTGCATCTTGCAAAATTGCAGAGTTCGGTATATGTGGTGCCTTTGATTTATATTTATGAGTAAAGTCATCGTGTTGACCGATTGCATCCAACTCCTAATATAACTGTAACAACAGTGGCTAAGGCTTTGACCCTCCTATAAATCGCCAAAGAGAAATAAGGATTAAAATTTCATTTTTACCTTTCCATTCATTTCCCATACTTCACTATCATTCTACATAAACCTTGAAAGATTGAAATTCCAAATATATTGGGAAGTCATACCTGTGTACAAGGATTTTTGTCTAAGCAGGTGTTATTGTTAGAATTTTTTTTTTCACATACTGTCTAAGTACCATAAATCACTCTGCTCTCACGTGCTTTAATGTCTATTCCACGTACTATTGGGTATATAGAAAGGACGAGATTCTTCCATGTACTGTCGGGCACATAGGAAGGTCAAGCATATCGAGAGGTTTGGTATTGGTCTCATAGTATATAGAAAGAGAAACCTATTAGAGTAATAAGGAACCATTCCATCTGCTGCAAACGATTTTGTTCAGATGGTTGGAAATGGCCCTATATTTGTTCTGCAAGATACACAACTACTTCGTGGTGATAACTATGCTGCATGAAAAACCAAGGTGGACTCACCTATAATTTGAAGATCTCTGGCTGCTTGTTGATGGCACATTCACCTATTATGCCTCAAACACCGATCAACAGTAAATATTCGACAAAGGGAACCAATAGGCAAAGTTGATCATTATGTTTGGGGTATTGGATGAGGTCTAGCCTCATATCCGAGATGCTACTATAGCCAAAAATGTTTGGGACAAACTTAGTACTTTCTACAAGGCTAAGAATCAAAATACCATCCATCCACAAAGCCAACTTCATTGTTTGCAAGTTGAAGAAATGTGAGCAAGTTGAAGGCTTTCTTCGTCCTGTCGCAGCACTATGAGCCTCGTTGCTAGCATTGGGTGAGAAAGTCTTAGATGACTCCCTAGTACCTATGATTTTGAGAGCACTTCCCCATGCCTACAAGATCTTTGTGACTTTTCTAAATACATTAGAGATGAAACCAACTTTTGAAAGGTTGGTTAACATGTCGCAACAAGAAGAATCCATACACACATTTGAATAAGATGAAGAAGAAAATGCACTTGCATCACATCAGAAGGGGAAGAGGTCCATGAAGCCTTCAAAACAACCCCTAAGCAAAATATTCACCGGAACCAACACAGGCCAAACCTCGATCTCAGAAAGTTTGTCAAATTTGTGGAAAAGAAGGCCATGAACTGAAAGATTGTTTGTACAATGCATTTACACAAGGCTCATCTACCAACGAGAAGCCTCTCCCCCCAACATTCTCCACAAGGACAAAAGCATAAATCACAATTCACATGTAGGTGGAAGAAGCAGCGTTCCCCACAACATGGAAACAATGCTGAAGATGAGAATTCTTCAAATAAGGATTTTGTCTTTATTTCATAGACAAAAGAGGAGATCATGCCTCCAAATGTAGTTATGGCATTTGGATTCCGGTGCCACAAGGCACATGATTAGATAGAAGGATTGGTTATCCATTTTGAACCATTCAATGTATGGTGGTAATGTATCTCTAGGAGATGATTCATCATATAGTGTCCAAGGTTGTAGCGATATTTCTGTATCTCTTTGAAATCATGTATGTAAAATCACTAAAGTCTTGTATGTACTAGGACTAGCAAAGAACATGTTGTCTATAGGTCAATTGCTCAACCACGACCTAAAGGTTGAATTTGGTCAACAAGATAACAAAAAGTTGTCTCATTTGAAACAAATCTAGAAGCTCAAAAATTGTTGCAAGAGCTTCTAGTGTAGGCAAAATATTTCAGCTTGATGTTGTCCATGATGACCATCAAGCTATTGTTGTAAAAGATATCGACTCAACAAATCTGTGGCACAAAAGATATGGACACTTGAGATTTGGGTACTTGGTTGCGTTAAGCGGACACAAAATGGTGAGAGTCCTTCCCTCACTAAAGAAGAAACTGATGTGTGTTCTAGTTGTCTAGCTAGAAAACAACATAGAGCTCCATTTGGCATAAGTGCACAGGGTTCCTGGTCCATTGGACTTGGTGCACAGTGATTTGTGGGGGCCCATGCAATTGAGTGTTAAGTGGCTTCTAGTATTTTCAACTCTTTGTTGATGACTACTCACACAAGATGTAGGTATATTTCTTGAAGACTAAGGATCAAGCTTTTCAAGTCTTAAAAGAATTCAAAGCTAGTGTGGAATGCGAATCTAGTGGTCAACTTCATGTCCTTAGCTCCGATTGAGGGGGGAATACACTGGTAAAAATTTCTATGATTTTATGAAGGCAAATGGCATTTGCTGGAAATTGACTGTGTTGTATACTTCACAACAGAATGGCATTGCAGAACATCATAATCACACTATTATGGAAATGGTGTGCAACATGATTGAGTAATCACACTTGCCTCTTACATATTGGGTAGAACCAATTCACACAGTGGTCTACTTGTTGAATTGAGCACCCACCAAAGCTCTTAATGTCGTCACACCACAAGAAGCATGGATTGGGAATAAGCCTTCTATATCACATCTTCGTGTTTTTGGTTGTAAAGCATATATGCATGTTTCTAAAAAGAAGAGATTTTTCTTAGATGAGATCATTACCATGCATTATTCTTGGCTATATTGAAGAGTCAAAGGCCCACCAACTCGTGGATCCAAAGACAAGGAAGATACACATTAGCAGGGCTATTATATTTGATGAGAAAGTTTGTCCAATCCACCCTCCACACAGTCCCCTGATACATGCATTAGACTTAAAAATATTTCTAATATTGGTAGTGGTGATGAGGATGAGGACAATGATGATAGTTAGCCAGGTCCTCTAGCTCCATCACTCACTATTCAATTGTCATGACATGATTTAATGTTGCATTATAGATGCTCGTCTTGAGACTTTTATAACATGTTTTGCTTGTCTATGATTAACATATTGACTACTTACTGCAGATGTGATTGTGTTCTGGATATTGTGATTCAATTATTATGATTTACAGGAACTGGATAATGAGCTAGGCTTGGCGGTGTGTGCTTCGACAATAGGGTAAACCAATAATGAGGTTGATAAGTAGTCGGTTGTGACTCTGGTAGGTAAAAAGTGTTGAAACAGAGATTCTAAAGCCACTAGTTGTCTTCTGAGTCTTTTCTGTTATTGATAGTTTGACTTCATTACTGCTCTTTAAATTTTGTATTTTTTTCATCTTCATTGGTGTTGTGTTGTGTTTGACCTTATTGTCATTATGTTTGTGACAATTTCATATCTTGTCTCTTGCCGAGATCAATGAGTTGTCCATTGCTCATTGTCTTTGATTGATTGCCTTGTTGATTCTTGTCTTGATTGTGTTTCGTGCTCGGATTTCACCCTTGTGCGGGTCATTATGGGATTGGTAAAGTCTTGATCAAGACTTAACTACTGCCATTGGTTAACTCCCTTGGGTGTCATGGTTTCTTTCCACCATGTCTTGGGATTTGATGCTTTGCTTGTTCAAAGTCATGCTAACTTGGATCCTTCACGTAGGGCTTGACTCTAGCAACTATGCTTCTTTGGGTGTCTTTAAACCTCCTTGAAGATTTTGGCTTGGACCTTGTTGTTGTTAGTTGCTTGTATGTTAGCCATGATGCCTTGGGGACCCCATGAAGGGCTTTGACTTGGTTATTTGGCATCATGAGGTGTCCTTGGCATCGTGGGGTATCATTTTTAGCCTGTGGTGATGTGGGGGTTGACATTTTTATATTATTTTGGCCATGATGGCCCAAAGGTCGAAGCTTCCTTCACTTAAGTGCTTTCTTGGGGAATATGGTGATTGGTTTTGTTTTTGGGGGATGCTAGCTCGAACCTTGGGGAGAACTGTCATTTTCTTGGAGGAGGTCGATGAAGAGCCCATGAGGGCCTGTGGAGCTTGTCTTGCATGGAATTTTGGGGGTTCGAGCTCCGCCATTTCTTTTTTTTCCTCCCTGTTGGGTGTTGGTTAGGGGAGATTTTTTTGGCAGTCATCTTTTCTTGCATGATAGGAGAGCGGGGAGGAGAGCTGAGCCTTAGGACAAGCTCTCTCTCCACGACTGCCTTCAAATCTGCAAGTAAGGGTTTATATTTTGGAAAATGTGAGTTTCTTTGGTGTTTACATGAGATTTTTCTGTTCATGGGAGTTTTTGAAAGACATTAGATGTCCGTCATGAAGTGGTGAGACTTCATGGTGAACCTATAACGCCTTGGAATGGATATGCTCCATTTTGTGCTTGATAAATCAATGTTGTACTGGGCATTGGTGTTGTGTTGAGTTGTGGGTTTTGTTGGGGATTGTGGATATTGTTCTCTTGTTATGATTTGGGGATTTTTGCTTGTATTTGAAGCTGGTTTCATTTTTAATCAATTGGGTGCTTGCCGTTGGCATTTTAGCCTTATATGGGTGTGTTTCATGTTGTTCTTAGCACCTAAGTAGGGTTTGGTGAATATGTGTTGGTAAAAGCTCTGTTTGAGCAGGGCATTGTTAAGTGTTTCATTCAACCCTAAAAAGGGCAATGCATGGTTTTGATTGTTGTTCGAATCCCTTTGAACCTGTAGGTTATTATCTTGTTATATTGTGGATACCATGGCTGCATTTTGTTTTAACCACTATCGGTTGTGGAGATAACTCTTGGAAAGGTAATGCAGGTTCATTATCAAGTTGTGGGACTTTATGATGAACCCACAATCGTATAAATTGATTTCTTCTCCACTAGAAGTGAATGGTCTTCTATTCGATTGCTTAAGTTGTATAGATTTGATTTGGGGATTTGGAGTGGATTTTGCTTGGTTTGGGCAATTATATTTGAATGAATGCATTTTGATTGTGACTCATTTGATGTGCAGCTGTTCTGTTCTTGTATAAGGCTGTAGTAGTATAACATAAGGTAGTTAGGCACCTTGTTTGGGTCGGGTACAACTATTTACATGTTAGGGGTTGCATTTGATAATTATTGGAAAGCTACATTTGAGTTGTGCATTCCTCTTAACTCATCGTGTTGAGTAGTTGTCAAGATGAATTTAGTGGGCTGGTTTGCAATGTGGAGTGCTTTCTTTAAAGTGCTGTTCGGTTTTAGTCATTATTAATATATGTTGGGTTTTCTTTGCATGCTATTGATTTAAATTAGTTGTTTATTGGATTAATTATGGAATCATGACATTGATTGCTGGAAAGAGTCCTTTGGTTGAGCTTAAGTACTTGTTTTGTTCTAGTTGTGCAATTTTGGGATCTGTAGATTCGAACCCATATTCGATCAGTTTCTGAGTCATAAAATAAATCGCATCAGGGTATTTTGAGTTGTTATTGTTGTCAACCTGGAGTTGCACCCTGAATTGAAGACGCGCTGAAATGGCTAATCCTCTCTCTGGTTGAAACAATGGGATTTTCTCACGAGGGTGGGTGCCTCAATGGTGAGAACCTCCAGAGAAGGCTGGTTCCAGTAAGATGTATCAATGAGGATCTCTACTCTGCGCTGCAAACTACCATGAAAAAAAGAGAAAGAAACTTGAAGGGGAAATCATATCTAATGACGGTGATACACCAGAATGTTGATCCACCCTAATTGGAACCTTTAACACTGAACAAACAAAGGAAAATGAAGACCTTTGATTTCAAGTGATCACTATGCATAAGTATTTCATGAGAAGGTTCGATCCAATGACAAAACGTGAGGGAAAACGATGGAGAGAGGTCTGATACAAGACACTATGTAGCCACCTAACATCCATTTATAGTTTCAGCAAAAGACCTATAAAACACTGAACATGACTTGCATAACATGATAAGCTAGCAACTAGGTACGAACCAGAATTTGAGAAGGGAGAGAAATGTACCACGTATGCAAATTGCTGAATGAATGTACACTATGCCAGCACTTGAAATTTGAAAATACAGTCCTATTGATTAAAGAGGTTACACAACTCACCAATGGCAGAGTCTGGTCTTACCAAGAGGGATCCTTTTTACAAAGCTGAAAAAACATTAATATAGAAAATTAAAAAAAGCCAAGAGATTGGCGTTTGAAAATAGAGAGGGAGTAAACTCAATCAAACTCAGCGTTTACAAAAGTCTATTTTGTCTTGCATAAAAATTCTTTGCGTTGAAAAGTGGACGGTGGGCTCAAACGTTTGACTTTGCTTATGCATGATCGATTGAGCCATGTCTAAAATTAGAGACTAGCTCTTTGGCATTTGAAAGTGGACGGACGGGCTTGTTAAAACGCCCACCTCTCTTTGCATGGAAATCCACGTTAAGAGTCAATAGATGAGCTCTACTTGGACTGCTAGAGCGTTTGGAGAAGCGTGACTTTGACTAGTCAAACTTGTGGGTCAACTGAAACTTAGAAATCTGCCAAAAATAGCCTTTGCATGTATTTTCTCTTATTTTGGTCTACCTGTTTGTGTCTATTTTTGGCGGGATTCTATTTTTGGATTATTTTGTCTATATTTCCTTGGATTTCTTGGCTATTCCCTTAGCCTAATTCTTTTGGATATTATTTTTTATTTGCGGATTTCCTTTGGTCTCGGATTTTCTTCGGATATTTTGCTTTTCCTGTATATATTATCTTTGAGTTTTTTGGCTATCTCTTTGGTCTTATATTACTTCGGATTTCTTTCTTGCCAATTTTTCCGATTTTATTCTCTTTGGCTCTTATGTCTTGCCCCTTGGATTTACCTTTGGTTTTCTTGCGGACTTTTATTATCTCCTTGGCTTTATTATTTTCTACCCCCTTTCGTTGATTTGTTTGTATTTTTTCCAAAGGAATCCTTCGGACAAAAAGTCTGAAGGAATTCCTTCGGACTTTTTGTTTGAAGGATATCTTTCCTTCTAAATTTTTCTTTACCTTGTTTATTCCCTCAGGTTTTTTTGCTTTGACTTCCTGCGGGCTTTGTTTGGTCCATTTCCTTTGGAATTCCGTTGACTCTTAGTTTATTCTTTCATTTGGACTTTTATCTTGCGGAAAAAATGTCAGTCTCCTCTGTGTTTGACAATTATTCCGAAGGAATCCTTCGGACTCTTCACTGGCACCTACTTCGGATTCTTCATTGCTTATTACTTATAAAAAAGAGATAAGTCATTGACCCTGGGAAACCCGAAATGCACTATCCTGAGTAATTTGGGTTTCTAAACCCAAATTACTTCCATTGATAAAACTTTCATAAGCAAAGCTCTTCTCAAAACCCGATTTACACTGTCAAGAGTAATTCGGGTTTTCCAACCCGGATTACTTCTGTTGATAAAACTTTCATAAGCAAAGCACTTCTCAAAACCCAATTTGCACTGTCAAGAGTAATTTGGGTTTTCCAACCTAGATTACTTCTGCTGAGGGGTTTCAACTGCTGATTACTCTTAAAGTGAAATAAGTCGTCTCTTGTAAGACCCCAAGACTTCTCCTTCCAAAAAACCCGAAGTCTTTTGCTGTGTAGAACCTGAAGTCTTGCTTGAATGCCCACCCTCTCACACTTCGGCAAAATTTTGGTATGCAGGCCAAAAAATGGTCAACAATTATGTTATGTTTCGGGTCTATATGGTTCTTTTGATTCAATTAGAACTCTTGGTGTGGGTAGTTGTCTCGTTTGTTGGTTGGCTGGAAATTGCTATGTTGTTACCCATGTTGACGGATGTCATCTTCATGTTGTATAATGCTGTTTCGAGTTTTATTGGTGGCTTAGAATCTCTATTGAGTTCGTAACCTCTCTTGCACAACTTTTTGATGAAGTCCACCGTCCAACTGATGGATGGGTTGGTTAGGGCCGCTATATGGATGGGCTCATTAGACTGGGCATGCGGGGTTTGGCTTCATATAGTTGATGTGTGTTCTCTCCTCCTGCATGTTCATCCTAGTGGCATTCTCATTGTTGAAACTGTTGATGCATAACTTCTTTTGGCTGTTCTTGGAGTTGTTACAACAGTCCTACATATTGTATTTAATTTTCTTTAGATGCTCTTGATGACTTGTATCATTATCTGTCACATGTAAAGTAATATTGTTTTGCCAATACTCGTGTTTGAATATGAGTATGATGTTGAGCATGCATCTTGAGGTAGCATAATGGTATCCGGATATCAAATAATAAGTTGCATTTAAATCTTGTTTCATACCATGAAAATATGGATTTCTTTACTATGGCATGAGAGTTAATGTCATGCTTTGATGCTCTTGTTGTGGCTGCAATAATATTAGGCAGCAAGCAATAGACTGTAACTACTTCCTTGTATGTTGGAATTATTGGTATTACCTCTTGATGGTTCGACATATAAGGTCGAAAATTAGAGGCTCTTGATTCTCCTAGACTAAATGTTGATGCATGATAAACCTTGAGTTGAAAACCACAGTTGCATTTGCATCAATAACATGTTTAGGTGGTTCCCATATATGTTAATGTATGTATTACTTGCATAGCATTGTGGTGTTTCTTGATTCAGTCAAAAAGGTTGTTTGATCTCAATAGAAATTAGAAGAAAGAGGAAGTTGTGTACAGCTGTTAAGTTTTTTGTTCTTGAGCAATTGAGAGTGTAATGCTTCTTGTTATAAGTTGTTAAGTTGTTCTTGCTACAAATTTTATTAGTGTCGTTTTGCTTCTTGACTGTTAAGGACTGCCTACAGGGTATCCTTTTATATGAAGTTTGTTTAGTTGGTTCTATTTCTATTAACGGTGATTTAATTACCTTGCACGAGTATATTCTGCCCTCTTGGGTTTGGCATAAGTACTAAGTAGCTGGTGACTGTTCTAATGTGAATGAATTCGATTTTGTGTGCATTTCTATTGCATAAAGCAATGAAATGAAGAAAGTCGATTGGTAAGGATGTGCTACTTATATAAATTCGATTCAAATGAAATGATGAATTGTTAATAGTCCCATTACATTTAGTGAACCTGTGAACATGTGACCAAATTCGTTATTGTACTTGAAGCATATTTTTAATGCATTGACTTATGAAAGGTTGTGAGCAAATCATTCATTATGGTTAATGTTCCTCCTCATGAAAATTAGTTAGGGGTCAAGAATTGGAAAATATTGATGTATGAGGTTCCCTTAGGCATACGGTTAGCATGCTATTAATTCTAAATTAACATTGGGGGAGGGCAATGTGGTGTGAGGACCAAAGCCAAAGATTTACTTGCAAAATCTTGGCAGATAGCACCAACTCAATTACTTACCATACCTCTTGTATCCACTTAAAATGGGAATGTCTTCAATTTATTTCTATCAGTGTCCTTTTTGAATTATAAACAGAATTTTATTGATTGGTAATCATGCTTGCATGGAAAAGGACCAGTGACACTCAAGGTTGATTTTGTACTATTCTTTTACATTGTTCATTTGCATTGGGACGATTGATGATTTTAAATACATGCACAAATATCCCTTAAATAAGATATGGTTATAATGGTGCGAGGGAACCTATGAATTGTACACTATGTTCTATATTGTGATAACTTGATCTGGATGTAAGATCATTAATCAGGTTTAAATTAATTGTCCCTCAAATTGATAGACAATTGCAATATAAAGATGAATTGATGACGGGACTTGAGCTATATAAACATGACAATCATCGATATATAAAAAGTATTATTGAATGAAGTTATTCTCTTCTATACTCTACAATTAGCAAGTGGGTAAATCTTAAGCTTTAAATTAACAGGCAATGGTGCAGTGACCCTATAAGCCAAATATGAGGTTATATACCCTCAGCTGGTAGCACCACTTTCCATGCCTACAATGTACTTACTCTCCATGAATAAATGGAAGATCTCTTGCATGAGTACTAAATTAATCATTATGATTTATGATGGGGTTTGAAGTTTATCCATGTGCACTTGCACACTGATACACCGCGAACTAGCCCTTAATGGCAACATGCTCCCTCACAGAATCCTTTATAGGTGTTTACCCTTGGTTAAGTGTCTTTAGTTCATCTCATACGGTTCTAGGTGCAAGTACGCGAGAAATAAGATGCTTTTTACATCAACAAGTTGTGCAGTGGGCCCTGTACGCAGTTTTGTTTGCACTTTGATAATGCAATTTTAGTTTTTTTTGGGGGGTTTGTTTCATCAACATATGCCCAAGTGGTATACCAACACCATTCAAGATGCAAAATTAGATGGAGTCCCAGACACTTCCACTTCAGGATTGAGGACTTGTAGCATGGCTCTTACAAAGGTTAATTTGACCCTTATGAGCACAATTGCAAAATATTTTGAGCCCACAACGGTTCGTAAGTGCAAGAGTCAACACCTCAGAAAGAGGCCATGGATGTATAGTATCACTCACTGATGAAGAACAAAACATGACAGTTTATTGATCTTCCACCAAGGAAGAACCTTGTTGGTTGGAAGTGGATATTTAAGACCAAGGGCAAAGCAGATGTTAGCATTGACAAATACATGGCAAGACTTGTAACAAAGGGCTACACACATAAAACAAGCATCGACTATGAGGAGAATTTGCTCCCATAGCCAAGATAAAGACCATCATAATGGTCCTCTCTATGGCTGTATAGTTTTGATTGAAAATCCATCAGATGGACGTGAAAAGTGCCATCCTAAATGGAGATATGCAAGAGGAAGTCTATATGACACAACTAGAGGGTTTTGTCTCACTTGGTGAAGAAAAAAAAGGTATGTAGACTCATCAAGTCTCTGTATAGTCTCAAGCAAGCTTCCCAAGCTTGGTGTATCAAAATTGATGAGCATCTCGTTCCACATGGATTCCAATGGAGTCCATATGATCCAATCCTTTACCTCAAGGAAAAGTGGAGAGGTTGTGATTGAAATTGTATATATTAATGATCCAGTCATTATTGTGTAATGTCCCCATTTTGAGCATGCATCAGAATTTGATGATTTAGCCTATTATTGGGTCTTCGTAGGCTAATAATGGTGTATAGAGGACCTTGTTGTGGAGTTCCCTGGCTCTTCAGTTGGTAGTGTTTTCACCTCCAGATCTTTGGTATGGTTTGAGGCTTTGTTATTCAAGGGTTTGTGGCATTATTTGTATACATTTACTATTTATAGTAAGTTAGTTGGATATTATAGACCCACCTTACTATTTTTAGTAAGGCATCCAGATGGACAGACTGTGCAGTGGGTAAGTCGGTGGTGAAGTCAAAATTGATGGATGACATTTATTTATGGAGTTTTAATTATTGTTAAAGTAAAGCTTTAATAATAATTAAAAAGTGCACATCATTAAATGTTATTTGACTTTATTATTAAAAGGTTTATTTAGTGATTATAAAGTCAAATTATAAAGTGCATATTATGGGCACCCACTTGAGGGATAATTATAAAGTGCCAATTTAAAGGGAGATATAAGTGATTATTAAAATATACTTTATATTATTTGGTTGTGTACCAAATGGAGGGAAAAGTAAATGAAATTAAAGTGAAATTAAATGAGATGAAGCCAAATACAAATTGATTATCATTTAAAGGCTTTTTGAAAAGGGTTTTGATTCATGATTGATCATTCATTCAACTTGGCTTGTGCTTTAGCATTTTGGAGGTGGAAACCTTAGGGTTTTCAGTTGTAAATGATCTTAGAGAGCGTAATTTGTCTTTGAATCGAGCTTTTCGAGGTTGTAAAAGATCATCTGAGGTTTGCTAATTGAGTAGCTTTAGTTCAGAAGTCACATTGTGCATTAAAGAGGAGATTAACACCAGATTTTGTAAGGGGTTAATATGTAGATCATAAGTTATTATCAGCAACTATAGTGGTGTGAACAGTGCCACGCTACAGTACTTGCACTAATTCAACGGCTAACTTCAACGTCATCCTTTTTTATTTGCTGCTGTTCCTTTTTGTTGTGCTCAGAAAATGGCGTGATATTCCAGCACCCCCATATCAACGATCAGACCTATAGTTGCATATTTCACATTCTGTTTCAGTCTTCTACCATTGTTATCAGCTCATATCAGCTTTCATACATTGTATTTCATGGTGGCATTGAACGGGTATGTTATTGGCATATTGGGTATTCAATCTTTCATATGTATTGGGTTTAATAGTGTTGTTACAGTCTGATTAAGTCTATATCAGACCTGAGTTTTGTAATCAAACCTAAGTTTAGTGAGAAATAAAACTTATTTTGATATGATATTGCAATGTTTATTTGTTGGTTATATTCCTTTTCATTTAGCATATGAATATTGCAATCAATACCATTTCATATCCCCACAAACATCAAATATCAAACTCAGAAATTAAAATCAGAATATAGAGATTCAGAAATTAGAAGTTGCAAGACAAGTGTTTGACGGAATGTCAAACCCTCCAAATTGAAAATTTGGGACAAAACTTGAAGGGGTTGCAAGTGTCCACCTGGGGTGGGTCATTTCACGTTGGCAATGTGGTAAAGATGATTGATGCAACAAAGAATGATCTCAAACGATCGTTCGACATGACAAATTTTGGCTACTGCAGTATTGTCTTGGTTTGGAAGTATGGCAAAAGGGACATTGCATCTGTGTCTCAAATGAAGTATGCCAAGATCATATTTGAAAGATTCTAGATGATGGACTGTAAACCTATTGCAACATCCATGGAAATGAGACTTCAATTGTCTCGTTCAAATCCGTCACCACTAGTAAATGTCAATATCTATTAACAATTGATTGGGAGTCTCATTTACTTGACATACACTAGGCCAAATATTAGCTATGTTGTTATCTATATTTCATGGTTCATGCAGGTACTGAAAATGAGTCACTGGAAATCAGCAAAGTGGATGTTAAGATACATTCAAGGTACAATGCAATATGGCGTAGTATATAAGAAGAATGATCAATTCTTCTTGATAGGTTACACAAACGTAGATAATTGAGGTTCAATGATTATTGGAAATCCATGTGGAATTGTTTTTTTTCTTGGATCTTGTCCTATCTCATGGGGAGCAAGAAGCAAAACTTTGTTTCTCAATCTTGCACTGAGGCTGAATATCATTTAGTAGGAGGATCCGTCTGCGAAGTGATATTGCTATGCCCATCTTTTTAGGATTGGGAGCACCACAAGCTTAGCACATGGTTTTGTATTGTGACAATCAAGGTGTTCTTAAACTTGTTCGCAATCTAGTGTTTTGTGAGCGCACGAAACACATCAAAGATCAAGTGCATTTCATACGCGAGCATGTTCAACAACACAACACTCAGCTCTAGTATTGCCCCACTTAATATCAGTGTGCAGATGTCTTTACTAAGTCACTTGCATGTGATAAGTTTGAGGCATTCAAACATTCTCTCTTGTACTCTCAAGACTATGATGAATTAAGGGGGATTATTAGAATAATTAGAATATTAGTTATTTTAAGTCATCTTAATAATGTGAGTGAGTTACCAATGAGATGTGGGTGAGTTGGTAAAGTGGCTTGGTTGTTTCAAGCTCCACCCAGGTTCAAATCTCTCTATGGTATCAGAGGCCGGTTGTGGCCATCATTGGTATTTTTGGGCCGGTTGTGGCTATCGTTGGTATTCTTGGGCCGGTTGTAGTTGTTCGTTGATATTCTTGAGCTATTTTTAGTCATTGTTGGTATTCTCAGGCCTGTTGTAGCTGTTCGTTGATATTCTTGAGCTATTTGTGGTCATTGTTGGTATTCTCGGGCCAGTTGTGGCCGTTGTTGGTATATATGGTACATGCGATAGATGATAACTTGAATATCTGGGCCCCCAATTGTGTCCCAGACTGGTTTGTAGCTCTGGTCAAAAGCAAATACCTATCAATAAAAAAAAAAAGTTAGTTAAAACAACTTATTTAGGAGTAATCTATTGTTTTGAGTTTGTTAAATACTTAAACAAAGTCACTTAGTTTTTAGAATAGGGTAATATTGACAACCTAACTTATAGGACTCATTTTTAGTGAAGCTTTTTGTATAGATTCCTTTGTATTTTATGGTATTTAGAATAGGGTAATATCGACGACCTAATTTATACGAGTCATTTTTAGTGAGTCTTTTTGTATAAATTTCTATGTATTTTATGGTAATTGTTGGTTGAATAAAATTAATTCTTTTTGCTCTGTCAAAATCTGCAACTCCACTATCCTTGTAGGGTGCTTGCTTACCTTATATTTTATTTAGTTTAGTGATGTAACACATTGGATTTAAAGAACATTGAAGGAGATGCAGCGAGGTAGTCATTGTGTTCGACCTCTTCCTAAAAACATCTTTCACTCTTTCGTAGGTTTTTATTCATGATCTTGCTATTTACTTGCTGTGACGTCCATCATTTGTACTAGCATACAGTCAATCCTGTCATAAATTTTGGCCAAGGAGGACTTGTCTTTATCTACAAATCTGTTCATTGTCATGACAAGCTTAGTAAAAATAAGAAAGAAGTTGACATTGGTCCATCACTCATCGTCATGGATTAGACCTTTCATTCCTTGAGACCTGTTTGAGTTTGATTGCCTCTACACACTCCAAAGCTTATTGGTAACCATGCTGCATATGGCTTCTTTCACCTTCACAAGTCGCCGCAAGACAATTTTGTAGGAGGCAAATGTAGTCTAAGAAATTATGAAAATAAAATTATATAAATATATTTGAAACTTTAAAACATTATATCATCTAGTTAGTTGTTAAAATTTAAAATTTATAAAATAAAGTAGATGATTCGAATTACTAAATTTAAAAAATTAATATCAACTCTTCGAGCCTTGTTTGAGTTTGATTGCTGCCACATACTCCAAAGGATACTCATGACCATGCTATGTATGGCCTCTTTTACCTTCACAAGTTGCCTCAAGGCAATTTTGTAGGAGGCATATCTAGTCTCAACAACCCAAAAAATAATAAAAATATATTTTAATTTTAAAACTTTACATCACCTACTTCGTTTTTAAAATTTAAAATTTACCAAATAAAGTAAATGATTCAAATTACTAAAATTTAAAAATTAATATCAACTCTCCTCTATTTTCAACGGTTCCTCTCCCTGATAATGGGGTTGGTTCTATGAAGAAGAAAACTTGTATATCAACTCTCCTCTTTTTATGTTAGCTTTTCTCATTCAATCTGCACAACCAAAACTTGGTTGTCCCCCGCACGCTTGGTCCTGGGTGCCGTGGCGCGGATCAAAACATCCTAAAAAAATCTTCAAACACTCATGTAAGAATGACATTTGTTTCATTTTGGGAAGATTGTTGAGTTATGGAGAAGGGATTCAAATTGGTTTAGGGTGACACCCGAAGCATGGAAACATCTAGAAAAGTGTTTGAATGCCAGTTTTAGGATAATTGCCTCCAATCCCCCGTCTTTAACTATGACAAACTACATGGGTTTCATGTTACAAGTGTTGCTTCTTTGGTTTGTGATTCTTATCCTTGACATTCCTGATCGTTGTTATTGCGACCTGAAAAAGTCAGCTCCTGATTGTCATACTCTTTTTCTAGCTGGTAATTACACTTCTCATCCTCACAAGTACCAAAATTACTGTTCAAATACCATGCCAAAAAAATTGTTAACATGCAATTTAAGCGTATCCTTTGCAAAGATGTCAATGTATATGAGACAAAACACATTAGATGAAAACAATGTACTGCAAATACAAGACAAGAAGGGAAGAATGTAATGCAAGCTCGGGCTGGTAAAACATGGTGGCTGGTCTCCTAGCAGTCATATAATGAAAAACAATAAACAATGGTAAATATAGAAATACAACAAAATCCTAAGATGACTACTACTCGACTGTTTTTTTTTTTGGTTTGCTCTGTTTTAGTACACCTATTGGTACTCCTGCTTAAATTGTTTGTTGCAAGTGGGTGAGTCAAGGTATAATGCCTAACAATATGGATTTAGTGACATGTTTTATGATCATAATAATTTTTAATGTTGATTATTTTTTCTTTCATTGGTTATTAATGAGATAATTATAGATAACGTAACTTATGCGCTCCATTGTTTTGGGCATGCTTTACCTATCTGTTTGGAATACCATACTGGGGTTCCAACTACATTGTTTTCAATCTACTTTGTTATGCTATAAATGTTTAGCAGCCTATTCAATCTTTTGTCTAAATGGCTGGTGGCTCCTTTTAAATTTAAATGAATATTGTTTATGGTTGAGGTACACTTGTAGTTTATGATAATTTTGAAATGGACTTTTACAAATTTAAATTATTCGCAAAGTTCTGTCTCAATTGAATGAATATTCACTTGTATATAATATTCAATTTGCCCTTTGTGAATGGAATTCTTAGTTGCTTTAGTCAAATAGGAATGATACTGTGATTAGATATTGAAATTAATCTGTTTTGTAACATCATAAAAATGAAAATTCGTTTGATAGGTTTGAAGATCTTACGAATCAATTGAGGAAAAGAATCTACAAGAAGCGTGTAGTTCGGAAGATTGCATTGATGGTGGCTGATGGCATGTCCATTGGGATGCACACGTACGCTTTAATTCGGCCTGCCCAATCAGGTAAAGAAATTTCTACTTATTTTGCATATTGGAAAGTCACATATTAGGTTTTTTTATCAAGAAGTTTTATGTCACAATTAAAACAAGCCCTAATTATTTTTAATTATGAATTTTTTGTTCCAACTTATCCACAGGATCAATTACTTGGCTTGATTCTGTGACCAACATGCCTTTGAAGGTGATAACAAGGGGACCGTTACTTTGCACTTGTAATTGATTTGTGGGACTTTTCTTATGCTGTGGGGAAAACAAAGCTATCATTCTATTGTACATTTTGTTTGTGCTTTGCATAAATGCATTTGTTTGTATGTGCAGTCAGAGAGGTCATATATTTGTGCAGATACTGGTGCCTTGGTTACAGAACCATTGCTGCGATTTGAAACATATCAGAAGTAAGATATATTCATTTTTTACTTTGAGAGATTATGTGCACTCAATGTTGCACTTTTAAGAAAATGTTTTGCTTTAAACCGAAGTTGTATTTGATGAGAACTATATTATGCTGTTCAGTATATCTGATTGCAAGTATTTAACTATATACGTATATATATTATTTTTTCTTTTTTTACAGTTTTAGTAAAAATAAACTACATGAATTTTGGCAACCTTTGGGTAGGAACATTGTAATCATGGCCAAACCCTAACTATTATGTGCTAGCAACGATTCTTGGTGCACAATGTTTTGCAACTATACTTACTTTATGCATATCAACTGTACCATTTGTTTTGAGTTTGTCATGATAGACCCATTTACAGCCATTTGCTTCTTTTCCAAGTGGTAATTCCACCGATCGCCAAGTTTGTTTCTCATTAGAGCATCATATTAATCTTTCATGGCATATCTCTAGACCCTCTTTTTATTGGCTTCTTCAAATGGAGTCGGATCTACTTTATTGAGAACTTCATTCATAAGGCCAAGATTTACTTGGTGTGTGTTAGAGTAGGGGCTTTCTTTTTTCCCATATTTATTTATTATAGGCTCTTTTCCCATATTTATTTATTAAGAGCTTTTTTCCCTCACTTGGAGTTTTTCTATTTTCGTGGATAAGCTTGCTTAGGTGTACTTGGAGTTACATTTTGACCGGATGAATAGGAAGTAACTCCTTGACCGACTATTTTGGGTATGGGTGTTACTCTTTTATTATTGGCTCTCTGACCACTTTTCTTGGGAGGAGTTACTTATGCACTCTTATATGTACATTTCTCTTGGTGAGCTAATTGTTCAATGAAAGATTGGTTTTGCGCATATTTTGTTTATGCAGTATTCTCGTATTTGTAATTTTATTTTCGTGCAGCTACTGTGTTGTGTACATTCTTGACTTTTGCCTATCACAACCCTGTGCATTCGCTTGATCCAGAGATCTTGGCGTCCACTCTGATATGGTATCAGAGCCACTCTGGTATTCGATTGTTTGGTTTTTTATTGTTAGTTTATTTGAAATCTTGAGATTTGTTATTTGCAAATAAAAGCTAGTTTTTACAATCTATTTGTGAGAGTTTTTTCGTCTTTGGTGGAGTCATCTTTTTTGCGAAACTGGTTCATTGGCAGCCATTACCACAATTTCTATGGTTTCTTTGTGACTGTGTTCAATGTGCCTTGGTGCATTTTTCTACAAAAAATTTGCATTTCTCCATACAACCTCGGGCCTAGTTCCTATGTTTGGTATCGACCTGTTTTCAGCCTTAGTTGGTTCTGCGTGTTCGAACCTGGTTTTGCATTTCTTCTAGATGGCTTGCGGCTACAACATTTTCACTTGTTGAGACTACTCTCATTGCTGACCAGTCAAAACTACCAGTCCATGCAACCTCTACACCAAAATCGACCGGCGAGCCCATAGGCCTTGTCGAAAACAACCTTTGGTTGTAGCAGGGGGCTACAGCCCACCCCCCTACAACCCTTTGGCTAGGCCTTTGGCCGTACCTGACACATGCGATTCACACATAAATTAGTTAAGAAGCATCATAAAAGACTCCTACTGTTTCAAAGGCTTGAAAGATTCTTCCAAAACAAACTAAGTCTATTCAAGTTTGTCTTAATGTTTTTAGCATGTTAAATTATTATTTTTTAATAGCTTGATTTAAAACAAGGGCAAATAGGCTACTTTTCTTTTAATGCATAAGAAGATTGGTCAAGTTTAGCTTGTTAGTGGATATTTTTTATTGTTTTTATAAAACAATATATTGTGGGAAATATTTAAAAAGAAAGTGTTATTCATTTTTTCACTTGCTCACATTGTACTTTCTTCTTTGGATGCATTATTGGCCGAGTCCGATGTCCTCTTTTGTTTGCAAAATCTCATCTTTTGACTTATTACACTGATTGCTCAAAACACACTATCAGCTGAGTCTGATGTCTTTTAAGCATGCATTTGCAACATTTAAGGGGTTTCATCATTTCATAGTTTGGAGGGGTGTACTATGCCTTTTGGTCACTTTTTGCATTCTACTTGCACTTTCATTTTTGCAAACTTCAACTTGCACTACTACTACATCTCATTTTTGCACTAACGGATTCAAGTTCAATCAACTCACTAACTCTCTTGAACTATCATAAATGAAAAATCAAGATGACAATAATTTTGAGTGAGGGTTTGTAAATGATAACCATGTGTGATGAAACTAAACCTAGCACAGATGTAGCTATAGTTAAGTGGTATAACCGTAGTGATGAAGCCTATGGGCTATTTTGTCTTTCTATAGCCCCTGATCTCTTATTTCACTTAGAGCTTGCCAAATCACCTCATGATGTATGGACTATTTTGGGTAAACTATTTGGAGAGCAAGATGTGATGAGAGGTCACAAGCCTGAGAATGAACTCATTAGCCTAAGTCCATGCAACGTTGACACTCTTCAAGATTTCTTCACTAAGTTGAAGTCCTTGAGATTGCAATTAAAAAAATGTGGGATAAAAAAAGAATATGACCAACTTGTTCTTTTTATATTCTCTAAACTAGGTACTGACTATTCAGTCTTTGTCTCTACTTTTCATGCCACTAAAAGTGCTTTGGGCACTGCATGGAAAATGCCCTATTTAGATGCTTTCATTGCCGACTTAATTAAGGAGCAAGACAAGTTGATCCAGGTGGGCACATTGAAGTCCATAAAACCTCAAGCCCCAATTGCAGAGGATGGGAAAGCAAAGACTGAAAACAAAGAGAAGAAGAATATGGATCAAGCGAAGAAGAAAGAATCAACCTCTTGCTAAAATCAACATTGAAGCCTTCTCTTCCAATGGCAAACCTAAGAAAGAGAAGGTTAAGTGTGCCTACTGTAAGAAAAATGGGCATGATGAAAGTAAGTGCATGAAGAAGCAAATAGATCACCTAATTCATCTCCTAGAACAGAATAACATAGGTGTTCCCGAGTCCAAGCATAATTCATCTACCCAAGATTCTACTAAGGCAAAGGGCAAGGGGAAAGAGAAAGAGAAGGGAAAGACTCCTGTAGCAGTTGCAGCTTCAACATCTTCACGGGTCATTGACTTGAGTGCTTCTCACCACATGGGCTCTTCACTAGTTGAGTTTTCTTTTTTAGAGCCTTGTAGCATGTCTTTTATTAGTTTGGGTGATGACACTTCTGTGCCTGTTGCAGGGAGATGGTCTATTAAAATAGGAGGAACATTCAGTAATGTTCTGTGTCCCTTCCCTTTCAACCAATCTCCTATTAGTGTATCAAATCACTCATATCAGCAAAGGCATGAGCGTTGAGTTTTTACCAGATTCAATTATCATCAAGTAGTTGCAGAGTGATACTATAGTGGTAGTGGGTAGGGCAGATCACCAAGCCAGACAAACACTTCAGAGTGCAGGCATTTGGGTAAGGGATCCAGTAGATGACAAACGTACTTGAGAAAATTATCAGGGTGGTTGACATGCTTTCTTTGCTTCAGTTTTGGATCCACAAACATGCCAAGAGGTTTCAGGAGTACCTGAGTGGGATAGTGCTATGCAGGAAGAATATTCTTCCTTGATCAAAAAGCACACTTGGGATTTGACTTCACTTTCGAAGGGAAGGAAGATGGTTCGATGTAGGTGGATATATCGGACTAAGTTTGCAGTAGATGGGTCGATCGATAAGTATAAGGCACGGTTGGTCGCCAAAGGTTTTTCACAGATAGCTGACATTGACTACTCAGAGACTTTTGCCCCTGTTGCAAAGATGACTTCAATCCGATTCACACTAGCTATAGTTGTAGCACATGGTTGCAATGGATGTGAAAAGTGCCTTTCTTCATGGAGACCTTGAGGAGAAGATCTACATGAAGCAGCGACTTGGGTTTGTTCAGGATTCATCTTTAATTTGCAGAGTTAGGAAATCCATCTATGGCATCAAATAGGACCCCTAGGCTTGGTATGCCAAGGTGGATTCTGTCCTCCTTCAGGTTTCACCAAGCTTCATTCAGACTCCAATGTATATTTTTTGTGGCATGATGATTCTTTACTGATACTGGTCTTTTATTTTGATGATCTTTTGATCAGAGAGTTTCTCATCGGCTATTGTAGTGGTGAAGACAACTCTACATGACAGATTTGACATGACTGACTTGGGTTTTTTGCATCACTTCCTTGGCATTGAAATTTTGTAGTCTGATCTAGGGATTTCACTTGCACAACCCAAGTATGCTCTCGATCTTTTGGCTCGGTTTTATATGGTTGATTGTAAGCCATTTTCGACTCCCTTTCTATCAGGGGTCAAACTTGAGGTTGACTATTCTACACCTTTGGTTGATGCCACTCTGTATCGACAACTTGTTGGCAACCTTATTTATCTGACTCATACTAGGCCCGATATTTCATATGCAGTGGGACTTGTCTTCGGATTCATGCAGGAACCCCATGAGATGCATTGGAAAACAGTGAAGAGGATCTTGCACTACATTCAGGGCTATTGTAGATTCAGGATTCAGTACAAATTTGGCTTAAAGGTTGACTTGGTTGGTTTTACAGATTCAGATTGGGCTTGCAATACTCAGAATTGTACAACTTTTCTTTGGGTTCTAGTCCCATAAGTTGGTCTATCAAGAAGCAAAATGCTATCGCTATGTCATCCACAGAGGTAGGGTATAGGGGCTCTGTTAATGCAACTACTAAGGTTTTTTGGTTTCAAAGGATTCTATCTGAGTTTGGCATTCCTTTCAAGCAGCTCACCATCATCTATTGTGATAACCAAAGTGCCATATAGATATGCAAGTAGCCGGTTCAACACCAACGAACCAAACACATTGAGATTCACATGCATTTTATCCGAGAGATTATTCATGGTTAGGTTATTGCCTTGAGATTTTGCCAATCTTCAGAGTAGGTTGCAGATACATTTATCAAACCCTTCACTGAGAGAACATTCATCTACGAGCTTTTTTTGGGGTGCGGTCTACATCAACAACATCTTCATGGGTGGCCTTTTAGTCTTTTCACTTCTTCTATGTCTCTCTTTTAAGGGGGCTTTTTTCCTACTTTATGGGAGATTGCTTTGTATTGGGTACCTGATCAGGTTTAGTTGTCGGGACCCATTTCTTTTTTTTTTTACACTACCCACGTAAGCTTTGCTTATGGGGGGTGGTTAGAGTAGGGGTTGTCTTTTTTTCCATATTTATTTATTATGGGTTTTTTCCCTCACTTGGAGTTTTCCTACTTTCGTGGAATAAGCTTGTTTAGGTGTACTTGGAGTTACATTTTGACTAGATGAATATGAAGTAACTCCCTGACCGGCTATTTCGGGTATGGGAGTTACTCTTCTATTATTGGCTCTCTGACTACCTTTTTTGGGAGGAGTAACTCATGCACTCCTATATGTACATATATCTTGGTGAGCTAATTGTAAAATGAAAGATTAGTTTTGTTCTTATCTTGTTTATGCAGTATTCTCATATTCGTGATTTCATTTTCTTGCAGCTATTGTGGTGTACATGCTTGACTTGTGCCTATCACAAACTTGTGCATTCGCTTGATTCAGAGATCTTGGCATCCACTCCGATAGTGTGAAGAATTGAATCTCATCCTTCTGCTATTGTGTCGAATTTTATCTTCTTTGGCCTCACGAATAGTTATTAAGAACCAATCTGGTCTTTTGGTTTCCACACTTTGCTGCTCGAGTTACTCAATCTTAGCAGCCTTTTTCTGTTCAACTTATTCCACCTTATAAGCCTTTTGCTGTTCAACTATATACATCTCAACTTTTTTTTCTTCTGGCTCTTTTCTCATTCTTCTTGTATAGATGACATAAGATATAAATGCCTATGCTTTATTTAAATTCATCTTGCAAATTATCAATGGAATAGATATTGGGTTCTACTTTGACAGGGTGTGCCTCATTAAAAATATCACTTTTGGGAACAATGTTTTTAGCAATTAGATTAGACAGATTATATCTTTTAGACTTATACTATAGCCAAGAAAAATACATTTCTTGCTTCTTCCTTGAAGCTTATGCCTAGTCTCATATGGAATATAAGTACAACCTTCACACCCAAAAATTTTCTAATTTTGTATGAGGTTTTTGTCTTGGCCATGCATCTTCTGCGTCTATTCCCTGAACTGGTTTTGTTGGGCTATGATTCAGCAGGAATATTTATGTATTAACTACATCTGCCCAAAAAGGTGGCTTAAGATGGTGACCATTCAACATGTACCACACCATCTGCATATTTGTTCTGTTCTTCCATTCTGCTAAGGTGGGCAGTCAGTGGTCTTCAGTTTTCACATTCCTTGTTGTTTGCAGAACTCAAGAAACTCAATAGATTCATACACATGACCTCTATCCGAGAATACGGGTTTAATGCTATGACCGCTTTGTTTCTGAAAAGCTTTAAACTGCTTGAATGTTTAGAAAACCTGGGACTTGACTTTCAGAAAAACCTCAAACTTTCCTTGAAATATGATCAATAAATGTAACAAAATAGCTTGCACCACCTAAAGTTTGTGTTTTCATTGGATCACAAACACCTCTGAGAACAAGTTTATAGTACCTGTGAAGTTTTTGTGTGTTGGTATTCCAACTTGGTTCGGTATTTCTTCTCAACAAACCATGCTCTGCTAATTCTATTAGCTTCCTAAATTTCTGGCAGCCCGTGATCCATCCTCAGTTCATGTAGCAATCCTAATACGAATTGATTCAAGTGTCATTACTTTTCATGTCAAAGTTGATAGGTTGAAAAGGTACAAGAAATGAAGGCGCTTTTGTTTCATTCCATGAGCAATTACTTTGTTTCTTTCATCCTTAATCAAACACTGTTTCTTATCAAACATAACAATCAAATCTTCATTTGTTATCTGGCACACTGAAATCAAATTATGTTTGAGATCAGGCCCAAATAAGACATTCTTTATTGATTTTTTTCTTCATTTGTTATCTGGCAAACTGAAATCAAATTATGTTTGAGATCAGGCCCAAATAAGACATTCTTTATTGATTTTTTTCTAAGTAGCCAATCCTGGTATGGGTATGGGTGATGTATGGAAATCGGTAACATTCAGTTCAGGTATAGGTACTCGTACCTGAAGTGAATGAAAAGAAATTGGTACCGAATTGGAAATGGTTCCTATTCTCCAAATGTAGAATGGAAATCTGTAATGTATGCCTGTCCATATTGTTTGACTTTGGGTTGTGAACATTACTGAATGGTTGAGTTTCAACACTGGGATTGAAAACATCTTAGTTCAAGTAAGGGAGAGAAGCAGGGAGGGAGAATGTGATGCTCTTTTGGGATAGATAAATGTCAATAGTATTATAATTTGGATTCCCCACTATTCAGTTAGTGATGAGTGAAAGCAACAAAAAATCAAAATGGTCGAGAAAATAAAATTTTGTCCTTTTCAAAGGTTTGGAAAGGATTTATGAGGCAACTTATGAATTATGGCTACCACCTCATGCAAACATAGAATGCATTTTCAAGTTTATTTTATGAAGCTATTGTCTAGTTTTGACAATGCACTGATGTTTCAAAATGGAGTGCAGGGATCATGATCTGATTAGCGTGGTTGATGGAAAGAGTTATAAAAAAACCCAAAAATTGGAAAGTTTAAAAATAGTATTTAGTGGAGGTGATTAAACAAGGCATTTGAAGAGGTTACAAGGTGTATGGCAGTTTTTGGTCATGATTATTGTTGTCAACCTGGAGCTGCGCGTTGATTCGAGGACGTGCGTGAAATGGCCAGTCCTCTATCCGGCTGAAACAATGGGATCTTCTCACGAGGGTGGGTGCCTCGATAGTGAGAAGAACCTCCAGAGAAGGCTGGTTTTTGTATGATGTATCAATGAAGATTCCTACTCTATGCTGCTGACTACCATGGAAAAGGGAGAAAGAAAACTTAAAGGGGAAATTCTACCTAAAAAGAGGTGATACACCAGAATTATGATCCTACTCAGCTCGGAACCTTGAACACTGAGCGAACAAGAAAGAAGGAAGACCTTAGACTTCAAATTAATCACTTGTGCATAAGTATTTCATGCAGAGGTTCGATTTAATAACTAAAACCTGAGGGAAAACGATGGAGAGAGGTCCGATACAAGACACTTTGCAGCCACCTAACATCCACTTACAATTTCAGCAAAAGACAATAAAGAACACTTTAACATGACCTGCACAAGGATAATATAGCAACTAGGTACGAAACAAAATTTGGGAAGGGAGAAAACTCTACCACTTATGCAAATTGCTGAAGAAATATACACTATGCCACGCTTGAAATCTGAAAGTACAGTCCTTATTGATCAAAGATGTTACACAACTCTTAATGGCAGAGTCTGGTCTAACCAAGAGAGATTGGATGATTTTTAACCAAGGCTAAAAGTCATTATATAGCAAATTACAAGAGGCCAAAGATAGGCGTATAAACTTGAAGAGAAAGATTTACTTTTGTTAACTCCAAGCTTTACTTGGCCTTAAAATAAAATATATTTTCCTTTGTCCTTGCATGAAGCCTATTCGTTTGATGAAGCGCGCCCATCCTTGTCATGAACCGTCCACCTCTTCTTTGATGTAAATCTTCTAGTGGATGCGGCGTTTGATCAATTAGTCAACTCCAAATATGGACTAGTCAACTCCTTGTTAGAACTCGGAACTCCAGTTGAAGCCGGATTTAGTCCTTCGGATGCATGCGCTAAATGAAGACAAACAGGGCTTTAATGATCAATCAACTGAAACTTTGACCGTTTATTCGAAAATAGCTCCGATGTTTGAAAATAGCTCCAACGTTTGCATGTAAATCTTCTAATTTTTTGATCGTGTCTATTTTCGGCAGGATTCCGTATCCAACTTATTCATCATATTATCTATTTTTTAATTCTTTTGCACAGTCGGCTTCCATTTATTTTGGATTTTTCTGTTATCTTTTAAATCTCAACGGTCACTTCCTGCAGGAAAACATTGACGGCTTGCAGGACGTCACCGGAAACTGTCACATTTCCTTCGGAAATATTTCTACGGGTTGTCTCTGTTATTTTTCTCTGTCGGCCCTTTGCTCTCATTTGCTCGGGCATCTTTTCCGCGGCCTGTTGCTCTATCGGCAGTCATTCTTGCGGCTTTATATCTTGCGGCCTTTTGTTGGCGATTTGGCTAAGCTTCCGAATTCCTTCGGACAAAAAGTCCGAAGGATTCCAATCCGTGGTTTTGCCTTGCCTTTTGGAAACTGTCTTGTTTTTCTTCGAGTTTATTTCTTGCGCAAGTTTTTTCGGATTTCAACAGCGTTGTTTGCTCCAACGGTTACTTGTCACCTGCCTTTTCCGAATTCCTGCGGACTTTTTGTCCGAAGGAATTCCTTCGGACAAAAAGTCCGCAGAAATTCATTCTCTTTGCCTAGCTTTTTTAATGTGCCTTTCGGCAACCAAAGTGCCCTCTGCCAGTGTCCAGGTGTCCTCCTGCCAGTGGTCCACGTGTCAGTCCATTGTGTCCTCCAGCAGGAAGTCTATGTGTCCTCCAGTAGGCAGTCTACGTGTCCTCTCGGCAGTCCCTTCGGAAAAAATGGAAGGCACCCGGACTTTTTGCATTAGCCTGTGATTTTGGTCTTCCACCTACCCGAAGGGTGGTGAATATTGTAAGTGTCCCTTCCGAAGGGTACCCTGCCCTTCGAAAGTTTTGAAACTGTCCCTTTTCCTTGTCTTTTGCAATTTTTCCGAACTTCTTCTAAGTGCTTTACAAACTTGAGTTCGTAGATTTTGCAAAGGAAAACAATGAATTCTTCCATCCTTGCCAGAGACGATAACTTTCCAAGTGGCAAAAAATCTGAGTGGTGGAAGATTTGTCAACATTCTGGCGATTCAGCTGGGAAGCATGCATGTATAGACTTTATTCGAATTTCCTGATGGTGAATCCGATTTCGGATCGAAAAAATTTGCTCTGATCATTGCTGTAATAACCTCCTTCAAAATAAGAAGGGAAACACACGAAAGCGAAAAACTAATTAAAAGCAAATGTGCAAGCAAGCACTTATTGAACAAAACGGAAGCAAACTACTGTGCTTTTACAACACTTGGAGGAAAGCAAAGACAACTAAAATAA
This sequence comes from Torreya grandis, assembly GCA_037957365.1. Taxonomy (NCBI): domain Eukaryota; kingdom Viridiplantae; phylum Streptophyta; class Pinopsida; order Cupressales; family Taxaceae; genus Torreya; species Torreya grandis. Next base: position 2,261,877 of record JARHVA010000796.1, read on the forward strand.
CCTAGTTAACCATGATAAGGTACGATCCGCCTGGATTAAATGGAAAATTCTTGAACATGCTCCTTTCGAGAGATGATACAATTTGCAAGGTAGGATGTATATTAGTCATAACCTTTGATGAGGCATTTGCCTTGTCGACCAACTGTATTAGCATCTTTTCAAATGGGCCATCAATAGCAAACCAGTCACCAACAAAGACAAACTCACCAAGTATTTCCTGATTGTTCTCGAATTGTTTGTCATCTATCACCATGTCAAGTGATACCCCATCTATGCATGCCTTTTGAGTGACCACATCCTTCTTATTTACTGCTGCGAGTTCGTCTAGCTCTTCAAGGAGCTTTGAATATGCAACCCGATCTGTACTGGGATCTTGAATAGGTGATTCTTTATCAAGCTTCTCATAAACATGCTCTTCAATAGCCAACATATCTGTACAAAGCTCTTTAATCTCTGGTAGAGGCTCAAGGTACAACTGCCAATCATATTTTTGTTCCTCATTTTGGTCTATTTAAACTGAATCCACTGTCACGCTATCTAGATCCTTCTCAATAGGAGATACTTGTAACTCATGTATGACTTCCATTTGTACCAGCGCCTTTTGAAGTTCATCCACATCAAGATCAGTCTTCCCACTCTCAGTTATAACTGGATGCTCAATTACAACCTCAAGAGAAGTATCAATAGGAATTTCCTCAAACACTTCTGAAGCATCCTCTACGCGTTCTGCAAGAACCTGACCTGTAGCTGCAACCTCTTTCTCAATACTCCAAAGAACAAGGTCTTCTTGAGGAAGGGTGATGGCAGGAGGGTGATGAAATTTACTTGTTTGACAGGGAAAATGAAGCATGGGAGATTGATCATGATCGGATTTTGGAATCTTGAGGGAAAAGGAATCATCTAGGAAGTTTTGGAGGGGGGGAAAGAGAAATTTTTAAAAACCTCTGTATTCTGTTCCTTCCACTTGGCCATTACCTCATCAAAGTTTGGACCCTGCTTGTCCTCCTGGACAACCTGAGCTTGAGAGATGATTGGTGAGGTAATGATGGGACTATAGGAAGGTCTAGTCTCATAAATAGCCACTTGAATAGGCTCTTGACTCCAACTAGGAAGCTCCCTTGGCACACACTGGGCATGGTTAAGAGCTTCATAAGAATAAGCACCATAGCCTTTTGTAGACAATTCGTTTAACTCGATTCTCTGCCTTTCCCAAGTCTCTATCTTTTCTAATGCGAGAATACATAGTCCATTTATCTCTTCTGGATCATTAGACACGTCTCGAAATAGACCATTTATTTCCTCATACTGAGAGTTAGAACAAACCTTTTTTGCATATCCCAGTATTCTGAGCTCTATTTCATTCATTTTTTCTTGAAGGCGATACTGCTCATATGTAACATCATAGCCATATGGGGAAGATGAAATCTGATCCTGAGACTGATATGGATTACCAGGAAGGTAAGAGTCATGTTCTTGATAATAAGGATCACGAGAAACTTGATAAGGCTCAACATAGCTTTGATAATAACCTTGATTAGGCTCATAGATATCATGACCAGGCTCGTATGATCCATCATTAGGCTGATAAGGAAACATAGCATAGGAATTCTCTCCATACATAGCCATCAAAATTCATTCGTAATAATAAAAATAGACTTACATGGAAGCTGTTCTAAACTGTTAGAAACAACTGCTTGAGCTTGGAGTCATCGAATATCTCTTGAAGAACACTGCTGTAACTGCGATTTCATAAAAACCAGGGAAAATGGGTCCCACCTGGCGTGCCAAAAACTGTTGTCAACCTGGAGTTGCGCGTTGATTTGAGGACGTGTGCGAAATGGCCAGTGCTCTATCCGGCTGAAACAATGGGATCTTCTCACGAGGGTGGGTGCCTCGATAGTGAGAAGAACCTCCAGAGAAGGCTGGGTCCTGTATGATGTATCAATGAAGATTCCTACTCTACGCTGCTGACTACCATGGAAAAGGGAGAAAGAAAACTTAAAAGGGGAAATCCTACCTAAAAGGGGGTGATTCACTAGAATTATGATCCTACTCAGCTCGAAACCTTGAACACTGAGCGAACAAGAAAGAAGGAAGACCTTAGACTTCAAATTAATCACTTGTGCATAAGTATTTCATGCAGAGGTTCGATCTAATAACTAAAACCTGAGGGAAAACGATGGAGAGAGGTCCGATACAAGACACTTTGCAGCCACCTAACATCCACTTACAATTTCAGCAAAAGACAATAAAGAACACTTTAACATGACCTGCACAAGGATAATATAGCAACTAGGTACGAAACAAAATTTGGGAAGGGAGAAAACTCTACCATTTATGCAAATTGCTGAAGAAATATACACTATGCCACGCTTGAAATCTGAAAGTACAGTCCTTATTGATCGAAGAGGTTACACAACTCTTAATGGCAGAGTCTGGTCTAACCAAGAGAGATTGGATGATTTTTAACCAAGGCTAAAAGTCATTATATAGCAAATTACAAGAGGCCAAAGATAGGCGTATAAACTTGAAGAGAAAGATTTACTTTTGTTAACTCCAAGCTTTACTTGGCCTTAAAATATATTTTCCTTTGTCCTTGCATGAAGCCTATTCGTTTGATGAAGCGCGCCGATCCTTGTCATGAACCGTCCACCTCTTCTTTGATGTAAATCTTCTAGTGGATGCGGCGTTTGATCAATTAGTCAACTCCAAATATGGACTAGTCAACTCCTTGTTAGAACTTGGAACTCCAATTGAAGCCGGATTTTGTCCTTCGGTTGCATGCGCTAAATGAAGACAAACAGGTCTTTAATGATCAGTCAACTGAAACTTTGACCGTTTATTCGAAAATAGCTCTGATGTTCGAAATAGCTCCAACGTTTGCATGTAAATATTCTAATTTTTTGATCATGTCTATTTTCGGCAGGATTCCGTGTCCAACTCATTCATCGAATTATCTATTTTTTAATTTTTTTGCATAGTCGGCTTCCATTTATTTTGGATTTTTCTATTATCTTTTAAATCTCAACGGTCATTTCCTGCAGGAAAAAATTGACGGCCTGCAGGACGTCACCGGAAACTGTCACATTTCCTTCATAAATATTTCTACGGGTTTATGTCTATTATTTTTCTCTGTCGGCCCTTTGCTCTTATTTGCTTGGGCATCTTTTCTGCAGCCTGTTGCTCTATCGGCTCTTTGTATTGGTCACTGGCAATCATATTCTTGCGGCCTTTTGTTGGCGATTTGGCTAAGCTTCCGAATTCCTTCGAACAAAAAGTCCAAAGGATTCCAATCCGTGGTTTTGCCTTGCCTTTTGGAAACTGTCTTGTTTTTCTTCGGGTTTATTTCTTGCGCAAGTTTTTTCGGATTTCAACAGCTTTGTCTGCTCCAACAGTTACTTGTCTCCTGCCTTTTCCAAATTCCCTTTTTGTCTGAAGGAATTCCTTCGGACAAAAAGTCCACAGAAATTCATTCTCTTTGCCTAGCTTTTTTAATGTGCCTTTCGGCAACCAAAGTGTCCTCCGCCAGTGTCCAGGTGTCCTCCCGCCAGTGGTCCACGTGTCAGTCCACTGTGTCCTCCAGCAGGCAGTCTACGTGTCCTCCCGGCAGTCCCTTCGGAAAAAATGGAAGGCACCCGGACTTTTTGTATCAGCATGTGATTTTGGTCTTCCACCTACCCGAAGGGTGGTGAATATTGTGTCCCTTCCAAAGGGTAACCTGCCCTTCGGAAGTTTTGAAACTGTCCCTTTTCCTTGTCTGTTGCAATTTTTCCGAACTTCTTCTAAGTGCTTTACAACCCTGAGTAAGTCCGTAGATTTTGTAAAGGAAAACAATGAATTCTTCCATCCTTGCCAGAGACTATAACTTTCCAAGTGGCAAAAAATCTGACTGGTGGAAGATTTGTCAACAATTATCATGGGGAACAATGGTATCTCCAATGTGGAGAGATCTTGTGGTCAGGCTAGCATTGCCTCGAAAAGCTTATGGAAGCAATTTTTCGTTCTTAGTGGTTTGTTGTTTGCTTTCTTGGAAGTACACACCATGCCATGGCTAGCAACGACAATAATTTTTTTAACAACTGTTGCATACTGCATGTATTTCTTGAATTCAGCAGTAGTATGTAATGGTTGGGAATGATGGCAAGCCACATGAGTCTTGTGATGTTCCTCTATCAATTCTCGTGCATGCATGTTTTGCCCACTGATTGCCCTGGGAAGGTTCAGTCCTTGAGAAGTTATTATTCTATCTCTTCAAGGTCAGTTTTAGATGACTGACATCTTTGCAAAGATAATTGACAAGTTGGCTATGGTTATTTGATTTCATGTTTTTGGAAGGGTCCTAAATATTTTGTGATGTGGAATTTTTTGGGCTCCATGTTTCAAATTACATTAGGAGGGATAAATGAAAATAAAGGGGTTTCTTACTGCAGGAATGCACTTGTTTTGTCTGCTTTAGAAGTAACTGTTTCAAGAATGTTTCTCTTACGGATACTCAATGAGATAGTTTGGTATGATGCTAATATCATGGAAATTTTATAGTTTAGACTAAGATCGCCCAGAAATGAAACATAATAGTACGCTTCTTTTGTTATGATACTATAAGTGGCATATCCATTTTTAACCATAATTTTACTGTGTTCATATTTGCTTTATATTCCAATCTGATTTGATAATGATCAACATGTTCTTTACATAAACACTAGCTTTATGCAATTGCATATTTCATCTTTTGCAGTGGAGTCATGAACTGATCATTCTCTCTCTTTGGTTGCAGTGAGAAGATAAAATTTTCTCTTGATGAACTGTCAGAAATAAAAAAGGTGACCAGTGTTCCTCTGCGACTTTTAGGTTTTAAGCCTTTACATTGTCTGAAAGATTACCACAATATGCGGCCAGCGACTTTTCTCTATCCTAGTGACGAGGTACTATTGGCTCTTAAGTATTCCATTTTTTGAATTAGAAACTAGAGTGACAGTTATTTTTAGTCAGATGTTCATTGCTACCTATGTGAAATGGCCCTTTGGAAGAGACAAGAATTTACAAAAACAAACAGCAGTTGTTTCAGAACATAGTTTAAAAATTCGGATTCAATGAAAAACTTGGCAGAAATGAATTGGAAAAAGCATTGAACATGATTTAAAAACTTGGAATCGGTGATAAATTGGCAGCCCATGATTTTGACTCGGACTTGTATTTGGAAAAAAACTTGGGAAGTAAAACAAATATATGTTCTCATAAAATAAACTCATAACATATAAAATACTAAGCAAGCAATGAATTTAGAGAACCTATAAGCCTATTTTCTATTAGATTTAAACAAAGAAGAGTACATTGTACATCATTATATCATATGATGATTGATCATCATTATAGAAAACTACAAATCCCTAATAATATTACAACTTCAACCCCTTCCTCATCGTCCTCACACTAGAAGGTAAAGCATCTCCTTAGGAATAAGTGCATCATCAAGTCTTTAAGCTGAGTTATGCCTATTTAAATACTTCATTGGGACTTTTGACCTCTCAAATTGAACAACTGTTGAAAAATCCTTCAAATCTGATGATCACTTCACGGCAGCTGAATTTTTTTGATAGTGTGTAAGCAATCCTGAAACTTGGCTATGTCTGAATATTAAGGGGTCCTCTAAAATATTTCTTCTTCATTATAAATTTTAGAGATTTGAATAACACTCTCAAATATCCTCAACATTATATTTATAAAATAAACTGCAAATATTTTATATCTTTACATTATATATTCTAATACTCAAATATTTATTTTATAACTATAACCCTTGGTCACCACCTGTCTTCCTCAACAGTATCTTATAAAAAACCAAGGCAAGGCTGAGTAGAGCTGAAAATGATTTAAAAAACCAAAAGTTGCACATTTCAACATGTTTTCTGTCTTTTATGTGCACTTGGCTAATTTTTTGGTAAGTACTCGCCCAAAAATCAACGGACGTATTACTCCCCTCGCTTTTTGATGCATGTACTCATTACGGGGCAGATTACTCATGGAGTTTTTGTTCTATGATAATGTTTTTTACTGTACTTAAGCATTTGTTAATTGTCAAATGACGATACAAAATTCTTGACTTATCAAGTGTTTCAAGAGTGAATTTTTCTTAAGTTACCAACACATCGTAATATTAAATTGGGGCATTGTCTTTTATTGTTATTGTGGTGGCACGTGGATCTTGTAAGGCATGCTTGTGGCTTGAATAGGAAAAAGGATACATAAGAAAAATAATGACCATTATTGAATTCACTTAGATCATCATTTGCAGTTGTCTTGGTCGCAGTGCTATGAGCTACAAATCCTGGCCAATTCATCTTAAGGATATCTCTAATCATTAGCCTTCGCCTTCTACCCTTATGTGTCAAATGACAACAATCATTGGCATGGTGGTAGCATTCTTATTTTTTGTGAAAGATATCAACAAAATTTCTGAGGGAATGGGATATCGGGACAATGTGATGTGTTTTAGTTGTTCTGAGGATAGAGGAAGCCAAATGACTATCCTCACAGCAAAAAATGAGTACGTACCCAATGCCAGCAATATGGCATGCATGTGGTTGGGTATTGTTTTCTGAAAATGGGAATCATTATTTCTTGTAGAAAATATCTTGATGCCTCCAAAATTGTAGAATTATAATTGAAGTGCACGAGACATGCCCTGGGTTTCTCTTATTGTTTCCAATAATATGGTATACTCTCTTTGTTATCCCTTTTTTTCGTGATTTCTATGTAAATTGTTGGAGTCACATTTGAAGTTTTTTAATTTTCCAGACTAAGATTTGCATTCATATCTAAATGGTAATAGAACCTTGGTCCATGCACACTGCATATAACAACAAATAAAACGATAGGGCAAGTATCTCCATTCTATTCATAAAGCTAATATGGAGAAATATGCATTTGTAATCCATTTGCCATTTGAAGTTTGTTATGGTTTTAAGTTAGGTAAACCATTTGAACTTCTAGCTGGTCTTTCATTGTTCGCCACAACATGTGATAAAAAAAGCAAAAGCCATTACGTTTATAGAGCACTTGTTGTATATACAATGATGAAGTGACCGGCATACTTATCAAGAGATAAGCTACATTTAAATCTCAAAAACATAAAAACACAGGCCAAGCGAGTAGGATATTCTTGTTTAGGAATTATATTATTATCCCTAGATAATAGGCAGTTATGCAAATTGGCAATTGCATGCAAAAAGGCTCATCTACTATTAAAAGGGTCACCGAACCACCATTTAATATTCCAATTATGTTTTTATTAATCAATAAGGTTCACATGCTCTTCATTTTGAGAACATATTACTTAGATTTATTTCTCTTGCATTTGCAAGCTTGTTTTTTTTAATTGTCATACCCTGTAAACAATTTGAGTTTTTGTATACTTAAAAGGCAACTTGAGTTTTAACATGGTACTATAGGCATATATCAAGACGAACTTATAATTCCAACAATGATTTTTGTAGTGTAGGAAATATGAACAAATATGGACAACCAAACAATAAAGCTTATATGCACATATGTAAAAATTCACAAATGTGAATAGGAACTTGACATTTATATATAAGCTTTATGCAATGTACAGTACTCTCCAGAATGCAAACGACAATACAACCAAGGAGAATAACCAAGAGAGCTCTCAAAACATGTGTCTGATGGACATATAGCTGACTAGGGAGGTATGTTGGTTGGGCAACTGTTGCATACCTACTTGTACTGGACACAATTATTGATCATGACTAACCAAAAATTAATTAAGTACCATACATTACACAACATAATCCATTAGTCTACATGCCAATGTACTTTATTAACTCAATTTTGACAGGATATACATAACTGTTTTATTCTGAACATTAAATATAATAATTTCTAATACCAACATCTACGCTCTCCATCTATAGACATGTTGGTGTCCTAACTGACAGTCAAGTATGGGTTGGGGTTGTATCTAGGTGGAAGTGGTCACAAGTGTATGTAGTGGCTGTGACTATAGAAGCTAAGAAATTTGGTGAATAAATCGTAGGCATAGTCGTTAGAAATTCTTGACTTATCCATCCACCTTCAGGATTACATTTCTTAGGTCCTTTTTCACCCTAAATGTAGTCTTCAATGCCTCTATAAGAATGATATTCTCTGTAGAAAGATCTATTTTGGTCCCCTCATGCATTTCTTTCTCTTTGTTCAACTGCTGCTGAATTCAGGTCATGGCATTAATCGTCTTAAATTCCTCCCTATGTTTCTCTTGCAACTTGCTTTTTCTGTCGCTCCATTTGGCTTTTGACAGCAAAACCAATGTTGAAATCAAACTCTTTGTAGAAATATGCTTTTTGAAACTATGCATTAAAAGGCACAATCTTTCTCTACAAATCTTTGGAAACCTAAAAATTTAAAAACAATGTCATTGCAAAAAAGGGATGTTAACATCACCGTAGCAGCTAGGATGCAGTCAGCTTGAAACTTTTCAAATTTTATTTCAACCATTAAAGTCGGAATTGTCAGACCTCCTACTGATGAGATTACACAAATGTCTTAATTTTCATGAACGTCTCAAATGCCCTTTTGGTGACATCAAAATACTTTTGCTCATACCTATACTGATGTCCTAGAGAATTGTGCACGATGAAGGTTCTTGGAATTAATAACAAAAAATAGGTTGTTGGAAAATGAGTCATATAGAAGTGGGTTGTTGTAAATTGGATTGTTGGGAACTAGGGCTTTGTAAATCGGGCTGTTAGGAGCTGGTTTGTGGGTAAGTGGTTTGTCAAGAAATAGGCCGTTAGGAAATGAGTCAAGAATTGGGGAAATATTTTGTGGTTAGATTGTTTGGAGGAAAATAGGGTATTAATTCTCTATGGAAGAATTATAATTGGATTTTGGGGGCCAAAGGAATTGGTGGGACTACAACTATTGTATGCAAGGCGAGAATTGTTTATAGGGCACTTGCACAAGGGTAAGGAGTCATGCTTTTTGATAAAGGAGAAATGGGTTGAGGCTTGCGTTAGGGACGAAGAAGTACATCTAGAGATGTGAGGGCACAAGAAAGAGCTGAAGCTATAGTGCTTCATTTTAAGCTCTCATGCTTCACAAATCATCCACAACTCAAAGCTGGCTTGGAAGAAAAACAAGAGAGCCAAAAATAGAAACAAATGTGACGTCTAGAGATATGAAGTAGGAGGTGTAAGATGGAAGATTATCTTGTGAGAGAGCACACTTAGCTGCAAGCCAAACCCCATTGGAACCCGATATTATTTCAAAATGTAGTTAATGCAGTTATTGGACGGTTGTTTTATGTAAATGGCATACCATTCAAACGGTTCATACTATAAGCAATGGATTGGTGGGGTATAAACCACTTGTGTTTGAGAAACTTCACATAGTTCTTATTGACGAGAAAATATGGCTGGAATAACCAATGACACCAATCAAGAGAGGCTGGCCTGCACATAAGGGTTAGCTTTGTTCCCCTACTGGAATAACTTCCATTGCAAAAGGCCTTATTTTTTAAAGGAAGTTGATTGTTTTCGTGACAAGATAAAAATGTAGAGTTCTTTAAGAGCTAACTATGTGAGGCCATTGGGGAGGTGGGGGCATCACATGTTGTCCAAGCTATTACTGATGTTGACCTTGTTTGTAAAGTAACTGGGTTGTTGGCACAATAAAATATAAGAATACATTTTGGATGCCATTTTTTGTGCATCCATTGAATAACACACTAAAAGGCATTGGCAAGATAAAGTCAATTGTACAACTTATTGAAAATGGCAGAAAGTACAGATGTTCATATGTAGTCATCACCATTCACAAGCCATTTATTAGAAACATGCCATGGTGGAACTCCTTAAATTTGTTGATACATATTTCACTTCTTTTTTTATAGTTCAAGCATCTTTATGTGGTCAAAGTGGAGGAAATCCTTATCAGGTATTGTAGTTAAGGTGAGACAGATGGTTCTTGATGATTTTTTTTGTGCCGATGTTATTGTGGTTGACTTCATTGAACCCATTAGTGATGTTCGTGTTGCAAATTCAAACAAGCAATGTTTGGGGGAAATTAATGAAAAATTGATTCTGTGTGAAAAAATAAAAAATTTAAAGAACCTAGGGATCCTTCTCAATATGCATTGATAAACGTAAAAAATGGAACGGGGATCGATCAAACTTAACATGTCTTTGCATATGATTGTTGATGCTTTAAATCTGAAGTGGTACGATGTTGAAATCACCATGAAGATGCATCCTTACAATGTTAAAGAGGCAATATAGGGAAACTGGGTTGCAATGAAGAATTTATGGCAAAGGAGAGGATGCATCTACTATCAAGACTTAGTGGTAAAAATTTCCACATGGACAGGGTGATTATAGCAATGAAAAAGCCTTGTAAGATAGGTGTCCTAAGAAAGACCCAATAGAGTGGTTTTTCAATCAAGTCAGTGAAGCACATGAATTGCAATCATTTGCAGTATGGTTAGCCTGAAAATAGGCTTTCAACATGTATTAATTGGGGTATTTATGGTCTCATTTATTCATTGAAGAGTAACTGACTAGGTCCAAGGAATGGGGAGAACCTACTCTATTTTCACAACATTCTTTGGCTTCTGTCTCATATAGACCTAGGGTGCAAAGAGGGCCCTTCAATAAAATGGGGCCAACTTCTATCCAATGGAGAAGCCCCGACCTTGGAAGAGGTGGTGGTTGAGGCAAGTGGTGATGGAGAAGCTCCTAGATTAAGAGTTCTAAGGAGCCAAAGCTTGAGAGTGATGAGTATTTAGTGAGTATTAACGTCAGAGGACTTGGAGATAGACAACATAGACAATGCAGGAGTTGTCTTTTATCCAGTCGATGAAATATGAAAGAACATTGAATATGAATCACTTTTTTAATTTTTGTTTTTTGCATGCCAAATTGTTGGCATATTAGTAACTCTTGACAACACCTTAAGCTTTGTTGTTGAGACTTGAGCTTATATCATATGTTTATCAAATTATCAAATATAATCATTATTTCCTTTGACCTCTCATTTGTATGATCTATATTTTAAAATTTTTCTGCTTTTTATGTCTCTTTTAAAGTTATTTATGCATTGTATGCTATATTTTATATTTTTCTGAAATTTACATATAAATTTAAATGTTCTTTTTTAAATTATTGGTTTCTTTTGGTATCCTCATACCTATTTAAAAAAAAACTTATGGCCCTATCATGATACCCATGTCTTGCTGACCCTGACAATTGGATTTTGCATCCATTCTTTGTCTTGAAGCTATTTCATGAACAAATCCTTTTAGGTTCTCTCGTCAAGTTGCATCAGCATTGGGTGAACTGCTAAGTTTGGCTTTGTTAAGGATCCATTTATTTTGGAGCAAATATTGCACAGTCTTCTATATCTAGGTTGGGAGGGCTCTAAGTCTTTTGTTGTACTATGTAATTGTCTTACTTAGTTTAACCTTAAATTGCCATTGATGCATTCCTTAGGGTTATTTATATGTAGGCAAAGATGCTTCCTAAACATTATCTTTGATTTTGATGCTTTGTAATGATTTCATTACTCAATCAAAGGCTCTACCATGTAGTGCCATTCCATATTGAACAATTTGTCGTTCCCTTGTTCATATAACAAGCTTCTCAGTCAATTGACAAAGCAACCTATGCTTGATCACTTGCCTTGTTACAGCTGGGTAATATGATTAATGTGTTGGCGGTGTGGTTGAGATTTGACATGATACCTTGCCCGTCAATTGGAAATTCAGTGACTTGCAAACATTTTCTTAGTCCTTGTTATGTTTTTCTGAATTTGGGGGGTCATCCAATTTTGCACGAGGATCAAAGCTAAATAGATTAGTCCTATATTTTGATGATACATCTCTATGGAGTCACACATTGGAATGATCTCATTTGCTTGTAAATATTTTAAACTTAAATGTAAACAAATTTCATGCAGTTTCACCTTTGTTGAAGCATAAATGCTGTGATTAATATATTTTAGTTGTGTGATTTTATCAACGTTATTGGAATATTTATATATTTATAATATATTTACTTAACTCTATTTGAATTCGTTATAGACTAGTAAGTAGATTGACGTCCACCAAAAACCTAGGTAGATCAGTGTGACAATGTTTTAAAAATTGATAGATGTTTCAAAAGAAGAGTAGTGTTTTCAGGTGCACACAACATACATTCAAAATCTTAAAAAATGCTCGAGATGGATGCCATTTTTCTGCCCTTGTTGAGTGTAGGTTGCTAGTATGGATCTTCTAAATTCAAGAGTTAGGTTGTAGTCCAAGGGATGTTTGCTATCCTAGCAAGCAATTGAGGTGGCTTGAGAAAATGTGACATCCGACGAATTAGTATAATTTTCAGTTATTTGAGTTTTTCTCCCTCATCAAGGCTATAGGCTCTATAGGGTACCTATAAACATTCACAAGGTCCAATTGTTCAAAAATTGTAAGAGAATCGAAATCAGAATGCATTCGGAAATATACATCTTACACAACAGTGGAACACATGTAGATCAATAGATATGCTAATAAGAAAGTGACAATTTGATAATAGATAGACATGTCTTACATATTCAAGTCAAAAGCTAACACCAAGCATAGGTTTTATAACTTCTCTTGTTGGTGTTTTAAAAAAACCACCATTAACATATTTAATTCTTCTTAAAATGTCATCAAGATATCTTCAAAATATGATTACATTTAAAATTTTCGACCTTATACTTTGTGCTGATTGGATTTTGCAGTTTGTCATACTGATATGGATGGCATATTAGGGCTCAATCATACACTGCCGAATCAGGCTTGAACGATATCATCTTGCATTTTGTTATATAACTGACCCTTCATAAGAATTCCTAAAACAATTGCCATATAATTTTGAATTTATTGGGTCAATTGAGATTCCCTAAATGTTTTGTTCTATGGCATGATTTAACAGACAAACATCTAAAAGTTTTGGTATCAGAAGCTAAATTTATTGTTATGAGAATGGCATCTTCAAGTTTTGACATCATCGTCATCTTATGTGTATCCTGAGAAAGTTGAAACAATGTCTATCTAGCCTTGGACGGCACTGGTGGTTCCTTATTTTCTAATGTATATCCAATTCTAAAAGGTCTGTTTCATAGAATTATTCAAATGATTTGGGCAAGAAACCAACTATAGTTCATTTTAGTGAGTCATTATTTTTTCTTTTGCATTGATATTTTAAGATAATATTGAATCTTTTGCTCCAATGATTTTAAATATATTTTTTTGTAAGCAATTTTTCTATGCTTCTGGTTGTAATGTTTGAATAAAATCCCTCCTCAATTGCATATAGGGTCTTAGATTCAAATGTTGTTAGTATGGTCTATGATGACCGTGCGAGAAGGTCAAATGATCACATAGATCTTGATCTATAGGTAATGTTACCAAAACTATTTCAATAATAGAACAAACTCAATATCCATAATAGAAAAACATTCATGTAAAAGAATAGAACTGTTGTAGAAACACCAATAGAAATATTGATAGAATCTAGAATAGAATCTCCACTAGAACAAGGATAGAAATAACTCACAAAAATTTGCATAGAATCATGGAGTTTTTTCTCATAATCAATAATCTAATGCAATTCTCTAGATAAGGACAACTATATGACTTAGAGAGAATAAAAGAGAGCTCCCTCCATGAGTGTTGAAACATGAATATGTAGTTGGAGGATTGGGATGCTAACCTCAAAAACTAAAAGTAATTACTTGTAGATTGCATGACCCTTGTTTCTCCTCTAAACATAATGCCGTTAGTTTATTCATAATATAATGCCATTTTTTAATTCAAAATATAATGCCAAAACAGAACGAAATGGCAAAGTCTTAAAATTATTTATTTATAATGCGTACATCTACTCCAAGCTCTTGGACTAGTTTGTGTCCCTGCTGACGCTTGCGAATTGACTGGAGGCTGAGTAGCATCTGGTATGGTGGACAACAACGTGGCAGCCATTGGGACAGCCTTAGTAGAAAAGGGCAGAGCTAGCCACGAAGGCTTCCTTGCCCACTATCAAGTGTTGTGGCATTGGATATCAACGATGTTTAACATGATTTGCTTGAACCAATTGTTGAGCTTTTCAGTAGCAACTTGACCCTCATAGTGCTGAATTTAAACCTTGGAGGGCATTTTAGTGCTGCTTCACTTGAATTATCTCCTCCAGCTATTTCGTTCATGGAACCTTTCCCATTCATTATCTTCTTCTCCCTTATATTATTATTTGTGTTGTGGAGGTATTTTGTGCTTTCTGTTCAGGGATGCCACCATTTTGTTTACAGAATCGACAAAACTAGCTTGAGAAGTACCAAGTTGGCAACATTTTTTTCCATTCTTGCAAAATGAGTTTCACATTCATCTTTGCTGTTCACTGAGATGGCTGAGCAATGAGCTATCCAACTTGCTTGAATTGATTCATGCCTCATATGATTCCAATTCCACTCCTCCATGACCTTTTCTTTGCTTGGTCATAGGTGTTGTACCCGAAAAATGTCACTCATTTTTGGGACAACATATAAGCTATTTTGGTCCCTGCAAGACAAAATTATCTCTTCCCATTTCAAAAAATTATTCTAAACCTCAAAATTGAGAATTATTCAAGCTTTTTCAGTCAAAGGACTAACAGGGTCAACAGGGTCAAAGGGTTCTACAGGCGAGTTCAATCAAAAGAACAAGTTTCCAACACTTAGCCATTTTCAGGACTGGTTCAACACCTTGGTTCAACCAAAAGAATCTATCGGCAAGCTTCTATGCAATGTTTGAACCATTGAACCATTGAACCTTGAACCATTTTTAGTTCAAAGGTTCGACGGGTTCAAAAGTTCAACGACGTCAGCAGGTTTCAAGAATTAAGCGCTTTTGTCAAGGTTCAAAGTTCAATCGCTTCAGGTTCAACAGCTTCAAAACACTTATCAAAAGAGAAGAAGGCTTGAACCATTGAACCGTTGAACCATTGAACCACTCAGGTTCAAAGGTTCAACGGGTTCAAAACCTCAATAGATTCAACGGCGGTTGGTTCAACACGGTTTATTTCCAAGAAGCTTGGTTCAAGCGGTCAATTGAACAAATAGAAACGAATGAATGACCCATTGAACCGTTGAACCAAAGTTGATTCAATCGGTCGGTTCAAGTGGCAGGTTCAAAGGAGTGCCCCAAAAGGCGAAGAGACAAGTGCCCTTGCCAAGGGAATTTCCGTGGAAAAAGTGACTAAGACAAGAAAAACCCAAAACAAAAGCCCATCAGAGCCCAGCAGATACTGTCAAGTGTCGTCTGTCGAGCCCCATTTTACTCTGTTTCTAAGAGCCACGAACCACGTGTCCCTTGTAAGATAAGTGGAACGCGACAAGTGTTTGCATCTGCATGAATCAAAATGAGTCTCAAATGTATTTACAGTGTTTCTAAAAGCTCAGCGGAAGCCACCACGTGTCATCTTCCGCGGGACACTCAAAAGGCATTCAAAGCCTCTATAAGTTAAGCGGATGCTGCCACGTGTCCTTGCCTGTTTCACAGCGGATGCTGCGACGTGTCCCTGTTGAGATCGGCAGAAAATCGACTAAGGCAAAGCCAAAGGACAAACAGCGATTTCGAAGGGCACTTGGAAATTAAAATGGACCGTTGCAAAAATTCGAAAGGTCACTTTGAAGCTCAAACAACGCTTGTGAAGGGCAGGTGGGGAGCAAGCGGACCAATTCAAAGGCAGAACGAGCAAGGGAATTCCTTCGAAAAAGTTCCCACGACAAAGTTGTAAAGGAAGATTTCATTCAGACAAATCGTCCGAAAGAATTCCTTCGGACTTTTTGTTCAAAGGAAAAGGCCCCCGAAACAGAAAACTTGCCGAGGAAATAAAACCCAAAAAGCCGCCACGTGTCTCTTATAAAATGCAGCGGAAGCCGCCGCGTGTCTCTTGTCAAATGCAACGGAAGCCGCCACGTGTCGTCTATCGAGAGACAGTTTCAAAGCAGTGGAACGTGCCACGTGTCGTCTTCAAAACTCAACGGAGATCGCCATGTGTCATCTTTCGCAGGAAACTAATGAGTCCCGAAGACTTTTCAAAGGCAGCTAAAGCACGGCGAACGCCAAGTGTCAGCATCCGAGTGAATCTAAAATGGGCCCCGAATGTTTCTATAGTATAACCAAAGCTCAGTGGAGACTGCCAAGTGTCCTCTTTTGTAGGACTTTCAAAAATGTTTCTAAAGCTTCTATAGACAAGCGAAAGCTACCACTTGTCCCGTTGTAACTCCATGGAGTGCGACAAGTGTTTGTATCTGCATCTTGAGTTTCTTATAGGTTTCAAAGCTTCTTTCAATAAGCATCTCTCAGAGTCCCACGGATGTTGCCAAGTGTCCTCGCCTGTTTTGTGTCGGAACGTGCCACGTGTCAATTGTTAAGACCAACGAAAAGCGACCAAAGAACAGAGGATCGAATTGAACCAAGGACCCGATTCAATAGCCAGGAAAGGAGGAACGATGAAAGACCATAAATATTCACGCATAAGATATGTTTCTAGAAGCAGACCCCCAGGTGGACATTGGAGGATACAAACATTTAATGGCGTGACTCGTTTCTTTGCATTGAGAAAAGCAAATGGGCAAATACGCCCAATTCCAGCTTATTTTCTTGACAAAATTTAATGCAACATGATGTGTTACTGCTTCCAAGTCTTTTTTGGAGGGCTATATATTGGACTCTCTCTTATTGTTTTAAAGAATCTCTCTCTGTTATCAGAAATTAAACTCTGCTTAAATTGAAAACCATTACTGAGACTTTGAGCTCAGATTGTTGATCATATTTTGTCATTTGAATAAGAAAACAAGTGACTTTTCAGACTTTGTGCTGGAACAACTTGGTTATTAGAAAAATTGTTCTTATGTCTGTTTCATTAATACGTTTTTGTCTATTTGATTAAATAAGCAGAGCTAGTGGAGGTGACAAAGGTGTCCTGGAGCCAGTTACTTTTAGACTTTGTGCTGTCATAATTGTCTCCAGTGTGTGTTTATTTTTTATTTCTATGTAAAGAACCTTTGGACGACTTTGTGCCCTCATTGTTCTTCGTATTTCACTCTTTGGCAAGTGAGGTGAAGACTTTGTGCCTCATTTCATCTTGTTGTGTTACTATATTCTGTTACAAGTTACTTGTCATCACCAGAAATATTTTTTTGTCTGCTGAATAACACTTTTGAAAGAAGAGGAGTGTCTTCTGTCATTTCATTTGGATTTCTCTTTTGATTTGTGCACATCATCTATGAAAAAAGAGAGATGGATGGTTTATCCTACCCTTAAGTATTATTTTCTGTTTTATAGCTCCTGCATATCTATAGGGAACCTCCCCTTGATGAGAGGAGAGATTAGTCTCCTTTTGATGTGGTAAACCTACACATTTGGCCAATCAATCTTCTTATTGTGGTTGATCAGACCTATTTTGTTTATCAGTACGCTGATTGACAAAATATTCATCCAACAGTTTTTGGCGATTCCTTTGGGGGTACTAGTAATTTTGTGCAATTTGAAGCCTCAAAGTTCAGATTGAAATATCCCGTCTTACCCATTATTTTTATACCCTTATCCATTATAGACTCCGGCGACTCTAGTCCACTTCTTACCCATTATCATTATAGCCTTACCATCCTTATCCATTTATCCCACTGAGAAAGAATGCATAGTTTAAAGCTTCAAGCTTCAAGCTGAAGCAGTGTCAATTCTTTTCATTTTTGTTTCACAATCTGGCAGATCTAAGGTATACACGAAGCCAAAGGGCTAAAGGTATTGTTGATTTTGTATTCGAGTTGGTACAACAAAGTAATTTTGATTTGTTTCCTTTACCATCCCGTCTCCAACGAACTAGGGGCTTTCCTCTTAAAGTCAGATCTCCATTACCAAGCGAAGCATCCATTTCTGCGATTATTAAAGCTTTGCCAATAATTATCCCTCTGAGATTTGTTATTCTTCTTTTTCATAGTCATATAATAGTAGTTCAAGGCCCCTAGGGTAATTCTTTTGGCCTTCTCAATCTTACTCCACCTCTACATGAGCTCCCACGCAGTTCAAAGAAGATTTTCTCCAAATTCTATGGTGATGGGAAGGTTCATTTTGACGAACACATTACAGCTTTCAGCATAGCCTGTGGTGTAATTAGAGTGGAATTTGAGGACGTGGCAGTCAGACTATTTGTGGAGACATTACAAGGTCCTGCTGCAGATTGGTTTTACCACTTGCAGGGTCGGTCAGTAACTGACTGAAACACCCTCAAAGCTAAATTTGAAGCCAGAGTCAAGTCTGCAAAAGAGGCACATGCCCTTCTGGCTCAACTCACATAGATGAAGTAGCCTCATGAACCAATGAGGGACTTCATAGCCAAGTTTGACAAATTGAAAAACATGATCCCTGTAATTGCTCGACCTACAACGGAGAACCTCAAATGTTTCTTCATTAATTCTCAGCTACTTGAAGTGAGTTTCCTGTTGAGACGTGCTGGTCAAACAGATCTTGCTGCAGCTCAAGATTTGGCCACTGAAGTAGAAGATGATCTCATCTTGGCAGGGAAGATAATGAGAGATCCTAATAGAAATAGACCTTCATCATCTTTTGAATATCCATCTACAGGGACCACTGATCCAATGGTGCAGAAATTGGCAAATGAGTTGCTTGCTCTCAAAAAGCAAATGGCGCAAGGAATGTCTTCTGCTCCATATAGAGATATGCTAAGGAAGACATTTTCAAATCAGTCGTATCAGGTCAATGCTGCTAGGAATCAAGGGCAGCTAAATGGTCTTCCTCCTCACAAGAGAAACTTGTCATTGAAGCACCCCTAACCAATTCAGCAATGGGATATTTTGAAGCAGAATCGAATTTTTGTTTTCAGCCTGAATTGAATCAAGAAAATGACGCTGATCTCTTTGTAGAAAACTAAGAAGAATCAGCTGGCGACTCCAACATTGGTTTCTTGAATTACCAAGATGAACCCAGAAGTAAAGGAGAAGTTTTTGATGGATCATACACAGTGTTCACCCGGTCCAAGAACCAATCAGCCCTGCACGCTGATAAAAGGAAGATAAGAGCAACCTCAATCATCAATTTCAATTGCTAAGCGGGGAACCACCCTGCTTTTTCAGCGAAAAGACCTGGTGATCACCAAAAAGGTAAGTACATTAAGTTCATCTTTAACTTCAATTTCGCAAATCAGTCCTTCCCCACCTACAAACTAAAAAGTTGAATTACCTTCCTCTATTCCTAGTCCAATTCAGTCATTTGATATAATTGATCATGTCAAGAAAACCAAAATTCAAATGATTGAGTTTGAATATTTACAATCCAATCCTGAGCAGTTGGATAGGTTAGTTGAGTGTGTGAAGAATAAGGTTGTCCTTGCAAAACAAAAGACTAAGAAGGTAACTCATGATTCCCCAAAGAACATGCCCATCCCAAACAATCTTTTCATAACTCCTCCAGCTGCCCCTGGAAAAATAGAACCATTTTATGTTTCCCTATTAATAAATGGTCACAAACTAAGCAATTGCATCATAGACTTAGGTGCATCTGACAATGTCATCCCTGTCAAAGTAGCTGAATCCCTTGACCTCACATTGACCAAAACATTTGAGAGGTGTTTTTCCATGGAGAACAAACAAGTACCACTGCTAGGGCGAATCAAAGACGCCCAATTTGCATTTGCAGTCTTTCCAGATAAAAGAATCAAAATGACAGTTCTAGTGGCTGATGTCCCAGCATCTTACGGCATTTTTCTGGGGCAAAATTTTTGCAAAGATTTTGGTGGAGAATTGAGCATGGACCTGTCCGAAGCAAGGATCCCTGTCAAAGGCATCATGTAGAGGCTACTTCCTGAAAAGGAATCAAAATATATTGTCACTCAAACATCTGCCCCTGAAGCTCAAATTTTGTTTGAGTCTTCAAGAATGAGTAACTACTTTCTTTCTATAGACGAAGTTCATGAAACATCTGATAAAGCTCTTGAAAGTGTCAACTCGAAAATTAGTTCAGCTGGAACAACAAAAGAATTGGTAGGTTGCAATATAGATGGAGAAGAATCTTCCCCTCCAAATGAAGAAGATTTTAAAGAAAAATCAATGTCTAATGAGGTATGGACTCTGGAATTCGATGGTAGCTGCTCCTCTACCGGTTATGGAGCTGAGATTGTGTTGATATCTCCTCAAGGGGATATTTTTCCTTCATCTTACAAGTAGCAATTCAGCAACACTAATAACACAACTGAATATGAATCTCTGTTGTTTGGATTGAAAGCTGCCCGAAACAAAGGCATCAAGCTCTTTCATGTCAAAGGAGATGCTGAGCTAGTGATTTGTCAAGTAAGAAACTTGTACCAAACCAAGAATGAAAGATTACGCCACTACCGTAATCTAGTCTGGGATCAAATTGAAAGCTTTGATGCTTTCAACATCTCTGTCATACCCAAAAATTTTAATGACCGAGCTAATACACTAGCTGTTTCAGCAACTCTCTTAGTCCCTCACTCAGATTTCAAAGAAGACAAGTACACTATTGAGTTGGTCTTTAGACCAAGTGTGCCTGACAATGCTGATCATTGGCAAGTCTTCAATGATGATCACCAAATCATTGCCTTTTTAGAACAAAAAGACAACTTTGAACAACTGCATTTTGAAGGCAGTGAACTTCAAAAGTGTGAACCAGCCCCTGAATCAAGTTCAGACAAATGAAAATTTTTTACAACTCAAAGGGAATAAAATTCTCAAAGGCCTAGTTTTCCTTGAGAAGCTGTTTGACAAGCATGATAGGTTTATCAAACGACAACAAACAGATTCAAGCTTCTCTCAGGGATTTGATTAAATAAATCTGACTATTGAAGAAAATTCCAAGATGGTTAACATTGGTAAGTGCTGCGCTCAGGAAGAGAAGTTCAAGCTCACCACTTTGCTCAGTCAATGCATGGATGTCTTAGCATACTCGTATGATGACCTGAAGTCTCTCAGGCCTAATGAAATTCGCCATGACATTCCTCTCAACGCTGACTCAGTGCCTTATAAGCAAAAATTCAGACAGTACAATCCGAAAATATCGAGTACTATTCTGTCCGAAATACAAAAAATGTTAAATGCTAGAATCATTTTTCCAATCCATCATTCCACATGGATTGCAAACATAGTGCTTGTAAGGAAGAAGAATGAAGAAATTCGCATCTGCGTGGATTTCAAGAATCTAAATCAGTTATTTTTGAAAGATAACTATCCTTTGCCAATCATGGATCAGGTGCTTCAAACAGTGACAGGTTCAGAGATGTTATCAATGCTAGATGGCTTCTCAAGATACAATCAAGGTGAAGTTGATGAAGCAGACCAACACAAGAGTACCTTCACCACTCTTTGGGGCACGTTTGCATATAAAAAAATGCCTTGTGGCTTGATAAATGTTGGCACCACCTTTCAGAGAGCAATGGACTTTGCTTTCAAAGATGAGATGGGTAAGTTCATTGTGGTATACTTTGATGACTTGACCATCTTTTCAAAGCATCGTTCTGATCATATCAACAAGTGTTGGAGCGCTGCTGCCAGAATGACATTTTTTTGAACCCCAAGAAGTCTGTTTTTAGAATAACAGAGGGAAAACTTTTCGGACACATTATGTCCAAAGAAGGCATAAAGATTGACTCAAAGTCAAGTCTATTCACTCTTTCTTCGAAAAGGTGAATTTCTTACGAAGGTTCATCCCCGAGTTTGCCGAGAAGACTCGACACATTGTAAATATGATGAAAGAGAAAGCCACCTTCAACTGGACTAAAGAAGGCAAGTCAGCATTTGAGGATATCAAGACTGCCATTGCCCACGTCCCAACTCTGGTTTGTCCAGACTACAACAAAAAATTCATCATATATAGTTATGCTTCTGAACACACGCTTTTAGTAATTCTGGTTCAACAGGTTAAAGAAGTTATGGAATCTCTCATTTCTTTCATGAGTTGTCCTCTCAAAGCTCATGCGCTGAAGTACTCGAATATGGAGAAGCATGTTTATGCAGTGGTGAAGGTAGTCAAGCATTTTCGCTTCTACATCTTGAATTCACACACTACTGCTTTGGTCTTTGACACCACAGTCAAGTCCATATTAATTCAACAAGAGTTTGGGACAAAAAGAGGCAATTGGATTGCAAAGATCCAGGAGTTTGATCTAGACATCAAACCAACAAAGCTGGTATGGGGAAAAAACCTATGCCAATTAATTGCTGATAAAAAGGCAGAAGAAACAGAGCATGAAAAAACAAAAGTGGAAGACACATCGACAGTTTTTTTTGACTCCACCATGAATGAGTGGTATTCAGGTATTGCTCATTTTCTTACTTATGGTGAGTGTCTTGCTCACCTATCTTATAAAGAAAGGAGAACTATCAAGTTGAAAGTTGCCAATTTTGTCCTTTGGGACAACGCCCTGTACAAGAGGAGCCTTGATGGAGTATTTCTTCGCTGTGTAGACAAAGAGCAACAAAATCAACTTTTGAAATCCTTTCACAATCTAGCCAGTGGAGCACATTTTTCTGCTCCTGCGACAACCCACAAGATTCTGTGAGCCAAGTATTACTGGCCAACTCTTTTCCAAGATGCATATAAGTTGGTGAGAAAATGTGAAATCTGCCAACAATTTGTTGGAAGACCCAAGTTAGCTGTCCTGCCTCTCAATACAGTAGTCATAGAGGAACCATTCCAGCAATGGAGAATCAATTTTATTGGAGCTATAAACCCATTTTCAAGTGCTGAGCATGATTATGTCCTTACAGCAACTGACTATTTCACCAAGTGGGTAGAAGCAATTCCAACCAAACATGCCATTTCAGAAGTAGTGTGCAATTTTCTCAAAGAGAATATCATTTTCAGGTTTGGAGTCTCAACCAAGATTGTTACTAACAATGCAATTTGTTTCACTTCCTAGGAGATTACAAAATTCTGTTTCTACTATGGGATTACACTCTCCCACTCTTCTGATTACTTTTCACAAGGGAATGGACAAGCCGAATCAAGCTATAAGACCCTGGTGACTATCATCAAGACGTTGGCAGATGACAACCAAAGGCCATGGCATAAAACATTGATTGATGCTCTATAGGCAGACATAATCACACCAAAGAGGGCAATTGGTATGTCTCTTTTTCAACTTCTTTATTGTATCAATGCAGAAATACCAATCACCTTGGAATTGCCAGCATTAAAATTGGTTAAGGCAATTGAAGATCAGATATATGAAAGCCCCCTTGATAAGAGGATCATGTACTTGACTGAGCTGGATGAGTAGAGAACTATGGTGGTGGATCGAATTGCTGCCTATCAAAGTCTGGTGAAGAAACTCTTCGACCAGAAGGCAAAAAACTGTGATTTTCAAGTTGGAGATCAAGTTCTATTGTGGGACAAAAGGAGAGAACCAAAAGGGATGCATGAAAAGTTTGACTCCCTTTGGAGAGACCCGTTTATTATTCATCAGCACAATGGTGAAAACAACGTTCTACTGAAGTATCAAGATGACACACTCTTTTCTCTGCCTCACAATGGACAGCATCTGAAACACTTCAATTCTTGAAGTACTAGATCATTTCATTTGTACATATGTATATTTGTATAATTTTTAGTTCCGTTTTGTTTTGTTTGTTTTCGTTTTTGACGTCTTTCATTTTTGGGTAACATGACTCCATAGCCCAATGGTACACATGAAGACACTAGAGATTCTGGATTCTACTCCCTTCAATTCTTTTTACAATTGATAGAAGTGTCCCAACTGGAGCCAACTGTTGTACCCGAAAAATGTCACTCATGTTTGGGACAATATATAAGCTATTTTGGTTCTGCAAGACAAAATTATCTCTTCCCATTTCAAAAAATTATTCTAAACCTCAAAATTGAGAATTATTCAAGCTTTTAAAGTCAAAGGACTAACAGGTTCAAAGGCTTCTAAAGGCGAGTTCAATCAAAAGAACAAGTTTTCAACACTTAGCCATTTTCAGGACTTGTTCAACACCTTGGTTCAACCAAAAGAATCTATCGGCAAGCTTCTATGCAATGTTTGAACCATTGAACCTTGAACCATTTTTAGTTCAAAGGTTCGACGGGTTCAAAGGTTCAACGACGTCAGCAGATTTCAAGAATTAAGCGCTTTTGTGAAGGTTCAAAGTTCAATCGCTTCAGGTTCAACAGCTTCAAAACACTTATCAAAAGAGAAGAAGGCTTGAACCATTGAACCGTTGAACCATTGAACCACTCAGGTTCAAAGGTTCAAAACCTCAATAGGTTCAACAGCAGTTGGTTCAACACGGTTTATTTCCAAGAAGCTTGGTTCAAGCGGTCAATTGAACAAATAGAAACGAAGGAATGAACCATTGAACCGTTGAACCAAAGTTGGTTCAATCGGTCGGTTCAAGTGGCAGGTTCAAAAGAGTGCCCCAAAAGGCGAAGAGACAAGTGCCCTTGCCAAGGGAATTTTCGTGGCAAAAGTGACTAAGGCAAGAAAAACTCGAAACAAAAGCCCGTCAGAGCCCAACGGATGCTGCCAAGTGTCGTCTGCCGAGCCCCATTTTACTTTGTTTCTAAGAGCTGCGAAAGTTACTACGTGCCCCTTGTAAGATAAGTGGAACGCGACAAGTGTCTGCATCCACATGAATCAAAATGAGTCTCAAATGTATCTACAGTGTTTCTAAAAGCTCAGGGGAAGCCACTGCGTGTCATTTTTCGTGGGACACTCAAAAGGCATTCAAAGCCTCTATAAGTTAAGCGGATGTTGCCACGTGTCCTTGCCTGTTTCATAGCAGATGTTGTGACATGTCCCCTGTTGAGATTGGCAAAAAATCGACTAAGGCAAAGCCAAAGGACAAACATCCCTTTCGGAGGGCACTTGGAAACCAAAGTGGACTGTTGCAAAAATTCGAAAGGTCACTTTGGAGCTCAAACAGCGCTTGCGGAGGGCAGGCGGGGAGCAAGCGGACCGATTTAAAGGCTGAACGAGCAAGGGAATTCCTTCGGAAAAGTTCCCACGGCAAAGTTTAAAGGAAGAATTCCTTCGGACAAATTGTCGGAAAGAATTCCTTCGGACTTTTTGTTCGAAGGAAAATTCCCCCGAAACAGAAAACCTGCCGAGGAAATAAAGCCCGAAAAGCCGCCACGTGTCCCTTATCAAATGCAGTGGAAGCCGCCACGTGTCGTTTGTCGAGACACAGTTTCAAAGCAGCAGAATGTGCCACGTGTCGTCTTCAAAACTCAGCGGAGATCGCCACGTGTCATCTTCCGCATGAAACTAATATGAGTCCCGAAGACTTTCCAAAGGCAGCTAAAGCAGCGGACGCCGACAAGTGTCAGCATCCAAGTGAATCTAAAATGGGTCCTGAATGTTTCTATAGTATAACCAAAGCTCAGTGGAGACTGCCAAGTGTCCTCTTCCGCAGGACTTTCAAAAATGTTTCTAAAGCTTCTATAGACAAGCGGAAGCTACCACATGTCCTGTTGTAACTCCGCGGAGCGCGACAAGTATCTGTATCTGCATTTTGAGTTTCTTACAGGGTTCAAAGCTTCTTTCAATAAGCATCTCTCAGAGTCCCACAGATGCTGCTAAGTGTCCTCCCCTGTTTTGTGTCGAAACATGCCACGTGTCAATTGTTAAGACCAGCGGAAAGCAACCAAAGAACAGAGGATCGAATTGAACCAAGGACCCGATTCAATAGCCAAGAAAGGAGGAACGATGAAGGACTGTAATGACCCCCTTCTAGAATCTGATCTCTTAATGACCGTTGGCCTATTCCTGGAAATCCGTAGGCTACTCGGAGGGTGCAGTTGAGGGTTTCCTATTTTTTAGGATGTCTGTGCTCAAAGTTTTGATGGCAAATTCCTTCTGGGTTTTTCAAGAGCTTCGCGGAGGTATGTTCGTTTCAGTTTTCTGAGCATTTTCAAGAATTTACTATTTTTAGTAAATTCTATTTTTGGCAGCTAGCAGGATTGTCGCAAGGAGTTAACTTTCCCTTTTTAGTTGATTCATTCAGTTTTGGGCTTCAGATTTCGGTCTTGGCGGAATAAGTGAATTTCACTTAAAATAAAATAAAATAATAATAACGTTATATTTTAACGTTGACCTTGGCCTAGACTTGTTAACTTAATGTTATTTTAAAAAGAGGGACTTGAAGGGGGGGCGCCACATTGCATGGAAAGGGGGCGCCACTTTTGAGGATAAGCTTCTAGAAGAAGCCAATTGAAGCCTATAAAAGAAGGCATTGGGCTATCATTTGGTCATCTTGGTTTTAGTGCATTGTTATGCTGCAGCTTTGGCTCTGGAACTGCTTCGGGGAATGAAGGCCTCCTAGCAAAGGCATCTCTTCATGCTTGAAAGACAGCATCTAGTGGTGAATTAATCTTTGATATTTGTATTTGCTTAAGTAATACTTTCAGTTATTGCATTATTAGTTCCTTTGATATTATCAGAATTTCAAGATATTGTATTAAATAGATCTAGGTTTTCAGTCACAATTCAGAAAATACAAAAAAACAGGTTGTGGGTATCATCTTATTGTGTTGGGTAGGCCTAGGCGCCCCTTTGCTTAAATTTGTAGAATTTTTTGAACAAGCATTGAATTTCTAGAGGAAATCGCCCTTCTCCCTTTGGGACGCCCCTGTGGGGTTTGGCATTGGTTTTTATGTAACATTCTGGATGCAGATTTGATCAGTTTCATGATGCCAACTTGGGCGCCCTCCTCCAGAAGAGATTTTGCAATAGAAATCAGGAAGATTGATTAAGTTTTGCATGAGTTATGAATATTTGAAGAAATTAATAAGTGGCTGGTTTTTCCTCTTTCTAAAAGCAAATTCTGTTTATTTTTGTAAGCTGACAGTAGTACTGGCAGCCCTTCTCTATTTGTTTAATTTTCCTTTAAAATATTGTAATAGTTTAACAGCTCCGCCTTATGGTAGCTACTTTCCCTATTGGGTTAGCAAGCACATTCTAGGTGTAGAGCATCCGCCCTATGGTAGCTACTTTCCCTTCTGGGTAAGCAAGCACATGCTGGGTGTGGATTAGTTTCCTTTTCAGCATTTCCATTAAAGCATTGTTATTAAGTTCACTCCATCATATGGTAGCCCCTTATGGGTAGCACATACTTGACGTAGAGTTCTTTATTTGTAATTACCCCGTCTTATGGTCGCCCCTACTCCGCCTTGGACTGGGTAGCACATACTGGACGTTGAGTTCCATTTCTTGTAATTACTCCGTCTTATGGTCGCCCCTACTCCGCCTTGGACTGGGTAGCACATACTGGACGTTGAATTCAATTTCTTGCATTCTAGTGGCAAAGTTATTTCAGTTTATTTGAGATTAACTTATAATCTTGACGGAACTTGCTTATGTTGTAATCCAAAATCTAAAAAGTTGAAAAAATTTTTGGCTCGGAATATTTCAGAAGGAGGACCTGAAATATTCACGCATAAGATATGTTTCTAGAAGCAGACCGCCAGGTGGACATTGGAGGATACAAACATTTAATGGCGTGACTCGTTTCTCTGCATTGAGAAAAGCAAATGGGCAAATACGCCCAATTCCAGCATATCTTCTTGACAAAATTTAATGCAACATGATGTGTTACTGCTCCCAAGTCTTTCTTGGAGGGATATATATTGGACTCTCTCTTATTGTTTTAAAGAGATCTCTCTCTGTTATCAGAAACTAAACTCTGCCTAAATTGAAAACCATTACTGAGACTTTGAACTCAAATTGTTGATCATATTTTGTCATTTGAATAAGAAAACAAGTGACTTTTCAGACTTTGTGCTGGAACAACTTGGTTATTGGGGAAATTGTTCTTATGTTTGTTTCTTTAATATGTTTTTGTTCATTTGATTAAATAAGCAGACCTAGTGGAGGTGACAAAGGTGTGCTGAAGCCAGTTACTTTTAGACTTTGTGCTGTCATAATTGTCTTCAGTGTGTGTTTATTTTCTGTTTTTATGTAAAGAACTTTGGGATGACTTTGTGCCCTTATTGTTCTTCGTATTTCACTCTTTGGCAGTGGAGGTGAAGACTTTGTACCTCATTTCATCTTTCTGTGTTACTATATCCTGTTACAAGTTACTTGTCATCACTAGAAAGATTCTTTTTGTTTGCTGAACAACACTTCTGAAAGAAGAGAAGTGTTCTGTCATTTCATTTGGATTTCTCTTTTAATTCGTGCACATCATCTCTGAAAAAAAAGAGATGGATGGTTTATCCTACCCTTGAGTATTATTTTTTGTTTATAGCTCCTGCATATCTATAGGGAACCTCCCCTTGATGAGAGGAGAGATTAGTCCCCTTTTGATGTGGTAAACCTACACATTTGGCCGACCAGTCTTTCTGCTGTGGTTGATCAGACCTATTTTGTTTATTAGTACGCTGATTGACAAAATATTCACCCAACAATAGGCATATACTTCTATGCACTGACCAAACCTAGAAAACTGCTCCAATACCAAATCTGATCTATAATTGTACAACTTGTAGCTTATAGATTCACTAAACAAATCCTTTCAATGGTTGTTATCTCAAATCAAAGTATATGGTTTTGAAAACAACATACATATAGTAGATTTTTTTGTATTTTAAGTATTCAGTTGAAAAAAAATCACAATTGCAGCACAATATTAGCAAAATAAAGCAGATATATACAGAACTGAATTCATACAATTAAAAGACACGATACTTATGTCCATAATTCCCGCATGGAGTATTAAGTCTCTATGAGAAAAGCTTGCAAACTTATTCCTTTCTAAGTGTATAGATAAATAGGTGTGTGCAGAGTCTCTGCCTTCCTATCTCTGCTCTACTCTACTTAACCTATGCTCTATCTACTGAAAACTACTTGAAGTCGGCAAGATCCCATGCATGCCCCTTTGGTAGGTAAATAGAAGCATATAATGCTTAGGTTAATGTTCGGATACTATCGCAAGAATATAAAGTATTATACCACATATGCTCCTTCATAATCCATCCAATCACATGCCATTTATACAAGTAGAAGTGTAACTGTTATTTAGTTACTTTCCATTCAAATTCCCCAAAGTTTGTTATGCTTGGAGGATCTTCCCATCCTGAGTAGCGCTTTATATTCCCAAGTTACTAAGTTACACGGTACAACAGACTTTATGGACAAAGTGAAAAATATGCTGAATTTCCAATTCCAGGGAGGAGTATGTCGATTTTTCCTTTTATTTATTTATTTTAAATATTTCAAAGTTTGTTTTGTTTTCTTATACATTTTTTAATTTTATATTATTTTTATTTTTAATAATTTTTATATTTCTAATAAAAATAGATTTTATGTTTATTTTCATATTTAATATTTTTTATTTTTTAATATTTACTTCAAAAGTTTTAATTTTGATCAGTTTATAAAAGTTCATATGTTGTCATCGAACATAAACTCAAACTTGAACCTTGCAACTTAACCAAATGACGTGGAAACATTTCACTATGTATTTATTGTCGACTTTTCTATAGGAAATTAGACATTACTATCGGAACTCATAATGACATTACCACTTGACGAGGTTGTCAATTTTGGTTCTTGGGGTGAAGAAAATATGACAACATCGGTTCAGCTCTACCCTTGTGTATGACGTATTTTGATCCATTTTGTATCATACATGCACTTATTGGCCTGGACCAATTTTGACAGTTGTAACTCATTACCTTGACCTTCTAACTTTACATAGTCACATGTTGACATTTGAGAATTCATGCTAATTAATATGATATTAATTACATGCCCCCTTATACTCAACGTAATTATCATTTCTAGCTCAACGAGTGTGACAGAATGTAAGGTAGAGGAATTACAACAATGAAGATCTAGGTTGGGCCAAGCTCCCTGCGATAATGTGAGTGCAATAAAGTAGGATGGAAAGTGCATGCTACACATATGGGGAATAGTGACGACCTATTTGTGTCCCTAATCGACCTGCGCTTGACATTGGCCCAAATTCACCAATTAAAACAAAAAAAATATCGTTTTCACTAATATCATTGAATTAGTGTAACTTTGTGACATTTATTGCATGCCACTTATATTTAACATAAGTATCACTTTCACTAATGTCACTTGGTGACATATTAAATATTTTCGGATGTCATTCCAACCCCTGACATCATAAAAATTCCAGTCTAGGCCATTGAATTCCCTTAATGCAAAATATTATATAGAGTTCAGCTAAACTTCTTACAACTCAAAAGGCTTAATGAAGACCTCATATGGGTACACCTCCATCCACCCAAACACTTGGGTAACCAAGTGCAACACTTATTGTTCTAGGCTAGTAACTTGATACATGTGGTGTCTTTAGAATAATAGTAGATTCGTAACTTTTCATGTGTGCTCCATTAGTCTGCCATAGCCCTCACAAAGGTAGACCTTTATAAAGGTAGGATGTTAGTCATGCCATTGTATTCTAGAAGCCTGCCAATGCCATCTATTTCCCTTTGATAGCTGTCTATATTGAACAACCCTTTTAGCTCTTCCCATCTGCATATACATACTTTCTTCATCGTTGATGGTAACAATCACTTTTCTTGCAATGTGTACTCCTTGCAAGTACAAACCTGCTTTTTCTTTAGTCTTGATACTAGCATTTTTATAGGATTTCAAACAATAATGGTTTTTAAACAAAATAATATATCCAAAAAATGGTGTGACATGTGCCAAGCCTTTAAAGTTTAGGGTCCTTATGCCTTTAATATACACCATCATTTTACAATGCCAAGCCAACATGCCAACTTGAAAACTGAAACTGCCTTTGAAAACAAGGTGAATTTTTCATTTTGCCTTTACATATTTTGGTCAATTTTTGTACTAATTGGGCTTCTTCCTCGTGGCCAAAGCCTGCGAATAAATTGGGCCTTGCCAATCCATCTACTGTCTATCTCTCTCTCTCTCTATATATATATATATATATAGAGCCAACTAGAGTGTCACCAAGCTTAGAACTGTTGGAAATTTAGATTAATTATTACATAGTAGTTAAGTTTGTTGATAGGTTTAAATTATTATTTATATTAATTAGCGGGTTTGTAAATCTATCATAGCAAGTAGTTGTGGAGTCAATCACGTAGATTTGTTAGGAGGATAGAATAAGGTTAAGAGATGAACGGGTGCATATAGAGTTGGATTCCTACAACATAGGATAAGTTGGGGGTATAAATATCTGTCCTGATATAATTAATTTATTTGTGTTGTGCCTGCAAATTTTATTGTTTGTCTCTGACCAAAACTAATATTTGGTATCAGAGCGGGTGAGAGGAAAAGTAATTGTTTTTGTAGGCCTGTGATAGAATATTGTATGAGGTTTTGAATGTTATATGAGGCAACTCCATTGTGGTTCTTGTTGCCTCATTTGCGAGGAATTAGATTAATTTCATTGATTAGTTTATGTGTTTGCAGTGTAAGTGTAGGAAGTCTATTTACAATTTGTGTGTATGTGTTGAGTGAAGTCTTGCAGTGTGTGTTCCAAGGTTCAGTTTACTACTGTGGCAAAGCTTGATAAAGTTCTTAACAATGCAATGGAACGTTGCAGCAAGAAAGGATGCATTTAAGGTGGATCTGACAGGAAAATAAATAAAAAATATGTGTGCATCCAGCAAAGAAAGAGGTGTGAACGGTAGTTAATAGTAAGCACCTGGTTTGCTGATTTGTAAGGCATAGTGTGTATTTTGTTCTGCTGTTTTATATTTCCTTGTTTGCAATTGCAGGAGGGCTTTTGATTTGCCAAATAAGAAGGAAATTACAGAAGTAAGTGGCATCCATACAACCTAAAAACAGAGAGGTGTCATACAGCAAATGAAGTAATGAATTAAAAAGACAGCACATAGGTGAGACATGAATTATTTCAGATCCATGTGAAGAAAACAAGCAGCAGCAGAGTGTGCACGGGAGCATATAGAGTGGTGCAGAAGCGCCATTCATAGGACAACCTTGGTTTAATCAAAATACAATTTTTTTTGCTGTTGAGGCAAGGCCATTGAGAGAGAAGGATGCGTGGAGTGTGGTGACGGTCCATAAAGCTGATTTTAGGCAAGCAGGAAGTTGATTTGAGGTTGTAGGAAGCGCCCAACCAAGAGAAGAAGCACAAAAAAACTATATGAAAAGCATAAGTGCTAACCCAAAGTTTATTATAGTCTTTTAAAGTTATAAAAATCCAGAGCATCTAAGTTTTTTATTCAGTTAAAAACATTAAAAAATAAAAATGGCCTTATATATTTATTATTTGGTTTGCCTAAATATTTTTCATAGTGCCTGGAGGAGTCATAGTAATTCCGCATCCTTTAATCCAGTGGAAGTCAGTCCACAATTTATTTTTTCCAGATTGTGTCTTTTAATATAAGCCAATATTCCCCCAAAAGGATTTTTTCTCCAGCTCCTTTAGATTTTGAGATTTAATTGTTTTCGTGTTCCAATAGATAGGTTTGCCTTAAAACCTTTCCCAAAGTAGTTTTTTGTCTGAGAGGTGGAATCTGACCAAAATTAATAAAAATTGTTTAAGATTGTAATCTAAACCTTGTGACAAAATGATTTAGCTCCAGTCTTTATACTTTGTAAGGTATAATCGTTTTTACAAAATAATGCATTAAAATTTTTAGTTTAAAACCCTTAAACTGATTTTTTTGGTATGTGGGTGCATTTTCGGTAGTACCCAACACTCTTAAAAGTATTTTACTTATGAGGGGGAATATATTCCCATGGAAGAGATAAACATTGCCGGAATTGTCAGAGCATTTCATGAAGCGATTTGTGGTCCACATGACCATCAAAATCGATCCACTAAGAAAGCATAGCAATGACCCATTGCCACTACGGTTGTTTTGTAATTGTTCAATGAGGCCTAGTCCAACTAGAGGAGCAATATAGATGAGGCTCAATTCCATATCTAAGGATGAGCGTAGTGAGGACCACTCCCACTACTAGTATATTCTGATGAATGGTTGGTTGTCCCTATTTGTGTGGAGTTATTTTTTGTTTGAAAAAATTGTGTCCTTGTTCAAAAAGGTATCTATGTGCCCTAGCTCACACTGATTTAGTGTTTCTCTATGAGCTTTGGCTTTGCCCTCGTTCATTAGTTGTTAGTAGGTGTAGTGAGGCCATTCTCATTATTGTTTGCAAGTATGTTGAACTTGAGTGTATTCTGGTTCACATGCGCATTTGATTCTCTCCTAGTCTTTGAGCTATATTTAATAAGGGTGGTGAATGTTAATTTAGATTAATTATTACATAATAATTAAGTTTGTAGATAGGTTTAAATTAATATTTAAACTTATTAGATATTAGATTAATTAATGGGGTTGTTAGTCTATCATAGGTAAGTCAATCATTTAGATTTGTTAGGAGGATAGAATAAGGTTGAGAGATGAATGGGTTTAAATAGAGTTGGATTCATAGAAAATAGGATCAGTTGGGTGTATAAACATCTCTCATGATATAATAAAATTATTGTGTCATGCATTGGAGTGTGTTAATCTGTAAATTTTATTGTTTGTTTGTGACCAAAAATAATAATAACTTGATTTTGCATATGGTGCCATGGATGGAGGGAAGCTATGCTGTCAGATTCACTAGGGGCTTGCACGTTGCTTTGACCATTTTTGACCCCAATTAACAAGGGCTTGTGTGAATGTAGGGGTGCTTATCTTGGTGGGGCTTGAACCTTGACCTTCTTTGTGATAACACTTCGTCTTTGCCTCACAGCCAAACCCACTGGACACAAACACACATCATAAGTTTGAGGCGTTTGGAAGTCTTTGGAAAACTCGTTGAGTCTCAAGGGGAGTTAGCCTTGGCGAGTAAAGTTGACTTGACTTTGGAGACTCGCCACTCAGTAATAAATCAACTAAAAAGAAAGGAAAAAGGAACTTTAATGTTGGTAAATTGACCCTCTTCCTTGTTTTGACATCTAAATTTCTTTTTTGCAGCACCCATGAGAAAACCAAAGTTTGCATCATGTAGAACTTAGTTTTAGTGAATTAGGTGAATTTTTAGATGGTTTTTATTTAGTTGACTGATTTAATTTCTCAAATTTTGCCAAGTTTTGCTGTTTGTTTTGGTCAAGTTCAAGTCTGCATTGAAAAAATACTATGATATATATATATATATATATATATATATATATATATATAGAGAGAGAGAGAGAGAGAGAGAGAGAGAGAGAGAGCACTTTACCTCTATATATATATATATATATATATAGAGAGAGAGAGAGAGAGAGAGAGAGAGAGCACTTTACCTCTATATTCCATGCCATTAAATGGTAGATAGGTGTTCACATATGCACAAATTATTTCGTTGAGTCTTTGAGAAGCTTTTTTCTCTATGGTACTAGGGCCTTGTACCCAGGAAATCAGTCTCGGATGGTGCATACCAAGTATAAGTCCCGGTCCGATGCCCTCAAATATGCCTTAGGTACAACCCAATAGGGTTGGGTACGATTGGGTTTTGTTCCAAGATGAACCCGGGCATACCCAATAGGGATCCATAGCCAATTTTTTTAATTTGGGTTTTAAGCTTAAAAAAACACAAAGTTGGACTAAGAAATTCATTTAAATAAAAACAAAGCATGGGGAAACCTTAAAAGCCACTCTCACATTCATTTTATCAAAAGCAAACAACAACAACAAAACATTTACCTCTCATTGCGTACTTAGCTTTCATTGCATTATGTACTTGTTCTATGTTCGACCAATGAATATTATGACATTTGGCAGTGAATCATCAATACGTTTCGTGGTTATTTAACTCATTTTGTTTATTCTGTGCATATCATGTGGTTATTTTTTCATATTTGGCTATATTTTAAATATTTTTAATATTGTATACATTTTTTGTATGGCTATACCTAGGTGTTCCCAGGGGAAAAAATTACCATACGGCGTCCTTGAACCCCTACCCGTACTTGTACCAATACCAGGATTGGCTACTTGGATTTTTCTTTATAGCTTCATATGTTCAATCTGTTTCACTTTCAATAACAATTGAAAAGACTTATTATGCAATAAATCCACAATAAATTAAAGTTTTTGAGATCGTTACAATTAAACATTTTGAGTAGCATATATGGATTCATTTGTGTTTCACCCTGCTTTGATTTCATGCAAAATAAATGACATTTTGAAACAAATGCCTTGCCTTTATGCCACAAACTTTCATCCTTGTTTCAAACTCTTGAAGGTCTGATCATCCGTCTAGTGTTTTTTTATTTTATTTTTTGCACCATTTAGCCTTAATTTTAAGCTTTTTAAAGGAATTCAGTATTTGCGTACTTTTTTGGATGTGGTAATGCATGTGTTACAAGGATTGTTTTGTTCTGTTTTTTATCCTATTATAAATGTTTATTATTCAAATATATTGTAAAACTGCTTATCCTCGTGTATCTTTATATATGGTGCAGGAGATAAGTGGAAGTATTTGTGCTTTCATTGCTCTCTACAGGGCTATGTTGCGCTTTCAAAAGTGAGCAATTTTTTGATGACCGAGCCCATTTTACTCATTCTCTAATATTCAAGTCATTCTTGCTGCCTAAATAGAAGGGACTATCTATTTGATTAGACTTTAATGATTGAAAATTTTCACCTGCAAATTCAAAATACAAAACCTAAAATATTATGACAGAATTACAACTTCAATCAAATGGTATGAGATTCATTTCTATTCTTCTAGAGGAAAGTTTGTACATGAAGATGATCCTATGCCCATGCAAAAAGCAGAAATGTGAATCTATTCATAGTATATATTTTAGAAATCAAGTTGGTTGAAAAGAATACTCAAAGTGATCTCAGAATCTAAACCTAATTGCCATGAAAAAAGTACTCAAAGTGATCTCACAATTTATACCTAATTTCCATGTAGTAACTCAAAACGATCATCTCTTATCTTGATATTCACATCTTGATGTATATTAAACAATTTGAAACTGTGGGATAAACGTTTGGGCATTTTGTGAATGTTGATAGCCCATTAACCTACATTGAGCACCACGAGAGTAATTTTTGATCAAATGCATTAAACTTAATGTGCTTCAATCAGTAGGCAACTAAAATACTAGAGCTTCCTAAAAGTTGTAAGAATGAAAAATCCAACTTCTACATCAAATTAAAAGGGACACTTGTACACCAAGTGCATAGTCAAAGAATGAAAAATCCTTCTGATTTGTGAAAGTGATTTATATTGTTTGAAAGTAATATAAAGTACTCTTCAATTTGTTTTTGGAGAATTTAAAGCCAAGGATGAATTAATTGTTATGGGACCCATGGGTATAAATGAATGTATAAGGTTTTATCATGTATGTACGGATGCCCAAAAAGAGGTAATTTTTGTTGCACAAAGCCATTCTTAATAAGACACTTCTATTCTCTTCTTTTCTGCATGCTAATGCGCTCAAAGTAGTGTTACTGGGATATAGTGATAGGTATTGGTATGGGAGGTGTGGACAGGTACAGATACCTACGTTTTTTTTTGGAAAAATAGGAGACGTGTATTGGGAGATGCTAGATTTTTTTTTTAGATATGTAAAATTGAATTTTTTTTTTATGTGTAAACAACTTTAAAATGATAGAATATGTAAAAGAATTAAATATCTAAAGCACATAAATGAGATTAGGGAATGGGGGTTAGTTAATTAGGGTTAGGTAGTAGTGAGAGGAGCCACTTTGGCCAATTTTTAATCATTTTTCATTTTCTTTTCCATTTTTGATTGGAGACCACAACTAAAGTTAGGATATTGTACAAGAGGCGTAGGAGACTTGGAACGAAGTCTCTTGACATTGACAGAGGCCTTAGTGCTGGAGATGCATCTCCCGATACTAGGAGATTGATATCGAGCCATCTCCCAATAGTGGGAGAATTGTGTCTCAGGTCCTTGAAGATGTGTCACTTGGTAACAATGCCTCAAACCTATTGTGGTATTAAAGTATGAAAAGCATGTGGTCAAGTTTGTTGTGGGATTCATGAGGCCATCTATGATGTCTACTTATGTACACAATTAATATTGTTGTATTAATGAGATTGTTGAATGGAAATTGTATGCAGTAGCGAATGTGGAACATACATACCTAATGGGTCACAATGATGTACACTACACATAGAGCCATCACATTGCAAATGGAAACAAAACATAGAGAGTAGAGACTTTTTCATTATCAACCAAGAGTCAAACCTATTGACTCACATAATGGTATGATAATGGGTACCTATTTGATATTTTGAAAATGGGGCATGTTGGTCACAACACAAACATTAGTGAAGAATACTTTTGCAATTGCTTCATTTGCCTTGATAGTATTTTTGCATGGAACTGACACACATTTGGCTATATATATCCACAATGACATAAAGATAGTCATGCATATGCTTAGACATTGGCAATCCCTACACACAGAAATACTTCCTCTTCGCCTAGATAGTCATGTAAAGTCCTCGTTTCCTAACTTTAGGTCTATTAATACATCATAACATACATCGTTTAAATGAATTTCGACTCTTCTTGCATTTTAGGCCAATACTCACATACCCTTGCAAAATTGTCATTGTTTTCCCGACTCCAAAGCAACATGAAACTTTGGAATTATGTGCATCCCTCACGAATGGAATTCTGTGCTCCTTTGTTATATACAAATTTTCCAACTTGCCGAGCAGCCCAATTTTGAGGTTGAAACCAATCTTGTCTTTAAAATCTGATTTCCTTGACTTCAATTTGTGTTGTATCTCCTGAAAATCTGCATCTTTTGCATAAGCTTTTTCATAAATCTCGTGTGAAAGGCTTAATTTGTGAAATTGTACCTAGAGTTGAGATTTGCTTCGCAATGGATGGCCTTGATATCTATACTCTACCATGTTTGTGCTCCCTTTCTTGCATTTGATCACCAGATGAAATTGTTGGACGAATCCCATTCATTTGTAGTGCCTTGTTTGTTACACTTTATTTCGTGTTGGTAATTATTGAAGAGGTTTGTAGTCAATATGAACAATTGTTTCTTTTCCCAATAAATAATGTTTTGATATCTTAAATGTTTGAACAAGTGCATACATTTTTTTTCATATACAAGGGAATCACTTATAGTTTTACAAAACACTTTTGAATGATAACAAATTGATTAACCTCCTAGCAATAAAACTGCCCCCATGGCATACTCACTTGCATCCGTTTGAAGTTTGAATGGTTATTGCAAGTTATAAAGAGAAAGGACTACTAAATGGATGGTTTTATATTTCAAATTATCAAAAGCACATTTATGTTCTTTACCACAATAGAAAGTCTTACCACTTGCATGCAATGGCATGCAAAAGTGCTGCAGTTGTCAAGAATGAAGGATTGGATTTCATTATTTAATGGACTGCTCCAACAAAGCTCCTTGTTTTTGGTGCACTTTGTGTGGGCCAGTTTGTGATAACCTCAATTTTTTTTGGATTTAATCTCAATTCTTCTCAATCAACATGCCCCAAGTAGAAAAGTGATTGTTTTGCGAACTCACACTTTTTAGAGTTGCGCAAAAAACTCATTTTCCTTCAACTCTTGCAAAACTTGCCTCAAATGGGCTAGATGTTCCTCCCAAGTAGTGCTTAAAACTAATATATCATCTAGATACCATATTACATGTATTTTTCAATTGCTTCAATACATCATTCATCAATTTCATAAAAGTAGTTAGCGGATTACACAAACCAAAATGATAAAGTAGCAACCAATACAAATCTTGTTTTGTTTTAAATGTTGTCTTCCATATATTCTCCTCCATATGAACTTGGTGGTATCTAGTTGTAACATCCAACTTTGTAAAATACTTAGCATGCTATAGCTAATCGAACAATTCATCTATTCTTGGGAGCGTATCTATTTTTGATGGTGATATGACCGAAAGCTCTTTAGTTAGTAATCATCCTCCAAAACTTGTCTTTCCTCTGTATCATTACTATGGGAGATCCACATGATGAATAATTCCTCAGTGCATCATCCAAGCTGAATTTGCTACCTAGCTGCTATGCCTTGAGACTATATTCAGGGTTACTTTCTACATCCACAAACTTAGATCCCTTAGGGACTCGGCTTTTGGTCGTGAGAGGTATTTCTACTTAGTAGTTTGCTTTTCAGAGAAGATTGCTTCACTAGTCCCCACTAGACATCGACATTGTTCGTATTTTGGGACTAGGCTGCTCCTTTCTTTTGGCATCTCTATGGACAAGCTACCCCCTTTCATTTATTCTTTAGACGCCCCTTTTGGGCTCTTTCCCATAAAAGATGTCATCACTAGGGCTACCAGAGAGGACATTTACAGATAGTAAATCCAGACTACTTGGATCCCACGTGAGCCGTTTAGCCCCAAGCTTGCTTTCTACATCGAGCATTTCTTATAGGGGTGGAGTGTTGGAAATATTGTCGTTGATGTCAAAGGGTAATCGTGAATTTGATTGATGGCAAAGTATTTCGATACAAGAATTAAATTAAATAAATAATATTTAATTTGATTGAGGCAATTAATCATGCAAATAATGGTCATATCGTTGCATGGAATTGAAGCTAAATTGACTATGTTTAACGGGCTTAAAGAGATAATTATGGCGAAGGTTTCAAGGTAGTTTTTAAGGCTAAAATGGTCTCCAATCTTGGCTGACCTGATTTGGAGGAGTTGTGACCGTTCGAATGGACATTTTCATTTAAAGAGTCACGACCTTACTTTGTGGCTTTTCGTGGTTTATAAATAAGTGCATAGCGAGTGGCAAATTTGTAAGTTCGAAAGTGGAAGAAATAAAAGAAGAGCAAAAATATTTGAAAGCAAAAATTTGTGAGAATATTGAAAGGAAAAACCAACAAGTATAAGGCAGAGCATAGTAGCGGCAGAGCATAGCAGCGAAAACACTCAAATGTAGATCAAATTGAAAGGAGATAAAGCAATGTTCTATCATCCATTGTACTAGCAACAAATCAGAGATAGAAGAGTGGTTCTTGTGAAAAGGTTGGTGCCTTCGTTTTGAAGAAATTGGTGTCTTTTGTTGAGTTGGTGCTCGGCGAAAGGGGTTGGTGCTCCAGTAGGTTGGTGCCTACGAATATTTATATTGAGAAAGATTTCTCCGTGTTTTTCTCCCGAAAGGGTTTCCACGTATATTTGGTGTCACTTTGCATTGTGTTATCTTGTGTTGTGATTTGATTGCTTTGAATATCTTAATTGGAATAAGTGATTAAGTGTTAGAAAAGAAAAGAATATATAATACTAATTCACCCCCCTCTCAGTGTTATCCTATGCTCAACAATTGGTATCAGAGTGGGTTCTTTCAGATATAACTTAACCACTAGAAGGTAGATTGTACAAATCGCTGGAACACAAGTTAAGATGAATTTTCCACTAACAAGGCACCGTTGTTTGATAGCACAAATTATGCCTTCTGGAGTATAAGAATGAAGACATATTTAATGGCTCTTGGGTTTGATATTTGGCAAGTAGTAACCGGGTACTAAACGCCACAAATGCCACCAACAGACGTTACTGGAAAGAAGGCTAGCGATAACAATGCTAAAGCAATGAATGCCATCATCTTATGTGGTCTTTCAGAATCGGAATTCGTAAAAATCATGCTATGTGATTTTGCAAGAGAGATCTGGGAAAAACTGAAAACTATCTATGAGGGTGATAGCAAGATAAGACAAGCAAAACTCCAAACTCATAGGAGACAATTTGAGAGTTTAAAGATGAAGGAAGAAAATAACATTGCGGGATACCTACTCTGGGTTGATGAAATAGTTAATGTTATTTGAGGACTTGGAGAAACCATGGAAGAGTCTACAATCATCCAAAAGGTGTTGAGATTCTTACTGCTGAGGTTTGATGGGAAAGTCTCTGCTGTTGAAGAAATGAAAGATATGGATAAATTAAAGATGGACGAATTGCACGGAATTCTCACAACATATGAAAAGAGGTCTGAATCCGAAAGATCATCAAAAAGATAAGCGACATTCAAAGCATCAAAGAAGGAGAAAGTCAAGGAACCTGAGCCAAGCGATAGCTCAAGCAACGAAGAAGATGAAAAGGAGGCTCTATTCATTCGAACGCTGAAGAAAGGCTCAAGCAAATATGAAGGTAAATTACCATTCAAATGTTTTAATTGCGGTAAGATTGGTCATTTTACAGCTAAGTGCCCAAATAAAGACAATAGTGATGAAGAGGAGAGCAAACCAAAATTCAAGAAGGGATTCAAGCAAAATAAAGACAAGAAGAGATTTGAGAAATGAAAGAAAAGCTTATACTCCAGGACGAACTATAGTTCATCCAAGGAAAGTGGAGCTAGTGATTCTGACAATGATGATGAGGAAACATTGTTCATGACCATAGAAGACAGTGCTTCCACAAACATAAACAACTTGGAGGAAGAAGAAGACGAAAGTAAGGTAAATCTTGAAGAAGAGCTTATCTGTGCCTTAGGAGAGATAAAAGATCTTAAGAAAAAGAACATGAAACAAAAGCTTCTGATTCATGAAAAAGAGAGTCAGGACTTAGAACCCAGAATATCACAAGGTCTTGAGGAATCAAAGAAGATAATTGCTAATCTAAAAGTCCAAATCTTAAAAGCAAAGAAAATTGAAGAAGATCTAACGGATCAGCTAAAGAAGAAAGGAGAAGACTGTGAAAGTATGAATCTGATTTTGCTGCTTTAAAAAGGGATCTAGAAAAGGCGAAGTTTAAAATAGCAAGTGATTTGAAATTTGAGAAAAGCACCCAAGTTTTGAATAAGATTTCGAAGAGTTAAAGGTCACCATCTAACAAGTCGGGCATTGGGTATGAGAAAGGAAAAGAGAAAGCTAAGAGCTATTCTGAAACTCTTAAGGAACCTGTGAAAAAGGAGACGAAGAAGGAAGAAGACTAGAATACAAAAACCAACTCTATAAACAAAGAAAGCAAAGGAGAACAAAACTTCAGGAGACCACTTGCTCCAAGTTATGCAAATAAAACCAGGTTTGGTAATTATTTTGATGGAAATTGATTTGTTGCAATCATTTTGGTTATAAGAAATTAGATTGTAGAAAGAGAGCCAAGAATATTGAAGTCAGGGGCGGAAACAAAGGAATCTATGGAGCTTCGAACAAAAGCTACAATTCGTTTGCCACCCTATCAAACTTTGATGAAGAAGCTATAGTCTGTTACAAGTGCAACAACTATGGACATATAGCACGCTATTGTAGAAGTGTTTTCACATCTGTAAGACAAAATCACAAGTTCAAGGCTCCAATGATAAAGAAAAGAGAACCAACAAAGACCTAGAAGAAGTAAGAAGAATTCATGATCGTCCAAACAACATTCCATGTTAGAGACGAAGGACAACAATTGTTCATTGATAGTGGATGTTCGAGACACATGACTGGTGATCAAAGCAATTTTATCTCGTTAAAAAAGGTCAATGAAAGCACTTTAAGTTCAGAGACAACACTACAGCCAAAATAATAGGAAAAGGTACTTTTAGTCTTGATAATGGAAGAACCAAAACAAAGAATGTGTTATATGTGGAAGGGTTAAAGCATAATCTTCTAAGTGTGAGCGAAATGTGTGATCAAGGATACACACTCAAGTTCTTTGGTGAAGGTTGTGAGATTTAAAAAAGAGACATGGGAGAGCTAATTGCAGATGCTCATAGGACAACAAACAATCTATACATGCTTACAGAAGTCAAAGGAGAGAAGTGTTGTCTGAGTCAAGTTGAAAAAATTTGGTTATGGCACAGAAGAACGGGCCATATAAATTTTGATAACCTTGTGAATATTAGCAAGAAGCAAGCTATAAGGGACATTCCAAAGATAACAAAGCCATCAAGTATATGCTTTGTAAACAATGCCAGCATGGGAAGCAGACTAGGACAAGATTCAAAACGAAGGAATATTCCATCACAAAGAAATTAGAGCTCATTCATACATATCTGTGGACCCACCAGAACACAAAGTATACAAGGTGAGAGCTATTTTATGCTGCTAATTGATGATTACACTAGAATGACATGGGTTGCGTTTTTGAAAGAAAAGTCTAAGGCCTTTAGTAAATTCAAAGCATTTAAAACATTAATTGAAAATGAAACCAGTTTAAGGATCAAATGCTTAAGGTCAGATGGAGGAGGTGAGTTCATGTCAAATGAATTCATTGAGTATTGTGAAGACCATAGGATAAGAAGACAATAATTAACTGCAAGAACTCCACAATAGAATGGGGTAGTAGAACGAAAGAACAAGACTGTTCAAGAAATGGCTGGGACAATGTTGAATGAAATCCAAGTTATCAGACAAATATTGAAGAGCAGTCCACATAGCTATATATATCCTAAATAGAGGGTAGATCAAACTCAACAATGACAAGCAAGACCCCATATGAGTTATGGATGGGAAGACCAACTTCTGTCAAATATTTCAAAGTATTTGGAAGTGAGTGCTTTATTAAGAGGATTGAAGATGATTTGGGAAAAATTGACTCAAGAGCCGACGAAGGAATTATTCTAGGATATTCCACCAAAAGCAAGGCCTACAAATGCTACAACAAGAGAATGCAAACTATTGTAGAAAGTCCCAATTTCAGAGTAGATGAAATTGGAACTCAGAAGGCAAGCGATCCATTAGACGAACCAGATATCGTTGAAGAAGAAGATGTTGAAGTAGAGAAGATGGATGAAGATGAAAGGCAAGACACCAAAGTACCATCTCGTTTCGTTCAAAAGAACCATGTCGAAAGCCAAATCATTGGCAATATAGACGCTGGAGTACAAACCAAAAGGATTGTAAGAAATTTTGAACAAGTGAATTTTTCTTTGTTATCTAAAATACAACCTAAGAATTTTTCAAAAGCAAGCCATGATGAACACTGGGTAAAAACAATGGAAGAAGAGCTAAACCGCATAGAGAAGAATGAGACGTGGAAGCTGGTACCCATACCAAAGGATCAGAATGTGTTCGGCACCAAATGGGTATACAAGAACAAACTAAATGAAGATGGTCAAGTGATGAGAAACAAGGATCGATTGGTATGCAAAGGATATGCTCAAATCAAAGGTATTGACTTTGAAGAAACCTTCGCTCTTATGGCAAGATTAGAGGCAATCAAAATATTTCTTGCCTATGTTGTTTTCAAGAACTTCAAGGTATATCAAATGGATGTAAAATCTACTTTTCTGAATGGTAAATTAGAAGAGGAAGTGTACATCGAACAACCATAAGGATTCCTTCTATCAGAAGATAGCAAATATGTATGC
The DNA here is from genome assembly GCA_037957365.1 of Torreya grandis. Classification (NCBI taxonomy): domain Eukaryota; kingdom Viridiplantae; phylum Streptophyta; class Pinopsida; order Cupressales; family Taxaceae; genus Torreya; species Torreya grandis. The sequence continues at coordinate 2,306,156 of JARHVA010000796.1, forward strand.
AAATTGAAGAAAGCTTTGTATGGATTGAAGCAAGCCCCCAGAGCTTGGTATTCAAGACTTGACAAGTATCTACAAGACCAAGGATTCAAGAGGATTTGTCGACAACAATTTGTACATCAAAATTGAAGGTGAGCATCAATTAATTGTTGTAGTTTATGTTGATGATATAATCTATGGAGGAGATAGTGAGAAGCTGTCCAAAGGATTTGGCGAAGAGATACAGAAGGAATTTGAGATGTCCATGCTTGGTGAGCTATCATTCTTTTTTGAACTGCAAATATCTCAGTCCAGTAAAGGAATATTCATCTCCCAAACCAAGTATGCTAAAAAAATGTTGAAGAAATTTGGAATGGAAAACTGTGCATTGGTTGGCACGCCTATGGCTACAGGAAACAAGTTGAGTAAGGATGATGAATCGTCGAATACAGATCAGTCCCTCTATAGATCAATGATTGGTAGTCTTTTGTACATAATGACATCCAGGCTGGATATCATGCAAGCAGTAGGCATGGTAACATGCTATCAGGCAACTCCTAAAGACACACATGTGCAAGCAGTGAAACGGATATTCAAATATCTAAAGGGGACCCTGAACTATGGATTGTGGTATCTTACAAGAAAGGATTTCACTTTGGGGGCATATACAGACTCAGATTGGGCCGGATGCCTAGATGATAGAAAAAACACAAGTGGAGGAGCATTTTTCCTTGGAGTAGATTTAGTGCGTGGTTGCCATCAATGACAAAGGGGGAGATTGTTGGAAATATTGTCATTGATGTCAAAGGGTAATCGTGAATCTGATTGATGGCAAAGTATTTTGATACAAGAATTAAATTAAATAAAGAATATTTAATTTGATTGAGACAATTAATCGTGCAAATAACAGTCATATCTTTGCGTGGAATCAAAGCTAAATTGACTATGTCTAACGGGCTTAAAGAGATAATTATGGTGAAGGTTTCAAGGCAGTTTTTAAGACTAAAATGGTATCGAATCTTGGCCGATTTGATTTGGAGGAGTTGTGACCGTTCGAATGGACCTTTTCATTTGAAGAGTCACGACCTTACTTTGTGGCTTTTTGTGGGTTATAAATAAGTGCATAGTGAGTGGCAAATTTGTAAGTTCGAAAGTGGAATAAATAAAAGAGGAGCAAAAATATTTGAAAGCAGAATTTTGTGAGAATATTGAAAGGATAAACCAGCAAGTATAAGACAGAGCATAGAAGCGAAAACACTCAAGTGTAGATCGAATCGAAAGGAGATAAAACAATGTTGTATCATTTGCTGTGTTAGCAACAAATCAAAGATAGAAGAGTGGTTCTTGTGAGAAGGTTGGTGCATTTGTTGTGAAGAGAATGGTATCTCTTGCTGAGATGGTGCTTGGCGAAAGGGGTTGGTGCTCTTGTAGGTTGGTTCCTACAAAATTGTATTTGGGTTTGGTGCTTTAGTAGTTTGGTGCTTACGAATATTTATATTGAGAAAGATTTTTCTGTGGTTTTTTCTCGAAAGGGTTTTCGCGCATCTCTGGTGTCACTTTGCATTGTGTTATCTTGTGTTGTGATTTGATTGCTTTGAATATCTTAATTGGAATAAGTGATTAAGTGTTAGAAAAGAAAAGAATATATAATACTGATTCACCCCCCTCTCAATATTAGTCTGTGCTCAACATGGATAGTATTATTTGTTTCCCTCATCATCTCCAGCGCCATTGGTCTCACGGCTTAAGGTTTCCCCTTGGCCAATGAGGGTTTGTTCTCACCAGTTACGGGTTGAAACATACCTCACATTCTCCATTAGGACCAAATATGTCGTCTTTGCTTCCTGCAGGAGGTGGAGACCGAGGACCACTTCATTTTTAGATGTCCCGTTTATTATGAGATCCAAGGAAGATATCATTGCCTCTACAAAGACTCAGACAATGCTCTAGCTACTTTTTTCAGATATATAGACCAACAGTGCCTGGTTCTTTATCTTTGTGACACTGTCACCTCCGATGCAAATTCCTATAAGACGAATGTAGAGGCTCTAAAGCTACCATATTGATCACCTCTTTATTTTAGCTCATCTAGGTGATTGGTAGCACAAAGTGTCCTTTGGACACCAATACATCCCACATTAGAGTTGATAGATCAGTTAGGTGGCACTTTTCTCAACACATCATTACTCCTTGGACTACTCAGATCTCCAGGCTTGCTATCTCTCAGCATCATGGCTTTGCTTTGCCCCGTCAACGTGGTTCTGCCCCTCTTCGACGACATGGATTTACTACTTGCTAGTTGGCCCCCAACCATAGGGGCAAATTGATATTACGAGTTTATTTTCTATTATGGGAGTTACACCAGCCTTTGATGTTAGGGGAGATTCTAGAGGAAGTATCTTGCTTTCTCCTAGGATCCCCCAACCTGACTCCTCCAACCTTGTATACTCACTAGACAACATTATTAGATCTCTCACAGTGATCAATAACGTCTCGGATGACTCCACTTCAGGCACAGACAGAGACATTCGATGAGATTTGCCTCTAGTCTTCATTAGCACATGCTTTTGGGGCTTTTGTTTTGCCCCTCATTGCTATTTGTATTGGTTTCTTTGCCACTTATGTTAGTGGCATACTGTTCTATTTTGTTTTTCGTACTTTATTTCTTTGGTTTGCCTAGGGTTCTTGTTTCCTAGAACTTTCTATTGCTATTGGTTGTATCCTTTAGTCCCATTGACCTACTTTTGGTCATATGTAGACATTAATATAATTTCTTTCTTTGCATCAATGTCTCCTTTACTGACATAGTGACTACAATGACTTTTTGGATCTTTGCAAACATGGAAATTTGTGGCATTTTTCTTACCTTTCCACTTGACCTATGTAGGATTTGAATGGTTGATTTTGCTCTTTCCATCACTGATTTTCTTTGGAGGAGTCGATAGGAAATGGACAATACCATGAGATGCATAAATGTTTGTACCGTATAATATTATTAATTAATAAATGGGTTACATGTCTATAAATACTTGCTAAGAGCAAGTTACACAACAAAGCCCGTTTGTATACGAGACTCAACCACCTGCAACTACCCACATACTAACAAATAGTAATAACCATTAAATACAATAAAGAGGGTGCCTTATTAGGAGATGCATTTCCCATACATAATACTAACAACTAATAATTATTAAATTAAACCTTGGATCACTAGACCCAACAAACACCCCTTTGATCCAAAGGGGGCCGAAATATGATCTAGAGCAAATAACTTAGAAGCTATCTAACAACACTGTTGCAACCTACCAATTGGTCATCTGTACGTTTGAGATTGATCAATGTGTGTTGACATGTCTATTGCATCTACACCTTGACCACCTGTGCCTTATATCCTATGACACTCTCTACCATGAAGATGAGCATCATTCTAGGAGTATGTAGTGTTCCCAAATAGGATGATTTCATACCAAAGGGGTTTTCCCTTAAATCTCAAAACTCTGAAAATAAATTCAGCAAACCCTAGTTTGCAATAAATGCTCCAAAAACCCTTATCAATGCTCTAGAAACCCTAGGCGCCATAATGCAAAGGTATTGCAAATGCCACTTTATGATGGCTGTAAAAATATGATTTTCCCCCAAAAATACAGTTTGTGATTTTTTCCACTTCAAACCCTTGCCAAAAATTCGCCACAAGAGCCCAAAAAAATCATAGAAAATTCTAGCGAACCTCCTAGGTCATAAAAATGGCCAAAAAGTGCCCTCCAAGTCATTTGCTCAAGTTGCTAAGTGCAGGAAAAATAGCAGAAAATAATGAGAGCAAGATCTCGCCTTTCGCAAGTGAAAAAGACCTCAAAACTTGTCAAAATTAATTAAATAATAATTCAAAAATTATTATTTAATTTTGTATAAATTTAGGGCTTCAAACCTTCCATGAAACTGCTCCAAAACCTCACGCCAACATGTAGAAAATTAGCAAATAAATTCAGAATATTTAATTTGTATAAATAGACTCAAAAGGGGCCTCCAAACCCTCAACCAAATCCCCAAAGTAGCTCGCTCCACTTGCAAAAATAGGGCAAATATACAAATCAGAATTAATATGCAAAAAATGAGCCTCAAAACCCTCATAAGAACTCAATGCAAATCGCCCCACTCTAGGGCAAGTAACAAGATCTCCATAGCAAAGGTGGTGTCAAAAGACACCTTTTTTAGAATGATCAACACCAAAACAATGAATTTCTATTGGGCATGCATCCCAATAGTTTCTTCAAGCATGAAGAACAATTATCAAATTCAACATGTCCACGATTGTAGTCTTCACCTTGTATTTGTATCTTCCAAAGGGAGGCGAACCACTTTGAAAAGATAAAACACATCATAAGCCGTTGCTTGCCCTTTTTAGATTTTCTTTTCCTTTCCTTACTTTAGCTCCCATGTCGACATTCTCTTTTTCAAATTTAATATTAATTAGTTGCCTTAATAAATAGTAATTAAAATTACGTTAAGACAAATAAATTATTAATTAATTCATTTAAGCACTTTAGTGGTAGAAACCACTTTTAACAAATATTCTATTAATTAAGTAATAATTGCCTTCAAAGAACAAATGATAAAAATCACTATTTTCAGCATTTAATAACTAACTAATAAAATATAATTCTACAAAAGGATTCCTTTAGTCTATGGGGAAGTAGACTAAAGGTCTTCAATCCCTGCTTAATTATGCTATGGAAATGGGGACATTGGCCCTTTGACCATTAATACCTATATTGCAGTATGAACATCATTATGGGAATACTCAACCACATTAATCCCTATCTAGATGATAATTTTGTATCTTGTGTATGACGCATCTTGCTTGATGCCCAACAACTTTGACCACTTTGCAAACACTAATGGTGCTTGCAACCCTTGTCAGCTGTACAATCATTTGAAGACTGATTGAAACGTAAACAATATTTTCCTCCTATCAAACGAGAGGTGAGAAGTCTATGCAACAAAAAAAAATTAGATAATTGGTTTGCTCCTCATTGCAAAAGCTTAAAAATTAACTGAGAAAAACTACAAACAAGCAAAAAATTCAAACAAAATTGGCAAAACAATAATTGCCACTACGTCACTTTCCCTATCTTAGAGCTAGTGGTGAACTTGAGATGGGTGAACCTCTGTCACTAAGAATATATTGGTAGGGCCTTTTGGACCATGGGCTTTGGTAAAAGCAAGATGCTTCTTGATCAATGCATGCTTTTTCTGAATTAGAAGAATCCCCACTAAGCTCAACAACATAATTTGTTTGTCTTCTTTTTATGTGTGGAGGACTTGTTTCTAGGGCATTTAAGGGAATAGTGTCCCAAGTGACAACATTCGTAACTTTGCAATTTTGACTTAGTTGTGTGAGATGACTCGTGATTGTTAGTAATAGCATACAAAGAAGTATCACCTGTCCAATCACGATGCTGAAAAGAATGCTTATGTTTATGTTTTGAGGACTGGGAAATGTTTCTTTTTCACATGTTTCTTCTCCACTTTGTGTTTACTTGCCTTTGTGAAATAAATATCTATTGTAGGTTTAACACTTATGGTCTTTGCGAATTGATACTCATGTTGAGTGAGCAAGTCACATATTGAGTCAAATGTTGCCTTATTAAATTTATCATTGAGTTGCAAATTTTTCAATAAGTTTGTGTAATTTGAATTAAGTCCATTCAAAACAATAGAGATCAGCATATCATCATGAATATTCACTTGTAGTACTGTATTCGTGTTCTATATTTCATCCTAGAGATGTATTTTGAAAGATCTTCATCATCATTAAGTTTAGTGTTCAGCAATTGCATTACCAAATCAATTTCTTTTATGTACGTTGCTTGTCATATAAGTCTTTAAGTGTTTTTTCAAGCTTCATAACTAATGGCTTCTTTGTGAATAATGACTTTTGAAGAACACAAAGACTTAAATAGTGCAAGTGCTATCTTATCTCATTTTTGAAACTTAGGCAACTTACTAGCATTAGTAAGGGGTATAGGTTGGCTTTTGACCAAATCACAAAGGTCATTGAAAACAAATGCATTTTTCGTGTTCATACTTCAATCTTGGTAGTTCATAGGTGTTAGTTTTCCTGCTTCTGAGATGAGATCGACTGCTCTAGTCATATTGTCACACAGAAAATAAATTGCCAAAAAATAGGTATGCTACTAGGGTTTTGCCTTTACCCTCTAGTAGATCTTTGTTACAATGCTTATCTTTCTAAAAGTATCCTTATTATTACAAAAATAAATTAGTGCTTTCTTTGAAAGTACAGTCTCAATTAAGAATGAGAGTGGAACCTAGGACCTTCACTTTAACACGTCTTTACAAAATTTATGGTGCCAACTCCTCTATGTAATACATGAAAATGTATAATGCAAATTTGTGACATAACCACTTCTTGGTTTTGATCTTGAGACTTGTAGGTGGATGAATGCATTTACCCACTTATTTGACCACTTCATCTACACATGCACTTGAGATGAACTTTCTCAAACTGACATATGAATCACACTTGCATAACGACCTGTACATAACATAGTAAACTTTGGATCACTAGATCTAACGTACCTTGCCTTGATTTCTCTCTTTTTCAATGAAGTGTTCTTGCCCACTCGCCTCATTAATGTCTCATGGCTTGCAAATCATGGCTAGTCTCCTTGTCTTTTGATGGAAACCACCGAAGTATTTTGTCAAGATATTGTCCTTTTCCAAGTCTAGGCCCATTTGCATAGCATGTCTTTGAAACTCCGTGGTATAATCCTACACACTTTGACCATAACCCTATCTAAAATATTGCCGCTTACTCTTTATAGTAGTCATAAGCCCAATTGTATAAGATCGTTTTTTTCAACAATTCCTTGAAATCATTCCTTGTAGCAACCATTGGCTTCTTTTTCTTTTACAAAGAGCTTGCATAACTTTCCCATCAAACTAGATCACGATCCTGTATTTTGAGACTTCGTGCATCTATAGCTTCATGCACACTAAAGTAAACTTTCATTTGCTTCAACTATTCATTTACTATTTAAACATCTACGCGCCCTTCAAAAAATCTAATTTCTGCTTTTGTTTCAACTTTGAAAGGAGGATGGGAAAAGTCCTTTACCGTATTTTTGCCTTGTCTTTCTTGGGCTGATTTTATTCATTCATGAATTCTTCCTTTTCTTCTTCTTCATGGGACAGCTCCTTTTCTACTTAAAGATTCTTGGCAAGAGCATGAACCACCATATATCTAGATACTTGTTGCTTGGCCACGTGTTATTGTTACTTCATCATGAATTCCAGGCTTAATTCCAAGATAGACTCTTTCTCCAAGGCTCTCACATGAGAGTTTGTAATATCCCTTTTTATGATTTTTCTCTATTCTGATTTTTTTTTTTTTTTCAAAATTTTCTGAATTTAAGCAAGCTGAAATAAATCCTAAACAACATGCAAACTGAGACTTCAAATCTGATAACAACCCAACTTTAATATTTATTCAAATAGCTGATTATAAATTCAAAACTAATTACACCAAACTCATACTGTAAAAATCCCACAACAAATGAATAAACTCAAAAATAAATACCAATCAATGCCCAACAGCTTGGAAACAAGGTACACCAGTCCCCAAATGGTACAACAAGTTGGAATATGCTGTTGTAGATGTATGGCAGTCCTTTTTGGAGTGTGATGCTGCTTGTAATGTCCACGATGGGCACAAGGAGGCAGCGAGGAGAACACCCAATCAGCAAAGGCAGCAAGGAGGATGTACAACGATATTTAATTCAGATTTATGCCAAGCATAGATATGGGCCAACACATTCCAAATAGCCACGCAGGTGTATTACATCCCAATCAAGGGAACATCAACTATTGAGGCTTTCAAAAACAACAAACATCCACCTAAACCACAACGCAAGAGTTTGGAAATTATTTCAAACCTTCACAAGGGATGGAAAATGATGGCAATCCTCAATCACATTGAATTTGAAATTTAATCCTGATTTGCAAGCATAATTATGATTCCTGGATGGAATCACCTCGATGTGTTAGAGGGTTTTCGTCCTACACACCTGTATATCAGAGAGTTTTCATCCTCTAATGAAAAGATTGAACACAATGCCTCAAGCTCTGGATAGGGGTTTGATTGTCAAAGATGAATAATAATATTTTTAGCCCAACTTTTCTTTTTATAATTTATCTTTTCCAATTTCACTCTAAAAAGTATTTAAAAATATTCTTAATAAAATATCACTTTTCATCCACTAAATGATAATTACTTTTGGCCCTCTTAATAAATAATAATAGTACGTAGGTGTCGTTTTTATGTTATAAAATAAAAGTGATTTAGGACAACTTAATGCATTATCATTAATTTATTTCCCTAACTTTATCCCTCAGCCTACGGAAAATAAGAAATAGGCTATGAGGCTTCTGACTAGCTTAATTCCGAAATGGGGACATGACAAGTTTGCCTTCTCTAGCCATCTTCCTCAATTATTGATTCCACATTGTTAAAGATGTCTCTGATTGGTAAGATTACAATTTTCTTATTTGGATCACGTTGCTATCATACAACCAATTCAACCACTTCCACAATACCCAAAGAACAAACTCCTCTAATACCAATCTGATATTTAATTTCCAATGTTTGTAAGTGTTGGAAATTGAATGCAGATTTGTAAATGTTAGTTGTTGCTACTACTAAAAGTTAAAATTCAAATGGAAGCAAGTAGAATTTATATTATGGTAGACCACTGCGAATTTGTTACTGGAAATGAAACAAGAACAATAATTCTAGAAATCAAACAAGAATAACACCATAACACAAGAAATTTTACTTTGGAAACTCCAGTGTGGGGAAAACCCCTTGATAGTGTCATCCAATCATTATCTCTCCTTCCTTCAGCTTGGGAAAATTACAAAGAGTACAAATGGAGTGTGAAACAAAAATATTGTACCATGCTTCTCTTAACTCTCTGCTGCCTCTTACACTTCCTCTGCCTGTGAACAACTGAATTAACTAATTCCCACACTCATGTTTTTATTCTTATCCTATGTCTCTTATACAAGTGTTGGAGGTGTCCTTTTGTGTGTTGAAGTACCCCCAATTTTCGAGAATTGAAAGAGACAATGTTTGGCAGCCTTTCCTAGTGTTGTCACATTCGTACATGCCCATTGGTTTGCAAGGCACAATATTTGATGACATTTGCATGACCATTACTTGTTGCAGGCCCTGTGGTGACATTTACGCATCCCTCATTGAGAATTGAATGAATTTCAGTTTGTAGGGCAGAACTGCCAGTCATGCTGCTATCACTATATTGATAGGTACTCCTTTTACTTCAAAATTTGCAGAATTCTTGGTTGTTTGTAGATAAGATAAGATAACTATATTGTCCAACTAGATACCACAAAAGTAGGTCAAAGGGATTGCATATTACAGAAATGTGTCAGGAAAAAGTGGGAAACCAAAAAGGTCTTCGAAAACAAGAAAAATAGTGCTGAAAGAAATAGTATAAAACATGGCAAAGAGTGACCATGCTTAGAGCCAAACCACCAAAGGACCCAACCACAACCAGGTCCAACGAAGGGAGCAAAATAAATGAGTAATCTCCAAGCATCTATAAATGTCGGGAGCATGAGGATGTTCCCTAAGAAAGAAGAACCAGGAGGGAACCCATCAAGAGTTCGATCCAACTCTCCTAGCACCCAAGGCTGATGAGAAGAAGCTCGAAATAGGAGTTTGACCCGAAGAAGGGGAGGTATGATGCTTGGTCTATCCTCCAATCCTTTGCCTAGAAGGAAAAGTCCTCTGTGAAGGTTTGGTGGGTCTAGTTTGCGACCTGATGTCGTGTTTGAAGTGAATATGTTGATGAAAACTCAGGGAACTGTCAATAGTGTCTTTGGGCCTCATTGATTTGGAATGTGGGGCTGTATTGATGTCAATCTGTCACTTAGTGCCTCTCCTCGAAGGTAGCACCATGAAAAAAGAAGTGATCCGCTGAGTGGAGACTGGTCTAGTGGGTCTCTGAATAAAATGATCACGAAGCTTAAGAGCTTCCTGTATATATAAAGCCAAACATCTCTGGTCCTCATATTTGAAGAAATCAGAAAGAGTCTGTGTCCTTCTAAATAGGAAATAAAACCTCCCTTTAATCTCATAGTAAATGGGACAACGAAAGATGAAGTGCTCCTCCGACTCCGTCTCCTGGATGTTACATAATTGATAAATCCTATTTGCTTGATCTATCTAGTGATTTGTCTCAATCCTAACTCTGTGAGACCCCACTCGAAACTGTCCTAATGGGATGCAAAGAGAGTGCATCTAGTGGCGGAATGTATACTGTGGACGAATGATAAGCCCATCACTCAGCTCCAAGAAGTGCTTTGCATAAAATGCCATCTTAGGGCATAACCCCCTAGGAGGGTTTACCCAAGTAGTATGGATAAACTGTTTGTAAATATCATCCCTAATAATCCAGTTCAACTCTTGTGTAGTGGGTAGAAGATGAGCTAGTGCATGCAAGGAGTACATAAATGGAGGAAGTTGGTCCATCCTGATTCCCACAGACTCCAATAGATCAGAAACTCCTATATACCAACAACGTCCACGAGTCAAAGGAGCTGAGAGAGCAAGATTCTCTGAAGAACAGTATGATAAGTATGGGTATCTATCATGTCCACTCGAAGAATCAACAAACCTCTGTATATGGTGTATGAAAGTGCTCAGATCAAATATAGTTTCCAGTCAGAAGGATTGGGCTCCAAACTCTACAAGAATGATGTGTTGGGGAACTGTTTGCTTACATTTGATCATGCGGCGAAGGAGAAGTGTCTGGTCCCTCTCAATAGCAACGCAATCACCCTCATGTAGAGAGGGCCCCCAAACTATAGATCTATAGAGAATTCTGGGTCTGATAAGTGTATGCATGAATGACATCTTGGAAGAGATATCTTGAAAGTGATGTCGAAAACATTGTCGTTCAAGGAGAGCTAAAGAACCATAACCTTTGTTTATTCTAGGCTGGAGTGCTTGCTTCAAGCTGAAACGTGGACCACGAAATTGTACTCCTAGATGAGTATAGGTGGTGGTAATCGCAACCTCCTTTCCTCTGAAAAAGAAATGGAGGTGGGAGGTCTTCAAGCCATTAAATACCATGACCTTCGTTTTCCCCAAGTTAATGATCAGCTGTCGAAGATCACAAAAGAGAGCCAAAGCATCTAACTGCCGTTGTAAGACCTCAGGAGAAGAGGCTAGGAGAACCACATCGTCTGCAAACAAGAGGATAGAAATCAAAACCTGGTGAAGAAGACACCCATCATTACCCTGATAATGTTCATGAAGAAAGGTCTCTAACTCATCAATGTATATCCCAAATAAGGTTTGGGACAAAGGGCATCTCTGCTTGACCCCAATGGTAGTCCTAATAAAGTTTGAAATCCCATGATCTGTGCGGAGACGACCAAGAACATTCTCGTATAACCTCATAATGGCTGCCAAGAGGGTCTCATAAATGCCAATATTCTTAAGTCTCTGGAAAAGTGCCTCTCGAAACAGAATCAAACGCTTTCCTAAAGTCTACAAAACACCAATAGACTTTGGATGAGAGATGACGTGCCTCAATAATGGCCCAGAGTGTGAAAATATGATCAATGGTTTGATGGGTTGGTCTAAACCCCGCCTGTCCCCTAGCTCTGAGGTGTCTCTGCTCTAGCTCTCTCGAAAGCTGCATGTGTAATACAATAGCATACAATTTTGAGCATGTGTGTCCAACCATGATCGTCTTGTAATTATTAGGATCTGAACAAGACCCTTATTTGTGTAACGGGTGAATAATGTGATGTGACCAAGAGGGTGGGAAACCCGAACAAACCACTTGGTTGAAAAGATCAACCAAATAGCTTCCAAAGGCTCTAAAACCATGTTTGAAAAACTTGGCTTGGAAACTTTCTTCATTGGCTACCTTGCTACTATTCACCACCTTCACCGCCTCTCTAACATTTGTGCATGTGAAAAAGTGAGAAGAAGATGGTGGAGAAGCAACATGGGTTTGTGTTTGGCAAGGAATATCATAAAAGGTGGAGGTATGGGAAATCATGGACGTGGGATTAAGCTCAGTGGGGAGGGGAGAATGTCGTGGGAGGATGGTACGCCAAAGAGTTTGGGGGAGTGAATGTAGGAAGCCCGTAAGATCCATCTCCTTTGAGAAATAAAAAGGCATTTCTTACGTCGGATAAGGCAATGATAGGATGATTTTAAGGCTGGGTAAGGGGTGAGAATGGAGGAAGGCATACCGAAGTTGATGGTGGAGAGTCTTGCAGTTATCATCATACCACTTATTCATGGGGCAAGATCTTTTAGATTGATGGGAAGTAGACGCAGATCTGGTTTAGTTAGGAAAATATTTGAGGGCAGCTTCCCCAATAATGGAGGAAAGACATGTGTACTTGGAATTAACACAACCAAGTGAGAAGAACTGGGGATCTGGAGGTAGAAGTTGGCGGATGTGGGAAAGGAAAATGTCAGAGTCCCCATCGTCAAATTGGAAAATGGTATGTGGTATACTCAAAGAGGGGGTTATAACAGGAGGGGAGAAATCAACGTGGATGGAGAAAGAGAGAAGAGCATGGTCCGCAAGGGCAATGGGGAAAATGGAAAAATGACAGATGAAGGGCAAAAGGTTATGACTGGATAAGACATAATCTACCACACTCTTACCTCCCCCATGAGGTGTACATGTGCAAGAGTGTGAATTTGGAAAGCAAGGTAGCCCATTAAGAGTTAACAAATCATGATATTCCCCAACTGTAAGAGGTGTCTTTCGTATGTTGTGTAAGGACCTGAAACATCATCTGACCTCCTATGCAACCCCATTGACTCTGAATCAATCTCTTGTGTGCAAAGTGTATCAACAAAATGATCGTGGAGAGGTATTTGAAAGTCTCTGGTATGGGCATTGAAGTCACCAAGAAGGATAACTTCTTCAACAACTAAGAATTGAGATATCCCGGTATAAAAATCTATATAACGGTCCCCCTCAGAACCACTAGGAATGGCATTAATATCTCTGAAAAGTGGGGCAATCCCATTAATCCAAACCCACATGAATCTAGCAAATTCATCAGACACCTCCCCTGAAATTCTGCTTTGGAGTGAGTCTCTAAATAAACAAGCCACCCCACCAGAACCTCTAACCCCACCAGAACTCCTAGTCTCTTGGCAACAAAGTGAAAACCAACGGTATCTTGTAATGTCTGGGAGAGGCCGTACCGGGCTCTCATGAGTCTCTGTAATAAAAAGAATGTCTAACGACCCAAGAGCGTCAAACATTAGGCTTGAAGAAGACCATAAAGTACCGGTGCAATTCCAAGAAGCAATGGAGATGTCATCACCGCCACCGAGACCCGAGGTCGTCATCATGCTGGTGGTCCAGGGTGTGACCACCCTCGTGGGGGAGCATCATGAATGACAACCCTACAATCTCTGTTAACAACCCACTTGTTCTCCTTCTTGGCAGCTACCACCTGAATACGAGCTTTTCAGAGCTCTTTAACTTGGAGTCGTGTGAGATCAACATTTAAATAAATTTTCTATGGAAGGGAAAAAAGCTTCTTTTTTGCATTAAGAGCTTGTAGACGCTCTTCAACAGTTTGGAATTGTATAACAGGGGTGTTTTCTGGTAATGTCCAAGCTTTTTTAAGGGAGATACCTTTCAAGTCCAAGGATTCATGCAAGAACACATGCCCTGTCTATAAGGGATTAGTTGATTTAGGGAGGCCACGAACATGAAGGTTGAGTGCCTTGGTTTGATGTGCCTTTTTTTTCAAATTTTGCTTGGACAACCAGTTCCACAACTGTGGTTGCTTTCTTCCCCTTAACCATTTGAACCCATGAATTGTGGTCCTCAACCTGTTTTTGGATAGATTGTTTTTGGACCCTGTATGGATTGTTGAATGCTGACTTATTGAGTTCTAACTCCTCTTCTTAGTATCCTAATCAAATGATTCATGCCGATTGAAAGTTTCCATATGGTAGTGTGGCACTTTGTTGGAAACTTTACGTACATTATCCATCCTCTGCGTATGTACTTGCTATTATTCTTTGGACAGGTCGATTGATTGTTGAGATGGATCCCAGGGCAACTAAACTCCTATTCCTGATTTTGACAAAGCAATGCTTCTTACATATGATGTAGAGTAGATTGAAGGTTGAGTTGGGCAGGTATCACTACCAAGCGAGTCAATGGTTTATGTTGGGAACAATTTTCTTTAGGCACATTAATATGTTGCATTGAATGGACTTACCTTGCCAAACAAAGTGCTTTCTCTTTGATGGATCCTTTGAATGGGTGAGAGTGCTGACCCATATAGAACACCCCACATTATCTAGGGTGATCCCCTATAGATGGATCTCCTTGGTGGACTCTCCCAAATCAAATGGATGTTACTTCACAGATGAACGATTTGTTCAGACAAATGAAATTCCAATGGTTACACAGATGAGTGGTAGAATCTGAATGGGACATTTTAGAAAATGTCAAAAAATCGGGTGCATGGATAGGGATGGGATAGAGCTTCTTGATGAGCTGATTTGTCTTGGCTTGTTGCCTTCGTTCAAAGGATGGGCTCCTCACATTGGGCTCAAATGGCGCTCTCTTTAGCTTGCACACTAACACTTTTCTTCTTGGCCTCAACTTCTTTTTCGTAGACTGAAAATTTCTCCTTCCTTTGAGCTCAATCTGATGGGCAGGACTATTAATTGTATTCTATTCTTTGTGTTTACAAACCCTTGTGTAAGTATGAGTTTACAATTACCATCACCCTCTTTAAACACCTGGTTGTTGTGCTATTTGTAAACATTTATGGAGGTGGAAGTTGTAGTTGTAAAAGGTTAACACTTATTTCTCCTTAATCAATTCTTTTCCATAATTGTGTGCTTTTTTGCTTGAAAAATACTTAAAAGAAACTTGATGTCATGCCAGTTTGTTCTAATTTATTCATAGGGGTGATGAACTTGTTTTTCCCTATAGGGTGGACCCCACTTTTGGAAAGGTTTTTGCCAAGGTGTTTTATGTCGGAAATTCTAGTTTTAGACATCTCCAAGATTGTTGGAAATTTGTCCCCTATTTCCTTCCACTTTTACACTTGAATTATCTCCACACTATGCAAGATGACTATTTTTATTGTAGAAGACACAATGTCTGTGTGAATTTAAAACTATGAGCTTTAATTTCTTGACATCCTTCTTGACCTAACTTGCATCTTCTCTCCATAGCCACATATTTTTGATTTCGATCTAGTGAGACTTGAGGATCAAACACACGCCACTCACATATTAGCGTGTCAAGATTCAGAGCCTTGCTACTAAAGACACTGAATTCTACACAATTCCAGATGATCTACAACATGTGGATACACCTAGTTGATTGCAGGGGATCCCGACAACCTACATAGCTAGAGTTTTGCATGATTGATCTATCGCGAGCACCTGGATGATTTCTATTGATGAGGACCAATGAAAATGTGATAGTGATTTCAATGGTCAATGGCCAATGAGTTTCCATAGTGAATTTTAAGTTCTGATCATTGGTTGATTAGCTGGTTAGTATGATTTCTGCTTTGGATAGGTTAATGACTGCCATGTGGATGGGTCACCATTGTATTGTTGATGAGTGGTGATGTCTTCGCAACAAGCTATCTTCAGTCAAGCACCTCGGCCTGAAATACTTCTTTAAATTTTGGATGCATGATTGAACAATCGACTAAGTCCTTATTGCAGTAGGTCTAGAGTGTTGGTGGTTGTAGAGTGGTAGGTTGGTGGCTAGTTGGTAGGGCTTTTGTAGGTCTAAAGGAATAAAGCCCACCAATTAAGAAATGAATCAGCCAAAGGTCTGTCATGAACCTTATTTTTTCTCACTAATGGCCAATGACACCCATACTTAGCCATCTGTTGGATGCGGCTTTGTTATTCAGGTGGCCATAATGCTAGATTTCGATGGATTGATAGCTGTCAACCATCCAATTAGTACAAGCTATTCCTAAGAATAACACCTTTTGTGCCATGTATGCTTATCTTCCTCTAGCATTTTCTTGTCATTCTGTGTCAAGTTGCACGAGACGTTGATGAGTTTGCTTTATGTAATGCCCCCTTTTTCACATCATTTATGAGCAGGTATTGAAGACCTTTAGTGTACTCCCCCACAGACTAAAGGATTCCTTTTGAGGTTTTATTTTATTAATTAATTATAATTGCCTAAATAGTGATTTTAATCATTTGTTCATATAAGACAATTATTAGTTGATTAATAAAATATTTTATAAAAGTGGTTTTTATCACTAAGGTATTTAATCGAAATAATTATTGAATTACTGCCTAAAAGTAATTTTAATTACTATTTGTTATTTAGGCAATTAGTTTAATACTATATTTGAAAAAGAGGAATGTCGGCTTGGGAGTTGAGCAAAGAAAATAAAATATATTTTAAAAAGTCGACAAGGAGAGTCATGAGGTATTTTACCCCCTCAAAGTGATTCACCCTCCTTTAGAGAGTACAAATACAAGGTGGAGACCTCATTTGGAAGATATGTTGAAAATTGATATTGATTCTTCATGTTTGAAGAAAATATTGGGATGTATGCTCAATAAGTGTTTGCAGGTTTTTAGAGTTGATTATTCGACAAAACGGTGTCTTTTGACGCCACCTTTGCAAATGTAAAATTTGATTATTGTCATAGAGTGGGGCAACTTGCTTGGTGATTTATTTGTGTGGGTTTCAACTTTTCAAGGCTAATTTGAGGTCAAATTGACCTAGTTTCATTGCTGAAATTTATTGATAATTATTGCTGAAGTGTGGCATTGACTTTCTATGCGATTGGACAAGGTTTGCAATGTCTTTTCAAGTAGATAAATAAATAATAAATTTCGATTTATTTATTTATATTTTTGGGCAGATTTCATGAGGGTTTTGGCTTCATAAATTGTGGATTTATGGCTAATATTTATTGCGAAAATTTTCCAAGTGTGGCGACTTGAATTGGAGTGAGGGTTTGTTGTTTGAAGGGGTTTGAAACCCTAGTTGAAGGGAAAATAATATTTTTGATTTTTATATGCAAAGTTTGACCTAAGACGATTAGGTTGGAAGAGGGTTTTGATGACTTTGAAGGCTCAAAAAGGGCATTGGATTTGTGTGGCTATTTTTGGTAAATTATTCATGATTTTTGGCAAGGGTTTGACAAATAATTAGATGCTGTTTTATGTATAAAATTGGATATTTTACAACAAGGTTAAATCTAGTTTTCATCCACATACAAAAGGTAAAAAGGTATAAAATCTCTATTTTCAGTTCGTGGCTTATTTTGGATAATTTTGAGGTGTTATTTGTCCAAGGTAATTGTTGGAATTTACTTATATATTATTTGCACATTGGCGCCTAGGGTTTGGAAGTATATTGCATGTTTTTGAGGCATATCTTCGCGCTGGGGTTTGCTGATTTGGCTAATTTCAGAATTCAGACTTTTGTGGATTTTAGGGGAAACCCCTTTTTGGTTGAATTGTTCCATTTGGGGACATTACACTTTATCGAATGTCAGAGCATCTTTATGCTTTTTGATAATTATGGACTGTTTGGTTAGTGTGAGACGCTGGAGTCATTGGTGCATCACAACTATGGATAACATGGGCTCCGCAAGGAACAAGAACCTTTAAAACAAATGGGCGATCGTGATTACACTAGATCCAAGCCTCATGAGGGAAGAGAAAACCTGACATCTTTGCACATTGTTGCATTGCTTGATGGTGGGCCTGAAGCATTATGGTTGGGTTAATTCTAGAAGTGCTTGGAGAAAATTCAGATATTAACGAGGCCAAAACAACATTACCAATTTTCCCAAACTTGGGGATGATTACCAACCAGCTTCCAGTAAAATATTGCCTTTGAATTTATGGCAAGGATGATCTTTGACCCAAACAAGCTAGCACAAAGTCTAATTACAGCTCACTATAATGCAAAGAATGAGTATTTGCAGGTTATAAATCTTGAGATCCTTTAGTTAACTCTTGGAATCCCTCTTAACTTGATCTTTGGGGAGTCTCTTTTACCCTGAATAGCATCCTTGCACATATTATTTTTAAATTGATTAATGTGGGGCCTTTGCATGATCCTCTATTACTCTTGAAAGTCCAACCCTTGTGACTTTTGAGTTCAATTGGGAAATTGATCACGGCCTTTTCTGTTCTTTTTAATTATACCTTTGACCCTTGAAACTGCTCCAAATGAAGCACCTTCTAAATTGATATTTTTGGTTCTTGTTTCATCAAATTCATGCTAATTCTATCTCCTATTTCACTTTATTCTCAATGTACTTTAACTTCATTTTCTCTTTAAATAAGCTTTGATATACAAGCCAAAAAGCATAATATATCTGTTGAGGGTCTAAAGGAGTTAATTTGAACTTATTATTAAGGCTGGAAACTTGGTCTATAACCATGAGATTGTGCTGAAGGTTAGAAAATGTTCTGTTTGATGGTTTTATAGCTTTCTGATGGTCTGGATTCAAGTTCATGGTTTTTTGTTTATTATGAATGACAAGTTCGAGATTGCTATCAATTGTAGATATGGAGTTGCCTTTTATGGAAGTTCCCAGTCACCACAACTAGTTGCTTTGGTTCCACAGGTTGGTTTTTCATTTGATGTTGTTATTGTTTATGGTATGGCTTATGGAAAAGGCTTTATTCAACGTCTGTATTGCTCTAAATAAAATGAATATGGTAGACTTGTCATAATGGAATAGATAGAGGTACTACAAATATTATAGGACAATCTCACTATTCTGATGCAAAGAGTATCATTCCAGGTTATTTAAATTTGGGATTTAAAGCTAGATGCAATGGCTTCCATCTAACTGTATGTATTCCATATGTTCTGCTAAAAGCCTTAGGAACGGTGGATCCTTTGGATGCCATTCACTGCACACAACTTTCATGCACTTCACCCTTGTTTGTTAGACATGCCTATGATATCCATAAACTGCAACCAGGATGTACCATTTTTATGGAAAAAGGTTAATATTATATGTAGCAAAAAGGGTAATACAACAACTGCAGCTTTTTTAAAGGAATAATCAGGGGACTGAGAAGCAAAAGCTGATTCAAGATATTTTACAATGAAGCCCTTGACTGAGACAGATCAGTGAGTACAAAGGCAAGCTGCTGGCTGATGTTCTGCATATACTTTATATGCCTACATAGAAAAATTATAAAAAGACTAGCTATATTACCTAGACTATCCATAATCTTCCGAAAGTCTATTACATATGGCAGGATTATACCAAACTTCATACAAAATATTGTATGCTCCTAGCAAAAGGAGCCAAACGTGAAGTTCTGTGACCATTTGGAGTGATGAAAGATAAGGAATTTAATCTCCATTTTTAGATGGAGCTGACTTGGTTGGAGCCTCTGGGGCAGCTAAAGTCCGTTGAGCAGGGGTGTTCCAAGAGGATTCATTTGCTGATTCACGGCAAAAGATGAGAACCTGCTAATTGCTGGTTTGAGCTTGTGTGCTGCTACAGGGGGTGTTAGTGGTGGCCTTTATTTTTATGTGCCATTGTTGCCGTGTAAAAATCTCTGTTCTGACTTTCTCTGAAACTGCTCGTTTTTTTCTTGTTTTCCTACGTTTTTTGGTTTTTTTTTTGTTTTTGCATGAACAAATGAAAGTGGCAATTTTTTAAGAATTGCTAAATAAATTTAAATAAAATAATGCAACACCGAAAATGAGAGAATCTAATGAATCTAATGAAGCCAATCGATTTATTGATTTTCTATGACAATTACAAATAATATCTGGTAACACGCAAATCAAAAAGCAACAATATTTTGATTGAAAATCTGGGTATTGCAGCCAATTGAAAGAGTACATGAAATGGTACGGCTTCATCATTAATCTACTTCTCCCTCCGTCTGATGCTTGGAAAGTGATCCCAAGGTGTAGGCGCCACAAAGGATGGAGACAGAAGATCAAAGAAGTAGGCGATTTGCCCAGGATGAAAATGTACGTCCTTTCTTGAAGGTATAGCCTTGCTGTAGGAAAGTACATCACTATGACAGCAACAAACAAATAAAGTACGGCCTCTATTTGATGTGTCAGGATCTCAGGAAATAGGCGCCTCAAAAGGAGAATCTCTTCCGGATGAATTCCCAATTGAAAACCTTGAATGATGCAATCTCTGATAAAGTTCTGTGATAACCTCTGAATGAAGCTACCCCTTTGAAAGGAATAAATCCGCTGGTATTTCACAGCCTCTGAACTGCAGCACTGAAGATGGCTCGTTCTCCAATACCAAATGAAAACTGGAACCCTTGGCTCTGTTCTCAAAAGGACTTGGCAAAAATTCGATTTCAAAAACATAATTCACTCCAATCCCAATGAAAACCCTTATATCCATCAAAAGTTCGACTTTTCTCAATTAGGCATCATTTAAATAAATTCGAACTTTTCCTTTTAATTTTTCAATAGTCTTCAATGCACTTTTAATTATAAATTATAATTAAAAAGTGGCCCCTCTCAATGTTGGTCGACCCCTTCAATAGATCACTTAAGTTATTAAATAATATTATAACTTCATATTATAAGCTCCAAATAATTAATATTTAATCTGACAATTAAAATATTAATATCTCCCTCAAAATATGTCCGATTCACAAATCCTCTGAAGCTGGTAAATAAGTGATTGATTTTGCACATGACCAAACCATACTGCTAAAAATAGTAGGGGTGCTCCGCTGAGTGACTTTAACTGCTAAAAATGGTGTCCGAATGACCCCGAACGAAAGCCAACTAGTAATATCTGACGATCGAAGCCAAGCCAAGCTCCAATCAAGACCCTCTATCCATCTTATCAGCCTACGAGGGTTGCATAATAGGCTAATCATAAGCTCTGAGAGATGTCAACTGGAAGGGGACATGACAATCCGCCCCTCCTGAAATTGCTTGTCCTCAAGCAATCTCAACTCTGGATGCTGCAGAATATCCTCGCTCTCCCACGTAGCATCCTTCATTGGCAAGTCTCTCCATTTCACCAAATATTCCCTGATAGTTCTCCTACGCAACTCTCTCTCTATACTCCAGGATAGACTCAAGTACTAAAATCAACTTTCCCTCATCATCTAAAGGAGGTAAAACTGCTGAAGGTACCACACGGTGTCCCAATGCCTTTTTGAGATGTGACACATGAAAAACATTGTGGACCTTGCTATCCACCGGAAGCTCTAGCTCATAAGCCACCTCTCCAACATGCCTCAGGATCCTGAAAGGACCATAATATCGTGGCTTAAGCTTCTCTGAACCACTCTTCCTAAGAGTAGACTGCCGGTAGGGCTGCAGCATGAGGGAAATCATGTCTCCCACCTCAAAAGACCTCTCTGTCTTCTTCTGATTTGCGTACTGCTTCTGCTGATTCTGTGCCTTGGCAATATTCTCTTTGAGAGCCCTCATAGTGTCCTGACTCCCCTGCAATAAATCTCCAGCACTCGACACTACTGTCACTCAGTAGCAAATCCAGAAAACTAGGCGCCTCATAACCGTACAATGCCATGAAGGGGACATCTGAATGGTCATGTGGAAGGTAGTATTATAGCAATACTCGCACAAATATATCCACTTGACCCACGCCTTTTGCTGCCTTGCAATATAATTCTTGAGGTATCCTTCCACCCATTTATTCACTATCTTCGTCTGACCATCGGTCTGCGGGTGGTAACTGGTGCTCGATGTAAGCTCGGTCTCACAAAGTTTGAACACCTCCTGCCAGAAGTGACTCAGGAACCGACTATCCCTATCGCTCACTATGCTCCGAGTGTAATGTCCCTTTTTTCCTAGTCATCACATTTTCGATGAGATTGGCCTATCATTGACCTTCGCAGGCCAAGACAGGATGATTAGAGGGTCACTTCGGCAGTTACCTGGCCTTTCAAGGGGTTTTCTCTACCACATTCAATTGTTTCCCATGGGCGTATTGACGTTTCGACACCCAGAGAGAGTATCTTTATAACTTTATGTTATAAAGTTACTTTATGAATTATAACTTTATTTTATAATAAAGTTATTTTATAAAAAAAAGGAAATTAAAAATAAATAAAAGAAATAAAGTTATTTATTTCTAGAAGTTTTTAGCCCCCACCAAAAGTGGAGACATAAAAATTATATAAGGAGGTGTTGGCTCATTTCTTATCATCCAAGTTTATGTTTTGATATTGATTTGTGGTTGAGGAGACCTAAGGTTTCTGCAGAATAGCCATTGATGACGAAAACCCTTTTGGTTGTGTGACTTTGAGGTTGTGAAATATCAACCGAATTGTTACCAGTTGTGGGCTTCACTTTTGAGGCTCAACTTGTGCTTCATTGAGATCATTTGTAGGTTGGAAGAATAAGGGTTTCATTGCAAAATTTGAAGATTTATTACAGCTATGGTATTTGGTTCGATCCTTTTGTTCTAGGTGCAATTTGAAGCAATGAAGACATCCATTTGAGGCTGCCTAGTGTGGAGAAGATTTGCTTGGCAATGGAGGTTGATTTTGGAAAGGGTATGATGATTTATGGTTGACTGTAATTTTTGTTTCAGACTTCTCCATTGGTTCAATTCTCCTTGGTGTGGCACTTTTTAGCATCATGGATGCCCTCTTGTGAAGCGCCTTGGTATTACAATGATGTTGAATGCATTTTGAAGGTCTATAAGAGCTAGAATGCTTAAGGAAAGGTGAATGTTACAGGCTGCCATTAATACTTCAGACTTACTTTTTTGTTCGAATCTTCTTGGATAGACATTACTTGGCATTGTGATTATCACCACTGGGATTGCCTAGGATTGGCAATAAAATTAGAAGTGTTTCTCATGAGTATTGGGTTTCATATTGAATGATATTGCAAGTTTTTCTGAAGACACGATTATTAGATCAGACCATTAAAGTAGGTCGATTTTCACCCACATGGCATCATAAAATTCTGCCAACACTCCCAAAAAAGGCGGCCAGCATTGGAGAACATTTTTGATACTTTTGGAGGCCATTTGTTGAAGGAATGCAAGTATTTTCATGGTCTGAAACATTCAGGTCTGCAAACAAAGATAGGGGTCGAATTTGCTCTTAGAGGGGTCTAAAAATCATATAAAACACACCAAAGGGGGCGCCTCACCTTGGGAAACATTTATGGGCACTTTATTGACACTTGGGGCATCATTTAAGCTCACTAATCAGGTCTGAATCAGACTGTAAAACTCTGAAGCACTGTCAATCAGAGTTGCACATTGAAGCTAAGAAGCAAAGGGGGACATTGAGGAAGGGTTCCAGCTGTTAGGGATCATTGTAAGGCATTGTTATCTTTCATGTGGCACTATACTAGAGGTCTGATATAAGACTAAATTCTGAAGCACTTGGTTCCAGATTTGCATTTCAAGCTCCCCACTTATCCAAGAACCAAAGGCACATCTTCTACATTCATCATTGTATCAGGTTCGTTACTATTTGGCAAGTTTGTTATTATTTATACTCGCTGTTATAAGTCTGAAACATTGTATGACAGTCATTTGTAATACTCAGAAAATTAATACAAATGCCTTGTCAAAGCTCTATTTATCGTTACAATCATTGCTATATTGTTATATTATTTTTACTTCATTCAAAAACATATGTGGAAATTCAAAACGATCAAACCAAACCAAATAGTGCACCATATCATATCAGATCAGCAATATTCAGATAAGTTTTTGATGAAATTCCTTTGAGCCATAAATAAAAAAAAATGATCAAGGTTCGTCATATTGGTAAGGGGATTTTACACCGAGGCAACCCATGTAGTCTGAAAATCTCGCGGAAGAAGACTTCTGCTATCTGTGTAGCTGTGTAAGTGGTGGTGATTGGAAAGAAGTGGGCATACTTCATCAGCCGATCCACAACTACATATATACAATCCCGTCCTTGGGCTTTGGGCAAGCCTGTGATAAAGTCCATCGACAGGTATTCCCACTTCCTATCAGGAATCGGAAGTGTCTGCAACAATTCCTGCCGGATACGTGTTCTCTTGCTTGTTTCCTGCTGACAAACAGGGCACTCATGCACATATTGAAGAACATCTGCTTTAAGTCCTTTCCATCTAAACCTTTCCCATATCTGTCTGTATGTCTTAAAATACCTGAGATGTCCTGCTGTGGGCACATCATGAAAGGCTCACATAATAGTGTTCTTCATCTCAGATCCTAGGATCAAGAAAATCCTGTTCTTGTAAATGATCAAGTCATTCACAAGCGTGTACCTGGTATCAACCATCAATCCTTCAACAATATTGGATGCCCAAGTATCCTTGGCATACTCTGCCACAATCAAATGCCTCCAATCCTCTGCAATGTGAACCATAGAGCTCAGATAAGACCTGCATGAGAGAGTGTCAGCGACTACATTTTGGGTGCCCTTGATGTAGGTGATATCGAAGTCATATGCCTGTAACTTACTCATCCACTTCTGCTGACGATCATTCAAGTCTTGCTGCCCCAGGAAATGCCTCAAATTGTTGTGGTCAGTTTTAATGCAAAACTTACTGCCCACGAGATACTACCTAAATTTGGCCAAGGCATGCATTATGGCCAGCATCTCCTTATCATAAATACTGTAGAGCCTCTCTAGCCCTCTGAGTTTTCGGCTCTCATAAACAATAGGGTGCTTGTTCTGCATAAGCACCGCTCCAATGCCCTCACCAGAAGCATCACACTGAAGCTCAAAAGGCTTAGAAAAATTTGGTAGTGCCAACACTGGACATGTAATCATCAGCTCCTTGAACCTCACAAAACACTCTTATGCCTCAAGAGTCCAACAAAATGCACCCTTTTTCAACAAATCCGTCATAGGTGCTGCATGTCGTGAATAACCATTCACAAATCTGTGATAAAAACCACACAAGCCAAGAAATCCTCGCAGCTGTGTAAGGTTCGGCGGAGTAGGCCAGTCTACGATAGCAGGGATCTTCTCAGGATCCATCCGCACTCCCTCTGCATTGATGATATGGCCTAAGTAGAGCAACTCAGTCATCCCCAAATCACACTTGGACTCCTTGGCGTACAAGGACTCCCTCTCCAAAATGCTGAGCACTGTATCCAAATGAGCCAAATGCTCCTGCCAAGTCCTGTTGTAGATCAGAATGTCATCGAAGAAGACGAGTACATATCTCTTCAACTGTGAGTGGAAGACCCTGTTCATGGTGGACTGGAATGTCGCGGGAGCATTGGTTAGTCCAAATGGCATAACCACAAACTCAAAGTGTCCACAATGACAACGAAATGCGGTCTTCTCAACATCCTACTCATGAACTCTAATCTGATGATATCCTGATCTCAAGTCTATCTTCGAGAAGTAACAGGCACCATGGAGCTCATCAATAAGCTCATCTGTACGAAGTATGGGGTACTTGTTTTTGATAGTCCTCTTATTCAGGACTCTATAATCTATGCACATGCGAAGGGTGCCATCATCCTTCTTCACTAGGACAACTGAAGAAGCGAATGGTGATTTGCTCGGTCAAATGTGATTCATAGCAAGCAGCTCCTTGATCATCTTCTCTATCTCATCCTTAAGCCGCTTAGGATGCCTGTATGGAGTAATCATGACGGGCTTAGTGCCCTCAAGCTCTATAATGTGCTCAATACCCCTATTTGGAGGTCTCCCTGGTAGAATATCACTGAAAACCTTCTCATGCTTAACTCTCAACTGTTGAATGTCAGGGTGATACTCGGCCTTATGCTGCCCCTCCTGAATAGGTGTCAATGTGCACTCGGCAGCCCACTCTACCATGTCATGTCGCATGAGTCTCTCCATCCGACGAAAGGAAATAGTCTTGACATTACTGTCTCAAATGGCCTTCATGATATGTGTCTTCCCGTCCACATCAAACTGAATCTCCATGTCTTTGAGACGAAGAATGACTTCCTCAAGGGAATGAAGCCACTTCATGCCCAAGACTAAATCGATATCTCCCATGTTCACCACGTAATAATCAGCCTTGAATTCATAGTTATTCAAGTGCAAGGGAAGATCCTTAATCATACAATCACACCTGAGAGTGTAACCATCATCCACCTTAACCCGAATGCCCTCAAACTCTTCGGTTATAAGCCCACGCCTCTCCACAAATCTGGCATCAATAAAATTATGGGTGGCACATGTGTCTAAAAGGGTGATAACCTTTTGACCAGCCAAAACTCCACGAAGTCTGAAAGATCCCTCTTGTTGTATGCTAGACAACTGTGCCTCTTGGAGCTGGATCTCTGACTCTGCCTCCACCTTAGGTTCTGAAGCCTCTGACTCTGACTCCTCAGAACTCTCTTGCTGTCCGGAATTTTCAGAATCCGAATCCTTATAGTAAGCCCACATAACTCTATTGGCCTTACCCTTAGGCTGCAAAGCACAATCATGGTTAGCATCATAGGGACCCTTGCAGTAGAAACATAATTTTTTCTTCTTCAAATCATTTAATGTTTCCTTGTCAAAAGGTGCTGGAGTTTTATCTTTAGAATCATTTTAAAAATCAGTCCTCTCTGATTTTTTATAAAATGGTTTGTTATCCTTACTAGAAGATGCTCCTTTGGACTGAAATTTGTTTGTTGGGACTGCATGTTCCATACTTCTTGCTTTTTTCAGAGCTTCCTATAAAGAATTAGGATCAAATGCCTTTATCCAACCTCTCAGTGGTTCGGATAGGCCCTCAATGAAAAGAACTATCAATCTACGCTTTGAAATGTTTGGCACCATGACTGCCAACTGCTGAAATTCACCAATGAAATACTCCAAGTTCCCTGTTTGTTTCAGTTGTGCTAAGTCTCGGAAGTAAACCTCTAGATCTTTCTTGTCAAATCTTTCAACCAACCTATCCATGAAGTCCTTGTACTCTGTCACCTGATTATGCTGAAGTGTTACCATACCATGGTACCACCAATCATGTGCTACTCCCTTCAAATGCAAAGTGGCGTATTTGATAGCTTCAATCTCTGTCATTGGCCTCAGTGCCAAAAATGTGTCAAGCTTATGAATCCAAGCTTGAGCTGTCATCTTACCACTACCATCAAAAGTAGTCAAAGAAAGCTTGCCTGTAGCCTTCTTCAGCTCACTATTTTGACCTCTAGGCCTCCTATTCTATTTAAGTGCCCTGTAATGCTCTCTCCTCTGATTTACAAAGCGTTCAAAAGTCATCCTCTCCCGAACCTGAGTAGCTAATAATTCCCATTCATCATTTGCAGCGATGAGTGCATCTGCAAATATGGGGTCTCCTGCCGCCTCCTCTGTCGGAGCTTCTTCTAGCTCCTCCGGAACAAATGTAGGGCGTGTAGGCCTATCAGCTGTTCTGGAATGGGTCCGTTGTGGTCTCTGATTTTTTGTAGCACTCCTGTTATCTCCATGTTCCCCATTCTGTCTGACAGGTGGGTTCAATCTTTCTACCATAGTAGTGAGCCCCTGTAATGCCTGCGCCATCTGCTGCTGCCCTGTAACCATAGCACGGAAGAAATCTTAGGTATCTTAATCATCATTATTTCTGTTGCCTTTGGGTGGGCTACCCTCACCCTTGTCACCCATGATGACCGGCTGTGGTTCTAAACCCTGTTCGCCTTCAAGTAAGGCTCTCCTGCGTGTATAATACCTATGTGAACCAACCTTCTCTAGCGGCATGTAATAACTAAACCCTCAGGATAGCAGGATTTAGCTTTGATACCACTGTAAAAACCCTTGTTCTCACTTTCTTTGAAACTGCTTGTTTTTTTTCTTGTTTTCGGACGTTTTTTGGTTTTTTTGGGTTTTTGCATGAACAAATGAAAGTGGCGATTTTTGAAGAATTGCTGAATAAATTTAAATAAAATAATGCAACACTGAAAATGAGAGAATCTAATGAATCTAATGAAGCCAATCGATTTATTGATCTTCTATGACAATTACAAATAATATTTGTTAACACGCAAATCAAAAAGCAACAATATTTTGATTGAAAACTTGGTTATTGCAGCCATCTGAAAGAGTACATGAAATGGTACGGCTTCATCATTAATCTACTTCCTCCGTCTGATGCTTGGAAAGTGATCCCAAGGTGTAGGCGCCACAAAGGATGGAGACAGAAGATCAAAGAAGTAGGCGATTTGCCCAAGATGAAAATGTACGTCCTTTCTTGAAGGTACAACCCTGCTGTAGGAAAGTACAGCACTATGACAGCAACAAACAAATAAAGTACGGCCTCTATTTGATGTGTCAGGATCTCAGGAAATAGGCGCCTCAAAAGGAGAATCTCTTCCGGATGAATTCCCAATTGAAAACCTTGAATGATGCAATCTTTGATGAAGTTCTGTGATAACCTTTGAATGAAGCTATCCTTCTTAAAGCAATAAATCAGCTGGTATTTCACAGCCTTTGAACTGCAACACTGAAGATGGCTTGTTCTCCAATGCCAAATGAAAACTAAAACCCTTGGCTCTGTTCTCAAAAGGACTTAGCAAAAATTCGATTTCAAAAACATAATCCATTCCAATCCCAATGAAAACCCTTATATACATCAAAAGTTCAACTTTTCTCAATTAGGTATCATTTAAATAAATTCGAACTTTTCCTTTTAATTTTTCAATAGTCTTCAATGCACTTTTAATTATAAATTATAATTAAAAAGTGGCCCCTCTCAATGTTGGTCGACCCCTTCAATAGATCACTTAAGTTATAATATTAAATAATATTATAACTTTATATTATAAGCTCCAGATAATTAATATTTAATTTGACCATTAAAATATTAATATCTCCCTCAAAATATGTCCGATTCACGAACTGTCTGAAGCTGGTGAATAAGTGATTGATTTTGCACATGACCAAACCATACTGCTAAAAATAGCAGGGGTGCTCCGCTAAGTGACTATTACTGCTAAAAATAGTAGGTCAGGCAAATGGTGTCCGAATGACCCCGAACGAAAGCCAACTGATAATATTTGATGACCGAAGCCAAGCCAAGCTCCAATCAAGACCCTCTATCCATCCTATTAGCCTACGAGGGTCGCATAATAGGCTAATCATAAGCTCTGAGAGATGTCAACTGGAAGGGGACATGACATGCTGCTTGTTCTCTTGGATGGTTTCCACAATTATATGTTTTATGGGATCATATAACAGTATGTGTTTCGAGTTCTGAACTGAGCTATTGGAATTCATTGATTTTTGGCAGCTAAGAGATACAATACTGATGCTGATGGAACCAATGGGTGAGATTGACAATACATTCCGCCAGCGTGGGGCTAGGAGTTCCAATGTCACCATACTTATTAGCAAGAGTTCCCACTTTGCCATCCAATCCATTAATAGCTTTAACCAGAGCTACATAAATCTGGTCAATTTCTGGAATGGAGGGGATTGTTCATATTGAGCTTCAGGGTGGGGAGTGGGGTCACTAGGATGCTAATGGTGTGGATTGCCTGAATGGAATTGACTGTAACTTAGATTATTCTTGGTATTTTTGTTGGATACAAGTCCTCGTGGAAGCTGAGTTTGTTGGCCTTTCCTTTTAGAGGGGACTGACTGGAAAATTAGAAGAGCAGCGGTAATTGGGTTGTCCTCAACTTGGACGGGACTGTTGCTTGGGAATCTAGTGTGGTGAAATTCATGGATGAGTGTGAGAGATGGAGATCAGAAAGGGAATAAACACAAATGGGCTGGGTGGGATATGATGGAAGTCGAGAGGAATTGACAGAAGGGGAATGAATATTACCAGTGGCAGTATCAGACAAAAGCAACTTTGTTGTACATATTTGGGAGCCACCTTGGAAGAGTAGCAGGGTGTAGAGAGTCTTCTCTTGCACATGGGCATAACGCTGAGTGGCTCCTGCAACTTCTTCATCAATATGGATTGGCTTTTGGTGGTGCCCGATGTTGGCAGAGGATCAATAAGCATGCAACTGAGGGTTGATCGGCATTATGCTGATAGATTGGCTCTTTCTAGTGTACTGTCAAAATATTGGCTTTGATTATGAAACGTTTACATTTGGTAATGGCTGTGCCTTGATTTATAGATTGTTTAATTTAGGGCTTCTATTAAGGCCCATCCTTTGAAGGCTGTACCATTGCATTTGATTGTTTTTACTGCATGAATTTTGTATCTAGGATCGACAAGATTTGCAAATCTCATTTAGGGCCTTGGACTGGATTGACAATCTAATCAGATTGTACTTATACCTTCACCTTGATCTTTTACACAAACAAATTCAACTTTCCTGAGTGCAAATCCTTGTCACACATCGAGCTGTAGTGGTCAAGTGGAATGAGGGTGCCTTGAAGGTGCAATTTCAACAAAAAGAGTGTAGATCTCCCAATAATCCCGAAGTGGATCCCAAACAGCCTTGATGTGGCAATTATTGTCAATGGTTTGAGGATTTGAATGAAGACAATTGTTGACAACATTCCTACTGTAATTACTCCCTTGATGATGGAAGGACTAGATAGATACATGAACACCATTGTTATCTTGTAATAAATAAGCTTCATCGTTTTCCTTTTATGTGATCTAGTGTTGTGTAGTGTGATATTCAACATATTTTGGCCTGTATTAGGGTTGGGAAGTAGGATTTGAACAGGTGGGACTGGGGATATAGGCAGTGATTAGGGGAAATGAAACAAACTCCACAAGCGTGTCAAAGTGAACAATGATTAGGGCTTATGGGGTTGATTTGAAAAATAATTAAATTTGTATTTAGAACATCTAAAGACTTCCAAGTAAAATATGGGTAAAAAGAAGAGTTAGGAAAAATATTTTGAATGATTTGTCAGGAAGGGGAGTTGAGATGAATGATTAGGACTTCCATTAAAAAGTGGTAGGTAGGTTGATAACTCTAGAATAGGCATCGAGGGGGTTTTGTTGATTTGGTAAGTCCACAATATTGTTATGTGATATAGGTGGAAGGGAGGAACTGTAGATATAGCCAAGTTGGGGAAGGTGGAAAGTAACGGAGAGGAAAAACTTAGAGAGTGCATTGTTAGGGCTTGATGTTTAGTTAAAAACATGCAAAATAGCCTAACCATAGTCAACAAAGGTAAACTCTTTGAATCCAAATTTGTTTAGGACTAACCATGGTCAACAATGTGAGAAGGTGGTTGCTCTAGGTCCACCATGAGTTAAATATTGGATGGGAGTTGCAACTTTCCTGCATAGAGCTTGAAGGAGAAGTCATTTGAATAATTTAGAGTGACATTGGCCAAATGGTCCTCAACCCCAATGCGAGATTGTCATTGATGTTGAATGATAACATCAGTCGTCCTATGTAGCTTAATTACAGTTTATTGGATGATATTTTCCGTTCTCCAATTGTGACTAGAGATTTTGGATGGAGTTTTTTTTTAGCATGGTCCTTTGGAAATGAGGTTGATTATTATCTGGAACTCATTCAATGAAGGCCCGGTGCATGTACGAGATGATTACGCCATATAATGCTAACATCTCAACAAATTTGTTTGTCCAAGTCGCAATATATTGGGAATAACTGAATATGGGTATGGCGAGATTGTTTCTTATAATACCTCGAATTTGTGCTTTTCTCAGATTGTCTTTGGAGGCTCCATCAAAGCTCTAGCTTGTAGCTTCTTGATGGGTGTGGGACCTAGCTTTGTTTGGGGGAGGTAGGGGGGACACATGTTATCATTGATGTGAAATGGAATATTCCATGAATTGGCTAGCTGGCAGTCTAACATGTTGGCTGAAGAAAAGGAGCCCAATTTACCTTTTTCTGAGATGAGAGCTGTGTTTCTGATCTGAGTTTTGTTGGAAATTTTGATCAATTTGTTGCTTGGTATTGTCAAAGATACGGGCTTTTCTTTCCCTACAAATCAACCCTAAGAGTACATCCTGGTGTGATTTGGTGCATTTGCTGAAGACAAACCATACTTATTTTAATCTCGGGCCATTGAAATTTAGTATTGGAGAGACACAGAAGATTGATTTTTGAATTGTTTAAATGGCTGGTTTTTCTTCTCCAAATTCCGTTTGCCAAACGGCATTGAAAAAGAGGTGTTGGATTGTTAGCTCTGCTTGTGAACAGTTTGGGCCTATATTGGGCCCTGTCCGACCTCTCTTTCGAAGATTATATGTAGTTAAATGACATTCATGTGCCATTTTCCAGAGGAATCCTTTGATTTTGGGCCAGATTGGGATAAGCCAAATGTGATTCCATTTGATGGGAGTAATTGAAATATCCACTCTGAAAGCAATATGTGCCGTTTTGACTGTACCTTCTCCAAGGGAATTATACTGCCATAGCTGCTCATCTTATTTGTCGAAATGGATAATTGGTCTTGATTCTAAAATTTGCAGGAGGCTCAGCAGTTGAGATTGTTCTGGGGTGCCTTGATTTGATATTTTTTCTTTGTTTCATGTTATCTGGTTTGGATGGAAATGATTTATAACCAGCTATGAATCAAAGACCTTTAGATTGAAGGAGGTGTTGCAGTTCATTGAAAGCGTGATTTTGAAGGGTTTGAAACCCCTTCCAACTGTGTTCCCAAAAGAGAGTGTTTTCCTCATTGCCCACTTCCATGTAAGATAGTTGTTGAGTAATTTCATTCCCGGTTTCATAAATTTTTTATCTGAGAAAGTGTTGTTCGCCATGGGCCAAGCAAAACATTATCTGGAGTTTGTCTAAGATATTTTTATTTTATTTTGACATTCCATATAGAAGTTGGATGTCTCTAAAGTCCTCAGGCTAGGCTGTCTTCAGGGCCAGACGGTCATTGAACAATATGATGTTTGTGATATTTAAGCCACCTTTGTGCTTAGGAGTGCAAAACTCTAGTCCATGAAACTTGGGGATATTTGAACTTTGTCTTAACCCTTTGCCAAAGGAAAGTGTGCTGAATTTGTTTTATTGCCTCCTCAATTTGTGGTGGAAGAGAGAGAATATTAGGTAAATAGATCGACGCTACCTGTTTGTCCAATTTGCCAATTTTAGCTGTAGTTTTTGTTAGACATCTTTCCATAACTGGTTTCTAATTTTAGTTTCAGTCGGAAGTCCAAGTATCTCATTGGAAAGTGGTCTTCCTGGAATTCAGGGATTTTAGAATATCTCATGTTGAGCTTTGATGTTGACAAAAATAACACAAGATTTACTTTTATTGATATGCTTCCCAAAAGCCAGTGCAAAGGGGTTGAGTGGTTTTTTGAACATTTTGATCTCCTGAAGAATGAGTGGAGAGAATAGGACTGTGTCATCTGTAAAGTGTAAATTAGTGTATCTCTTTCTATTGTCAGTTGCCAGAAGGCCATTGATGTGTCCCTAAGACTTAAAGAGTGTTCAATAAGCCTACTTAAAGGTGTTTCCCCCAAAATAATGAAAAGATGTGGGGGAAGGGGTCTCCTTGCCGAAGTCCCTGTGAGGAGATAAAAGGCTGTGCTAGATTTCCGTTGATGGAAACAGAAAATAGAGGAGTGCTGCTACACCTCTAGATCAACTCCACCCCACGACCCTTGAACTGAAGCCAAAGGCTCTAAGGGTGAAAGAGATTAGTTGCCAATTGCACCGGTCAAACACTTTGGAGATATGAAGTTTAATGATAACCCCAGGGTGTTTGGGTTCTTTGAGGGAGTGTACCATTTCTTGTATAGCTATGTTGTTATTTGTAATTTGTCTCCTACAGATGAGATCAGATTAAGTTTTTGAAAAGTATGAGAGCATGGGCTTGAGCCTGCATGCTGTTAATTTGCACATGATTTTGTATACCATATTGCACAATGCAATTGGTTTGTATAAGTAACTTGTTCCACTTGAGCTTGTTTTCAAATGAGGACCAACATTTTGGCATTCAGATTGCAAAGCGTTGTTTTTGGGGATTCTTCTGTTATTCCTTTCATATCAATTTTCAAAATACCCCAATATTTTGCTTAAAAGAAAGTAGGGAATCCATCCGGTCTAGGCTCTTTACTTTGCAGGCTGCTTTGAGGAAGAACTTGTAAATTCTGGAGTGCACTGACTGTATTCCATCTCTTTTGTATCCAGCTCAGCTAGTGCAACAAAAGGGCCTGGTGGGAGTAGCTGATCTGGTTCCTTAGGAGATCCCTTTCTTTATCTCACATATGCTTTTTGAAAATTCCTTTTGGCTTTTTGATTTTCTGATGTGTGCCAATTTCTTTGGTTTTTGTGTTGTTGCACTGGTTGTGGCTGAGTTGTTGTCTCTTTGTTGCACATGTTTGTAGATTTGGAGCATTTTCTTTTGATGGTTCTTGATTTGACTGAGTGGGGCTTACCCTAGAAAGATGGCCATTCTCATGGAGTCATGACAGATTCTACATCTGAAGGGGATGTTTTCCTAGTCAATGGGTTGTTTCCATTCAATACCTCCCAGATCCAGAATTGGGTGATCAGGAGGTTTATCCAGATCCCGGTTGACACAGATCATTGCATAATTTAGGTTTCTTGAATTCCTAGTAAATCTGAGGCAGAAACGTATTCTCCAATGACAGGTCCTATTTTTGCTAGCAGTATCTCTTGTCTATATTCCGTCAGAAGAATAGGCAATCTAACCCAAACTGGGACTGTGGCATGGAGAGCTTATGTGGGCTTGAAGGAAGCTGACAGTGTTTCATGAAGAGAATTTTTTTTTTCATGATCTATGGTTCTCCTTGAAAGGCTGGATTTCATTTTGGCATCTTGAATAACTCCGTAGACCCTGTAGGCCTCTAATTCTCTTGCATCCATAATTTGAGGGTTTTGGGGCCAGGAAACACTCTGATAAACTTGTATATTAGAGTTTTTTATCTTAGGAATCAGAGCCAAATTTCCATCTCATCCATGGTGAAGGAGACTTTTGTGGGAGTCTCAAGCCCGAGGTAACGGCCTTTTTTGTTGGAAAATTTAGCCTGATAATTGATCTTTGATCATGATATTGAAGAAATCGCTCCAAAGTTTTCTTACAAATTGGAGCTATGTCATTAAAGTCAACAATCCTGTAATATGAGGTCACAAAGGAGGCCACGTTCTCAAGAGGAGAAGATTGAAGGCCTGATCAGCTTGGCTCTAGTGCCTTAACAGATCTGCCTGTTTTGATGGGAGTGGTTGGCTTGTTTGGAGGGGGAACGAGCATGGGTAATGGATGGAGTAGGGGGAGCCAAACAATATATTCCTCTAACACTTTTAATTAGCCATAACCTGGATGCACTGATCATTTGGCTCTATTGAGACCTCTATGAATCAACAAACCAATCAACAAAGGCAATCCATTATCCTTTTCCAGAAATGAGTTTGAGCCAATTTTGTAGCTATTGTTCACTATATAATGAACGATATCTTTAAACTTCCGAATTATCTTAGCTACTTATCTCCTCAAAGATTCTTTCAAAATCAGGCATTTTTCCTCCCCTGGTGTCCACTGTGTTTATGAATTTACTGTTGCAGAATATTTTGCTCATTTTAACTGCTTATTACACTAGAAGCCTTTTGAAATTTTTAACATTTGGCATTAATTGCTGCTTGCTGTTTTCTTGTATATATCCATATGGCAGAAAATTCAAAATAGAGGTCATTCTTCATTTCATTCAATACAAATGTAAAGACTTGAGTTAGTTTGCTAATTACTTGGGAGCCTTCCACAAAAGACCGTTACTTGGTATGTATTACAGTGAACTATTAATTTGAAAGCTAGGACCACTTCACTCCTCCTCCTTTGCTCCTTTTATATTATATAATAGTTTGAACTTTGAAGAGGCTGGTTGCAGCAATTCTCTGTTATGGTTACATATTCCTTAAAGAGAGTGCATATTGCCTTACTCTGACAAATGCTAACATCTCTCACAATCCTGAAACCATATTGCTGTATTAGTTTATAATGAGTTCTAAAGAGCTAGAATACTAGAAACAATTTTGTTTAAGTATTACATTGGAAGGTCATACAATTGCTTCCACTGCTGGATGCTGCAGCACGGGCCAAGAGACATTGCCTCTAGAATCGATACCAAAACTATGTAAACTTGAACTTTTCCCTTAAAAAGTTAGTGACCTTGTCTTGTGCTTCTCAATTATCCAAATCCAATTGAATTGCTGTTTCTCCAGACCAGAAACCACACCTGCACCCAATGCTCACAGATACAAAACTCAGTCAGTGATCCCGACTTTTATATTACATTGTGACAGCCTGACAGGTATATTAATAACTGTTATGAAAATGTGAAGATCTGATCAAGCGTTTAGTAATACATATATTTCTAAAGAATCGAGTCTTACCTGAGAAGTGAACCAATTATTCTCCACAAAGTAATTATATATATATATATATATATATATATATATATATATATATATATTTTAAATATTGTATTTCACTTTTACTTTGTGCGATAGAGCATGTCCTATGACAAGGGTCTCTTTTCTTTAGTTGAGCACCCAAATTAGGCTGTGGGATTTTGTTCAAGGTTAAGCATGGAATGTGGGCTTCACGTGTGAATTGCAGTTGTCAGCATTGATTGAGGAGAGCTATAGCAAGGAGCTTGAACAACAAAAAACACAGCAGTAGGATAAAAATATCCAAATGATATGACAGGAATGAGGATAAACTTTTGGTTTCATCCTTTTTGATAAATGCTTGCAATTAAGATTGTTTGTTAGTGACAGACTTGTATACCTTTTGTATTTTTTTTGAATGAGAAGCATCAAAGATGGTGAAAGTGTCAAATAAGTTGTATATTGTTCTGTTGATGTTCAAGAAAGGTACCATTGCTAATGATACGTTGTTTGCATATTTGGAAAGCCTAGTCAATTGTATAAACTCATTGGCATACTAAAGAAATTTGGAAAATGATGACTATGCGAGTGTTAGTGGAAAAGGTTGAAGCGGTCAGTTCTAAAAATAAAGTGAAGCCAGCAACTTGATGCAGTCTATCCCTGAGCAATTATCAATGGAAGTTATGGATTTATCAGCATTGCCATTATATTTCTGCTGTTTATTCATAAGAACTGCGTCAAACCTATCCCTACAAGATGCTCTTTAGGTTTCTTTCTTTTACTACTGTTTTATTTTGAAGTTCTAAGCAATGACATTGTTAGGATTGATTCATTTAATTGCAGGAAGAAGTAACAAGTTCAAGTGGTCAAATTGATCCTCCTGGGCTGCATATGATTTATCTGCCTTATTCGGATGATATCCGACGTATTGAAAAGGTAGGAAATTTTTTTGTGACTTGCTTAGAAATTTCAATACGAACTAAGTAGTTATAGAAAGTGTTGAACCTCGGATAACTTTTAATATCTTATATCTGGCTGTTTTTGTTCATTCTTTTTTACAGTTTATTACATTCATTCACGTGAATTGCTTCTCTCTTTCAAATATGCAGCTTCATAAGTCTACAGATGGTCCTGTATCTCAAGCATCTAAGGAGCAAATAGACAAGGCTGCTGCTATGATAAAAAAATTGGAACTGAGGGAGTTTTCTGTTTACCAAATATCAAACCCTGGTATGCTGAAGTAAATATTGATGTGTTTTCTTGTCATTTCTCCAGTTGCCGTAAGACTTGTAGTCTGGGAAAACTTTGCCTAAAAAGTTTTCAAGGGCACTTTTCGGTTCCTTTTATCCTATTATTACAGGTGCTGCGTTGTTATTCTCTCATGGCAATTCAGAAAAATAATGGCTGACATGCATTAGGTGCTCTTGTTGTTTGAAGAATACTCAGATTTTGGGACAAAATTAGGCTAGAGAACACCAAAACCAATAGAAAAGAGAATCTTAGGTGAATGGTTTGCACCAGGGTGTAAACTTAGAACTACACTCCTTCCTTACAATCATCCATGAGCAGATACTACTTCAAGATGATTACAACCATATTTTCAATATTATTATTTTGCAGTTCAGGAGATTGGGACATGTGGAGATAGAGATTGAACTGTTGCCCTCTTCTAGATCCATTGCCTTGCCAAAATTTCAATGTGCATGAACAAAGTGTAAAATTATAAAAGAAGCTTTTGGATAAATTGTGTGAAGTTTTTGATTGACGTGTTGGATCACATCTTGTGATCCATCATTAGGGAGAACACATATGTCAGAACATCAGAACTGGGCTCTTTATATAGATCAATCGGTGCATTTACAGTGATCTCCAACAGGAATGAATGGTTAAGTTATTAATTGCAGATAGCCGCTAAAAGAGTATCCATTGTAAAAAAAAGATTAAAATTATTAAAACAAATTTAATAAGTAAATATTTATTGTAACAATTAATATTGTAACACCTACCCAAGTGCAGGTTCATATATTTCAAATAATAATTTATATTTAAATATATTTCTTTTTTATATTACTTTTACCTATATTTCAATAACAAAACTATTGTAACAAATCTGAATAATTATTGGAACAAATTTAATTATTGTGACTCTACCTTTTAATAAATAAGTAATTGTTTTAACTATTAATATTGTGACACCTACCAAAGCGTAAGTTCCTTTTCGTGTGTTACCTATAACTCTATAATTAAAATCATAATCTATAATTTTTTATTACCTATATTATTTAGACCATGATTTAAACAAACTTTTGGATAATATCCCTCACATCATATTCCAAATCAGAATAGAGATTAATAAAAGGAAGTGACAATGGAGGAGCTGAAAATGGTCATCTTCAGCATGAGCAAAGATTAAGCCTCAGGTCCTTATGGTTTCAATGCAAATTTCTTTCAGGATTCTTGGGAGGTTGTTAAAAATGATCTTTTAGCTTTGGTGGAAGATTATAGACAACACCATAGATTACATGTGGGGGGGTTTAACTCATCTTTTCTGTTTCTGATTCCAAAAGAAGCCTAAGCAGTGAGTATAGACCAATACAGACCAATCTCCTTTTGCAATACTTCCTTTAAAATTGTTATCAAAATCATCTCCAAAAGGCTGGAAAATATTATTCCATTGCTGGTTTCTGAAGAGCAAACCGGTTCTGTTCTGAGTAGGAATATTTTTGAAGGTATCATCATAAATGTTGACAATTTTCGCCCCCACATGGCAAATTGTCACCCCTACTATTTGGAACTTTGCTATGGTGCCAAGTTTGTCTTGTGAATCAGTTTTGGGGTCCTTAAATGAGCATTTACAGCCACCCAAGTGGCCATCTACAGCGAGGGGAATTTTAGTCATTAAGAGGTTTCCAAGGAGCTTTCTTGATTACAGCCAAATGTCCAAATACAGCCAAGATATACAAGCTGTAAGTTTATTTATTTTGTCTTCCCAAGGATTTTTTCGGGCTATAAGAGGTGGACTATTTCTTCGGACATTTTGTCCGAGAGAAAGAGCTCTCAAAGGACTGTGTAAAAGTCCAAAAAAATGACTCTGTGGTAGTCGTTCAATGCTTATTTTCTTCGGACTTTTTGTTCGAAAGAAAAAGGGAAAAGCACAGTTGAGAAGATGCCCTTCGGGAAGGTCCAATTCAAAAGTCCCAAAGGGTATGTGATCCTTTGAGTTGGTTCACTTTATGGTTTTCAAGTCAAGACAGGTTCTGAAGGACAGTTTCAAAAAGCCCGGGTGCCCTTCAAAAAGCCTGGGTGCCTTACAATTCTTCCAAAGGGCACTTTTGAAGGCAAAGAAGCCCTTGCGGAGGGCACTTGGTTGGAAACGTGGACCTTTACAATTCTTCCAAAGGGCACTTTTGGAATAACCTTGCCCTTGTAGAAGGCACCCAGGTGACTAACAGGACCAAGTCAAAAAGCTCGAAGGGCAATTTTGGGAAGTACAAGCCCTTACGGAGGGCACCTTCATAAAAGCAAGGGACACTTCAAACGAAAAAGAATTTCCTTCGGACTATTTGTCCGAAGGAATTCAAGGAAAAGGTCTGACGGAGGATATACTCGGGAAAAAAGCTCGATAGAAATTAAAAAAACAAAGGCAAAGAAGGAAACGAGAAAATTTAAGGAAATCCTTCGGAATAATTGTCAAACAAGAAATCCGCGTGAATATGAAGTCAACAAAAGCCCAAAGAAAACCAAAGGGCAAGACATAAGAGCCTAAAAGAATAAATTCGAGAAAATTGGCAAGGAGATGAATCCCTTCGGACTTTTTGTCCGAAGGAATTCCTTTGGACAGAAAGTCTGAAGGAATTCGGGAGGACAAAAACCCGATAGAAAAGACTAGGGCGTAAGCCAAAGCCAAAAAAGAGAAAAAGAAATGCCAAGCCCGGGAAAGAGAAGAGATAGAGAATTGTCTGAAGGACGAAAGCTAAAATAAAGCCCGATTTTCGAATTAAAGCAGAACATGAGAAAAGCCAGAGAAAATACAAACAAGACTGAGCCAGAACTAAACAAGAAATAAGACAAACGCAGAAATAGAGGCATGAGCAAAGACTGAAGCAGAACTGAACATGGACGTAAGCATGAACAACGAATAAAACAAACACAAAATAAAGACGAAGGCAGGATGAACAAAGATCATGCACAGATTAACGTGAGTGACTCCAATGAAGTGAACGCGTGTAAGAAAACAAGCATGCTTCAGTTCTGAAAATAGAGTTGTCTTGCATGATGAGCGGGCAAAGCGTTGAACGTTTCAAACGGCCAAAAATTGCATGCATGCACTCTCATTTGTCTCAAAGCTCGAAACATTCCGGCGGTTCAAACACAATTCTTAATTT
Organism: Torreya grandis; assembly: GCA_037957365.1. Classification (NCBI taxonomy): domain Eukaryota; kingdom Viridiplantae; phylum Streptophyta; class Pinopsida; order Cupressales; family Taxaceae; genus Torreya; species Torreya grandis. The sequence continues at coordinate 2,346,787 of JARHVA010000796.1, forward strand.
GGCATTTGCATTGATTTCATGCAAAAGGGAGACTTTCAAACGTTCTAGCAGTTCGAATGAATTTGACTACTCTTGTTTTGGAGTTGACTAGTTTTCAAGTCAAGACATCTATTCGTAGGTGTCATGCATCCAAAGCTTGTCTTCTTCTTCTTCTTCGTTTTTAAACGCCAAGGATTCTTCATGCAAGACAACCAGGTATAAGCCAAGGAAAGACAAACTTGGAAGACTCATGCAATGCAATTTGGACTCGGGTTGATGAAGAGTTAACTTCCTCTCCTATTGCCAATGCCAATCTCTTGGCTTTTTGTATTTTTCTATATTAATGGCTTTTCAGCCTTATAAAATTCATCCCTCTTGGTAAGACCAGACTCTGCCATTGGTGAGTTGCGTAACCTCTTCAATCAATAGGACTGTACTTTCAAATTTCAAGCGCTGGCATAATGTACATTCATTCAGCAATTTGCATACGTAGTAGATTTCTCTCCCTTACGAAATTTTGATTCGTACCTAGTTGCTAGCTCATCATGTTATGCAGGTCATGTTCAGTGTTTTATGTCTTTTGTTGACACTGTAAGTGGATGTTAGGTGGTTGCAAAGTGTCTTGTATCAGACCTCTCTCCATCGTTTTCCCTTACGTTTTTTGTCATTGGATCGAACCTTTTCATGAAATACTTATGCATAGTGATCAATTGAAATCAAAGGTCTTCTTTTTACCTTGTTTGATTCAGTGTTCAAGGTTTCAAGTAGAGTGGATCAACAGTCTGGTGTATCACTGTCATTAGGTAGGATTTCCTTTTCAAGTTTCTTTCTCCTTTTTTCATGGTAGTCTGCAACACAGAGTAGAGATCCACATTGATACATCTTACAGGAACCAACCTACTCTAGAGGTTCTTCTCACCATTGAGGCACCCACCCTCGTGAGAACATCCCATTGTTTCAACTGGAGAGAGGATTAGCCATTTTAGCACGTCTTCGTTTTGTGGTGCAACTCTAGGTTGACAACACTAACCAAGGAAGCCATCCTCTCCATCAAACAAGGCAACATAAAGGTCATGGCCATCAAACTGAATATGGCTAATGCTTTTGATAGGGTAAATCACAATGCGATCTTCAGCACTTTTCACAAGCTGGGATTTTGATGAAAATTTGGTGGGTTGGATAAGGGAATGCATTAGCTGTCCTTGGATTGCCTCCTTGGTCAATGGCAGCCCAACGGATTTTTTCAGACTCTCCAGAGGATTGAGGCAAGGGTGTCCCCTCTCACCCTTTATGTACATCATTTCCGCTGAGCTCCTTGGTCATACCCTTGAGCACAAAAGGCAGTAAAAAATCCTCCTTGGGATTTCCATCTTCCAAGGTGTAAAGAAACTTAATCATGCTCATTTTGTGGATGACACAATTTTTTTGGGAGATCTTCACCTCAAATTGCCTGGAGATTTACCCCGGTCCTCAAAGTCTACTCTGCTGCAACTGGCTGTGTGGTGAACAAAAAATCTGTCATTTTTTTCCCATTCCAACCTCAGAGAAGCTGTCGAGATCTCCAGCATACTGGGATTCAAGGTACGCCCTGAACAATCCTCCTATTTAGGGGTGCCAATTTCGTTTAGTCTTCCCAAAGCTCAACACTGGGAAAAGATTTTAGGTAAAATGGAGGCCAAGATAAATATATGGGAAAATATTTGGTTAACTCCTTTCGCTCGGGTTTTGCTCATAAATTCAGTACTATCTGCCCTTCCTATTTACCAAATGAGCATTATTAGTGCACTTAAGAGTATTATGAACAAGATGGACCAGCTTATTAGGAGATTAATGTGGGAAGGGAGCAAGCGTGACAGAAAAAGAAAATTTCACCTTGTCAAGTGGGAACAAATCGTTGAGAATAAGAGGGAAGGGGGGCTTGGCCTGAGGTGTCTTCTAGACCACCAAAAGGCCTTGGCTGCTAAATTCATTTGGAGAATGATTTCAGACAAAGACAAATGGTGGGCATCCTTTCTCTACAACAAATACAATTTTCAATTTTCTAATGGCTGTTTAAAGCAACCCTGTAAAGAAGAAAACTCATATATGGAGAACGCTGGAAAGGGCCATGGTGTCAATTTCTAACCGGCTGTCTTGGATACCTGGAAATAGTGCCCCATATATTTGATCCTCTTAAAGAATGGCTCCTGGCATGAAACATTTGTTTTTCTTAATCAAGTGGTTAATTTTCAGAACATTCCCAATATCAAGTCTAGTCGAGATCTTAACATCCCCCTGAATTTACATCATTGACTCTCCTTTATCTCTTCTTTGGAGGGAAGGATACTCTATAGCGTGTGGTAGATAGGTTATAAAGAAACCTAAAGACCTAATCTGAGAGTAGAAAAAGCCAAAAGAGGTCATCAAATAGTTGAACCAAAGCTTGAAAGTTTTTAAAGAGATGGGATACATTATGGGGTATTCATAAATGAGGTTGATTTAATTAGATGAGTTTGTACAGGACCATACCAAGGAAATTAGCCTTAAAAAGGCTATAAGAAGAGTCTATGATAAAGTAAGAGGTAGTGTATGATATGAGATTATGTTGAGAAGTTAAGTAGGGTTGAGAAGAAGTTAGAGAGAAATCAAAGGAGTGGAAGGAAGTTTTTTAGAGACCTATTAAAGCCCTAGTAACTAGAGATAAGATTTGATCCAAGTTGTTATAAAACATAAAGACTGTAAAGGGGATAGTCTCAAAGTAATAGAAATTGAATGTATTGAGTAAGGAGAATAGAATGAGGAGTTTAATGAGACCATCCAAATCATGGTGGAGAATAAATGAATAATATAAATTGTAGATGTGAATTTGAAATGTATGTAGGGTTTAAAGATAGAAATCAAGCAAGAAAAGACAAAGTGAAAGCTAGGTGGATATTGACAGAGAGCTTGGACAAGCAAAGTATGTAATAAGGCTCACCATCATGAGGGATGGTGAGGGCTAATGAGGAAGTGATTAGGGATGATGAGGGATTAATTATAAATGATGAGGAATGGTGAGGGTCAATAAGAGAGTTTTTAGGGATGATGACGAATGAGGAGAGAGTGATTAGGGATGGTGAACGCCAATGGAGTGATTAAAGATGAAATGGGATGGTGAGAACCAATGAGGGAGTGATTAGGAATGAAGAAAGAGTGATTAAAGATGATGAGGGATGGTTAAGGTTAATGATGTAGTGATGAGGGATGATGAGGGATGAGGAGTGAGTGATTAGGGATGATGAGGCATAGTGAGGGTTAATGAAGGAGTAATCAGGGATCATGAGGGAGTGATTAGAGATGATTAAGGATAGTGAGAGTTAATGAGTGAGTGATTAGAGATAATGAATAATAATGAGAGAGTGATTAGGGGTGATGAGGCATGAATTAAAAGTGATCAAGGATGAGAGAGGGATGATGAATAAGTGAAATTAACACAAAGTGGTTTTTTGATGTGTGCAAGTCAGCAATGTGATCTATGCTACCAAAATCACACCACTTTGCATCAATTTCAAAGTGAGTGGTTTGAAAAATTCAATTTTGACAAACCTAAGACTCTTAGAAATTCCAAGAATCAATCCAAAAGGCACAAAAACCTAAAAAATGACTATATGTTTACCAAAAATGGATATCAATTGCAAAATTTATGTCTTGAAATTCCTAGGTTTAATATTTAGATCCTAAAAATGCCTAACTACTGACTTGATTGGATTTTAAAAAACTATTTCCCACATCGTAAGGCATATAATTGTGAGACCAACTTTATCAAATGCTGAGTGACCCTAATTTCTTATATAAATTTACATTTATATTATTACATTTATTTTATTATACTTAACATTTAGAGTAGTAAATATAAGCTTCTGGCCAAAGTTCTTTCATGTGCAACTCCCACATGCTTTTAGAGATGGTTTTGTTATTATTATACATTACATAACACATACACATTATTTGAATTTACACTAATGCGTATGCATTATTATTTTCAAAATAACATGATCATGTTATGGGTCAGTATTATTGAGCTATAATTTAAATAACACAATCGTGTTAATTAAATAACATGATCACGTTAATTAAATAACATGATCACATTAATTAAATAAAATGATCAAGTTAATTAAATAATATAATCATGTTAATTAAATAGCATGATCATGTTTTTGATTAATTAAGGCAGCAAATCGGGGGCCGAACCCTATACAGTCAAAAAAGACAGGAAGGCTAGCAAACAAAAGATGCTAGCACCGAACCAACGACACAGCTAAGAAACAAAGTTAGAAGCAAAAAAAAAACATTGGAAAGACCAGAGTCAAAAAGGATGAAACTACATAACTATAGAATTAACAAGATCCTTAAGATTCTCATTGTCTGCATTGTCAGCATTCCCTGGATTACCCACCGCTTCCAACATAGACATATTCATCAGAATGTTATTTCGAAGGCCTTTGGCGAAGACCTTTTCCAGCTTTTGAATGCAGACCTTCAAGGCCCCAATATCTATTTTCCAATCATTCTCATTCTTCAAAACCTCACCAGCTTCTTCTACATGCATCTTCTCCTTATTATCAACAATTCCCCTAGAATCAACACCCTGCTCTTCAGTGACCTCAAAAAATTGAGAAGCTTGTTTCCCACCAGTGTCCTCCAAAATTTATTGAATTTCTGGCTCTTCATACCCCAATTACCGCCTTGAGCTTCAAACAAGTAACAAGCCCCTTGTTCCATTTACATTGAATGTAGATGTGAAGGCTCATTTTACAAAATGGCCCGCCGCAGTGATGTCTACTTTCATGCTTGAAAATAATTCCCCCTTGGTTTTCATGATGCGACTCTCGCACCTCCACATCATGATACAAGGAATTAATCATGACAATCAAGGAAGTACTAAGGTTATCATTTTCCATGATCCGCAATGGCCTTCTCCACGTGGACCGCCTTCGAAAGCTATCTTCGTCATCAATGTGCATCATTCATGCTCCGTCATGTCCTTCTAAATGATCTCTCTAATGGTTGGGGGTATATGAGCCCCTTGTCGCCATACCCTCCATCCTGAGAATTGTTGACCAAGGTTGGCACATGCATCAGTGACCTTGTTACATTCTCTGTAGGTGTGGGTAATCTCAACTTCAAAAAACTTTTGTAAAAGAAACTGGATGTCCGTAATGATGTCTTTTAGATGGATACCAACGTTAGATGCTTTATTAATGGCATCTATGACCAACTTAGAATCTCCCTGAATATTCAAATTTCTAATTCCTAGGGATATAGCTAACTTTAATCCCCAAAGTAAGGCCATAGCTTCAGCATAGTTATTGCTCTGGCAACCCATGCCACCAGCATAGACAGCAAACATCCCTCCTGTTTCATTTCTCATTATTCCTCCTCCACTTGCTTTACCACTCAACTTGGATGCCCCATCAAAATTGAGTTTCATCCAATTGGGTTTAGGTGGTATCCATTTAGTATGAAGTCTCTAAAGAATTTTGGAATTATCATGCCCAGGGATAAGGTTTAAAACCTTCCATTTGGCAGCAATTTGACTTTCAAATTCAAATAGGGGTTTCTCCGCAACACTAATATGAGCTGTTGTAACACTTTCCAAGATGTTCTTAGAGAAGGAGTTAAACACCTGAGCAACATTTCTAGCAGTGCCCCTAATTTTTTTGTGATTTTGCTCTTTCCATAAAGTCCAGCTCAAGCATGGTAGAGCTTGCTTCCATAATTTCTTAATCCAGGGATGTGTGAAGGTTGAGTTCCAACTGAGAATTACTTCTTTAAGGTCAAAATTTCAAATCCATTTAGTGCCATAGTTGTTAAGTATTGTGCCCCATAAATCCCTGGTAAACTCATAGTGTATGAATAGGTGTGAAACTGATTCCTCTTTAGAACCACACAGAAAACATCTGTTGACCAAAGTAAACCCCCTCTTTTGAAGGTTGTCCTGAGTAAGGATTTTGTTATGGGCAGCAGCCCACCAAAACAAGTTAATCTTTGGAATGAGTTTATGATTCCAAACCTTTTTTCATACCTCCTTATTCTGAGCTTCAGGTGTAAGCAGATGATAAGCAGATTTGATAGAGAATGATCCATTCTTATTTGGCCACCAGTATTATTCATCCTCTCGAGGGAAGAGTGGGATTCTAATCTCCTGAACACATTGCTAGATCTCCCAAATTCTTGGGATAAGCTCAAGCCTGTGCACATAGTAATCCAAAAGATTTCTAGCTCATTATCCCATTGTTATTTTCTATATAATCACTAACCCTATCACCAAAGAACCGAGTAGTCAGGTCTATAATTTCTCCATAGTTTCCTTGGGAGATGAGAGGCTTATCCCTTAACCAATTATCCTCCCAAAATTTAATCTGCTGGCCATTTCCAAGCTTCCACCTAATTCCCTGTTTGAGAAGACTTCTACTTTTTAGCATTTTATTCCATATCACAGACCCCTGGGTAATCCCGCATGTTGAAGAAAGTTGGAATCATCAATGCTATGCATGTATTTGGCATACATTATTTTCCCCCACTCACTGTTGTTGTGAATCAGATTCCAACTAACATTTGAGAGGAGGGCTTTATTCATTTTCCTGATGGATCTTATATTAAGTCCACCATGAGATTTTGGGAGACACACTTTTTCCCATCTGACTAAAGACATTCTCTGTTTGTCTTCCACTCCCGTCCATAAAAATTTCCTTTGGATCTGTTCCATCTTTTCAGCAAAATATGTAGGAATTTTAAAAATAGACATGAAGTAAGTAGGAATACCTTGCAAGGATGCCTGAAGAAGTTGCAGCTTACCTACACTACTGAGTAGTTTCCCCTTCCACCCAAGAAGTTTCCTTTGTGTATGTTCCATAATACCATTCCAAAAACTTGAAGATACCTCTTTGACTGAAAGTGGGAGACCTAGGTAGGTAGCTAGTAGGCCAGCCTCAGCACAATCTAAGATATCAATGATTATATGTCTAAGTTCATTGGGAGTGTTGAAGAAGTACACATTGCTTTTCTGGAAATTTATTCTTTGTCCCAAGTCTCTGGCATAATCATTAAGTATATTCTTCCATCTTCTAGCTTCGATCACCAATGAGATGCCAAATAAGATGGTATCATCCACAAACTGCTGTATAACCATAGGATGAAGGGAAGAGGCAGGTTTGATGCCTACTAGCTTTTTTGAAACTATTTCAGCTTGTTAACATCCCAATATCAAGTCTAGTCGAGATCTTAACATCCCCCTGAATTTACATCATTGACTCTCCTTTATCTCTTCTTTGGAGGGAAGGATACCACTTGACCCCAGCAGTAAAGATAAGCTCATATGGCACAACATTAGTGGCTTAGGGCCATACTCTGTAAGCAAAAGATATAAGATGCTCCATGGTAACTTTCCAACTATGCCTAGATGGAAGCACATATGAAAAAAATATGCAATTCCTAAAATCAATTTTGTTTTTTTGGATTTTGATGCATAATAAGTAGCTAATTCTGGATAACTTGAGGAAAAGAGGAAGTATGGGCCGAATTGGTGCATTCTTTGTAAGGCAGCTGAAGAAAGTATGGAACATCTCGTCATACAGTGTGTGTTCGCCAGAGAAATGTGGCACCATCTCTTGAGCAATGCCACTTCCCAAATTGCTGCCTCTACCTCCTTTCAGGCAGTGATTGACATCCCTACTTCAATTCAAGGGGGTGAAAAAAGAAACTCAGTTCATGCTGGTGTCAAACGTTTTGTTCCTCAGTATCTTTTTTGGGGGATTTGTAAGCGCTCAGAATGCTCTTATTTTTAGGGATCAGGCCACCCTGCCATGGGTTACAGCGAACTCTGTCCAGTCCCTTCTCAAGGAGACTGCTTCGCATAGCACAAACTATATTAAGAAAAGGAACTGTCCCCCTCTCATTATTACTGGCTTCACTCTTTTCTTTGAAGGGGCCTCAAAGGGAAACCTGGGTTTGGTTGGGGAAGGAGGAATCATTATTTTCAATAAAAAGCCTTGACATATGCTATTGGCCTTGGCACTACTACTTAGTACTAACAACAACACAAAATTTCAGGCACTAAAATTGGGGCTCTCTTTGACTAGAGATCAAGGGATTGAATGTCTGAAGATTTATGGAGACTCTCAGCTCATAATCAACGCTGTCACAAAGATCCATTACAAATCGATAAGCATTGAATAGACTGTCAAATGCATTAAAAATTTGGCGAACCTTTTCTCTCATGAGCACATAAGAAGGAAACACAATGTTGAGGCTGAGAAGATGACAACTATTGGAGCTACACTTCCTGCTGGAATTCTTTGACTGTGGCGCAACCCTGTAGAAGAATGGAGGGATTGGGGAAGACACACATGAGTGCTTTGCTAAGTGTATTTTCTAATTTGAGATGCCTGCGGGATAGGTTTCCTTTGACTGTCGTGCTGAACATGTCTGCTGAAGATACTTGGTGCCAAAAATGCCCACCTCTTCTTCTAGTTTGTTGACTGCTCTGGGGTCTTGCAGCTATGCTTTTGCTGCTCTGCTTTTTTTTGTAAATTCTGTGCATAAATAAAATCAATTCTTTTCATTAAAAAATAAATAAATAATTGTTGTAACTATTAATATTGTGACACCTACATAAGCATAAGTTATTTTTGGTTTATTACCTATAATTCTATGATTAAAATAGCAATCTATTAATTTTTATTACCTGTATTACTTCAAACTATATTACTTAAAGCTATCGTAATATAGGTTGAAGTAATACAGGTAATAAAAATTAATAGATTGCTAAAGTAATACAGGTAATAAAAATTAATAGATTGCTATTTTAATCATATTACAATAGCTTTAAGTAATATAGTTTGAAGTGATAAAGGTAATAAAAATAAATAGATTGCTATTTTAATCATAGAATTATAGGTAATAAACCAAAAAGAACTTATGCTTATGTAGGTGTCACAATATTAATTAATAGTCATAATAATCAAATTTGTTACAATAACAATTTAAATTTGCTACAATAGCTTTGTTATTGAAATAGAGGTAAAAGTAACATAGAAAAGAGCTATTTTTAAATATAAGATAATTATTATAAATATATAATTATAGGTAAAAAGCAAGAACCTGCACTTGGGTAGGTGTTACAATATTATTTGTTCCTATAAATATTTACTTATTAAATCTGTTTTAATCATTCTAACCTCTTTTACAACAGATTCTTTAAACGGCTATCTGCAATTAATAATTTAACCATTTATACCTGTTTGACATCACTGTAATGCACCGGATTGATCTATAAAAGAAGCCCAGTTCCATTGTTCTGACGTGTTCTTATTGATGATGGATCATGGGATGTGATCCGAAACATTGATCAATTTTTTTTTTCCACTCAGTTTATCCAAAAGATTTTTTCATACTTAACATTAGCTGTGAAAGCATAAAATCTCTGAAAGTGTAAAATGACTGGTTTCTAATCTCATTTGCATTAATTAGAGGAGTCCTTGTGTAATTAACAACAATGCAAAAATAATTTTATCCTATTGTGTAACTGTTTGAGTCAGGTTTGTTGATTAACCGAGGAGAGTTGAGTCAGATGGAGAGGGTAGATTGAGTGAAGCTTAACCCAGTCTACTTCAATGCTGGAGGATTCACTCAGAAGTGAAGCTGAAGTGTACTTTAAAAAATAGTCAGTAAATATTGTTGATGTCGAGGAAGTCAAGAAGACAGTTCTATTTATCACATGGTTAGACCATTGTGGGAGGCCACGGTAACATGATTTTCCAAAGATAACCAAAAAAGTCTATGTATTGGCTACGTAGAGTGTGGTGAGATTTGGCAAGATTCAGTGGAACTCAACATGACTTAGTAAAGCTTGGCTCTACAATGCAAAGACATCATAATAAAAATAATACAAAATATCATGCCAAGTTTTTACTAATTTTTCTCTAGCATGCTGAGTTGACTTAGACGCTGACTTATCGAAGCCATTGCAATCTGAGTAGCAGCTCAGCTTGAAGTGTTTTTAGTTATTTTGTCCTATTGCTTTCTTTGAAGTGTACTGCTTTAATTTCTTTGCCGGATTTTGAATTTGCCTGTTTCTCAGTTCATCTCTTTTGCTTCTACTTACACACATGAATGATAAAAGGCTAAAGCCCTTCGGGGAATGCATATATTTAAAAAGATACTATAAGGCATATTACAGTATCCAATTGCTTCTCTGCTGTGCTTTGTGATTCTTTTTCTTAGTTGTCTTATGTTTTTTTGGATGCTTATATGCCCATCATCTTTGCAGCTTTGCAGAGGCATTATGCCGTATTGCAAGTTTTGGCCCTTGATGAGAATGACGATCTTCCAGAGACAAAAGATGAGACCATGCCAGATGAAGAGGGCATGCGAAGGTATTATCTTGTTAAAATAAGGATAACATTTGAGATCTCATTTGAAGTAATCCTAGCTTTTATAGATAACTATTTGACATTGTGAGAAAATATGCTCAAATTCTTAATTTATTCAGCATAAGTCCATAAAATTTCAGGCCAGGGGTTGCAGAGGCTGTACAGGCATTGAAAGAGTCTTTATATGGTAAAAATTATGACTCGGAGGAAGCTAAGGCAGAAGAAAAGGCTAAAACTAAAGGGAGTGAAGCTTCTCAAAAGAGAAAACAGTCATCTGAAGTGGCAATAAAGGAAGCAGAGAACTATAACTGGAGTGAACTTGCAGATACTGGAAAGGTCAGAGCTCTTGAAAGAAATTTCTTTTCACTTTCATCATGGCATTCTGTCAAGGAAAAGAAGTTTATTAAGGATCTGATAATGACCTTTTATGTTTATTTGCAGCTAAATCATCTGACTGTGGTTGAATTAAAGTACTATCTGACTGCTCACAACTTGCCACTTACTGGAAAAAAAGAAGTCTTGATCAACAGAATACTAACACATTTGGGAAAGTGAAGACTTACAACGTTACTGTCATCTTTTTGTCAAGGTTTGCGAATAGATATAAAAACAGAATGCACCTCATTTTTGCTCAACAATCAACTAGGATAGGCAAATCTCTTATGATGTTCCCAATTATCAAGAGGGCATATTTCAGTCCCAAATCTTGACACCATCTTTTATTCCAGGACATTCCACATTTTTTGACGCCTATGTCAAAGATAATCCTGAACTGTTACTGTGAGGTATATTATGCTCATCACTGTACTTGTTTTGGAGATGCACGCATAATCTTGTAAGAAAGCTTTGGGATATGCCTTTGCCACAAGACGATCATGCCATCTGCATGAGACGTATTGTTTTTCTTTACATTAGTTAGTATTTGTTTGCTCGTATTTTCTTTAAGCATGGATCAAACAGTGATGAATTATGTACGACTTTTCATGTTCTGACACTGCTGCTGTTGGTGTCTATCCACCAACAATGAATGTTAATAGAAGTGTTTATTAACTCCTGTCGAGGGCGGGAGCTATGGCTTTTGAAGTAGTCCTCTGCTTCTACCAGTATCTTTTGTAACTTTTTACTCTAGCATCAACTTTTCCTTTTATCTGTTGTAAAATTATTTAATGAATGTGGTCCGTATTTTATTGTGATATGAATATAGTTTTAAAAAAACAGATGCGCTACAATATCTATGAATATTTTATATTGTTTGTCCTCTTTAGATAAATTTCACATCTATCGATTTACATATGCCATCCAGTCATCACCAAAGAAACGAATCTCGCACATGGCAAAAAATCGGCAAGCCTATTTTTGACCCGGATTCGGACTTGGCCAAGACTCGGAAAATTTAAGAAAATCATAAAACATATCAAAGTTTAGGGGGGAAAAACTATTAAAATTCATTCCGTATCAAATTCACTTGAAGTACACTCAAAACTAGTCAATTACATCTAACGTATAGATGTATATACAAAGGAATAAGTCAATGTGATATATATATATATATAGGTGATTTGAGGGTTGGGGGGTCCCTCACCCATTTTATTAATCGGAAACATGAAGATTACAAAAAATGGGAAATACCAGAAACAACAAAAAACCAACAGTATCGAAAACAATATCAAAACGACCCTCACAAGTCAGCGAAGCCCAGACACAAGGGGCAAAAACTAAACCGCACAACAACCACCCCGAGGACAGGATAACCAACTAAAAAGCACAAAAGTGCCACTGTACGACCACTGCCCGCCTAAGGGCCACCAGCGCCAACCGTCGGTGGAGGAAAAACACCAATATCACCACCAACAACCATTTGCACAACCTGACCCTCGCCCAATGCTTCTCCCCTCAACTAACCATGTTGCTTCCCCTTATCAATCCCTCGACCAGTTGTACTTTCAGCGAAACCATTAGCATTCATCTCCATAAATTTCCATCTTCACAACCTAGGTCTATCGACATGCTTCATTGCCATCTCACCTCTCACACTTGGCACCGCCTTCATAGAAGCCAACCGATCTTGCATATGGGACGAGACTGCCCTTTGTCCTATCAAATGCCCCACTCGATCCCAATGAAGTACCCTAAGGTGGTTGAGGAGAAACCCCATAGAGGCGAGTCAACATTTTCATTGCAAAGGCCATCTTGGATGATTTTATTGCGCTCAACACTGCCACTACCGATGCCATTGAAGCTCTCATAGCAGCTAGGTCAAGCACTTGAAGAACTCTTCCCTCTGGGCCAGTGTTTTTGAGACAACATTGTAAAAATTCGATGTGCTCCACCAACACACTGAAATGCTTCTCCAAATCCCGAAAAGTTTGCAGAGGAACTAGTCCTTGGTTGCCTTATTCAAAGAAGGGAAGTGAGCAGAGACCACTCCACAAGAGCCCTTCCATTGCTTCCTCCAAATCAACACGGAAGTTTGGACAAATAATCCTATCAGCGAACTGCCAAGGTCACCTTGTCCTTTGAGACCAAAAGGAAGTTCTCAACGAAGGCAGAGGCCGCCAAATAGTTCACTTTCACCTTGCAACTCATCTCCATAAACACCATCCCTATAAATTCCTTAACATGTAAACGCTTCTAAATTGTATGATGAAAATCCTCTTCAAACGGCAATCAGACACTCGTCCCTCAAATGCCATCTCCTTTGACACTACCTTGAACCACAACAAAGGCTCGCTCACCGCCCCCTGAAGCATTTGATCCATGTTGATGGTCTTTCCACCAACCCCTGCGAACATAGCCCGAGCGACATGCGAAAGCTTCAAAGACATCTTATAGTGTAGGCACCGCTATCATCACCAAACCAAAAGACATAACTGCGAGGAGACGTGCCACCATAGTTACCAGGGTTGAACATTCGAATGCGTTCAGGTGGCCAAAAAAATGTGGATGCAAATTTCTTTTAAAAGTTTGAAAAAAAATCCAGTTTGGAAAATTTCTAAGTTTTGCAAGTGTTAAATTAACATTCATTCTTTAGTAGATTAAAATATTTTACATCCATACATACATACATGTATGTATGGATGTAAAATATTTTAATCTACTAAAGAATGAATGTTAATTTAACACTTGCAAAACTTAGAAATGCATAAGAGTTTCAAAATTGAATAACATTAAAGATAAAAAAATGTCCATAGTTTAGAGCCTAAGCTCAAAATTGATATAAAATTTAAGTTTCAAATATTTTCAACATCAAACTCTGCTTCAAAATCAAAACTAGCACTAGCACTAACACCATCAACGAATCATCTAACAAGATTATCAACACTATCAATATTTTCTTCAACACCTTCAAATGATGGTTCTACTTCTCTAAGATGAAGATTGTCATCTTCTTTTGCAAGATTGTGTTCAATCAATATTAAATTGCTATGAACAAGCACAAGATCTAAGAGCTTTTTGGCTCTTAGTTGGTTTCTCTTGTTAGTATTGATCAAATCATGTGTGCTCTAATTTATTTTGCATGCAGAAGCACTAGCACATTAACTGTGGACACACATGTCAAGCTTTTGCAACTCTGGAGTAGAAGAACCATACATTTGCCATCATAAATGGGGATCCATACTAACATTGTCTTCTGGTGCTTCCTTGCGGGAAAATAAGCTTTCTTCGTTCTTGAATGTAATTAGCTGCTTTCTCACCTTAGCCTTCTCATTTTCATCTTGAACCACTTTGTCTATTGTTGACAACACACCATTCTTTACTTCTTCATCTACATCATGATTCATCTCTATCAACTTTAGATTCAAATAACATGTTGCATGTATAAGTCGAAACATGTTTCATCAGATTTTTACAATGTCTCAAGTACGTTGAACTTCATCGCCTTCATCTACCAATATTTTTTTGATTTGTTCTTTAGCTTGCTCCACCCTTATACACAAAACTAATACAAGTTTTCATGCCATCAACGAATCTCAACAATTGGACTAGTGGGTCAAAAACCTTTAGGGTCATTTCGGTGCCCTTCCAAAATGAATTACCCACGATAATTCTTTTAATGTCCTTTGCAATGCTTTCTTTAGAAAGCTTAGATTGTGCTCATTCTTCACTAACAACTCTTCTCAATGTTGTCCTCTCTTCTACCTCCCTTTGCAAAGTGATAAAATTAGATGCAAATCTTGTTTCAACTGGAGAGAGAAGTTTATGCTTTACAAATGAGCGATACAAGCTTAAAGTCAAGCGGTGATTAAATATAAACTTTGAATTTGTTTCTCTTGTTTGACAACATTTTATACCCACTCCAACTTTGCAAGATCTTCAAGCAAAAAATCTTAAAACATGAGTTGCACATTGAGTCCAAAACAAATGAAGAACCCTGTTCATTAGAAATTCCCCTGTTGCTTTACAATTTGATGCATTATCTATAATATTTGGATGATATATTCATCTCCAATCTTCAGAATAGCAAATTCAATGCATTTGAAAATGAAATCTGCAGTTTTCACATCATTCTTTTTATCAACTGATGTGATAAACATAGAACCTTTAAGACATTGAGTCAATATATTGAAGAGAGATTTTCACTGTGTCAGACCACCCATCACTTATTACAGTGCAATCTGATTTTTTTCATTGCCTTTCATTTTATCTAGTTCATTAGATATAGATGTCACCTTCTCTTCCAACAGAATAGTTTTTAGTATTTCAAAAAATGGCATTGTGTAGTTGTTGACAATTCTTCCACAGGGCAAAAAATTATCCACCTTATTATTCGGAAGATGGTCTTATGATATCAGTTTGTCTTGTAAATCAATTTTTTGGGGTCTTTAAATAGCCATCTACGACCTTCATATAAAGCATGGGATGATCTACTTGAGGATGTTACAGGGGCCCTGGGTTGCGACTGAATATACATATGTTCTACTTGTTGAGACATACTGCATATCTAGACTGTTTGAAAACGCAGAGGGTTACTGCATACAATACATTAATGCCTTAGGCAAGGTTAGAAAGAAGCCAACAAAGCAAAGGAAATTAAAAGGAAGGAAGATATCTTTCAGAGTTTTTGTTCGAAGGAATACTTCGAAGAATTTGCAAAGAAAACTCTGCAGCTTCCAAAGAAAAGTTTGTAGAAAATCCAATAGTCCGAAGGAATAAGGACACCTACAAAAAAACTCGGGTTCCCTACAAAAACCCTGGGTGCTCTACAAAAACCCTGGTGCCCTACAATTTTTTTGAAAAGCCCAGGGGATAGAAGCCTTTGCGAAGGGCACTTGGTCGGTGACAGGGCCTTTCCAACTTTCTCGAAGGGCATAGAAGGACACAATCCCTTGCAGAGGGCACTTGGTTGGTGGCAAGACTTTTGCATTTTTTCCGAAAAGCATTCTGCTGGTGGCAAAACAAAGACAAAGGAAAAATTCCTTTGGACAAAAAATCTGAAGAAATTCGAGACAAAGAAAAAACTTGATGGAACATTACACAAAAGCAAAAAAGAAAACGAATCGGAAGAAGAGATATCCTTTGGACAAAAAGTCCGGAGGAATTCCTTCGGACTTTTTGTCCGAAGTATTCCTTAGAAAAAGTTGTCAAAAACAGAATATCCGAAGAAAAGCAAAAAGAATTCCTTCGGACTTTTTGTCTGAAGTATTCCTTAGAAAAAGTTGTCAAAAGCAGAGTATTTGAAGAAAAACAAAAAGCCGAAGGAAATATGATGAACCAAAGGAAAATCAAAGGCAAGACCAAGGGACAGATCATAATTTCGAAGGAATAAAGTCCGCAATTCCTTCGGACTTTTTGGGAATTGCGGACTTTTTGTCAGAAGTATTCTTTAGAAAAAGTTGTCAAACGCAGAATATCCAAAGCAAAACAAAAAGCCGAAGGAAATATGATGAACCAAAGGAAAATCGAAGGCAAGACCAAGGGACAAAACATAATTCCAAAAGAATAAAGTCTGCAAGAAATGAGTGGAAAAAGGAAAGTCAGCGAGCAAAAAGTCCGCAGCGTCCAAAAAGTCTGCAACGTTCAAAAAAGTTTGAAAAAATCGAAGGGAGATAAAACAAAGGGGAAAGCCAAAAAGTCCGAAGGATTCATTCGGAAATCTTAGTCAGAAAAAAGGAAAGTTTGAGGGCAGAGAGACAAAAGCGAAGTTTGAAAAAAATGAACATGAAGGGAAAATGACTTAGCAAATAGCCCAATGGATTATCCGAAAAAATGAAGCCCCGAAGAGAATGAACATTAGGTCGAAGGAATAAGGGAAAGTCCGTGGAAAGACAAACACAGACAGAAGTCAAGAAGAATTCTAGATTTAGCCAAGAGAAATCACAGATAGATGGGTCGAGAGAAACCCATGCACAAACAAAACACAGAGTCAACGTGGAATTCCATGCAAGCAAAAGCTAATTACGGTTGACTGGTCAAGACTTCAATTGACTGGTTGTTGAAGTCAAGTTTATCTCCAAGGTCAACTCAGCGTTTCAAACATTCCAACTCGGCGTCCAACAGACCAAGTTAGAGTTTTAAAATTGACATTGGGGTTGGATTTCATGCATGCTATTGTCATCTCATACTTTCAAACATTCCAACTGTGCACGAAGAAGCTAAATTTAAATGTGGGCGTGGATTTCCATGCAAAGAGAGGTGGACGTTTCAATAAACCCAGCGGTCCACTTTCTCTAATGCCAAAGAGCTTCATGCAAAGACAGGGAAAATATATTTTATTGAAAGACAAAGTTGGTTTTGAGTTAATTTAAGTTGATCTTCCTCTTCTATTTTTCAACGCCAATCTCTTAGCTTTTTGTAATTTTCTATATTAATGGTTTATCAACGCTAGATTTTTTGGATCTCTCTCTTGACAAGACCAAACTCTGCGAGTTATGTAACCTTTTCAATCAATAGAAAGATTGTACTTTCAAATTTCAAATGTTGGCATAATGTATATTCATTCAGCAATTTGGATACGTGGTAGATTTCTCTTCCTTTTCAAATTTTGATTCGTACTTAGTTGCTAGCATATCATATTATGCGGGTCATGTTCAGTGTTCTTTGTCTTTTGCTGACGCTGTAAGTGGATGTTAAGTCGCTACAAAGTGTCTTGTATCAGAGCTCTCTCCATCGTTTTTTCTCATGTTTTGGTCATTGGATCGACCCTTCTCATGAAATATTTAGGCATAGTGATCAATTGAAATCAAAGGTCTTTCTTTTCCCTTATTTGTTCAGTGTTCAAAGTTTCAAGTAGGGTGGATCAACGCTCTGGTGTCTCACCGTCATTAGGTAGGATTTTCCTTTCAAGTTTCCTTCTCCTTTTTCCATGGTAGTCCACAACGCAGAGTAGAGATCCTCATTGATACATCTTATAGGAACTAGCTTTTTCTGGTGGTTCTTTTTACCATTGAGTGACCCACTTCGTGAGAAGATCTTATTGTTTCAACCGGATAGAGGATTGGGAATTTCATGCATGTTTTCGATTGAGAGTGCAGCGCCAGGTTGACAATAGTACCTTTTTCTAAAATTGGCGGTCCCCTCTACCATTGCTTTTCGTATGTGAATTTCGAACAACATTGAAGGGGATGTCATTTGCATAAAAAAATCGGGCCACCAATCTGTATTTCATATTTTTTCTGCGGCTTCCACATAATTTTTAAAAAACATTGAGATTGAGACATTTGATGTGCATTTTTGCTAGCTTGGGTAGACGTTGGGGAATGCATTGAGCTAGAAAATGAATCAAAATGCATTGAATTTTAACGCTCTTTGAAAATTTAGACGTTGATGCAATTATTTTTATTTTATATTTGTTTCGGATTTGATTTACGAATGCGGCATACATAGGGTTTTGTGACGCTATTGGACAAATCTTCACCTCTAGGCCTCCAATATAATGGCTCTGAACCCTTCTTATAGTCCTTATGATATTTGCGCTACAAAGAGTGCATTGCATGTTTCTGGGATTTGCATCTCGTTGAATAATGTATTTCTTTTAAAACGCTTGACTTGCCATAATTATAAGTTGTCATTTGCAGCGTACCCCGCGAAAGTTTTATAAACATTTTTTATTACACATTTAAAAAACTGTAATTTTTTTATTTTAAATTTAACTAAATAACGTATATAAAATAAAATTATAAAAAATAATAAAAAATTAAAACATATCAAAATAATATTAAATTTAATTTTAAATTACCTATAAAAAATAAAATGACATAACTTGAAAAATTAAATATATTAAAAAATTATTATTTCTAATATAAAATAAAATCTAAATGTATTTATATTTAATTTCTAATGTTTACTTTACATATCTATATTGTTTTATATTTATTTCTAAATTTAAATTTTATTTTAATTTTACACAAATAATGTTTATAAATTAAAAAAATTCAAATTGTTAAAAGATTTAATTTAATTTTATAATTATAACATTTATTTTAAATATTTTTATATTTGTTTTTAAATATAAATTTAATTTTAATGTTAAGTAAATGTATTATTTAATACTTGATATTATATTATATTTATTTTTTCAATAGATTTTATTTTATTTTCTATTTAAAGTTGATAAGGTAAATTTATTTTATATTTAAATAGTAATTTATTTTTTATAATATTTGTTTTAAATATTTTACATTTTTTTATATTTTTTTTGTTAAATTGAAATTCTATTATATATTTGTTTTTTTTTAAAAAAAAAAATTGTAATTTATTTTTTATAATATTTGTTTTAAATATTTTTATTTTTTTAATATTTTTTTTATAAAATTTTAATTTAACAAAGGTATAAAAAATTTAAAATATTCAATAATTTTATTATTTTATATAAAATTTAATAAAGGTATAAAAAATTTAAAATATACAATAATTTTATTATTTTATATAAAATTTAAATTTTAAAAAAAATAACAAAAAAGAAAAATATTTAAAAAAAATATTATAAAAAATAATTACAATTTAAATTAAAAAAATAACAAATGTATAATGAAATTTAAATTTAACTAAAAATATAAAAAAAGGTAAAATATTTAAAACAAATATTATAAAAAATAAATTCCGATTTAAATATAAAATTAATTTACCTTATCAACTATAAATAGAAAATAAAATAAAATCATTTGAAAAAATAATTATAAATATAATATTCAACAGTAAATAATATATTTATAATTTTATTATCTACGTAAAATTAAAATTAAAATAAAATGTAAATTTAAAAAAAAATTAAAAAAAAATTTAAAAAAATAAAAATATATAAAATATATCAAATTATATATAAAGTTAAAACCTAAATCTAAACCTAAGTTACTAACCAAACAAATAAAAATGCAAAACTGTGTTGTGAAGCAGAATAACCTCCCTGTTGCTGCTTGCGTCCCTTGTTGTTCATTGACCACCGCTTTGTTGCCTGCGTCGCTACCAGTCGTCGTGCCTTCACACTCGCAGTCGTCGGCAGATTACTCAGTGACTCGCAGTCACCAGTAGATTTACTCAGTGGCCGTCGGATTACACAGTCGTCGCTAGAGGTGATTCGCATCGTGTTTCAGTTATGCTTACTCACGATGTATAAATAAAGTTTTTTAGGGTTCCAACTTCTTGCGCTAAACGACGATTCTTTTTAGGGTACCCGTGCTAAACTACATGTGCTTTTTAGGGTTTTTGGTTTTTTTAATGTTTTAAATTTTTAATAATAAAAAATAGGCCAAACCTGAACGCATTAATTCGGGAGCCGGAAAAAATGCGTATTTTTCTGCATTTGGCACAGATGAGGCCGAATTTGGTAACTATGCATCCCACGCATGGGAAATGAATCCACCAATGCCAAAAATGAAAACCTTTGCAATCATAACAACGCCCTCCCAAAAAATTTTGCTGCCTCAAAACTACTCTATGTCCAAAGGGGTCCTAATAGTTTTCCACCTTGCCCAATCATTATCAATAATGATTTATTCATTGTGTGATCCCTTTGTTTGCTAGGCCATCCGTCATAGAGTTTGCTTCACGAAAACAATGCGAAGCCTTCCAGAAGCTGAGATCATCTAACACAGCCCATGTCCAGCGGAGAATGTTTTCAATATTCCAAGATCCAACCTCCCTATTCCACAAAGCTTGGATGATTACCATTGAATGACCCTCAATAAGGACTCGATCGATCCCACACTCCACCAGAGGATCGAGCCCCAAGACCAATCCCTGTGACTCTGCCTCATAATTGGCGCCATCCATGAGCTTCATCGAAGCCGCTCGGATTAAAGAGTCAGTGTAGTCACAAATGACACAACCATCACTTGAGGCCCCTCGTTTCCCCCTGGCAGCCCCATCAAAATTCAATTTGAATAGTCCTAGAGGGGGGGGGGGTCACCCAATCTGTCCTGCCCTCACGTCTCGAAGCCTTCGACCCATCAGTAAATAATGCATTATTGAATATTTAAATAAGAGTTGTTTTATTTTCGTTAAAGTGTTTCAAAACATAACATCAAGCTCCAGATTTTGTAGACAGGTTGTAATTGCATGCAAAAACATATTCACAGGAAGACTTTATATTGAATAATAAAGCACATGGCTTTCTTAGGCAATTTACAAAGACAGACAACAAATATATATATTACGTTTCAGAGAACGAAAATTCAAAATTCTGAACAATGTCATCAAATCAACCTTCCCGTAGGAAGACAGTTTTTAAAACTGCCTAGGCGACTTGTCTCAAAAGAACAGTATTGAATAAACAATACTCCAATAGCTTCTGTACCAATCTGACCAAAACCACTGATTTCTATGAGATGTATTTTGCCTTGATTTGTAATAATAACATGCACTTGCATAAATCTAGAACTTTCTATTGCTATTGGTTGTATTCTTCAGTCCCATTTACCTACTTTTGGTCATCTGTGGACATTAATAAAATTTCCTTCTTTATTTCTTGCTGCAACATATATGTGATACAGATACAACACTAAAACAACTGTCTCAACTGCAGTGTTCAGACTTTATAGCTTAACTATCGATCTGTTGATCGTTCCAGCAGAAGATGTTTTTTTTGGCACTTCACACTACAAGAATGCTAATGTGGTTACCACCTTTTCAAGGAATGAGAGGACCATGCATCCGTGTTTTATACTTGTTAAAGAGATAACATAAACAGTTTGACTTTTGTACTCAGCAAGAATACATAAGATTTTTTTTTTGGAAAAACTCAGTCACTGAGTCCAGACGTGGGACTTGCAAGTCTGGTCTGGCAAGTCTCACTACACTCGCCACCAGACTGGGACTTGCGAGTCTGGTCTGGCAAGACTCGCTAGACTTGCCACCAGACTTGGTGATTCCTCTGCAGGCTAGGCAACTCTTCGGCAGGTATGACTTGGACTTGGATTGGTGAGTCCTTGCCAGGGCTCACCGAGTCTCATAACTATGGTCATCACTATCACTAACATGTAATTAATAATCATAGATTATTTATTTTGTAATAAAAGAGTTCTACTCTTGGAGGCTGAAATGTAATAATAGCAAATGTGGGTAGTTGCTGTACTAGTAATATGTACATACACTACTTTGATCGTGTAGGTGTCTTTGTCCATAGGTGTTTATTGAGGTGGTGTTAAGGGAAACTGGTAACTTTGTGCTCATTGTAAAAAATGCTTTGGAAGACAAAATGACAGTTCACCTTTTGTTTCTGCTGGACTGTCTCACGTTGTAATTTTCCCAACTTTTTACTTCAATTTTTTTGACCTTGTTTTAAAAGTATAGATTATCTGTGACAATCATTTACTTTTTTTTGTATATTAGCGAAACTCTACAGTATGCCGGAATATCTTGACGGCTTGACCTGATGGGAAAACAATGTGAATCTCCTCTTAGGTGTTTCTTTAACAACAAAGAGAGGACTAAGCATGTCATCATTTCTTTGACACATATAATGAAGCCATATATATATATATATATATATATATATATATATATATATATATGGCTTCATTATCTGTGTCAAAGAAATATATATATATATATACGTTTAACCATGCTTGTGAATATATTCATGGGTTCCCGTATATGCATAAGCTTGTTTATCTCATTTTTAATTTTCTCATTTGGAACCAATTCCTCTAAATCATTTTCAAAAGCTCAAGTTTACCCATGTAATGAAGCCATATAAAATGATATACATATAGACGTTTACCCATGATTGTGAATATATTCATGGGTTCCCGTACTTACATAAGCTTGTTTATCTCATTTTTAATTTTCTCATTTGGACCCAATTCCTCAAGTTTTATAGCAAAACTGGTATGGCTTTTGTGTATTATAATTTTTTTGACCTTGTTTTAAAAGCATAGATTATCTGTGGCAATCTTTTATTTTCTTTGTATATTAGCGAAACTCTACAGTATGCCAGAATATCTTGATGGCTTGATCTGATGGGAAAACAATGTGAATCTCTTCTTAGGTGTTTCTCTAACAACAAAAGAGGACTAAGCATGTAATCATTTCTTCGACAGCAAAGGAGGACTAAGCATGTCATCATCTTCAATATGTCATTTCTGATTTTGCTTCTAGCATTTTTCCTTGGTGTATTTTCTGCTAGGCTCAACATCCTGCATCTTATGACAGAGCTTGTTCAATCCTTTTGGTTTATTTGCAGTGTTTAATGGATTAAATTTTTTGTCCAATAATTTGTAGACCTTGTGATGAAACGATCTTGAAATGATTTTATGGTCAGTTGCTCTGTTGTGGTGCACATCAAAGCAAATTGTGTTATTAAATACAAGGACTGAATCTCGAAGGTTATTGGAATAATTGATATCAATTCCGCTACGTACTCATATTGAGATATAATGAGAACAAGGCTTGAATTTCCATTTTGTGTCCGTAACAATGTTTTAGATATTAGCCTTCAAGCTTTAGTGTGCGTGTATATTTCCAATTAATGCAATAAAAAGATCTATATGAATAACTAAGAACACTCGCACATGATGAAATAGACATTTCTTGTTGACGTTATAAAATGCTACATACGATAGTACATAACGATAGCACATACCATAATTGCTACGAGTGTAATTGTGCTATCAAGTCAAAAAAGAATTATGAAGGGATGGTTTGCAACAAAGACAGTGGCACCAGAAATACTCAATATGAAGATACTCACAGATAGCATGGCCCTATATAGTGGTAAAAACCATTCCAAAGAAATCCTTGCTTTTTGTTTCGTTTTAGGCTGCCTGAGAATGTGAAGGTGGAGGAGTTGAAGGCTGCCATGAAAAATGGAGTGCTGACTTTGACTGTGCCCAAGTAGCCGCAGCCTAAACTAAAAGTACTCTTAAGACCTTTTGTTCTTTGACTAGCCTTCTGTGTAATTGGGCTCTAACCTCAGAGTACTCTGTAATGGGGCTTCAGTCCAGATTTCTCTGTAAATAGTTCAGTCTAAGAAAACTTGAAACCTATTTATTCCAGGTTGAAAACACTTCCAAGAAATTTAAGCTTTTGGCTTGCCTTCATTGCAATTAAGCTCTGGCCTATACTATGTATTCTAGCTTCAGCCCAAACCATCAATCTTTGTGAGGTTTTCAACTGTATGGAGGGCGAGTCTGCAAATGGTGGTTACGATCAGCAGATAATTCCACGATAGCTGGTGGAATAGGTGCTCTGGTAATGAATGATAACGTGAAGAGGACGAACAACAAAGGGGAAGGTGACAGGTGGGATCACAGTGGAAAACACATAGTTGTAATGATCGTGAGCTAAAGGGCAGCGTACGTGCCAATCAAGTATATGAGAAAATAACAAAAAGAAATTGTATAAGAGACTTGAAAGACTAGAGGGGCTTTAAGCAATGACTAAAATTTGATGGACATCTGACTGTATTTACAATTCTTTGATATAAAATACAATCAGTTTATTTGCAAAGATATCAGATACAACGTGAAATTTTGGGTAGGTTGATAAACCGTAAAGATGCGCACACACAAAGTTTACTATAATCATTTTTTTCTATTGCTCTTACATCTAAGATATATATACACACACATAATGTTGACCATTTTGGTCATGCAGACCAAAATCGGTCCCCCTTTTTTTTTCCCTGCTGTTTTGAGCTAGCTAGTACAATTTGATTTTTTGCACAAGTCTGGAAATTTCTACGGACTCTGTAGGCATTTCTATGGATTCTGCAGGTGTTTTTACGGACTTTGCAAGATTTTTTTTACGAACTCCACAGTTGTTTTTCTACGAACTCTGCAGGGAGAGACAAGTTCCCGACACTTAGGCGCAAAATGGACCATTCCAAGTGCCCTTGCGAAGGGCAGGGAACATTTGCGAAGAGGCCAAAGAGAAAGCCGAAAAGGTAAGTTTCATTCGGAAATTTGTATAAGGCAAAGAAGAGAATTTCTTCGGAGAAAATGTCCAAAGGAATTCCTTCGGACTTTTTGTCCGAAGAAATTCGTCGAAAGAAAATCCCGCCGCGGAAAAGGCAAGGCAAAGGCGAGAATGATTTCTTTCGGACTTTTTGTCCAAAGGAATTCCTTCGGACAAAAAGTCTGAAGAAATTCGGGAGAAGCTGCGAGACAAAAAACTCGAGAAAAGAGAAAACTCCAAAGGAAAGGAAGTGGTCGGAATAATTCTTGCGGACTTGTCTCTGGGGAAAGTGGTCGAAAGAAAGTCTGCGGGAAAATCGCCGAAGGGAAAAGGCCGCCGAAGGATCCGAAGGGTAGGTGCCCTTGCGGGAGACTCTCGGCGGTCGAAAGAAAGACACTTCTCCAAAGCCGAAGGGACACCTTCCCTTCGGGAGGGTCCAAAGCAAAAGCCCGAAGGTAAGGGAACGACAAAAGGCCAAAGCAAAGGAAAAGGCCAAAAGAATTCCAAGGGGTGACGGGCCCGAAGATGTCAAAATCAAGCACGACAAACTAGCCGTTGGAAGTTCAAACGCCCAGTGACGGGTGCGTAGACGTCAAGTTTAATGTGGTGAAATAGCCGTTGATTTTGAAAAAGCCTAAAGAAGAGCCCAAGGAACTCAGCGACCCGCCAAAAAGATAGCCCGAGGGCTGAAGGAGCTAGAAAGAGACAAAGTGCAGAAACAGACAACAGCGCAGGGGGCAAAAGGGAGGTGAGTTATTCCTGCAGTTGGAACAGTGCTTGTCAAGTGGTTATCAAACGACGCAAATAGTAAGCAGCACGCCCTGTTTTCTCCACTTTGCATTTATAAGCAGACAAATCGCGTGAATATTTGAAGGAAGCAGTCTGTTCGCAGGAAAGAGGCGCGGACCATGCTTTCACATTAATGTTTGAACGCCAAAGTCAAAGCAGGAGTCGACACAGCATTATCTATCAAGCGGCTTCCTCTTCCCAAGGCTCGGAACGCACATGGGCCACTTGTAAGAAGAGTGCCAAAGTCTTTTCCAGAAAGCACCAAGTTCTCTTCTCTCTCTATATATTGTAAACTTATCATTTTGTAAAATTAACTTTTTAGCTCGTAAGGGATCATCTTCTTACCCTGTAAGGCAAAGCTCTGCCCAAAAATTTTTGCATTCGTAAGGCAGGACTCTACCGGATTTTACCTTGAATCGAGACATAGCATTTTTACCTCTATTTCAGCTTGCACTTTCGTATGTGTCTATGCCTTTGTTCTGTGTTATGTCATTTTCTTTTATGCTTTCGTAGGGTGATTTCAGCATGTCTAGTGCATTGTGAGCTTTTTTTTTGTAGGTTTGCCAGAAGTGTCCCTAGAGGAGTGTAAGTACTTGCGAATACGTTGCCATCGTGTGTCTGAGGACGCCTCTGGTAGTTTCTTCCTTCTTGTATATCTGCGGACCCCTAGCTCACTAATGCAGAAGGATTCCTTGTGTCAAATGAAGTGTATGGGAGCTTGTTCTTGGTGAAAAACGTATGTTCGAGCTGAGTGGGTCGACTTTTTTGGTGTATCACCTTTTAGTTTAAGTTTAGGCTCTGTTTTCAGCATCCTTCTCCCTTTTCAACCCCCCTCACCCGCCCATTTTTTCATTTATTTGTTAATAGTAGGAAACCCAGAACCTAAAAGATACATCAAAGGGAGCTAGCCCTTATCTAGAGACTCTTCCCCCAATTTTGCCAGGCCCACAGGAAAGAGGGGAGTTCCTATTGTTGCGTGTGGAAGGCAGGAGCTCGACCTTCTGTCGAGGGTGCAATCCACTGCATCAACACATAACATACAGTCTTTTTATATTTCCTCTTACTATAAGTTATATTAGTGTATAAAAGGAATGTTAAATATGTAACTGTCATCAATATTTTATATGAAAGACGGTTACTTGCCAAATTTAGTTCCTACATGTAAGATCAATAGAAAAAAATATTTATAATAATTTATCCATAAAAGAGTAGGGGGGACAACTACCAAAGCGTGAGTGGATGTTAGGATTAACATAAAACACTGTACAAAATGGAAAGGGACCTCATAATTTTAATAGAGGGAAAAGTACAACTAGGAATAGCTCCTAAAGAAGCAAAGTACGTCAAGAGGGATATGAGTTTGTTTTTAATGTGAAATGTGTCAATAAAGTTTGTGATATGCATGAAACGGAATGTCAATTGGTTTTTATATTACCATAATTGGTTTTTATATGCCATATTGAGTAGCACATCTTCTTTGCCGACTTGGTCATGGTAGCTAGACTTTGAAAACAATATTATTTTTGGGGTTTGTGTTACATCAGGGAATATTTGAGCTGCCTTGATATTTGTCATGCCCATCAACGATGCATAATATCGAAAACAACACATAATGGTAGTAACTAATCAAGGGAAGAAAACCAGTGCAATGCAATGCGATGCTAATATAAACGTAATTCTATAATAAATACTTTAATATTTAATTTACTTCTCTAAAATAGTTATAAATGCTTAGCAAATAATACGAACAATAAATGTTAAAAGGCTTTTCTAGAGAATCTCTAGATGCCTTTGGTATTTATACAATATATTTAAATTAAAATTGAAAAAAATAAGACCTCAACAATAGGTGCAACTTAAATGATTGGGGGTGCAGTCCCAATCATTTTACTCCACGTTTTTCTAGCCACCACATGATCATATGCAACAAGGGCTTCTATGTCTTTGTGTGGTTAGTCTAATCAAACATGAGTTTGCGATAGGATGGTTGTTTGGAAAGACCTTGTGCAACAATCGCTGGGTGTTGTCACCTTCCAACATATTGCATACAAAGATACTTGATCTCAAGATGTTAGGGATGCAATATTGGTGGAGATATTAAAAGGGGTTGCATATTGTGATGGGTGCATAACAAGGTAAAATAAAAACTAATATGTAATCATTGTAGGATTTAAATACCAAAATTTTGATAAATTACTCGTTTACAAAAAACCATATGTTTGTATAAGAAGTCTGATAGATTTTACATGAATTATTTGTTAAATGCCATTTTAATTTTAAGTCACTATGTTTGATAAAACCCTTATTCCTAGATTTAAAGTTTTTATGCTAAAGCATGAAATTCACTCTTGATTTTGTTGATTAAAAAACATCGAGTATCATGATATTTTAAATTTAACTAATTAATGCCATTTATGATCAGGGAAGCATTCTTGGAGAGTTAATCACAAAAAGCACACTTGGTCAGGATTAAATTACCAATATGCATGGAATTAGGGTATTAATAATTTATGGTAGTAGATATGTCTAAATGACAATTATATTATAGGTTTATTGCATTATCAAAGTTAGAAATTGGTATGAATCTTTGGATGGTTTCCATGTACACTTTTGGAATTGTATGTTCTCTTACACCCGTTGGGGTTGGATCTTGTTTACTTTGTGGTGGATCTAATTTTTACATAGGATTTCCTAAACTCTTGATGTGTTATATCCTTATTTTTAGGGCTTAATCTTAAATCTCTATAATGTCGCATTTATATATGGCTTGTGCTATGATCTCGTGTTTAGATTTCCCTATCCCTAATCGCTATATTACTTATTGATTCTTAGTGTTTTGCTTAGCATCATACCTATTTAGCCTTACCCATTAATTGAAGAAAAAAATTGTCAATCTTGTATTCTTTATGTTTGTTTTAGATATTGTTATGATAAATGCGCACATATTTTTTGTGGGATTCAATTTCTCGATGCCCCTACACCTTTCGATTGGGAATACCTTCCATCGCTAATAGCAAACTCAAATCTTACAACATTATGTGTAGGGTATGTTGA
This sequence comes from Torreya grandis, assembly GCA_037957365.1. Taxonomy (NCBI): domain Eukaryota; kingdom Viridiplantae; phylum Streptophyta; class Pinopsida; order Cupressales; family Taxaceae; genus Torreya; species Torreya grandis. The sequence continues at coordinate 2,375,334 of JARHVA010000796.1, forward strand.
AGGAGGTGGTTATTATGTAAAAAAAAAAGCCAAATCCTTGGCAACGAATGCAAGATATGTATAAAATAAATCAAATAGGGGATTAGAGACTATGAAAAAAATCAATTTGTTGATAAAGCCTTGGAAACTCTAAAACAAATAAAACTAGTAGTGCTCAACATACACTCCACAACTTTTAGCAATATGATCCCATTGACTTTCAAATGGGAACATTATTTGAATTTCAATCTCGCAACATTATTTTTGAAAGAAATACTCCACGTTTTGTATCTTTAATTATTGCCACAAAAGAAAATAATGAAACCCTTAAAAATCTATTAACATCATGGCTTGAATTCTCTTTCACAAAATAATAATAATAATAATAATAATAATAATAATAATAATAATAATAATAATAATAATAATTTCTAGGTTATTATCTTTAGAATAATATATTACACACAAAAGAGGAAAATTATAAATGAAAATCATTTTCTTTGACTATCACAAGCAAACACCTTGAGTGTAAAGACCTTTACCCAAAACAACGAAATTTTCATGATTATGTCTAGTTTGACAATGCAAGCATTTTGTCAAACAGTTGGCTTGCTTACTGATTTGAGTTGCTTTCAGTGGATATTTAGATAGTAATTGCATACATTAAAGTCAACATATAGATAGCTCCACACATTGCAATAGTTCAGTTATGTATTCATCCATTGCATCAAAAGGAAACACATAGTTCATAACAGTAATAAATTATGTTCCATTGCTATTCATTTCCAAATTGGCAATATTATTAACATATAATTAGACATTTAGTCCAAAACATTTAATTGCCAATATGCAAAGTTCTTAGGTATATAGTGGCACCTTGTGAATAGCCACGGCCAATAGATGATGACCACGACTGAGTAGATAGGTGGCGATTAAAAACAATAGTCGACCACCTACAGGGAGCCATGCCCCACAAAATCCACACTTCCCTTCATAATGATCAACGATACGCAGAATAAATGGTGATGGGATTTTAGAAAGGCTCATGCCCTCTTGCAACCTCCATGATCCTTGACCATTATCCATGACTCATAGAAAATACTAATGTACCTCTTCTAAAACGGAATGATGGTTGTGTTGGTAATTTAAATAGCCACGGGTTCCATGAATCCAAATGCCCAGATTAGAGTGAAAGTCAATATAACCATTAAACAATGTGATCGCCCCTCAATAAATCATCAAGTCTTCAATAAGTAACACTCAAGTCTGAATGGAGTTTGGTGTCATTGACCAGCCATGAAATCACCTTCAATATATGAATGAATACATCCAACATGAAATGCCCAAACAAATTTGATCGAATCCCACAGGCCAAGGTGAAATCGTTTCACCATCGAAACCCCAAAAACTTCAAGCCAAAGAGCTCTCAACAATACCCGAAGAAATATAAACTCCAATGATGAAAAATAATTTCCAAAATGCCCCTCTTTTATCTTTTCATGAAATCCCTCCAAAAATACCTTTCCCTCACAAATATTAAAATTTAAATATTTGAATTTGACTTTAGGATCGAAACATAATAAAGTGACTTTTTAAATACTAAGACACGACTTAAGTCACTTTAAATAATATTAATTAATTAATTAATATTATTTGTAATATTTGCTTGGAAAGAATAATATTAAATAATTAATACTTAATTCCCTTATTTTATTTAATGACTTATGGGAATTAAATAAGTCATTAAATCATCTGGCTTGTCAATTTGAAAGGGACATTACAGTCCTCCCTCCCTGGAATTGCTTGTCCACAAGCAATTTCAGATCAGGATGCTGAACGATCTGCTCATTCTCCCATGTGGCATCTTCCCCAGGTAGATCCTTCCATCTAACCACATAGTCCTTGATAGTTCTGCTTCTCAACTTCCCCTCGCGAACATCCAAAATCTCATTCAGAATGAAGATTAACTTGCCCTCTTCATCAAGAAGTGGGAGCTCTACTGAAACTATAACTTGTTATCCAAGTGTCTTCTTAAGGCACGAAACGTGAAACACGTTATGAACCCTGATGCACTCTGATAGCTCCAACTCATAAGCCACCTCACCCACTATTCGAATGATCTTGTACGGGTCGTAGAACAATGGTCTCAACTTCTCAGCACCACTCCTCGTCAAAGAGGACTATCTGTATGGTTGAAGGCAAAGATAGACCAAATCTCCAACCTCAAAAGTACGGTATGCCCGATGTCTATCCGCATAAACCTTCTAATGCTTCTAAGCGCGTTGCATATTATCCTTAAGTGACTTAAGGATATCTTGATTCTCTTGAATCCAATCCTTGACCTTGGGTGCCCGACTATCACCAAATGCCACATCCATAAATGAATAAGCCTTATAATCGTAAAATGCTCTGAAAGGTGACATCCCAATGGACATGTGACAGGGGGTATTATAACAATACTCACCCAAATGTAACCATCTAACCCAAGCCCTCTGTTGTCTTGCAACATAGTTGTGCAGATAACCCTCAATCCACTTATTCAGGATCTCTGTCTGCCTATTTGTTTGAGGGTGATTGTTGGTGCTTGGAGTCAATTTTGTCCTTGACAATTTAAATAACTCCTGCCATAATGCATCGAGGAAACGATTATCCCTATCATTAACAATATTCTTTGGTAACCCATGTAACTTGAATACCTCTGAAGAATAAGTCTGCCACTTGAGGTGCCCTGTACTTTGAAGAGATAGCCATGAAGTGTGCAAATTTGGTTAATCGATCAACTACTGCAAAAATGCAATCTCTACCGTGTACCTTCGGAAGATAGGTGATGAAGTCCATCGATATGTTGTCCCACTTTTGCTCTGGAATGGGCAAGGGCTACAATAGGCCAATAGGGAAAGTGTGCTCCAACTTGTTCTGTTGACAAGTGGTGTACTCTCTAACATGACGCAGCACATCATCTTTGAGGCCCCTCCAAGAGAATCTCTCTCTAGTCTGCCTATAGGTCTTATAGAACCTTGGATGCCCTGTCAAAGGAGTGTCATTTACAACGCTCAGGGTTTGCTCCTTCAATATAGATTTTGGAACCAAAAATATCATGTCCTTGTAGTAGATGATATCATCCACTACCGTATACCTATCATCTTGTATTTTGCCATCCAACAACTCAGGCAAAAGCATTCTTGGAGTACTCAACTAGAAGATGAGCTTTTCAAATCACTGAAATCTCAGACAAGGTACATATGGCGGGTTTCCTGGATAGAGCATCGACAACTATATTTTTATTTCCCTTCACATATTCAATATCGAAGTCATACGCTTGAATTTTGCTGACCCATTTTTGTTGGCGTCCATTCAAGTCCTTATGCTCAAGGAAGTACCTCAAACTGTTATGATCAATTTTGACTACAAACCATCATCCAACCAAGTACTGCCTAAACTTCGCTAATGCATGCATGATGGCGAGCATTTCCTTGTCATATATAGAATACATCCTCTCAACATCTCAGAGCAACTTGCTCTCATAGGCAATGGGATGCCTATTTTGCATCAACACTACACCAATCCCCTCTCTTAAGTGTCACATTCCAGCACAAAGCGCTGGGTGAAATTCGACAATGCAAGAACTAGGCAGGGACTCATGGCCTCCTTTAGTTTGTCAAAGGCTCGTTGAGCCTTGCTGGTCCATTTAAAGGCACGCTTCCTAGTAATGTTTGTGAGAGGTGCCCCAAGCTGCGAAAACCCCTTGACGAACCACCTGTTATAACTGCATAGGCCAAAGAACCCTCGCAGCTCCATGAGTGTCCTCGGTGGTGGCCAATCTAAAATCACTTGGATCTTTCCCTGATGCACCTGAACTCCTTGTGCACTAATGATGTGACCCAAGTACAATATCTCCTTTATCCCAAACTCACATTGAGGCCTTTTCATACAATGATTGTGCATCCATAATACCTAGCACCTCATCAAGATGCTTCAGGGGATCCTCCCATGTTTTGGTGTATATCGATATATCATCAAAAAATACAAGGAACTTTCACAACTGTTTATTGAAGATGTGATTCATGCAGGACTAAAATGTTGTGAGGCTATTGGTCAAACTGAATGGCATGACCAAGAACTCGTAGTGCCCATAGTGGCCCATGAAATCCACCTTACAGATGTCTTGGTCCTGCACTTTGATCTGGTGGTACCCTGATTTGAGATCTATCTTCGAGAAGAAGACAACCCCATGTAACTCATCTAACAATTCATTGATCTTGGGAATTGGATACTTGTTTTTTATTGTCTTCCTGTTCAAAGCACGGTAATCAATACACATTCTGAGAGTTCCATCCTTCTTAACCAACACTACAAAAGAGGCAAAATGACTCAAACTCGACCTGATATGTCCCATATCCAACAACTCCTTGATAACTTTCTCAATCTCATCCTTAAATTTCTTGGGATGTCGACAGGGAGTAGTAATGATGGGTTTGGCCCCCTCCTCAAGCTCAATGGTATGCTCAAATCCTTTGTCAGGTGGCCTCCCTGGAGGAATATCGCTGAAGACTACACTGCGAATGTGTAATACCTCTTGCAAATCATCCTAGTAGTGCTTAGGATTGTTATCCATAGACTTGGAGGAAATCATATATTGTACCATGTTTGAAAATGCTCTCCATTCATTTGGTTGAAACAACACTAGGAGCTCCATTAGACATTCCCCTAAATACCACTTTCTTGCCATCTACCTTGAACTTGAATTCCATGGTCTGGGAGTTTTGTGAATACTTCCCAAGTGAGTGTAACCATTGAATACCCAAAATGGCATTGGTGTCCCCTAAGTTTACCACATATAAATCATCAATAACTATATAGTTACCAATCATGATGCTCATATGAGGGACTTTCTGCATACAGGAAATCTGATACTCATCAACAACCATGACATTAAACCCCTTATGCTCAACTATTTGCAAACCTTCCCTGGTAACCATAATAGAGTCTATAAAGTTGTGGGTAACCCCACTATCGGTCAAAATTGTGACCCTTTGTCCTTGTAATACTCCATGAACTCTAAAAGAGTTGAATTTTGGTGTACCAGACATAGTAGCAAGAGAACCACCTTTCACTCCGTTAGGTGGTGTCTCATTGAATCCCATCTTCTCCTCATTTGACTCACTATATTCACTGCCTTGGTTATGATCAGATTTCTCCTCTTCCTCACTATCAGATACAATCTCTATATAATGTACCTTGCCCTTACCAAGACACTTGTGTCCTGGTTCCCAAGGCCTTTGTAGCTGAAACACAATTTCTTTCTCCGCAACTCTTGTCGAGTCTCATCTTTCATTCTGTTTCACTAGGTCCACTCTTTCTGAAATGATTTCTTATTTTTGTCCTTCTGAGAGGTAGAACCCTTCGACTGAAATTTATTCTTCAAATTAGTAGAATCCATGTCCCTAGCTTTCTTGATTGCCTCCTGAAGTGAGCTAGGATTGAATGCCTTGATCCAACCCCTTAAAGGATCCGTCAAGCCATCCATAAATAAAACCAGTGATCTCCTCTTAGATATATCAGTGACTAATACTGAGAATCTCTGGAAATCAACAATGTAACTATCAACCGATCCCCACTGCTTCAACTGAGCTAACTCCTTGAAATAGAGTTCAGGGTCTTTGTTATCAAACCTCTCAATTAATCTCTCTATGAACTCCACATAAGATGTGATCTAATCGTGGCCCATGGTGACCTTACCATGATGCCATGACTTATGAGAAATGCCATCAAGATATATGCCAACATATTTGATTGCTTCCTCCTCTAGCATCGAATTCAACTAGAAGTATGTATCAACCTTTTGCACCCAAGCATGTGTTGAAGTCTTGCTTGAACCTTCAAAGAAGGGCAAGCTCAATTTATTAACCTTCCTCCTAAGATCCCTATGGTGCTCTCTATTACCCCTATTGGGCATATGTCTCACCTTAAGGTCCATATAATCACATAGGGAGATATTATGCAAGAAACCTGGACCTGCATCAACCCAATTTTATCTGAATTTTTCCTGCAACTCTATCAATGTAGGCTCATTTCCTACCTGAGGCTCTACTTTTGGTGGAGATACATGCATTAAAGGCCTTGAACTAGCAGGTGCAACACACCGATTTGGCATCTTGTTATTAACCGAGTTATCCCCTTGGCCATTATTGCCATTTTGGTTATTACCATTGTTGTTATTGTTATTGAGGGTTTGTGTCATTAACTCCATTAACTGAGTCTTATGTTGATTTGTTACCGTTTGCTCTGCCAACAATGCATGAAGAAAGTCTTCCCCTCTCTGGTCTTTCTCTCTATCACCCATCTCTGCCACTCTATGTGCAACACCTCTTGTAGAAGAATCAATACCACTGCTTAAAGGAGATCTCTGATGTATTCCTAATATCCCTAAAACAGTTTCCCCTTCCAAAACCTAAGTAGGCTGCCACTATTTCTTAATACCTCTAATATAGTACATTCTTTTTTTGTCACTCATGAAAACCATAGGCTCGCAAGGTATGATCAATGTAAAAGATGAAAAACAATAGAAACAGAGGCTCACAACTTAGACTACTTTTACAGTGACAGAAAAATATCAACAAAGGCACAGAACTCAGTCTTCTTATTAATTCTCCAGTCACATAAAAGGCACATAAACATGCACAGTTACATAAACTTTCTAACTCAAGAAAATAGAACAAAAGAAAATGATATTCCTGATCACAGCTAAAGAAAGTCTAAAAACTCTTGACAATAATATCTCGCAAAAAATTCTCTCAATCTTCTAAATGTTCATCATTGGTATTACATCATTCAAATGTCAAAGTCATGATGCATTATGAGAAATGTTCATAAAGTTTAAATCTTTGGATCTTAAATATGTGAAAAATTACTTAAGCTGAATTCAGTACTACATCATTAAAATTTCAAAGTTGCAATGAATTATGAGAATGTACATAAAATTTGAATTTTTAGATCTTAAACACGTTCAAAACTACTTCAGCTATTGAAAATATTGTCATTGATGTCAAAGGTTTAGTATTATTGGTGATAAAGGCCCCATTGCATTTAATGTTGTTTGTAATAAATATATCTTGGCTAATGAGTTAATATTTATTTAATATTAATGAATATATTTTTGGTTGCATATGAGACAAAAGAAGGGCCCATAGAGAAGTCGAAGAGCCACGGGATAAAGACAAAAGAAGGATGTGACACATTTTTCCATGAAGAGTCATCTTGGGGAATACCAAGAGTCACCAAGTGAAGACAAAAGAGTAAAGGGCGAATTTCTCATGAAGGGACACTTTGAGGAATACGAAAAGTCACCAAAGATAAAGACAAAAGTGGGAAGGACGTTTTTGGTCATGAAGTGTCACCACATGACTTTTCAAATGCTTAGATATGAAGGGTCATCCAAGAGTGGCGCCATTTTCTATGAAGATTGAAATGTCACAAAGGGGGAAGGCCAAAGGTCATTTGAAAAGTTATAAATAAAGGCTTGAGAAGCCATTTGTAATGTGAGTGTGAGAGGTTGATTTGATATTGTAATATCTAGCTTAGAAGAGCAATTGTGAGAGATGAATATGATTTGTATTTGTTATATTTAGATTAAAAGAGCAAATGAGAGAGAGAGAGGAAGGAGATGTTGTATTGATCTATCATTTGTTGAGATAACAACATTGAGAGATAGGTGTGTGGTATACACAAAGGGGTTGGTGCTTCTATGAGTTGGTGCTCACGAATTGTTGCTGAGTTGGTGCTTGGCAAAGGGGTTGGTGCTCCTGTGGGTTGGTGCTCGTGAATTATCGCTGAGTTGGTGCTCGGCAAAGGGGTTGGTGCTCCTGTGAGTTGATGCTCACGAATAGGTGCTGGATTGGTGCTCGACAAAGGGGTTTGAAGCTCCTGTGGGTTGGTGCTCACGAATTGTAGCTGAGGTTTGTACTTGGCAAAGGGGTATGGTGCCCCTGTGAGGTTGTTCTCACGAATATATTTGAGATTGATTCTCCATGGTTTTTTTCACATTGGATTTTCACGTTATATCTGGTGTCTCTCTCTGTCTTATGTGATGTTTATTGTTTGAGTTTTATTGCATATCTTGAATGATTGATTAAGTGGAATTTGGTTAAAAGAAAGATTTATAAGATATATAATATACTGATTCACCCCCCCTCTTAGTATATTCTGTGCTTAACAATTGGTATCAGAGTAGGTTTTTTCATATTAGGTTTCACAGCTTGAAGGTAGATCAAAGAAAAACATAAGATGGCCAAGCAGCTAAAGAAGGAGAATCAAGAGTTGAAATCTATGGTTGAGGCTCTTAAGGAAAATGTGTGTATCTTGGATTCTAAGTTGGCTATAGAAGTAAAAGATAATAAGATATTTATTCAAGATCTTAAGAATCAGTTAGAGGTTGCAACTTCAATTTTAACATCAAAAGAAGAAGAGTGTAATCAGTTGAAGGATGAGTTAGGTTCTTTAAAATATAATCATGAGAAGCTTATACTCAAGGTTGAAAAATATCACGAAATATTAGTCCAAGAAAAGAAGGATGCAAGTTTTGTAGGCAAATCAAAAAAGCCAATCAGGGAGCCCAATGCTTTCAAGTTTTCAAATTTTTTTCATGGCCGTTGTTTTGTTTGTCATCATGTTGGTCATAGGGCAAGAGATTGTATGAGGAGAAACAATCAGTCAAAGGGAGATCTCAGTCACATTCAAAAAAAAGGTATGAGAAATATTGTTTGTTTTGCTGTCATGAGGTTGGACATATTGCTAGATTATGCCAAAATAAAGTAAAGAGATATTCAAAGTATGTCAAAGGTTATAGAGACCCTAAAAAATATGAGAAAAGACAAATTTAGGTTTAGAGACCTAAAATAGTAAAGGTTGATCAGGGTGAGTTTAAGAATGAAAATGAATTACTTGCTATAGTTGATAAAGAATTAGATAAGAAAGATTGTGCAAAATCTCTTGTTACATTTAAGCATGAGCTTTGTCAAGATAAGATAGTTGCAAAAGTTGAGAAAAAAAAACATCATAAATGATAAGGTTAGTAAGTCAAAAAGGTTAGATATGCTTAAACGGATTCTAAAGGAAAAACACAAGAAGATCAAGGAAGAAACAGAGATGTGGAAATCTCATGAGATTTATTTCTAGAACCCTTTTGTGTGGGGGTGTCTCTTCTAGGCTTCAAGGAGACATTTTTAAGAAAATTGAAGCATGGTGGATGCTATTAGGTCGTGGATATTTCTCATGACAAGAAGGTGAGTTGACAGATTAATTTGTATATCTTTTGAGAGAATATATTTTTGAAGAAAATTTTGTATTAGTATTATGGTTTGAGGCTATTAAAATGATTCTTGCATATGCAGTGTTTCAAATGATTATGTTCATAAAAAATTAGAATATTGAAAAAGAGCTAACAGTTTCAGAGAGAAAGAAAAGGATACTCATGCAGATTCAATCAAGAAAGATCAAAGTTATAAAGCTCCATTCATCAGGGAGAAGGTTCAGTCGTGTTCATGACAGAAGAAACAACTTGAAGATTCTATGTTGGTGCAAACAGCTTTGCATGTAAGAGATAAAGATCAGCGATGGTTCGTTGATAGCGGATGTTCGAGGCATATGACACGAGATAAGAGTAAAGAAGATCAATGGTGGTACAGTGAGATTCGAAGATAAAACCACTGCCAGGATAGCCAGAAAATGTACTTTATTTTTGGATAATGGTAGAAAAAAGACTAAGAATGTTTTATAAGCATAATCTATTGAGTGTAAGGCAAATATGTGATCAAAGATACACTTTAAAATTTCATACGGAAGGAAATATTCAAATGAGTTGATTGCAGATTCTCAAAGGACAGGTAAAATCAGACATCTTCTCAAAAATTGACGAGAGGAGTTGGGAGTAATTTCTATTATTTCCTACCATTGATGTTCAACATCAAGTGAGGGGGAGCTAAGTGTTAGCTCCAGGTAGGCCTTTTGCCATTGATGTCAAAGGGAGAGAATAACAGGCACATGTACACGTACAGAAAATAGGTATAGAGAACAGGTACAGGTTACTACAGTAAGGGGGAGTTACTGTATGACAAGATGTACAGGTGACAGGATGTGGCAGTTTCAGGATTGAGGTTGCCATCAATGACAAAGAGAGAGATTGTTGGAAATATTGTCATTGATGTCAAAGGTTTAGTATTATTAGTGATAAAGGCCCCATTGCATTTAATGTTGTTTGTAATAAATATATCTTGGTTAATATGAGTTAATATTTATTTAATATTAACAAATATATTTTTGGTTGCATATGAGACAAAAGAAGGGCCCATGGAGAAGTCGAAGAGCCACGGAATAAAGACAAAAGAAGGATGGGATGCATTTTTCCATGAAAAGTCATCTTGAGGAATACCAAGAGTCACCAAGTGAAGACAAAAAAGTAAAGGGTGAATTTCTCATGAAGGGACACTTTGAGGAATACTAAAAATCACCAAAGATAAAGACAAAAGTGGGAAGGACGTTTTTGGTCATGAAGGGTCATCACATGACTTTTCAAATGCTTGGATATGAAGGGTCATCCAAGATTGGCACCATTTTCCATGAGAATTGAAAGGTCACAAAGGGGGAAGGTCAAAGGTCATTTGAAAAGCTATAAATAAAGGCTTGAGAAGCCATTTGTAATGTGAGTGTGAGAGGTTGATTTGATATTGTAATATCTAGCTTAGAAGAGCAATTGTGAGAGATGAATATGATTTGTATTTGTTATATCTAGCTTAAAAGAGCAAATGTGAGAGAGAAAAAGGAGATGTTGTATTGATCTATCATTTGTTGAGATATCAACATTGAGAGATAGGTGTGTGGTATACACAAAGGGGTTGGTGCTCCTGTGGGTTGGTGCTCACGAATAGGTGTTGGGTTGATGCTCGACAAAGGGGTTTGAAGCCCCTGTGGGTTGGTGCTCATGAATTGTAGCTGAAGTTTGTACTTGGCAAAGGGGTATGGTGCTCCTGTGGGGTTGTTCTCACGAATATATTTGAGATTGATTCTCCGTGGTTTTTTCCACATTGGGTTTCCACGTTATATCTGGTGTCTCTCTCTGTCTGGTGTGATGTTTATTGTTTGAGTTTTATTGCATATCTTGAATGATTGATTAAGTGGAATTTGGTTAAAGAAAAGATTTATAAGATATATAATATACTGATTCACCCCACCCCCCCTCTCAGTATATTCCATGCTTAACATAAACTTCGGTATTACATCATTCAAATTTCAAAGTTACAGTGCATTATGAGTAACACGCATAAAGTTTGAATGTTTGAATCTTAAACATGTTAAAAATCGCTTAAGATTCAGTATTACATCATTTAAATTTTAAAGTTGTGATGCATTATAAGAAATTCCCATAAAGTTTGAATCTTAAACATGTTGAAAACACTTAAGCTTTAGTATTACATCATTCAAATTTCAAAGCCCAAAATAACGAAATTTTCACAATTATGACCAGTTTGACAATGTAAGTATTTTGTCAAACAATTGGCTTGATTGCTGATCTGAGTTGCTTTCAGTGGATATTTAGACAATAATTACATACATTAAACTCAACATATAGATAGATCCACAAATTGCAATAGTTCACTTATGTATTCATCCATTGCATCAAAAGGAAACATAGAATTCGCAACAATATTAAATTCTGTTCAATTGCTATTCATCTCCAAGTTGGCGATATTATTAACATATAATTAGACATTCAAATTACAGTCTAGAACATTTAATTGTTAATATGCAAAGTTCTTGGGTATATAGCAACACCTTATGAATAACCACAAACAATAGATGATAACCACAACTAGCAGAAAGGTGGCAATTAATAACAACTGACCACTTACAAGGAGCCATGCCCCACAAAATCGACACTTCCCTTCATAGTAGTCCACGACAAGTAGAATAAATGGCGATGGGATTTTAGAAAGGATCATGTCCTTTTGCAACCTTCATGACCCTTGACCATTATCCACGGCTCATAAAAAATACTAGTGTGCCTCCTCTAAGACGAAATGATGGTTGTGCTAATAATTTAAATAGACACGGCTTCCATGAATCCAAATGCCCAGATTTGAGTGAAAGTCAATATATTCAACAATGTTATCACCCTATAATAAATCATCCATTCTTCAATATGCAACGCTCAAGTCTGAATGGAGTTTGGTATAATTGACCAACCATGAAATCACCTTCAATATATCAACGAATGCATCCAACATGAAATGCCTAAACAATTTTGATCAAAACCCACAGGTTAGGGTGGAATCATTTCACCATCGAAACCGCAAAAACCTCAAATCCAAGAGCTCTCAGCAATACCCAAAGAAATATAAACTTCAATGATGAAAAAAAATTCCAAAATGTGTTGGCCTAGGTAAATGGAGAAAACTTGAATAAATTACATAGTGGAATAAATTATTTAACAAAAGTCTTATAAAAATATTATTTCAGGATCAATTTACAAAGATGGTGAAAAGATTTATAATCTTTTCACAAGGTGGTTATGGGACTTAACCAACATTCTCGTGAACCAATTTTTATTTAACTAGACATAATAATAAAATAAATACTTAATCAAAACATTAAAAGTCTTTTGGATCATAAACCCAACAAACTCCCCCTTGATCTAATGGTATAGAAAAGATCTGAAGCAATGACTTTGAAGTCATCAAATAATCTCTATTGCAACTGCAATTAGTGTGTTGTACCTTTTAATACTAATCAAAATTGATTTCACTCCATACAGAAGCTCACCCTGCGAGTTGTGACATAAAATGCTGATGAACATGATCAATGCCTACTTATCCCATATGATCATCATACCATACCGTAGTAGAACTCAATCAAAGCCTGTTCAACTACATTTACCCACATAAGGTCCCACATAGGAACTCTTCCAAGTGACAACCCTGTTCTCTGTATGGCACATCTCTTGATGCTCACCAAACAATGATGACCTTTACTCAACACTGTTGGTGCTAACAACCCCTATCAAATCGTACTGTCACCAATGATTGATCGAAGTCCAACCAATGCCTAAATCTTCTCCTATCAGGCGAGAGGTGAGAAGTAGTGCATCGAGAGAAACAAAAACAACTAACTTTGTCCACTCCATGTCATTAATATCAGAGATAAAGCTAAAAATATAACTAAAAGTAAAAATCACAAGTCAAAATTTTTATTCAAGCATGAATCCAAACTCTAAGTGAATAGCTAACTGAAGAGGATAATTGTCCTCCATCTTCCAATAGATCCTCCAACCTCCAATATGATTCTCACAGTTTGTCAATCATGAAGATCATAAGAGACTTGTAAAGGATGGTAGGTTTATCAACAACATAAGCAAGAAGTGATATTGTGGAAATTGTCGTTTGGAAGGTGTCAATTTTGATCGAAAATGCACCTTTATAAATTAGTTTCATTATATTGATTGCAAAAATCATATAAGGGCACTGCAAATTATAAAATTGATCATTCTGTTGTGTCTGGAATGTCTTAAAACCTATAAATTCCTTGGTCACATGAGCACCTTTGGAGAAAAAAGTGATTTGTCAAAAAAAGTTATAACCAAAGTCACGACGTACACCCTTATATCGCCGATTCTACCCCCAAAAAAATTGGATGGGATTTGAATCTTGGACCTCTCCTATTGAAAGAGACTAACAAAATCAGTTCATCCACCTCCCCATCAACCAATTTAACAACACATGGGCAAAATATTACACATATCCTTGGTTTTATGGATTGAAAAGTAAAATTTACATGCTCCGTAATATTTTATAAATATTTTTACACGAGCTTTTGTGGAGGGGCCCACAAAATTAAAAATCAATGGAAATAAAACTTGAATAAGCTTGTTGCAGTTATTGTATCGAGTTCTCTGCACTAATTTGACTTCCTCCCCCTCTGTCCCCCTTTTTTGGATTAATTTATCTAACTTTTGCGCTAATGTGACTTGTTATTTTACACACAGATCGTTGCAATGGACTCTCTTGATAGAAAAACCACCATAAAAATTGGTCTCAGATTAAATAAAAAATTTAATACTTCAGCAGGTGCTATATGCATAAGAGAAAATAAAATGTTTTAAAGCGTCGTACAACTATGCTTTCTTGCAGATCAAATCACCCTACCACTATTGGATTTGAAAAACTTCTTATATTGGATTGCCATACAGATTTAAATTTGTAGGATAAAATAAACGTCGTCCAATTTCCTGGAGTTACTCATGCCAATTACAATGAAGGGGATGCAAACATTTTAATACCTTTTAAAGCTAATATGAAATTGTTGTTTGGTGTATGCTTATGACTCCATCATAGAAAGACTTCTCCTTTATTTGCTTTGTTGGGAATATAATGTCTCTGCAAAAAGATTTTTTACTCCTCTTCAATTTTACCACACTCTGATACCACTGTTGGCCCAGGTAAATGGAGGAAACTTGAAGAAATGACGTAGTGGAATAAATTATTTGACAAAAGTTTTATAAAAATATTATTTTGGGATCAATTTACAAAGAAGGTGAAAATATTTATAATATTTCCACAAGGTGGTTACAGGTTTAACCAAAATTCCCGTGAACCAAATTTTATTTAACGAAACATGATAATAAAATAAATACTTAACAAAAAAATTAAAATAAAAGTCTTTTGAATCATAAACCCATCAAAATGCCCCTCTTTTATCTTCCCGTGAGATCCCTCCAAAAATACCTTTCCCTCAGAAATATTAAAATTTAAATATTTGAATTTGACTTTGGGAGGGAAACATAATAAAGTGACTCTTTAAATATTAAAATTATACCGAAGTTACTTTAAAAATATTAATTAATTAATTACTATTATTCGTAATATTTGCTTGGAAGGAATACTATTAAATAATCAATAATTAATTCCTTTATTTTATTTAATGACTTACGGGAATTAAATAAGTCATTAAATCATTTGACTTGTCAATTGGAAGGGGACATTACATTGAGAGTGATGGCTTTTCCCGATCCCACCCCTCCCCCTTCAATAAAACTTCAATACATAGTTTTTTTAAAAGGTATTTCAAGCACTTCGTCATTGTAAATAGGAGATAGAATTATGTTAGCATTCAATTTGTAGGTGGAATTAGGGTTAGTTAATGGATCTTTCAACAAAGTTTGTGCTGTCTACAAGCTAAGCTTAAAGCCCCCTAATTTGTTGTTATATGTGGTTATAAATGAAAAAGGTTTGACCTTCACTACAATATCAAGTGTGCGAAAAATATGCAATTTCCATATCTCTTGCATTTTCTTGATTGCTATACAATAATTTAAAATATAATAAATATATAAAAATAAAATAGTAATAAAACATACTATGTTCAAGAACTCTACCACTACATTTACAAGAATTATAAAATTAAAACCTTATTCCCATAATCTTTTTGTCAACTATTTTTTCTTCTATTTCTTCTTCCACAATATTTCCTAATTTTGCCAACATGCATAATAATGCATCAATCTACATTATATTTATAACCATTATAAACAAAATTATATAAAAATAAAAATAATTATTTTAGAATATATAACATATACAAATTAATTCACATTTACCAAAAACAATAAAACAATAAATATATTTAATAAAATCATTTTGTATTTACACTTATTTATCGTAAAATACAATTTGATTTTTTGCAAAAGGTGAAATTTTGGGTTGACTATAAAAAATCATAAAGGACTATTAAAAAAATATAATCTTTTATGTTACCACACCAAATGTATTTAAGATACTTTCTTTTTTAATATTGAAAGAACATTTACAAAATACTATATGTTCTGAGGACAAGCAAAAAACAAAAATGTAGAATTAAAATCATAGTATCTCCCAAACGAGCAACAATTTAAAAAAAATGAGTAACGAAACCCTAGAGCAATGCACTAGGTAAACGTAGTTATAAAAAAAAAAGAAAGAGAAACAATTTTAGACAAACTATAACAAAAGCATGATCACTTTGAAAGGCCCCCAGTCCCTTCTGATTCTTCTCATCACCAAGTCCCAATTGATAAATTTGTTATCAACATCCGTCACATAAGCATGTACCTTAGGGAGCTTAATCAAAACGTTATTAAGATTAATTTCAATGAACTGATCCATGTCAAGGGAAAGAACACCACTATATCCATCAACAAGGAAAACATATTTGGAAAACAAAATTTTCAGAACTTGTAGTTTGCATGGGTAACTTGTCCATATTAGATGAAACAACAATAAATAGTTTATCACCATTGGATGAGTCCATTTTATCTTTAATATCTTCACAGTGCTCAAGAGATGCATGTAGAATGTTAAGAAGTACATCATTATTGTCAGTTGTTTCGTCTTTGCCACTCATTTTAGAATCAAAAAGCCCAACTAGGTTAGGGTCAAGGTTGGAAGCTTGTTCAAAATAAACATCTTTCATAATATCCCACTCAGTTGTAGTTATCTTCTCATCCGCATCAGTCGAATGGAGAATTCTTCAATCAGGTGGGACACTTTGTCTCGAGTAACCGCTAGTATCCAAAAGATAGGTAGAAGTAATCTTCATCATCCCAATTATTCATAACTTCTCCATTTCTTCCCAAGGAACTTGAGCCACGAGAAAATCTAGATAGAGACAATGTGCACAATAACTTCTCTAGGGAAGTTAGTAAGCACCTTGCTTTGGAATTGAAAAACCTCAAGATTTCTTTGTTTCCATAAAAACCATAAAAATTAAACCACACAATATGATGAGAAAAAAGTTTAGTTCAAGCCTTCAAGAAATTACTCTACACAACTACAACATATTGACACAGAGAAAACATGTTCAATTGTTTCAAGACCACCATATAGAGTAAAAAAATGTTTTCCAAAATTGAACTTAACAAGGGCCTCTCCAACAAGAAGTTTATTATGAATTAGCTACCATCTAAAGCAAGCTTTCTTGGGCTTAAGACAAGATGAACAAAGAATATCAAATATGAGTTTTCAACTATGAAAATGATCACACAACGACCACTTCTGATTAAGGCCAAGTTATGTATCTTTGAAGAATGAGAGCTTAAAACAGAGCATCCTAGTAGTAATCCCTTCTAGCTTAGGCCCTTCAAAACATTTGATGTTATCCCAAAATTCATCATCATCTTCCATTATCAGGGCAAAAATTATATTATAGATAACTTTCTTCAAATGATTGAAAATTCTAAGATGGGAAGCTGGGATATTGAATTTAGCTATAACTTTAAATCCAAGAAGCCCACCACCCATACGAGTGAGGGCCATCGAATGTTTTTAGACCCTTGGAAAACTAATAAAATGCAGAGCATCCCCTTATCAAGGCGAGGGGACAATTTTTCACCTTAAGATTCCTCCATAGAACCCTATAACCTTGACTTCTAGATCCAAAACCACTGAAAATTAGTTCCACAATTACCAAATGTTTGATCATTTCCTAGACTTTCCATAAGGATTGAAAAATTGGAGAGTCTGCAACTATAATTAAGAGGGAACCATTTAAAAGATCAAAGATTTGTAACCCCTTCCATTGATATTTCCCTCTAGGATAACCCATTTAAATATTATGTCTTAGAAGCACTTTACATGGATCATTCCCCCTTGTATCTCTTAAAATCCACTTAATTACAAACTTGTAATGCATTGGGTTATTAAATTTTTAAATCCAAGCCCACTCATCACCTTGGTTTTACACCTTGGTTTTACAACATGTATTGATACCACAACATGCCTTTTTATGTTGCCTTTACCATCAAAACAAAGAAAGTCTAATAATTTTGTGAAGCTTTTTAAATTGATATTTGTTGAACATCCAAAATGAGGAGTAATAAATACTAAAAGAGTAAATAACCTTTTCACAAACCTGGATTCTCTCAAATACGAAGAGTAAGTGCCCATACCAATTATATATCTTTTTATTAATCTTTACATACATCCACTCCCATATTTCTTTGAATGAAAGGGAGAGAGCGAAAGGTATCCCAAGATTTCTAACCAGTTGTTTAGTTCCTCTCCAAAACCATTCAAAAGGATCAAGCCTATCAATTAGGGATTCATCCCACCCAATAAATAGAGATTTCGAATAGACAAAATTATAACAAGAAGCAAAGTAATAGATGTCCAACTTAGAGGCAATTTATTGGAACTTTTCCTTTTCCATGATAGGGGAAAAATAGTATCATTAAAAAAGAGCACATCCACAATTTTTATTTTGTTAGGAAGAGTTATTCTTCTTATAGGGGGTCCCAATGAAGCATCTCTTAAAAAACAGTGAAGAAATTCAACAAGAAGCACAAACAAAGGATTAAGAGGGCAACCTTTTCGAATGGAGCATTGTATTTCCATGGGCTAAGTAAGATCACCATTTATTTCCACCACAATAGACACATATTTAAAAAGAATATTAGCCATTCTAAAAAAATTGCCTTGGAACACAAATGCCTTAAGCATAGTATCAATAAATGGCCACTCAATTATGTCATACGGTTTTTCAAAGTAAATAGGTTCATATCAACATTATAATTAGAATCATGAGCCTATTACATACCTTCCCTAGTTGTGATTATATTATCAATGAGATATCTACCTTCCAAGTTTGGGTATTAAAGATAATATCTAGAAGTAGGGCAACAAACCTTCTTGAGATCATTTTAGCAAGAGTTTTGTAAGAGACATTGAGCAAGTTAATCATCGTTTAGTTCTTAACCTAAGTAGAATCACCATATTTAGGAATTAAGTTAATGACCCCCTATTAATATCGGAACCAAGGGATCCCACCTCTAAGGCCCCAATAAATACCTTTAGACAGTCAAATTCAATCTAGTCCTTATTAGTCTTGTAAAATTTAACATGAAAACCATTAATTCCAAGGGGCTTATCAATCAATAGAAATCATAAATTCATCAATAAAGAGATCACTATTAAGATCAACAACTTGTTCAAAATATACCTTTCTAGGTATGCTCTCAGCACAAAGGCTTCTATTAGATTCAATTTAGTGGCTTGACCCATCATAGGTGAATATATTAAAATACAAAGGAACAAAATAGATTTAATCTCATTCAAGTACTCAGAGACCATCCCCCAATATTAAATTTGTTGATTTTATGTCTAGCTTGCTTTGTTGTAAACAATCTAAATAATTACTTAGTTATTTTATCGTTCAATTTTAACTAAGTCATTCTAGCTCTAATTTGCACACCTTTGGCAATACATTGGTGATGCACTCTATGCTTATGCTTAAGAAGCATCAATTTACCAAGAATATCATCATTGGTGGGATTTTCTAAAGGGAATTTTTCAAAGTAATAATTTGCTACTGAGTATCTTTAGCAACTTTTCTTATTCTTTTAGCCTTGGCTTGCCCAAAAGTTCTCATGAATTGTCTACTAAGTCCAATACAATGATTCCAAACAAAAATGTTGAACAAGTATTCACATAACATTTTTGAAATATTCCAAGAAACTATGATACCAATAGACATTCCTTATCTTGAAGGTGAGATAATTTAAGATTATAAAAACCTTTCTACTCCTCCTTAAGGTCCTCCTAATCTCTTAGGGAGAATTGCATTTCAAGGGGAGAGTGGTCATAAATTATAAATGGAAGAACTCTAACCATATTTCCACTATCAACATGCTGAACAATAAATTGATCCTTACTGAGATAAAATATAATAAGTCTAGAATAGACTCTTTTATTCCAAACTTAATTTTTGCACCATGTAAACCAAATACCTTAATTAGAAGCTTTGTTTATAGTTAAGGGATCAGAGAGCTTGTGGATACGTTTCATTTTAAACCAAAATAACAATTCATTACATTTCCATGTAGGAGGACATCCCCCTTTTTATCCTCTCTTCCCTTAATCCTATTAAAATCACTCTTGATAAGCCAAGGGACAACCTTTAGGTTTAAACCAAGCTAGTTCCATAACTTAATTTTGTTTGTATAGTCATTTGAAGCTTAAACAAAACGAATCCCAAATTGCTGATTCTTTTGCTTGAGTATAATCCAAATAAATCTTTGACACGAGAAATAACCAAAATCAATTAGATCATCAGACCATTTAGGATCAATGAGGATAAAGGCTCCCCCTTTGTCTCTTGGGTGGTTAGTAGAGACATGCAAATCATTGTGTGAAATAAATTTCAAAGAAAACTCAAGGCTAAAATCAACTTCTTTCACTTCTTACAGAAAAAGGAAAAAAATCTGATCTCTGTAATGCTTAAACTATTTGAACATAAGTATCTTGTCATAATATTTCACTCCCCTTACATTCCAACTCATAATCTTCATTAAAAAAGGGGGAGCATTAGTTAGATTGAACATGGGGCTTAGAGCCCCCCTTGTTTTGATACAACCTATTGAAGCATTAAGGAAATTTATATTCTTTATTTTTCTTCTTGGATTCCTCACAACTTCCAAAGGGATTATCTTTCAATCTCTTAAACTCTTTAGTTTTTACAAAAATAGGAGGAACTATGTTGTGCACATGTTGGACCAACATACATGGCAAATGAGAAGAATACTATTGATTTGACAAAATATATTGAAAGGTAAAATATAACAATAATTAGTTACAAAGCAACCTAAAAGATTAAATGATTTTATGGAGGAAGTTTGCCTAAAGAATCCAACCATCTAACTTCCAAACCGTTACACACCCAAATAACTAACACTTAACCTATAGGTAATTAATGATTAACAATATTACCTAAAACTAACAATTATTTATTAACCTATTTACTAAGGGGTGTCTTATACAAAGATGCATGCCCCGTATATAAATAAAACATATAATAAATGGAACCATTTGGATCAAATGACCCAACAAACCCCATTGACCCAAATGGGTATAAAAAAAAATGATCTTGAGCACATAACTGTGAAGTCATCAAAAGTCTCTTTCACAATTGCAACTAACACATTATACATCATGGTATTGATCAACTAATACTGCTTCACATAGAAACAAACTATCCCACAAGTTGTGGTATGAATGATGAACACCCTAATGGGCATGCTCATCTCCTCTGGCCATTTTATAACAATTCTGTAGTAAAACGTGATCAATGCATGTTCAACTACATTGATCCACATAAAGTCTCACACATGAAAACCTATTGAGTGACTATACTTTAGTGTGCATGACACATCTCCCTAATTCCCAACGATGCCAACAATTTTTTTTCAATGTTACTAGTGTTAGTAACTCTCATGTCAATTCGTACAATCATCGAAGATTGATCGAAGGCCAATATATTCTTCCTATCGAGAGAGAGGCGAGAAGTCCATGCAACATGAAAACATATCCAAACTAATAAGATTGGTACAAATTTATTAAAATTCAAACACACAATATAATATATTATAATTTTTTTGCTCTTTTATTCAGACAATACATTGGTTATTATATAGCCAATGTAATAGCAAACCAATAAATAGGAAGCCATAATAACAAATAACTCGGTAATAGTCACGAGTATAACAAACTAACCACTAACTTATATATGAAATATAATGTTTACAATAATATATTCGTTTAACTTACTAACCAATAATAACCATATTAACCATACATTAAATAATAAATAGTAGATAATAATTTACCCAATGTAAATACTAAATCCCAACATTCCCCGCTTAGTGTTTACATGGGGAGAAAGTACATCATGTGAACTGAAAATAAAATCTTATGCCAACATATACTTTTAAGTTTGCATATTATTGTTTGAATCTTGTTGTTTGGATCTTGCTACACATGATCACCTATATACGAGATATTATATCAATTTCACTTTCAGTTGAACATATTCACTAACCGACCATCTTCCAACGAAGTATGGTAGTTAGAGGATCACTGCAGTTAGAGTATTCTTGTAGTCATCTACCCTCCTATACAACCGTTTACATATTCAATGATATCTACATTCTCTTCTTCTCTAACTTCGTAAGGGAAGATTACAAATTTTTATTTATTTCACACACCATACAATTGATAAATAAAATAGTATGGAAACTAGATCTTCATTGTCTTCTTTTGTAGCCTTTGCCCATGTTTTTTGCTACCTAAACAAAAACAACAAAAACAATCTTCACTACCACTGAAAATTGCCCTTGGCTTTAGTTGATTTGGCGTATAGTATGCCACTATCTCAAAACACAGCTCTATTACTATTGGCTTGCGAGAAGAATCTATTTGTCCTCCAAACTCTTGTGTCCTCCATCCTCTAGTATAGAGAGCTGCTTACTCAATCAATGTATCGATGAAGATCAATATTTACATGTCATTTTTGATGACAAAATTCCCCCCATAATTCAAACCTTACATACAAATGATAATATATCTATTACAATAAAAACTCTGAATAACGACATATCTAAATCGAAACCTAAAAACACTTTTGATTTTTAATATTAACATTCAATACTCAAACTATTACCTATACCAAAAAAAAATAAAAAGCTAAATCAATGACATCGATTTAGAATTTATTTACATAGACAATTTTAAAGCAAAAGATTAATACCTAAATGGGAAAAATACAACTCTAGACTTGATTATGCAACCTAAACACAATTTTTGACTTATATTCCAATTAAAGATTGGAGTGACACTAAGACAAATTATGTAATAGAAAAAACAGATGGAAACGATAACTATTGACTCGAAATTATGACCATCAATAAACAAACGAGACACGTAATTGAACCATTACGTCGATAATATAACTTTGACTTACGTTACGTTCCTCTATCTTTGTATTTATTGGAACACGGCAGGTTCAGAGAACGGCGATGAGAGTATTTATGCAAAGACTGAACAATAAATCTGATCACGTTGACTGATCATTAATTTTAATTTTATTTGTTCCGCTCTTTCTCGGATTTTAGTGACCCGAACAATACCTTGTGTAGTTATTTGAAGATTACTCACAAACCGTGCTTGGATTTGTACAGAAATGCGTAGCCGAGCTAAAAGATTTGAATGAATCTTTAATAACGAATTGTCTTGAATTTTTTACAACGAACTATTCATAGAAAATTTACAGAATGTTGTGACGAACATCTAATCACGCTAGATATAAACCCACTTAATAATTCTCCATGCTCCTCCATTCTCTTCATGTAGCCTTCGGATGATACAGAATCTTCTCACAGGTCTGAGTGGTGAGGAGTCGCCAAGGATCTTTCCAATGAAAGCAATGCACAGAACAAAACAAGGCAGGCATGGTACATATAGGCAGGCCAAATGTTTAGATCAAGATATTAACATTTATAAAGTGAAAATTACTTGGAGAAGACTCTCATTGTTCACAAGAACAAGACCATAGACGCTCTGCGACTACATAATGAGACCGGTACAAATTTACTAAAATTTAAACACACAATATAAGATCTTATTATATATTTTCTGCTCTTTTATTATATAGCTATTGTGATAACAAACCAACTTCCTATTAACAAATAACTCGATAATAGTCACGAGTATAATAAACTAACCACTGACCTATAAATGAAATATATTATTTGTAACAATATATTTGTTCAATCTACTAATCAATACTAATTGTATTAACCATATAATAAATAATAAATAGTAGATAGTAATTTAACCAATGTAAATACTAAATCCCAACACAAACAATTCTCTCTACTTATCATCAATGATATTAAATAACTGAACACTTAAAATGAACAAAAAACAATAAGAACCAAGTCAAAACATGTTGCTATAGAAGAACCCTATCTTTGAGTTAACAACTCACTCAATAAGGGTGTAACTCTATGTGTTCAAAAGAGTGACTCAAGTCCATCTAGACCATTTGCCTCGACCATTGAGGATGCTTTTTGGTTAGATGATGCGTCAAAATAGCTAGTGTAATTAGAGTAACTAGAAGAAGCTCCACTAGAATGAGCAATATAATGTGCTTGTGCCTTCTTTGTATACTCGTGTTTATAATTTTTATAAAGAAATGCATTTTCAAGATGTTGAATATCACCACACTTATAGCAATATAGATGTTTTATGTGCTTGATGGAATTGGAAGATGAGGAGGAATCTCTTGAGTGACTATGAGACTAAGAAGAATACTTATGTTTGTGTTCTGAAGAACGCTTTGGATAATATCTTAGAGATTTATTTAGAGAATGCTTCAAAGAATGTTTATGAAAATTCTTAGTTTTCTCATGTCTCTTCTCTGTTTTATGGCTTCTTGTCTTTATATAGTAAACATGGGTAAGTGCACAAATTTAGAGGACAAAAAAGGGCCTATCTATGGACATAATTTTTCTAAAATTTCAACAATTTGAACTTCTGTAGATAATTTGAGATGGCTACACTCAAAATTTGAAGATGGTATAAAAATATGAATTGTAGTATTTTGAGTCTAATTTCCAAAAAACTTAAAAAAAAAAAGGTTAAGTATAAATAGCTCAAACATCTAAAATTTCGAGAGGGCCTCTTATTTTTTTAAGAAAACATAGTAGATAGATGGTCGTGCGGTCCACCATTTTATAAGGATCATTAAATATTGTTCAAAACCCTTTGATGAATATTTAGCTAAGATATTCTAGTGTGCTACAATTTTTTAAATATTTTTTCAATGAATATTTTTTTCATTAAATTTGAAATTAAGTAGATCTAAAAAACTGACAAAAAAATGGATAGTCGTCTATGCGGCCCACTCTAACTACCTAAAAAAAAATGAAAATTAATTTTTTTAATGTGTGTAAAATTAGGCCTAGTTTGTTACCATATAATTTGTTTTTTAATTGGATCAAATAAAAATAAATTAAATAAACATGAATAGGCATGTATAGGTGTGGCATGTAGTGGCCTAAAAAAGGTGTAGTTAGAAATAAATATAGTTTGAACCCTTAAAATAGCCCAAAAATTATAAAAATCATATATTTAGAAAGAAGACAACGTGCTTGTTGTGATGGTATGCTTTTTTTGAATTTTGATGTTGAAATCCATAACCTATTTGATGATTGAAGTTAAAATTTATTAGTTTTTCTCAAAACTCTTGATCTCCGTTGTAGATGCACAATCACAAGCCTTTGGCTCAAAAATCCAAGCCATTTTTGAGTCTAAAGACTCAGTTTCCAATTCAAATTCAATAACGTGTACACGTTATGTAATGTATTATACAACACGTACATGTTATATAATGGATATGCATTGTTTTGTAATAATACCAAAACCATCTCCAGAAGCATGTGGGAGTTGCACATAAAGGCAAATTTGATCAGGAACTTATATTTACTACTCTAAATGTTAAGTATAAGTTTAAAATTATAAAAATATAAATGTAAACTTATACTTTAAATTTATTTTAGTAAATATAAGAAATTAGAGTCACTCACCATCTGATAGAGTTGGTCTCACAGTTGCATGTCTTACGGTGTGAAAAATAATTTTTTAAAATTTAATTAGGTCAGTACTTAGGCATTTTTAGGGTCTAAGTATTAAACCTAGGGATTTTAGGACAAATTTTACAATTGATATCTATTTTTGGTAAATATATAGTGATTTTAAAAATTTTTATGCCTTTTAGATTGATTCCTAGCATTTTTAAGAGTCTTAAGTTTGTCAAAATTGAAGTTTGAAAACCACTCACTTTGAAATTGATGTAAAATGGTGTGATTGAGGTATCATAGGTCACGTTGATGACCTAGACACCTCAAACAACCACTTTTTATTAATTTCACTTGTTCATCATCCCTCCCTCATCCTTGATCACTTCTTATTCATCCCTCATTGCCCCTAATCACTCTTTCATCATTACTCATTGTTCCTAATCAGTCCCTCATTGACCCTCACTATCTTTAGTCATCTCTAATCACTCCTCTATCATCTATAATTACTCTTTCATTGACCCTCACTATCCCTCATCATCTCTAATCACTCCCTCCCCATTTTTCATCATACCTAATCACTATTTCCTCATCCCTCATCATATATAATCACTTCCTCATCCCTATTCACTCCCTCCTCATCTCTAATCACTCATTCATTGGCCTTCATTATCTCTCATCATCTCTAATAACTCGAGCTTATCATCTTTAACAACTCTTTCATTGATTAGTACCATCCCTTATCACCCCTAATCACTCCCTCCTCATCCCTAGTAATATTTAATCAATATTTCTTCATCCCTCATCATCACTAATCACTCTCTCATTGACCTTCACCATCCCTCACCATATCTCATCACTCCAGCATTGGCCCTCACCATCCCTTACCATCCCTAATCACTCCCTCATCATCTGGCATAAGTATATACTCTAAAAATATATTTGATTCCAATCATATGTTGTTTAATCCATTTTAATATAAATTAACTCTTTTTTAGGACTTGTATTGTCAATACCCATTTGTGATAATTAATTTTATTACTGAATGAATTGGATGATCTTCCAAATTTATAGTCAAGTAACATAAGTACTAACACAAAATAGAGTCTAAATTTTAGTTCATCAAATTATCTTTATTATGAAACTAACTAAGCAAAACTTTATTCGGTTCCACCTTTGGTAGTTTGGTTCAGAAGATAAAAATTAAACACATATCTCTTGTATAATTTTTTAATTCTGAGAAGATTTGAATTAGATGCAAAGTTATTTAGTGTTTCCCATTCTTATATGACTTGAATCTTGGTTAGGTTCACGCATGCACTCCTTGTGTGTGTAATGTCTCCCAAATATTTTATCTCTTGCATGAAAAATGAACATTTATTCATGTTATCACAAAAATATTCCAACTAGTCAATCAATCCTTCCTTTGTTTTTAAGACTATATTCCAAATATCTAGAGGTTTAACATGAATATGATGATACCCAAACTTAAGATCACTTTTGGAAAATAATTCTACACCATGGATATGGTAGAAAAATTTATTAATATTTAAATGAGGATAATAGTTCTTCACTTTAATCTTGTTAAGATTTTTTTAATTGATTCACAACTTTGGCACAAACACAATTGAGCTTCTGCAAGACAATGATTTGGTAATGATGTGTCAATTGTCCATGATTTCATGGATTTACCACTTGATATATTCATTCTCTAAAAATGATATGTTGTATAAATAGGTTTGAGGTAGAGGTAGTTAAGGGATCAAATCAATAGTATTATTTAGTGTATAGTATGTAAGAACTTATTTACGTGACTGAAAGATATCCTTGTATTCATATAGTTTATGGTTTAATATTTTTGTATTTGTTATTGTTGGATAAACCACACTATGATATGGTGACATAAGGATGTCATTATGTATTTACTTCTTACCATTAAGAGAATACTTCTTACTAGAAATCATAATATTCTTTCACTTCCTAGCACTATTGACTGAAAACTTATGAACTAACTACGATATATGGTATTTTAGATGATGACAATCTATCACAACATTATAAGGATTTACTTTATATAGACTACATGTCAATAGTAAATATATGGTTTGCCACATGTAAAACATCACACACCTCTAATGGTGAGATGTCATAAAGGATTGCATCTTTAAAATGTTTGATTTTGTACACCAAGTGACACTACTAGGTGATCCATTTCTCAAGGCATACACTAGAATATACACTAGCGTATGGTTATGGATTATGTATAAATTTCAACTTCAATTTTTGAAAATATGATTTAGGAGAAATTAAATTCTTCGACTTCCATTGGAAATGATGAAGTGTATTGGTTCACCATTGATCTACATTTGTTAATGAAACAATATTTTAATTCATATAATTTCTTGCTGGGGGAAGTAGAGATATTTTTAGTGTCAACCATATCATTGGGTTCATAATCTATTATCTACTTACCTTTTTATAGTTCTAGATAACTTGTATCCACTTCTCAAGATGTTAAAGTAGAGAGCTCATAGTGTGACACTCTTCATTGGATTGAATATTGAAGTTATGAATTAAGCACCACTTTCTAATCTTGGACTACTTGTTCTAATCATTTGAAAATTATTTTCTACACTTTAGTATGATGATTCAATCAATAGACATAAAATTAGAAGGCCTTTAATGTAATCATTCAGATCATATAATGTCCTCATATGGAAAGCAATTGATTGGTCTTAGGAAATCATAAAGCTTGGTGATCCTCATGTATTTACTACCCATTTTTGGTGAAATGGTGGTTTTACTTACTTCTCTTTTTCTCTCAGCGTTTTAATTGTGAATTATATCATTTCTATTAGGCCTATATTTTTTCATAGGTGTAATAATTTATGTTTCAAATTTGCCTCCACATCATTTTGATCACTATGTCTTATATTTTATGCTAGAACTCAACTCTTAACTTGTAGCTCTTAACATTGTTAAACTCCAAAAAAATAACACCATAAATTTATTGGATGGAGTGATTAAGGATGAGGAGGAATTGAGTAAAGATGATGAGGGAGTCAACAGGGATGATTAGGGATGGTGAGGGTCAATCACAGAATGATTAGGGATGATGAGTGATGGTGAGGATTAATGAGGGAGTGATTAGGGGAGATGAGGGATGAGAAATGAGTGATTAGAGTTGATGAGGTATGATGAGGCAGTGATTAGCGATGATGAGGTGATGCAGGAGCATCACTACCCAATATAAATAGTGATCTAGTTTACATTTTTTGTCTTTAGAAGGTGGTCAAGGTCATAATAAGTCTGTAGGAGTCTTTCTAAGTTTCTAGTTTTGTGTTGATTTTAAATTAGAGTTGTATTAGACTTTCTCACCAAATCTTTCATTTGAATTTTTGAACTTTCATAGAGACTTCAATCTTGTTTCAAGAAGTCCAATGTTGAATTTGGTGTGGTTAGACTTTAGTGAGGAGTTTAGGATGTTAAAACACATACCTAAACTCATATTTGATAAATATGTTAGTAGTTGAGTTAGTTGAGGACACTCTCAACATACAAAAGAAGTTAGAATTTAATTGATGGTTATTTGGTAATAAGAGTATTGTCCATGTCTTGTTTTGTATTCAGAGTCAGAGTCAAGAGATTTGCAAGGGGTAGGATTAGAAAGGATGAATGTAAATAACCCCAAACATGTGAATAAAGACAAGTTTTGATTATTTGCAGACAAAAAATCAAACATACCCTACATCTTCTTGAATATGTGCAAAGATAGTTGACAATGTGCACGATCATGAAACATGATTAGTAACAAGTTATTTGTGATCTTGGTGTGAGTGGTAAATTTAAAATACATTTTATTTTATGGTCATTATAACAATTGTAATTTGAGTTTCAAATATTTTGAATATTCAAATTGTAAATTGTATACCTTGTGCTTTTACAAACTATGACTTGAAATTTGAGTGAAGGTCACAGTCTTGTGGAAGAGGAGATTATATTTTGTGGGATTTTATAATGTATGAGTAATTAGTAATTTTAAATAATAATTAATTAATAGTCTTTAAACATTGTATCTTTTTATTCTGCTAAGGACATTCTATGTTCAACAACACAACCCTATCTTTTGTGAGTAAAATATCTGAATATACATCTGTATGAGAAGGTATATGCATGTATTGGAGTGAGCATTAAAATGTATATGTTAGTGAGTTGATTCTTATTATAATGAATTATTATATTCTTTTAAGTAGCTTTCATATATTTGGATGAGAAAAAAGAAAACTAACACAGTCCTGTAGGTATCATGAAACTTAACACAGTCAAAGTGGTATCTCATGGAAATTGAAAAATTAAATGTTATAGATGAAAGGCATTGGTTTTTTAAAGTGTGTAAACATTTTAAAAAATATTTCAAACCTTCATGTTGATTTATAACCCTTTTTGGAATGAATTATAATAAATAACCTCTTCTTAGATTACTATAAACCTGTGACTGAGTACTCTGTCTATTCAAATTTGGTTAAGTTAATCTATTGTAGCTTAAAAAGGGAAATATAACACTTTAAAAAAATTAATATGGTTAAAATAGACCTAATACAATAGTCAAAGTCATTATAAGATTGAAATCTCATTTTGACCCTTCTCAAGTTTGTAAAACTAGTCCAAACCTTGTATTAGGGTTTCTACTTTCAAAGTGAGTTTGTAAGAGTTGTAATCATCAATAATTCATGAAATTTGGTGAAAAATTTGAGTTAAACATGAAAAAATATAATATAGTGTTTTTAAGTTGTGTAAGTATGGATGGGGGAGGACCGTGTGGTAAATAGGGTATAAAGAAACTTAAAGACCTAATCTGAGAATAGAAAGACCCAAAAAAAGTTATCAAATAGTTGAACCAAAGCTGAGAAATTTGTAAAGAGATGGGATAAATAATGGGGTATTCATAAATTAGGTTGATTTGATGATTTGATTTTGTACAAGACTGTACTAAGGAAATTATCCCAAAAAAGGCTACAAGAAGAGTCTATGATAAAGTAAGAGGTAGCGTGTGATATGAGGATTGTTTTGAGAAGTTAAGTAGGGTTGAGAAGAAGTTAGAGAGAAATCAAATGAGTGGAAGGAATTTTGTCAGAGACCTATTAAATCCTAAGTAACTAGAGATAATATTTGATCCAAGTTGTTATAAAACATAAAGACTGTAAAGGGGATAGTCTCAAAGTAATAGAGATTGAATATATTAAGTAAGGAGAATATAATGAGGAGTTTAATGAGACCATCCAAAGCATGGTGGAGAATTAATGAAATGAATAAAATGTAAATTTGAATTTGAAACGTATGTAGGGTCCAAAGATAGAGATCAAGCAAGACAAGACAAAGTGAAAGATAGGTGGATATTGACAGAGAGTTTGGATAAACAAAGTATGCAATAGGGCTCACCATCATGAGGGATGGTGAGGGGTAATGAGGGAGTAATTAGGGATGATGAGGGATTGATTATAAATGATGAGGAATGGTGAGGGTCAATAAGGGAGTTATTAGGGATGATGAGGGATGAGGAGAGAGTGATTAGAGATGATTAAGTGGTGATTAGGGATGGTGAAATCTAATGAGGGAGTGATTAGGGATGAAATGGGATGGTGAGAACTAATGAGGGAGTGATTAGGGATGAAGAGGGGGTGATTTAATATGATGAGGGATGGTTAAGGTCAATGAGAGAGTGATGAGGGATGATGAGGGACAAGGAGTGAGTGATTAGGGATGATGAGGCATAGTGAGGGTTAATGGGGAGTAATTAGGGATCATGAGGGAGTGATTAGATATGATTAAGGATAGTGAGGGTGAATGAGTGAGTGATTAGGGACAATGAATAATAATGAGAGAGTTATTAGGGGTGATGAGGCATGAGTAGGAAGTGATCAAGGATGAGAGAGGGATGATGAACAAGTGAAATTAACACAAAGTGGTTGTTTGATGTGTGCAAGTCATCAATGTGATCTATGCTACCCAAATCACACCACTTTTCATTAATTTCAAAGTGAGTGGTTTGAAAACTTCAATTTTGACAAACTTAAGACTCTTAGAAATGCCAAGAATCAATCCAAAAGGCATAAAAACCTAAAAAAAAAGCTATATGTTTACCAAAAATGGATATCACTTGCAAAATTTATGTCTTGAAATTCTTAGGTTTAATACTTAGATCCTAAAAATGCCTAAGTATTGACCTGATTGGATTTTAAAAAAACTATTTTCCACATCGTAAGGCGTACAATTGTGAGACCAACTTTATCAGATGTTGAGTGACCCTAATTTATTATATAAGTTTACATTTATATTATTACATTTATTTTCTTATACTTAACATTTAGAGTAGTAAATATAAGCTTCACCAAATTTTCTTTCATGTGCAGCTCCCACATGCTTCTGGAGATGGTTTTGGTATTATTATACATTACATAACGCATACGCATTATTTGAATTTACACTAATACGTACACATTATTATTTTCAAAATAACATGATCATGTTATGGGTCAATAATTATCAAGCTATAATTTAAATAATGTGATCACGTTAATTAAATGACGTGATTGCGTAAATTAAATAACGTGATCATGTTAATTAAATAAAATGATCACGTTAATTAAATAACATAATCATGTTAATTAAATAACATGATCATGTTAATTAAATAATGTGATCATGTTAATTATACAACACAATCACATTATTTATTAATGCAATCAAGTTACCTAAAATGTCCACTGAATTATCCCCCAACTCTGTGCACATACCAACATATTTTGTACTTTTACTAGTCTTCTTCTTGGCTAATTGTTGCTCTATTGAGTGAGTAATTCACAAATGGTATCAAATTTTATGTTATTGAGCTAAAACATTTATACAATTTTTTTATAATTTGAATTGAGATTGTTTAGATTGATAGAGATGAGTATATCATCATTTATTTTCCATGTAGGAATGTATTCTTTTTTCAAATTCTTCATTATTGAAATGTATTCTAATACATCATCATATTTTAGGTTATTGTTCAATAATTGCATGGAGATCAATTTTATTGTATGCAAATTATTTACCATACAAGAATTTCAATGTTTTTAAAACCTTCCAAGCATCAATTTTAATAGCCTCAATGTGAATAATGACTTGCACAGAACATGCAGATTTAAGCAATGTATGTGTATTCTTGTTATTGTTTTAAAACTCAATTAATTTTACATCATTTGTAAGTAGTGTAAGTTTTATGATTTTTCCCCATAAATCATTAAAAATCAAGGTGTTTTCCATATTCATTCTCCATTATTTGTAATTTTTAGGTATTAGTTTCCTAGTTAAATGTAATACCATGGATTTGCATTTACCCTCAAGTAACACTGAATTATAATATTTGGATTCTTTGTACTTGTTGATATTTATATGCAAAGGTCACAAAAATTCATAAAAGTCACAAAAAGATACACCCTTAAATGTCTCCAACACTATTAGTTTTCACTCATTTTGTAACCACTTCACAAAGTAAAAAATAAATTCTCCAAAAAATATTCCTTAACAAACTATTTTGACAAAAAATAAAGTTTGATAAAAAAATTAGTTTGGTGGGTTTAGAACCTTGAACCCCTTTCTTGCAAGTGTCTTACAAAAGATATATAACCAAATCCTCTAGAAACATTTACAAGTCATGAATGCAAGTCATTATTTTTAAATTTTAGTTTTATAAGTTTTTTAATTAAAAAAATATGTGCATGTAAAAATTAATCACCCAACTATTCACTCATGAAAAATATTCAATGTAAAGATGTGAGAAATGGAAATCTATAGGGGCCCTCTTTAAATGCAAAACATAATGAATGCAAAACAACAAATTCTTATCTCACCAACACACCTCCATTGTGGTAGTATGACATACCATTATTGTACCAAGACTTGCAAACTCTTTTACACCCTAAAATTTTGTAAAAATATGATTTTGAAACCAATAAATGCCATACAATTGCTGATTTTCTTGTAAAAAACTTTATATATTATAAAAAATGTTGGGGGTCGCACACGGTGATTATTGGGCTATAAATGGTCATAATAATTCAAATATTTGTGTTTTGGCATTAAATGGCTGTAAAAGACATTCAATAGAGATTTTAGGCCATACAACTTGGATTTTAGGACTTTTGAACAATACAAATTTTGATTTTGGGACCTTTGGACCATATAAATTCATATTTGGTAACTATTTGGTTGTAAAAAATGAATTTATGGAAGCCTTGGGCCATACAAAATCAATTTTAGCTGGGATTGTGAATATTAGGCCATACAAAATGTTCTCATGGCATAGAAAAAGAATTGAATTGATTTGTTAGGACTTTGGGGCCATACAACTCAGATCTAAGAGTCTTTTAGAGATACAAAAATAAATTTGGAGACTGTAAACTTCAAAAATAAAAACACAAATCTTCATAGCTTGTCAAAATTTTATTTCTTTCTACACCAGTGTTGGACCAACATACACAACAAATGGGAAGAAAATATTGATTTGACAAAATATATTGCAAGGTAAATTGTCTCGTTAATTAATTACAAAGCAACCTAAAGGTTAAATCAATTTTATAGAGGAAGTTTACCTATGAGACCCAACGTTCTAACTTCCAACTTGTTAAACATCGAAACAACTAACACTTAACCTATAGGTAATAATGACTAACATTATTACATAATACTAACATTTATTTATTAACCTATTTACTAAGGGAGTGTCTCATAAAGAGATGCATGCACCATATAAAAATAAAACATCTAATAAATAAAACCACTTGGATCAAATGACCCAACATCACATCATTCTTAATTTTTTTGGCACCAATCTTAAACTTAGCAAAGAGGAGGGGACCATTGTCATGCAAAGGAGTAATTGATTCCTTATTAGTTAGAGATGCAACCTTCAACTTATCAACAAATGGAAGGGGAATAATGTCCATAGAAATAACCCTTTCAACCTAAACCTCCAAATAAACATCTCAAAAATCCTCCAAGATAACATGGTTATAGGTCGCAAAAGGTAGGGCAGGGGGGTGGGAGTGGGTTGGCTAAAATAACAATGTATTCCTCAAAATCCTATTTGAGAGGTGGATCTTTAATTAAACACTAAATTTTATTTTGAATATCATTAACACCATCCAGAAAAGGAGAAACCAGAAAACAAGAGAGGGGAAATTCTAAAAGATGGGTCACAAGATTGAGCGGGAGAGAAAACATGATCAGGGGGCAAGGCATGAGCATTTTCGAAGGTCAAAAGTTTGGGATGGAGAAGGAAGTGAAATATTTCTATCTTCCATAATTTATTCATTGGGGGGGGGGGGGTATCAGAGGGAGTCAAGGGTCAATAAAACAAACAACCTTCTTCTTCAAAATAAAGATCCTTTGTCATGACATCATCAATAGCCGGTATACCTTGACTAATATCAACAAAGGCATTACCCCTATTTTTAGATTATAAATCAACCCCAAATTGAACTTTAGTATATAATTTCTTAAAGAAGGAGAAACTCCTTAAGATACTTCCTTGAAAAATAAAGGTTCCATCATTAAATGTCGCTACAAGTAGCTTTAGGGTTATGCACCTTATTTTACTTACTCATAGATGGAAATAAACACTAAACATATAAAACTGTTCATAGTGAAAACATAATAAACATACATAATTCTATTACATCTTTGTAACTTGGTGTGCCAATATGGATTTTCAACCTGTAATCTCATAACTCGACGTGATAAAGTATATTCCCAAGACAATACAAAGTACTTTGCATCATCAAATACAATAATTAAATTGAGACTATTGACTATGCATAATAAAGTATTGATGAAATGCATAATTAATGACTCAAATCCAAGATAATTGAGTCTTTTAAATTCATTGGAGAGGAAGAGGTATTTTCCAGGATCTAACTTGCCAATTTAATGTAATCTGAAAATGAATGTAATAAAACATGGAACTTAAGATAAATGGTTGATGAGATGCTTGTTGTTGTCAATGCCTTTTGCATTTTTAATTTCACCCCTTCTCTCCACTACCTAAAATTACAAATAATTGATTATCACATGCAAAAAAACATTCACAAGATATAGATGCATTTCCAAATAATAGTAATCGACAAACTAAATAATTGTAAAACATAAATCATGGAAAAAAAATATCTTAAAATTATGGTAAACACAATGCTCAATATCACTACTAAATTGTATCCCAAGTGTTATATTAACACATACTTCAAATTTACAAAAGAAAACATTTCGATCCCCGACATACTTTGCATCTTAAGGGCAATTGTTAGTTTTATTTTTAACTGTTGAGGATTTTTTTCTTACCATTAGGATTTTTATATAAAAGTTGTTTATTCAAAAGAAGTTTAGTTTTGATTGAACATCAAGATATTATGTTGACCTTAAGACCATGAAATAAAATATTGTCTAGTTGTGTTGACCCATCAACCTCATTGGAGTATTCTGAAAGGAATCTTATGAGGGATTGCTGTGAGTTTTGTAATAGTAAATGGGCCCTGTCTACAGCCACTTGCACTTTCCTAGCTTGTTTATTTTGTATTGTTAGTTTCATGATTTTTATTTATAATTTTAATCATCAAGATGATTTATCAAATTAAAAAAAATCATTTTGTTAAGTAATTATAACTTCTATTACAAATTTTATTTTATTTGAATTTTCAACTATTGTATCAAGTCTCATTTTGATGACCAATTTTCATGAGGAATCATTTCTCATCTATAATTTATTTTAGATAGATTATCAATTAGCAATTGCACCCTTAATTATAAAGGGAACACCAATCAAGTTTTTTAAAGAGTTATGTTATCCATTTTGAATAAACATTGTTTTGTTTTATGGTTTCCTTTAATTCTATTTAATAATAAGCTAATTTACAAATTTCAAGAAAAAAAAATTACAAGATTTTTAATTATTATATTAAGTTTCATTTCAATTACCAAGAGTCATTTTTTTATATATACTTTATCTCATATATATTAATGATGCAGGTGCATGCTTGTAAATAGTTCAATTATGTTTGTTTTTGATCTTTAGGAGTTATAGGAGTTATGTTTCATTAAAAATAAGCCTCAATCATGCTTCACTTGTCCATTATAGCCATTTAAGGGTCTTTCTAGGTTTCCTGCCAAAAATATAAATTAAAAAAAATGAATTTGTTTCTAAGAGTTTGGAAGGTTATGGGCATGTTGTAAGGTCTTAATCCATTTGTAATGGGTCTCTAGGGTCTAACCATATGTATTATGTGTATGTACACCCTAAACTCAACTTAAGTTTGTATTTCACTCAACCAAGACACACCCAACATAGGTTGATGACTAATTTGAGCATGTCTAGATGAGCCTTAAGTTATTGAGAGATATTTGTACATAAAAACAAGAACAAAATAATACTATTCATGAAGTAACAAGATAATAATCTTTAAAACACCAGAAGAGGAGTCCAAAAATAGGAAAATGAAGAAAAAATCTCAAGTTTCAGATTGTTGATGAAGTATGTGTGAGAAGTCTATAGGGCCTGTACATCAGTTCTTGAAGACATGTGAATAAAGGAACCTTTATTATGATTTTTGGATGTATATTAAGACTTGTAAATGTGTAATTATATGCAATAGATAATTATTTGATCTTCTTTCATGTTTCTAGGATGGTTCTTAGTATGTAGAGACCTAAAACACTATTTTAGTGACATAATTAGACAAGAAAAGAGTGTTTTCTTCCATTTTAAGTGCGATCAAAAATTGAAAATAGGTAATCAAACTCAGGGGGGTTAATAAGTCTTAATTCAATTAAAAAAATTATAAATCACCTTTAGAGTTATAATTCCCTTCATATTTGTGCTCTCTACCTGTTAGTAGACTATAAACCCTAGTTCAGGGTTTTGTGACACAAAAATCGTTGTTACTTTTGATTGAACGGTGAAAAAATCATTATTTTTTTAGAATGGTTAAATAGATAGTTTATTAAATGATTCAGGCGATTTCATTAGTTTAAGAATCCTACAAAGGAATATATCAAGTTTTTAATACTACAAACCTATAGGTTATTGTTAAAATCCTTGCAAATAGTCCTAAAAAGGGCATATCTTCAAAACCAATAAATCAAAGTGTTTAAAGCTTTGTAGAGAGAATAGAGATTGTGTTTATGACATATTGAAGGTGATTTAAAGATTTTAAGACACATGCATTTGAAATTATTTGTGTTTATTTGTCTGTAGACTTACAAGTAGGCCTAAAATAGGGTTAACATGACAACCTTTCAAATTGCCTTGAAAATTCAACTGTAGGAAAGTGAAGAACCCATTTATTGTCTTATTGGGCATGCAAATGAGTATATTAAACCATTTTAGTGATCATCAAAGTATGAGTTTACTAAAGGTTTTTGAAATTCAATTTTTTAGTTCTATGCACAACGTAATAAATGTAGTGTTAGTGTATTTCTTGTAAGCAACAAACATAGTAAACGAAAAAAGTTTGTGTCTTAGACTAGACAAAATTGAAATAGATACAAGAATCTTTTAAATTCATTGGATGTAGTAAACTCATAATTTTTACACACAAAATAAGGTGACAAGACCTATTAGATAAGGTCTAAAGGGCCTATTTACACTATCTATTTATAACAATCAAGTGTATAGAATGTGGAAACTTGTTCATAGAGAAACTAATTCAGGTAGGATGTAAGAAACCTTGTGGATGATAAGTAATGTTGATAAATCCAAAATAACCTCTTTAGAGGGTGACAGATTAGGTTTTTCAAGACAAGGCAAACTTAATGTAAAAGACTAAACTACCATTGTTTATATCATATCATCATTAAAAATAATGAAAGAGTTATGATTACATAAATTAATATTTAAAAAGTACACCTTAATCACAAAGGAGAAACCAATAAAAGTTTTTAAAGAGTTAAATTATCCTCTTTAATGATTTTTCCTTTCTTTTCTATTGATAACAATAATTTTATTTTGTAAAAATTATTTTTTATTCTATTTAAAAATAAGTTGATATTTGTTAGCTTAGCAAGTCATTAGGATGCATGAAAAGATAGTTATCAAGTATCACTTAGATTATGGGGAAAGAGATTATGGACTTTTTTTCGGGGGAGCCTCTTATTTATAATTTTTAAAGTTCACATATCATCCACAAAAAGTGTATAAATCCAAATGATATACTTATTGATAAAGATTATTATTTATTGATGGAAATCCAAGTGAAATTTGGGGGCTCTCTCACATTTTTCCATATATTATTAGTACCTGCCGTAGAGGTAATGTTGTTTTCACCTTTGGTATTTTTTTTATTTTGACTGCAGTCAACCACAAATCAAATACAATGTTTCAAGTAAAGGAAAGCGTTTTACCAATGTTTTGAAAAAATCTAGATTTAATTATTGTTTCATTTAGCTACTAAATGATAATTAAGTGTTTGTTGGCGGACCAATGAACAGACTGTATAATTTCTGATCAATATTTAGGTACTGAAAGTGCAATTACCCATTCTAGTCACCTACATATTTTTTACCACTATGATATTTTTTAAATTTTTGATACGTGTACTAAAAATGAGATGGCACCTTGATGCTCAGAGCGATTACACCTGCAGTCTGTTGCTTTTGCCAAACCAACTGGGTGTCTTGTCTTTTGATGCCTTTCAGTTATTGAACAGTGTTTGGGGAAATTCTTCCAAAACTATTTTTCAAATTCCTCCAAAAACTGCCTTAAGAAACCATTGAGAAAGTTGTTTATGCTTTGCAAGGTACTATAACTTTCACTTAAAGCAATTCATTATTTGGTTATAGGGAATCAAAATATTGAAATTAATATATTATTAAAATAATTTTAAAGTTTGACATCAATTTTTGAGAATATTTTATGAGATATTATTATGAAATATTCTATATACGTATTAATAATTAGCTCAAACTTTTATTAATTTTTATATTTTTTGTATTGTTTATTTTCAAAAAAAAATTGTGACATTAAGATTTTATACTTAACAAGATTATTTTCAAAAGACCTCAAATTATG
Source organism: Torreya grandis (assembly GCA_037957365.1). NCBI lineage: Eukaryota > Viridiplantae > Streptophyta > Pinopsida > Cupressales > Taxaceae > Torreya > Torreya grandis. Next base: position 2,414,843 of record JARHVA010000796.1, read on the forward strand.
TGATTTAATTTACTAATTAAATTTACTAAAAATTAGTGTGTTTCTATTCTAACTAGAATAACATTGAAATGATTCATTCTTAACTTACTATTTTGGAGCAAATCAAATATTTTCAAATTTTTTACTTTATTTTAATTGTTTAGTATTATTAAGAATTATTTTATTCATATAATTTTTAGACCAATTTAATTTGTTTATAACTTAATGTTAATTTTATCTCTTCATTTTTTGAAATAAATAAATAAATTGTAATAGTCATTTGTTTAGCAATGTTAAAGATATGGGTTGCATAAATTATTAGTCTCGATTGGCTGAAATTTTATTACTTATTTTAAAACATTTGTGCTTTGTAAATAACACTTTCAATTATTGGTAAGTTTCTCTTCTTAATTTACTATTCTAAATCACTCCTAATTAATTATTATAATTTATATGTAATTTTTAAATATAAATAAAGAAATACATCTACACTTTTTAAACAACTCTATCTCACTTATTACTAACTTTCTATTGTTTTTACTAAAAACAATTATTTATATTTGTTTATTAAACTTTCTATTATATAATATTTTTAAATTATAAAATTATAAATATTTTTTTATTGAAATTATATTAAAAAATGTATCTATTAAAATTTATTATTATAAAGGTTTTTAAATATTTATCCTAAGCTTTTTAATATTTCTAACTGGGCTTTTATGGGTCGAAAATTTCAAATAGGCTTTGCTTACTTCGTCTTGTCGCTTTTATGAAATATGTTCAATTCTGATGGCCCATATGCAAGCTCTATTATCCTAAGCTTTTTAAGATTTCTAACTTACCTTTTATTAGATTAACACTATATTGTAGCATTTCATAATTATATGAAACATCCTTAAATTGTCATAATACAATTTTTTCAAAATTTTTGATCATCTTATTCACAATGTCCTCAATCACGTGCTTCTAAAATTCTTATTTTTATTTTAAATTTTATTTTTGACCATTGTAACTACTTGTAAATACTTTTTCCTATTAAAACAAGGTATTTATACTATATTGCAGTCTTATAAAATTGTTTTTCAACTAAAATGGCAGGGACTAGTCGTTACGAGGCCCTTGTTTGCAAATATAGTCATGGATATAAAGAGTTTTACAAATTAGGTTGTCTATAGAGCTGCAGTGCAAGTTTAATGATATTTTTTTCTAGAAACTTTAATGATGCTACCCCTCTTCTCTCAGAATTCTATGCAAAACTATTGGATAAAGAGAGACTTTGAGATCATATTTATATTTTATGATGTGGATGATCGATCATTTGAGAAGTACCACCATGGCTTGCCTTGCCATTTTTTGATATAAATACAAGGGTGAATCTTCTGTAAGATTTTCATGTCATGGGTATTCCTGCTCTTGTTGTGTTGGACAAATAGGGTAGAACATTGAACTCTATAGTTGTGTATATCATTAGGAAATATGGTGTTGAGGGGTACCCTTTTAGGGCAGAGAAGATTGATAAGCTAGGGACCAATGACGAGGCTCTCATGGCTCCACAGACCATGGAGTATCTTTTGGTATGTGATAAACAAAATTTGGTGATATTCCATTGGGATAAGCTGACAATTTTTAATGTTCTTTTTATGTTTTTTCATTGCTTGCAAATTTCAGTTTGGAATGTTATTTTTCAAAATTTAGAATAGGCCCTTGTTTGAAAGATGAAACCATGGTCTTCAGCAAGGTAGTCACTTTTGTTGGCCTCTTAACCAGAAGACCAAACTGGGGTCTTGATCAAGGTACTATCACTAACATAACTTTAGAGCTTTTCTTGAATCTAATTAAGAAGTTTAACCCATTTTTGTTGCATCTCGGTGGAGGAACCATATTAGTCATTTACTTCGACGCCATTCCAAATTTTCTAATGCATTTGGGCAACTACTGAATATGTTTTTTCTGCCTGTCATTTCCTAATAATATATATTACTTGCTTATAGTCAACTATAATTATGTTAAGGATCTTTATCACCCTTAACATCTATTATTTGTCTCCTTGGGTACTTGTGAAACTAAGTTTTTTCTGAAACTAATTATAATCTACTTTTTCATCTAGATAGGTATTGAATTTATTTTAAATCACAAAAAACATATTGGTGACCGATGAATCTGGCTATGATTCCCTTGATAGCTAGAAAGAATAAATTGAAGCACTAGCATATGTTTAATTAGTTTGGGTGGCTTTTAAATAGTGTTTAGTCATCTGTGAGAGCATTAAAATAAGTTGAACTTGTTAGCTTTCTTTGAGTCATTTTCTACAATCAAATTTAAAATCAGTAATAGTCACACAACACAGAGGAAATTTAGTTGGCATGTGACAATTGTTGTTATGTAGAATGGCAAATACTAGAGCCACAACATAGCCTTTTTTTATGTTTATCATGTCCTCTTCATAACACAATATCATTATTAACCAATTATAACATCATTGAATAATAAGCTCTAATTAATATACCCCCCATTTTTTAACCTTATTTGGGTGGATTTATGAGGATTGTGTTGGTGATTATGGTTTGTGTTGGATTATATCCTATTTTATAAAACCATCATATTGCTTATGTCGGATTTTAAGACTAATTTACTATTTATTATTTCTATTTATTCTTATCCTTTATGTGAATTAGTACATAAGTATCACTCTTAACCAACATAATGTAACAATAGTTAAAAAAGGCAATGAGCTTGGCACCAAAGTGAGTTCTAAAGTTGTTGTGAAGGTCTATGTCTATAGTACAGAGGAAGTACTCCCTCTGGAGCTCGAGATTCCTTCTCTGTGTGTCCCTTCAAGATGTCATCAATGATAATAAATATTGAAAAAAAGACTTACATCAATTGGGAATGTTGGATGAAACATGTATACATATTATCAAACATTTGAGAGTTTATCATTTTTTTTGGGTGAAATATTCCTAAATACACATTATTAAAGTAAGTTAGGAATTTCTATATCCAAATTAGTTTTAATATATTTATTTTAGGCTTATAATAAATAATAATTTAGTAAGAAATGCCATCCTATATTAGCTATGATTACATCAGCTAACAAATTGCCTATTAAAAATAGCCAATATGAGATAAGAATCAAATAATTCACTTGCCTATACATGCTTCTCTTTTTCATCTATTTAGTAGATGAGTTATATACAATAACATAGTCAATTTCTAATTAGAACTTGTCCTTGCCTCTTCATCCTATTTCACTATGTGAGCTATGCTTTGGTTTTCATTTCATCCTGCTATTCTAGATTCTAATATGGTATCAAAGCCATTATAAAATAGCTTCACAAGTTAGATTTTTTAAATGTTCGTTAAAGGTGAGGTTTTACTTGTGCATTTTAGAGAGATATATACTTGAACATTATATCTTGAAGAAAAAAACCCTAAGGACAACAAGAAGCTTGCAAGGGTTTGTAGATTTATTTTTAGGGATTTATTTGGGTTGATGTTATTTTTTACACGGACAATTGCTGCATTTTTGTGTGGATTCTGGCCACATGGCCTGCCACTGGATCAATTATGTAATCATTCTAACACTCCTCTACCGATGGGTATGGACACACCTACTACTATATTGTACCCATTTGCTACAATGTCATGGTCCACTTAACTTTTAGAGTGTCTCTATGGATTTGTGTACGTTACTTGCTGCTTCACTCTTAGTGCCTCTCACTTGGGTTAATGCCATAGCCGATTGATTTGCCACATCCCAGTGTCCATTCATTGCCACATCCAATGAGTTTTTATTTTGATTTTAATTTGGGGGTTAATCGCCACCTGACATCTCTACACGTTATTGTGGAAAATCACCTTTGTGCCGGTAATGAACACCATCAACTCATACAATTACTAGCATTGTCTCCTGATGCAACCCAAGCCTCAATCCAAATAAAAAACCATATTGTTACCTTTTAATGCAGTTCACCCGTTCTTGGGTGTTGTTTTGTTTACGCGGCTTCCACTATTGACCACCACTATGTAGCCCTTAACTTTGTCGGCTTGAGACCACTGTACACTTATCGTTCATAGCACATTCACTGATCAACTTTTGCATTTTATGTGCCATGCACTCCACTACTAACCACATCACAATTATAGCAGTTGAGTTCCTCCTTTGATGGGATAGCAACTGAAGAACGGTTGTGTCGATGCTCTCCTGGATATGAAAGAAATGGTTACTCAAATGAAAAAGATTACACTGACGTAACATACAATGTGTTTTTCCACAGGTTAGTCCGACATTGTTGGGTTGTTTTGGTCTCCATGGAATATGTATTGGCACCAAAAAGCATACCCAATTTCCACGAGGACTACTTCACTACCCTAGCATGACTGAGGAACAATAATAATAGAAATTATTTCTTGTTCCGCCACCATTACCCGAGTGGTGCTTCAACCCTGTGTTGTCACAACCTCAACCCATTACATTTTGCATGCTCTCATGTGTTCCAAACCTGGGTTCAACAAACTTGAGTCTGTACTGCACACCCAACCTGTGGCTCTGGAGCCCGAGCGTACAATTTTTTAAAAATCCCCTTTGAGTATTGCCAACTAAAATAAAATTTTATTATCAGGTAAGCATATACTATCGAAGGGTGTAATCATAGATAAGGTTTTATTGGGACTTTCTAGTCTTAAAAGTCTAAGGTTTGAATCCCATTGTACACATTATTTGAAAAATAGAATTTGGGGCTATTTTCAAAAGTGGGGTAATGTTATTTGTTAAGGGGCAATTTTCATTTGTGAGTGTAAGTAATTTTTTTAGAGGAGAATTTTTTCCACATATGGTGACATTTTTGTGCATTCTGGCACATTTTTTGTACGTATTTTTATATTTTTATAGATATTATATTGTTAGAGACTAAAGGGTGGGGTTCGGTCTGAATTTTATTTTAGAGTTGTATGACTCTCTGTTATAATCTTATATAAGTCATATCTTTTGCATACAAATTTTATTTTCCAACCCGTTTTCTAAAATTACATGTTTTTTCACGTTCTATGCAACTATTCATTTTTTTGGTTTTAAAAATTCACTATTTTTCATCACTTTGTATATGTTACCGAACATAGTCTCATTTATAGGACCTTATTGAGGATTTTTTCAGTCCTTTTTACATGGTTTTTTTCATGCAGAGCACCCTTTGCATTTTTGAACATTTTTTTCAGGTAGTGGATTCATATTACTCATGCAAAAAATTCCTTAGTTCATTGTATTATTCAACACCTTGACATGATGATCATTTTTTGTGGTGACTTCTTGCATCCCCAACATCTATCAATTTCTACGTGTTTGAAGTAGTGGATTTTTGGGTCAATCATGAAAGATATTTAGCTTGTTTTGAATTTCTTTACCATCTTGAGCAGTTAGTGGTTAGTTTAATCTACCACTTTCACTTTTGCCATTATTTTTGTGACATATAAGGTCCTTTTCTATCTATCATATTACATTTTCAAGGGGATAATTTTATTTTTATATAAAAAAGAACATTTTATGTGCATGTGCGTATTTTTGTTTTTAACACAATAATGATTAGATTCCTTGCTTGTACATGGGCATCTTAGCAAACACTTGATTGTCATAAACCCATATGAGAATGTGGTATGTCCCATATTTTGGTGTATTTTATTGGTTTAATCTTATGTATTTCTTGACACCTTCCTTGAAGTCTGACCATCTCTACATTGTGAGTGGCATATGTTATCCCTAATTGTTGTTAGCATATCAGAGTTTGAGTAGTGGATTCATACAACTCTTACAGATATCATAAGTTTTTCACTCTTATTTTACATAATATTGTTTGAGTGTGGATTATCCCACATTGTTGTTTCATAGCTTGCCCATATTTTCTGAAGCACTAGGTGATCTTTTTTAGTGACATTAGTTAGGTGCCCCCACTACAATATTGTTAGATCACTTCGAAGGAAGTTGGTTGATTTGTGCAACTTTTGACTTGTTTGTGTCCTCTCTTCTTGAATTCATTTTTTTGTTAAACTTCACCTACTTTAGTTTTTCAACATCCTGTCTTGATATAATTTCATTTCTATCACCATCTTCCACCAATTTAGCATTCAGGGGTGATGGGTGTGAAATGCTTTCTTGGGTGCATTCTATCCACTTTTTGAGACTAATATTTCTTCTAAATGAGCCTTATATGGAAAACTAGTTCCTAGTTTGAATTGGTGGTTATAGTGGCTCAAAATTTATATATTATAACATGATGGATGCACATCCATAAGAACACTTAACATCATAAAATATTTTCTTGATATTTTTACGTAGGTACCTCATCAGGCCTAGTTGTCCAGATTTGTTTCAAAGGATTATAAGCTTCATATTTTATTTTTTATATAAATTTCCCTAAGACATTCTTAAGGGGAGGATGTTGGGGCCATATTCCTAATTTTACATTATTAACTTAAAAATTAATATATCCTAGTTGGTTTTAGTATATTTATTCTAGGCTTAAAATAATTAATAGATTGACACTAAATTCCATCCTATATTAGTTACAATTATATAGGCTAATAAATTACCTATTAAAAATATCCAATAAGAGATAATAGTCAAGAAGTTGACATGCCTATATATTCTCCTCCTTTTCATGTATTTAGTAGAAGAGTCATATACAATGACATAGTCAGCTTCCAATTATAACTATTCCTTTCCTTTTCATCCTGTTTTAGTTTGTGAGCTATGCTTCGATTCTCATTTGAGATATCATATTCCAATAAAAATATCTTAAACAAAACCTATAAAAAAAATTAAATCAAGAGAATTCTATACTGGAAACTATGCACTAAAATAAAATCAAAAGATTACCAATGTAGACAAAGAGTATAAAGGAAAACTCAATCAAATTGGATAGGATCCTACACTATTATAAATAAACTTGGTACAAGGGTATCTATGATAGCTACATTCAAATGAAAATCCATGAAAAATATAATGAACATAAATCAGTTGCACTATTTCTACCCACATAATTAAGTCCTTTACTATCTATATATTGTTAATGGGGGCATCATACCCGCACATTTAGGACCTTTAATACCTACACATTTAGGACCTTTACTATTTATCTATTTCCATTGGGTGTATGGTAATCACATATGCCTTGGTTTATACATTGTCATTGGGGGCATCATGCCCACATATTTTGCATGAGTGTCACTGTTATTATATATATACTACCTTTAGGGGCATCATATCCACATCTTCATTATGTGGTGCTTCATTGATACCATCTTTCCTATAAGGAGCTTACTACACCTATATTATAAATAAATGATTAAGTGGTACATAAATACCATTAACATATTAAATTACATCGGTAAACAAATAAATAAGATATTTTTTAATTCTTTAAATTACATGATTCAAACTACCTATAAATAAATAATAAACTATATGTTATTAAAATATACCGTTGGGTGGGAGGTTGAACCTGTTGGTTACAACAATTCACTCCACTTATAAATTATTTTACATGGTAAAATCATCAACTTGATGCATTCCAATACACATAAGCTTATGAGAACTCAAAAAGCTTATTCAAAAAATTATTTATGTGAAGAGTTGGGAAGAAGTGAGGAGAGGAAAGTTAATTGTATCAAGTCAAATTGGTTTCTCATATATGAATAATTAACATGGGGTTTTTACCTCTTCATGAGGTTTTATTGCTTACATATGGTGTTATCTATGTCTTTGTTATCAATTTGTAGATCTAGTGTGCATTTATTTTAACATGGTTTCAAAGCTATTTTGATACGTGGATCGATTAGCAAGACATGTTGGTTTGTTGATTGGATTGTGGAGACCCCTATGCAAGCAAATTTCAAATCAAACTCAACCTTGTATGGCCCTTGTATGAGCATAGAAGGAACATAGGTTGGTTAAAATTATTATGGACATCCCTATGGCTTGTATAATTGGATATTTATTTTTTGGATTATTCAAAATCTCATCCAAGCAACAAACAACACTCTTGCAAGAAAATTTCCATCCAAAATCAAACTTGTATGACCTATTATGTGGCCATTGGAGGTACATAGATTTGTTTACAATAATTTTTGGTTCCACTAAAGTTTGAAAGCAATATAATCTGCATTGTATTTTTATAGAATATTTATATCATTAAATTTTAGACACCAAATAATACATTTTTGGTCAAAATTATAATTGCTTAAACTAATTTTTTTAAAAACTAATTTATTTTTGTTTTATTTCTTTTTACCTTATAAAAGTTCTTTTGCAACTCTTACACTTTCAACACTTGCAACACTTCTTGCAACTTTGATACATAAATTCTATTTTGTATGAAAGTGGTCTTGTGAACAGTCTATAAATACATTTTTCACATTTTAGACACATTGGAATGATCCATTTTGTAATTTAAAGAATGTTTATATTATTTTAAAACTAATGCATTGAAAATAGTTTTTACACTGCTTTACTTGCAACACTTGATATAATTGCATTTTTTGAATTGTTTTGAAACTAAGTAAGTAGTTATTGTTGTTTAAACACAAGAATATATGTTTTATTACAAAAATAAATTATAAAATCACATTGAAAAGTTTATTTTTTTTAAAAAAATTAGTGTTGTTTTAGTATAAAACGTAAACTAGTAAGTGTCAAACTTTGAAAGGAAGTTATTGATTCTCCCAATTTTGTGATAGATAAGTCAAAAATGTTAAATGGGTCAATCTATAAAATTTAAAAAATATGTATTAAAATTGAATTTATGGCTTAGGAACTTTAAAATATTATTGTCAAGACTGAAAACACTTGTCAGGGAGACATGTCAAAATGAGCTTACCAAGTTATTTCAACATAAATTGTTAAAACCCATGTTGATGATTTTAAAGAGTGTAAAAGATAAATTCCTACTCCATATAAAAAGGTAGGAGTCATCCAACACTACTTGAAAACTCCTTAAATTTATGCATGAGGGCACTCTTCTCTTAAAAATCATTAAAATTATACCTAAATTGCTTAATACTCTTATGAAAGGTGACAGAAAAGTAGTTAATTTTCTTGAATAAGTGTACGAAGTTGGGGGACAAAAAAGGTGCATACCCCTAGACATGTCATTATTGAAAATTGAAAAATGTCAATTTCTAAAGACTATTTGAGATGGATACACGTAAAATGTGAATACGGTATAAAAACATGAATTATAGCATTTCGAGTCTAGTTTCCAAAACACTATTTAAAAAAAAAATGGTTAAGTATAAGTAGGTCAAACATCTAAAATTTAAAGAAGAACTATTTGTTTAGGAAAACATAGTAGATACTTGTCCTTATAGCTCAACATTTTTATAGAAAAGTTTAGTATTGTTTGAAACCCTTTTGTGTAAATTTAGATAAGATTGTCTAGTTTGTGACCAATATTTTACTAAAAAAATTAAAGTTTTTTTAAATTAATTTTACAATTAAATAAAACCTAAAAACTGACAAAAAATGGATAGATGGTTGAATGACATCCATAACTACCTCAAAAGAAATGAAAATTAGTTTTTTTCTAATGTGTATAAAATTAGGCCTAGTTTGTGACCATATAATGTTTTTCTCATTTGGATCAACAAAAAAAATAATTAAGTATATATAAGCATGTATATTTGGGGCATATAATGGCCTAAAAAAATCATAGTTAGAAATCAACATAGATAGAATAAACCTTAAAATAGTCAAAAAATTAAAAAAATCATATATTTAGAAATAGGAGAGTGTTTTTGTCATCGTGGTAATAATTTTATGAATTGGCTTGCTGAAATTCATAGTGTATTTGGTGATGGAAATTTAATTTTATTATTTTCTTTCAAAGATATCAAATTAGACTATGTTGATAGGTCCAAGTCTTTGACTCAGGAATCTAAGCCATTTATGAGCCAAAAGGATTGGTTTTTAAATTCAAACATAACGTAGTGTGTACAAGCTATAATAATTATGAGTTATGTTCACATTACACACAAACAAAAAAATATGTATTTATACATGTTTATGTTTTTTTATATTTATGCACATTCATAATTTTAAATTTTTATTTTAAAGTGAAGTGTATCAATATATACACTATCAAAAAAGGACATAATTGATATAGTGATCCAATTTTTGTGTATTTTCACTCATGAATATAATTTTGACTATAAATAATATGATGTATGGTTCAACCATGCCTGGTTTCATTTAAAAATGAATGAAAGTGTCAATTATTTTAATGGTGGAGGCAATTAGGGCCAATTTGGACCCCTTACATGTACTTATGACTATATGATGTGATTTGGGGATACATTAGCTTAGATTCCATGACATATGTAGCAAATTAGTGAATTATTGAAATTAATGATGAAATTTGAGTGAATTGAGCTTCATGAACCTAATTTTGACTATAAAGGATGTAATTTGGGGTTCTCAACCCTAATATCATAACCAAATAAACTAAATAGTCAATTGGTTCAATTCGAAGGCACTCAGGGGTAATTTGAGCCCCTTTAACCTAAATATGATTATAAAATATGATTTGGGCCTTAATCAGTTCCAATTTCATCAGAGAATGAAGTAAAGAATCATTTGTTTCAATGATAGATGTAAGTTTGACAAGTATAGGATTATGGAGGCAATTAGGGTCAATACGAGCCTCTTGAACCTAATTAAGACTATTAAATGTGATTTTAGGATAAAATGGATTTGATTTCTGTTAAGTTGTGGAGCTAAAAGCTTCACTGTTATGCAAATGAGGAGGTTGCTAGGTTACACAGTAATTGACGTCGGTCAGACCTTGCCAACATCGGTCAGGGGTAGACTGGAAGCTGCCGACATCGATTATGCATCAGCCAACATCGGTCATCTCCAGATAGACAAGAATTGACATCAATCACCTGTGCATTCCAGAACTGTTCTAATTTTAGATGAACAATTAGTTTGCATGTAAAGACTAATTTTAGTCTTGAGTCTGAATTTCTAATTATTGTTTGGTTTGGGATCTATTTAAGAGACCCATTGGGCTGTATTGTAATTAAGGGAATAACAACTCAATTATTGAGTTGATTATAAGTGAGTGAGAGAGAGAGAACTCTTGAGATAGAAATACTGTACACCCAAGAGGTGTGGGAAGAGTGAGATTTCTTCATTGTATTCTGGAAGAGTTTAATACAAGATCGGTTGTTTTTTTGTATCTCCTATTATTTGCTATTTCGTATTTCTAGTTACTTATTACTTCTGGTTCAATTCCATGTTTAGTTGCTTATACAAAAGTAATCAATTATACTCCAAGTTCCTAACAAGTGGTATCAGAGCAAGGTTAGTGTTTTGTTGATTACAGGATTCACTCACAGGGGTTTCTGATTGAGTGGGAGCAAAGCAATGGCAGAAGAAAGTAAACTAAGAATGGAGAAATTCAATGGCAAGAATTATCAATTATGGAGGATGTAGATAGAAAATTATCTGTATCAGAAAGATCTATTTTTACCGTTGGGTGGGGTTTCAAGTAAGCCCACAGATATGCAAGATGAAGAGTGGAATGTTCTTGATAGAAAGGCTCTTGGATTTATAAGGTTGAGCCTGGCATCTTCTGTGATTTCTAACTTATCACAGGCAAAGACAATGGTAGAGTTAATGGATACTCTGGCAAATTTATATGAAAAACTCTTAGCATCGAATAAGGTATATCTTATGAAGCAATTATTTAGTTTGCAAATGCAGGAAGGTGGATCTGTATATAGTTATCTTAATGATTTCCATGAAATTGTAAATCGGTTAAATTTAGTCAAAATAGTTTTTGATGATGAAATTAAGGCTCTCTTAATTTTATGCTCTTTACCTAAAAGCTGGCACAGCTTGGTAATGGCAGTTAGCAATACTGCATCTGCTTCAAATATCTTGAAAGTTGATGATGTTGTTAGTGTAATCTTGAATGAAGAAATTTGCAAGAAAAGCACAGGAGAAACATTAGGTAATGCTTTAAGTATTGAAAGTAGGAGAAGGCAAAGAGAGAAGGGCAAGCAAGGGAAATCAAGGTCAAAGATGGGAAAGAGATCCAAATCCAAAAATAGAAAAATAATCTGCTGGAATTGTGGAAAGAAAGGGCATGCAAAGAAATATTGTTGGTTGAAGGATAACAAAGAAAATCAGCATGAAGGTAATAAAGAAGCAAATGTTGCAGGTATTGTTGCACAAGATGCTCTTATATTTTCTTTGGATAGTCAAGTAGAATCATGGGTTTTAGATTTTGGTGCTTCTTTCCATGCAACCCCAAATAAAGAATTTTTCAATGATTATGTCCATGGAGATTTTGGAAAAGTTTATTTAGGGGATGGTGAGCCTTGTGAAATTATTGGCAAAGGAAAAGTGTAGCTAAAATTGTAGAATGGCAACACATGGGTGTTGAAAGATGTCATGCATGTACCCATCTTGAAGAGGAATCTGATTTCTACAAGAAAGTTGGGTGATGAGGGTCGCACAATAACTCTCACAGCTGAATCTTGGAAAGTTTCCAAGGGTGCACTTATATTAACAAGAGGTAAGAGAGTAGGTACACTTTATCTATCTACTTGTGTTACTAATTATTCTCCTTCTGTTTTATCTACTTCAGATGTAGATGCAAAGTTGTGACACTATAGGATTGGTCACATGAGTGAGAAGAAAATGAATGTTCTTAAGTCAAAAGGTAATCTTTCAGATTTGAAAAGCATAGATCTAGATTTCTGTGAGCATTGTATTTTTGGGAAACAGAAGAAAGTAAGGTTTCTCAAAACTGGGTCAACAAAGAAGAAGCAAAAGTTGGAGCTTGTTCACACAGACGTGTGGGGACTAACTCAGGTAGATTCTATTGGAGGATCACAGTATTATGTTTCTTTTATTGATGATGCTACAAGAAAGGTATGGGTTTATTGCATAAAGAGGAAATCTGATGTTTTTAACACATTTAAGAAATGGAAAGCTTTGTTTGAGAATGAGACAAGTTTGAGATTGAAGTGCCTTAGATTTGACAATGGTGGTGAGTACTACAACAATAAATTCAATAGTTACCATTCTATGAGTGGAATACATAGGGAAAGGACGGTTCCAAGGACACCTCAGCAAAATGGAGTTGCTGAAAGGATGAATAGAACAATAATGGAGCGTGCACGGAGTATGAGGTTGCATGTTGGTTTGCCCTTAAAGTTTTGGGTAGAAGCTGTAGATATTGCAATTTACCTGATTAACAGAGGACCTTTTACTACTCTGGATGGTGGAATTCTAGAAGAGGCTTGGACAGGTAAAAAAAGTAGATCTTTCATTTTTCAGAGTTTTTAGTTTTGAAGCTTTTGTGCACATTAATAAAGAAAATAGAAAGAAGCTGGATGCTAAATCTATGTGGTGCACTTTCATTGGTTATGGCTTTGGAGATTTCTGATTCCAGTTGTAGAATTTAGAAACTAACAAAATTATTAGAAACCGTGATGTAGTTCTCAATGAGAAGGTGATGTACAGTGATCAGCTCAAGAGGCTGAATAATTATGAGTAGGGAAATCTTGATTTGGATGAGGTTATGATCCAAAATGAGCTCATGGATAAAAATCATCACTCACAGGAAAACACAAGAACCGACGTCGGTTAGGCAGGAATCGGCGTCAGTCAGGTAGTAACTGATGTTGGTCAGGCAGGAATCGACGTCAGTCAGGTAGGAACTGACATCGATCAGACAGAGACCAACATTGGTCAGGTAAAACCGACATCAGTCAGGTGCAGACAGAGAGATGATCGAGATTGATCACTGATAGGACAAAATTTAGGCGGACAGCAAGCTCCAAGACAATGCTATTTGAGGTTTGACAGGTTTATGACAGAACATGGCTTTAGTAAATGTCAATCTGACCATTGTGTTTATTTTTACCAGATTAGATAATGGTAGTTATATTATCTTGTTGCTGTATGTAGATGATATGCTTGTTACAGGTTCACACATGCAAAAAATTACTGAGCTAAAGGTAAAATTAGCTCACACATTTGCCATTAAGGATTTAAGAGCAGCAAAGAAAATCATTGGCATGATTATTCAGAGAGACAGGAGAAATCACAGGCTGATTTTGTCTCAAGAGGATTATGTGAATAAGGTGTTGGAGAGGTTCTATATGCAGGATGCAAAACCGGTAATCACACCTATGGATGGACACTTCAAGATGAGCAAATAACAGTGTCCTAAATCACATGATAAGGTTGAGTACATTAGTAGAGTTCCATATGCTTCAGCAATTGGGAGCTTGATATATGCAATGGTATGTCCTAGACCTGATATTGCCCAAGCAGTGGGAGTTGTCAGCAAGTTTATGGCCAATCTAGGAAAAGAGCACTGGAAAGTAGTTCAGTGGATTCTTAGATATCTGAGAGGTACCAGTAGTAGGCATTTATGCTCTGGAGGGTCAAACACTTCTCTACATGGGTATGTAGATTCAGATATGGCAGGTGACTTGGATGGTAGGAGAAGCACCACAGGATATGTGTTCACTGTTGGTGGAACGACAGTTAGCTGGATTTCAAAGTTGTAGAAGGTTGTTGCCCTATCTACCATAGAGGCATAATACATTACAGTCATAGAGGCTAGCAAGGAAATGATATGGATGACTCGATTCATGGAAGAGTTGGGAAAGGAGAAAGAGAGTTGCAGACTGTACAATGATAGTCAAAGTGCAATTCATTTGGCAAAGAATTTAGCCTTTCATTTAAGAACCAAACATATACAACTTAGGTACCACTTCATTCGACAGGTATTGGAGGATGGAAAGTTGAAGCTGGAAAAGATCCATATGGATAAGAACCCTGCAGATATGTTGACAAAGCCGGTAACAAAGGAGAAGTTGAATCTTCATTCAATTTTTGTTGGTCTTCAAGATTGAACTTGAAGATGGGGATACAAGCCAGAAACAAATTAGAGGATGTTGTTGTATAGGTACAGGTACAAGTGTAGCTATTTATCTCTAAGTGGGAGATTGTTAAGTTGTGGAGCTAAAAGCTTCACTTTTATGCAAATGAGGAGGTTGCTGGGTTACACAGTAACCGACGTCGATCAGACCCTACCGACATCAATTAGGGGTAGACCGAAAGCTACCGACATCGGTTATATATCAGCTGACATCAGTCATGTCCAGACAGATAGGAACTGCCATCGGTCACCTGTGCATTCTAGAACTGTTCTAATTTTAGACAAATAATTAGTTTGCATGTAAAGACTAATTTTAGTCTTGAGTCTGCATTTCTAATTATTGTTTGGTTTGGGATCTATTTAAGAGACCCATGGGGTTGTATTGTAATTAAGAGAATAACAACTCAGTTATTGAGTTGATTATAATTGAGAGAGAGAGAGAACTCTTGAGAGAGAAATACTGTACACTTAAGAGGTGTGGGAAGAGTGAGATTTCTTCATTATATTCTGGAAGAGTTTAATACAAGATCGATTGTTTCTTGTATCTCCTATTATTTGCTATTTCATATTTCTAGTTACTTATTACTTCTGGTTCAATTTCGTGTTTAGTTGCTTATACAAAAGTAATCAATTGTACTCCAAGTTCCTAACAATTTCATCATAGATTGAGCCAAATAGTCAAATGCTACAATCAATGACACGAGTCTAGAAAAATTGAGCCACATTCAACTGTAGTTTGAATTATATACATGATGTGATTTTGAGTGAAATTGAACCTAATGTTATGATGTAATGAACCAAATATTTAATTCAATCAATCAAGGAGGTAATTGAGGCAAATTTGAGCCCTTTCAACCTAATTTCAAGAGTAGGAAATGATTTGGAGCTAAATGAGCTTCAATTATGTCATGAATTGATCTAGTTAGTCATTTAGTGTAATTAAAGATGTGGTTTGGGCTAAATTGAGCCTTTTGAACCTAAATTATGGCCTATGGTTTAGATTTTAGGGTTTAGGGTTATAATTGGTCGATGTAAGTTGGATGAAATTATACCCTGTGAACCTAGTTTTGACTAAATAGGATGTAATTTGGGGGCCAGTCCCAAAATATCATAAAAAATAAATCAAATAGTTCATCAATTAAATCATGAAGGAAATTAGGGCCAATTTGAGCCTAAGTTCAACATAACTAGAAGAGGATGACGTGATTTGCATCTACATTAGTCATGAATTGATCCAATTAGTCAAATTAGTGTAATTAGAAATGTGATTTGGGCCAAATTGAACCCCATGAACCTAAATTATGGCTCAATCAGTTGTATAAGATGTAACATATATCTTAATCAACCATTTATTTTTATCAAAAATATAAATACAAAGGTAATTGGGGCTAATATGAACCCATTGAGCCTAAATGAAAGTATATGATGTGATTTGGGGTAAAATTCAACTCATATTTCCTCTTATATCAAGCCAATTAGTCGATTATTACAAACAATGATGCAAGTTGGATGAAATTCAACCATGCGAACCCTATTTTGATTATATAAGATGTAATTTAGGGGTAAATTAGCCCAAATATCATAACACCCTAAACCAAATAGTCCACCTATTCAACCAAAAAGGAAATTGGGTCTAATTTGAGCCGCTTCAACCCAACTATAAGAGTAAGATGTGATTTGGGGCTAAATTAACTCTGATTATGTCATGAATTGATCCAACTAGTCAATTGGTGTAATTAGAGATGTGATTTGGGTCGTATTGATCCATATGAACATAATTTTTTTGAAAATATTGTCATTGATGTCAAAGGTCTAGCATTATTGGTGATAAAGGCCCCATTGCATTTAATGTTATTTGTAACAGATATATCTTGGCTATTGTGAGTTAATATTTATTTAATATTAACGAATATATTTTTGGTTGCATATGAGACAAAAGAAGGGCCCATGGAGAAGTCGAAGAGCCACGGGATAAAGACAAAAGAAGGATGGGATGCATTTTCCCATGAAGAGTCATCTTGGGGAATTTTAAGAGTCACCAAGTGAAGACAAAAGAGTAAGGGCGTAATTTCTCATGAAGGGACACTTTGAGGAATACGAAGAGTCACCAAGATAAGAACAAAAGATGGAAGGACATTTTTGGTCATGAAGGGTAACCACATGACTTTTCAAAGGCAAGGATATGAAGGGTCACACAAGTTTGGCACCATTTTCCATGAGGATTGAAGAGTCACAAAGGGGGAAGGCCAAAGGTCATTTGGAAAGCTATAAATAAAGGCTTGAGAAGCCATTTGTAATATGGAAGTGAGAGGTTGAATTGATATTGTAATATCTAGCTTAGAAGAGCAATTGCAAGAGATGAATATGATTTGTATTTGTTATATCTAGCTTAGAAGAGAAAAGGTGAGAGAGAGGAAAGAGATGTTGTATTGAACTATCATTTGTTGAGATAGCAACATTGAGAGATAGGTGTGTGGTATACACAAAGGGGTTGGTGCTCCTGTGGGTTGGTGCTCACGAATTGTTGATGGGTTGGTGCTCGGCAAAGGGGTTGGTGCTCCTATGGGTTGTGCTCATGAATAGTTGCTGGGTTGGTGCTCGACAAAGGGGTTTGAAGCTCATGTGGGTTGGTGCTCACGAATTGTAGTTGGGTTGGTACTTGGCAAAGGGGTATGGTGCTCTCGTGGGTTGGTTCTCATGAATATACTTGAGATTATTCTCTGTGGTTTTTCCCACATTGGGTTTCCACGTTATATCTGGTGTCTCTCTCTATCTTTTGTGATGTTTATTGTTTGAGTTTTATTGCATATCTTGAATGTTTGATTAAGTGGAATTTGATTAAGGAAAAGTTTTATAAGATATTATGATATACTGATTCACCCCCCCTCTCAGTATATCCCTAGCTTAACAATTGGTATCAGAGCAGGTTCCTTTAGAAAGGGTTTAACAGCTTGAAGGTAGATTAAAGAAAAGCACAAGATGGCAAAGCAGCTAAAGAAGGAGAATCAAGAATTGAAATCTATGGTTGAAGCTCTTAAAGAATAGGTGTGTATCTTGGATTCTAAGTTGGCTATAGAAGAAAAAGAAAATAAGATATTTATTCAGGATCTTAAGAATCAGTTAGAGGTTGCAATTTCAAGTTTGATATCAAGAGAAGAAGAGTGTAATGAGTTTAAGGTTGAGTTAGGTTCTTTAAAGGATAATCATGAGAAGCTTATAATCAAGGTTGAAAAAGATCATGAAATATTAGTCCAAGGAAAGAAGGATGCAAGTTTTGCAGGCAAATCAAAGAAGCCAATCAGGTAGCCCAATGCTTTCAAGTTTTCAAATTCTTTTCATGGCCGTTGTTTTTTTTGTCATCATGTTGGTCATAGGGAAAGAGACTGTATGAGGAGAAGCAATCAGTCAAAGGGAGATCTTTGTCACATTCAAGAAAAAGGTATGAGAAATATTGTTTGCTTTTGTTGTCATGAGGTTGGCCATATTTCTAGATTATGTGAAAATAAAGTAAAGAGCTATTCAAGGTATGACAAAGGATATAGATCCCCTAGAAAATATGAGAAAAGACAAATTCAAGTTTGGAGACCTAAAATAGTAAAGGTTGATTAGGTTGAGTTTAAGAGTG
Source organism: Torreya grandis (assembly GCA_037957365.1). Taxonomy (NCBI): domain Eukaryota; kingdom Viridiplantae; phylum Streptophyta; class Pinopsida; order Cupressales; family Taxaceae; genus Torreya; species Torreya grandis. Next base: position 2,433,398 of record JARHVA010000796.1, read on the forward strand.
AAAATGAATTACTTGCTATAGTAGATAAAGAATCAGATAAGAAGTATTGTAAAGAATACCTTGTTACATTTGAGCATGAGCTTTGTCAAGATAAGAAAGTTGCAAAAGTTGAGAAGATGAAAAACATCATAAATGATAAGGTTAGTAGGGCAAAAAGGTTAGACATGCTTAAACGAATTCTAAAAAAAAAACACAAAAAGATCAAGGAAAAAATAGAGGAGATGTGGGAATCTCTCGAGATTTATTTCTAGGACCCTTTTGTGTGGGGTGTCTCTTCTAGGTTTCAAGGAGACACTGTTAAGAAAATTGAAGCATGGTGGATGCTTTTGGGTCTTGGCTATGTTACATGACAAGAAGGTGAGTTGGCAGATTAATTTGTATATCTCTTGAGGGAATATATTTTTGAAGAAACTTTTTACAGTAGTATTATGGTTTGAGGCTATTAGAATGATTCTTTCATATGCAGTGTTTCAAATGATTATGGTCATAAGATATTAGAATGTTGAAAAAGAGCTAATAGTTTCATGTTGAAGGTTGTGAAATTAGAAGAAAAGATTCAAATGAGTTGATTGCAGATGCTCAAAGGACAAGGAACAATGTGTATGTATTGTCAGACATCTTCTCAAAGGCACGATCAAAGGATACATTCAAAGATCTGCAAGAGGAGTTGGGAGTAATTTCTATTACTTCCTGCCATTGATGTTCAGCATTAGTTGAGGGGTAGCTAAGTGTTAGCTCTAGGTAGGCCCTTTGCCATTGATGTCAAAGGGGGAGAATAACAGGTACAGGTATAGGTGTAGAAATAGGTACAGGAAATAGGTACAAGTTACTACAGTAAGGGGGAGTTACTGTATATTTTCAAATGACAGGATGTGCAGGTGATAGGATGTGGCAGTTTTAGGATTGAGATTACCATCAATGACAAAGGGGGAGATTGTTGGAAATATTGTCATTGATGTTAAAGGTCTAGCATTATTGGTGATAAAGGCCCCATTGCATCTAATGTTATTTGTAATAGATATATCTTGGCTAATGTGAGTTAATATTTATTTAATATTAACGAATATATTTTTGGTTGCATATGAAACAAAAGAAGGGCCCATGGAGAAGTCGAAGAGCCATGGGATAAAGACAAAAGAAGGATGGGATGCATTTTCCCATGAAGAGTCATCTTGGGGAATTCCAAGAGTCACTAAGTGAAGACAAAAGAGTAAGGGCGTAATTTCTCATGAAGGGACACTTTGAGGAATATGAAGAGTCACCAAGATAAGGACAAAAGATGGAAGGACGTTTTTGGTCATGAAGGGTCACCACATGACTTTTCAAAGTCAAGGATATGAAGGGTCACACAAGTTTGGTGCCATTTTCCATGAGGATTGAAGAGTCACAAAGGGGCAAGGCCAAAGGTCATTTGGAGAGCTATAAATAAAGGCTTGAGAAACCATTTGTAATATGGAAGTGAGAGGTTGATTTGATATTGTAATATCTAGCTTAGAAGAGCAATTGTGAGAGATGAATATGATTTGTATTTGTTATATCTACCTTAAAAGAGCAAAGGTGAGAGAGAGGAAAGAGATGTTGTATTGAACTATCATTTGTTGAGATAGCAACATTGAGAGATAGGTGTGTGGTATACACAAAGGGGTTGGTGCTCCTGTGGGTTGGTGCTCACGAATTGTTGCTGGGTTGGTGCTCGACAAAGAGGTTGGTGCTCCTATGGGTTGGTGCTCATGAATAGTTAGTGGGTTGGTGCTTGGCAAAGGGGTTTGAAGCTCCTATGGGTTGGTGCTCACAAATTATAGCTGGGTTGGTACTCGGCAAAGGGGTATGGTGCTCCTGTGGGTTGGTTCTCACGAATATACTTGAGATTGTTCTCCGTGGTTATTCCCACATTGGGTTTGCATGTTATATCTGGTGTCTCTCTCTATCTTGTGTGATGTTTATTGTTTGAGTTTTATTGCATATCTTGAATGTTTGATTAAGTGGAATTTGATTAAGGGAAAGTTTTATAAGATATATGATATATTGATTCACCCCCCCTCTCAGTATATCCCATGCTTAACAAAATTATGGCTTAGGGTTTAGGTTTTATAGTTTAAGGTTATAATTATTTGATGTAAGTTAGATGAAATTAAATCCTACAAACCTAATTTTGACTAAGATGTAATTTCGGGGCAAATCAACCCTAATATCATAAAAAAATAATGCAAATATTTGTTTAACCCTAAAATCTAGATTAGGAGAATCTAGGGTTAAAGAGGTAGAGATATCTTAGGGTATAAAGATGATAGACCATCTTTAAAGAAGGCCAATTATTTAGGAAACTTAGATAAACATATGCTAAATTTATTATGTTGAGATGATAAAGATAGAAAGTAAAACTATGCTAGATATTATTATAGACACCAATATCATGTCAACCCCCCTTGGTCTCCTTCTAAACGTTAACACTCCTAACCCACACTTGAACCCCTTTCACCTTTGACACCTCACCTAGACACCTTACCCTAAGACCGTTTCTTAGCCTATGAGTCACCCTGAGACTAGGTCATCCAAATCCTAACTACCCATGACCTATTCTCACTTTCTAACCAACTCCCGTGCCTCATAAGCCTGTGTTTTGACCGTTCTCCAATGGCAAAGGCACTTGGCAGGTGGAGAAATGGGTAAAGAGCTAAAAATAGCCCTTTCACCCATTCTTTCTCTACTGACGTTGGTCAACCCTCGACTGATGCTGGCAGGACCACCGACATCAGATACATAAGCCAAGCTCTAATATTGAGCTACCCCTACCTCTTTGCAGATTGACGTGCACACTCTGAGTCCTCAAGCACTAGAACTCGACTATCATTCTCTTGGCTACCGAAGCTTTGCACAAGTCATTCCAGAGATTGGATTGAAACATTGTATGAGGACCTCAACATCAGCCACAATGGGAATAATCATTCTGACACCTCTGGTTCTTCACCTAATAGAGCTAAGTATTCTGGTTCTCATTTTAGTATTTTAGAATACATTGTTAATTAGTTTCCATTTGATATTTTTAAATACTATCAAGAGGCCCGATTTCTTTTGTGGAGGGACTGAAAGGCGTTCCCTTTATTCTCACCCCCTGCTCACACTAATCCTCCACCTATACCCTTCCTCAAACCTCATTCACCTTCCTGAAACCCTGCACCAACCTCTAAACTTCCAAAAAACCCCTCTATCTATTTCAAAAGTATCCTGAAAGCCATCTAAGGCTAACAACCCCTACCGACATCGACAACCCAACCGACATTGACACCATTCACCAGACTGACCTCGGTAGACCAATCGACGTCGATGACTGTGTTCTGGACCAGTAAACTAGAAAACTTATCCAGATAGCCCATAGACCAGACAAAACCTTCAGCCAGCTTTCTGTAGCATTCTAAGACACACAGGCTATAGGGAATAGGTACACAACATTCTACTTTTCTATTTTCTTTAGTCTTTTATCATTTCTTTTTATACAACACTTTTATCTTTAAACAGTGGACTGTCATCCCTTACGGAGCTTCACACTTTTGGGACCAAGTGCATAGCTTGGAAGTCCACTAGGACCAAGTGCGTAGCTTGGCAGTCCACCACATCCTCTTCTTATTAGGTTGTGGAGCTAAAAGCTTCAACTATGCAGACATGGAGGAGCTGCTGAGTGTCACAGTCATCAGCGTCGGTTAGGCTGACCGACATCGGTTAGGGGTGAACAGAAGGAAAACTAACATCGACAGGAGTCAGTCGACGTCGGTCATCTCTAGTCAGACAGGGACCGACGTCGGTCACCTGTGCGGTTCTAGAACTATTCATTGCACGAACAGTTAGTTTGTTGAACTAATTATTTGCATGTAAAAGGCTATTTTTGGTCTTGAGTTACGAGTCTAATTATTGTAAATTATAAGTCTAAGTTATTGTTTAGTATGGGATCTATTTATAGACCCATTAGCATGTATTGTAAAGTGTGCTAGATAGCCATTGTGCTAGTTAGAGTTGAGCAAGTGTAGCCCCTTCTAGTTCCACATATGAGCAAATAGAGGATGGCAAGGTAGATCCTTCCAAGTGTAAGAACAGGGTGATCTGCAGGTTGTTGCAAGATCAAGGAGAAGTTTTACATGTGTAAGTAAGATCATTTGAGTTGCAGGTTGTTGCAGGTTCATGGGAGATTTACTTGAAGTAATTTGAGTACTTGTGTACTGGCAGGGTTATTACTGACTAGTTGGAGGTGAACACCAACTCTGTGTTTGAGTTGTGTGTTGAGACCATTTTTGGTAGGAGAGTGAACTCTTGATTGAGAATTACTGGGAGCCCTTGAGGTGTGGCAAGCCTCACAGAGGTGGAAGAAGAAGTGGCATCTTCTTTATTATATTTTCTTTCTGAATGAGTATTAATACAAGATTGTGTATTGTCTCTCATATTCTGTGCTATTTGTGAATTCTAGTTACTTATTGCTTCTGGTTAATTCTACATGTTTAGTTGCTTATACAAGGTAATCATATTGTGCTCTCATTGAGGAGCAAGATCCTGACAAGTGGGATCAGAGCTGTTTATTGTTCTTGATTTCCCATCACTTCTAACATCTTCTTTGTTCAAAGTTTCTTTCTTACTGTAGGTATTTCCTCCACAGCCAAAGAGGAGCTCCCATAAAAGCTTGGATACAGTGCGCACTAAATCTGGGTAACATCAAACCCAAAACCTATTAACCTTAGTTTCTTCCTCTTTTGAATGCAATTAGTGAAAATATAGAGAAACAATTATAATGAAAAAAGATAGTTAACAACTTTTGATGCTAATACAAATCTAGATCTAGAACAAGTGGATTGGATCTATATTTTAGAATAGTCACCTGATTCTAGAATTTTGACCTTTGTAGCTATGGACACTTGTGTTTAGCTAGGATAATTGTGTTAATGATATTATCTAACTTAGACATTGGTGTCTAGTATAGAATACTTGCTAAAATTAGATATGACCACCTGGATGCTTTTGGGTTCTATGTCACCTTAGTTTTGGTGCTTTCAGATTTAGGTCATGAATTGTCACTCTTTATCAAATATCAAAATCTTAGTTATTCATCTTCATATTGGTTATGAAAAAAATGGGTTAGTGGGCACACAGTGTTGAGCTACCCCAAATACCCCTCTATCAATAAGTGCTACTACAAAGCCAATACTTCGAAGAGGGCCTCAAACTTATGTAGTTCTCCCCTATGTGTTGGTTTGTGTGTGAATCATGCAATGTGTGATAAATAAGTGTTGAACACACCTATCTACTGAGAGGGGGGGGTGAATCATTAGATCTCAAAAATGAATTTATTACAATTTTTAAGATGAATTTTAAACATATACAATCTTAAAAAAATAAATGAAAGATATCACATGTACAAAAGAAAAACACATAACACTAGATTTATACATGGAAACCCAAAGGTAAAAACCATGGTGAGAATGTTGATAGAAGATATTGTTCTAATCCAACCTCACAAATTTTGTCTCATTGATTGAACCTTACTGGTTACATTTAAGGACACCCATTCCAAGGAGACACCAATCCCCTATTTTAAGAGCACCAACTCTAAGAAATTATTCACTTCATATACTGAGCACAAACCCAACTTAATTTGATGGCACCAACCACTCAGACATTTACACTTCAAATTTATGAATTAGATTCACAAAAGAATTCAAGTCTTTGTTGCATGTCTAATCTGCAACTGCTCATTTCTCATTCAACACACTCTTATGTGATATTCACTCTTCCTGCACCCTTTCTCTATGTCTAAATTTATCTATTTGACACTTTAGTATTATTCCAATTTGACCATTACTCCTCTATGATCAGATGAGTCTCATATTTTTGCATCTATGGCTCGACTCCTCTCAACTCCTCTCATTCTCAAAATGAAAAGATGACTATTTTTATTTCCTATTATTCATCACTTTAGAATTTTTCATCAATAAAAAACTTAGAGGAGTCTCTTTACTTTATACATTTTTCATTCATTGCTTATCTCTTCTCATTCCAAGAAAATGACTATTTGACTTTCATTCTCTAAGCCTCTTCAAATTCTGCCCTTATCGCATCAATTACCACACTCAAAAAATTAGAATAATCATTTCAGTTCAACCATTTTTGTTTATATCCTTGAACCATCTCATTAAATTCTTGTAAGTAACTCACGTCAATGGTTTTTCATTTATTTTTGTTCCAACTTTGAAATGTATCTGTTGATCTTTCCATCTGAGCTCTACGTGCCATTCGATCTTTGAAGAAGCATGATCTTTATATTGGATCGATTGTTAAACTTTATCATGTTGACCTCATCTAATTTTATTCAACATTATTGTATTGCTTTTTCTCCTTTGATCTCTTTAGACTTGCTCAACCTTTAACTCACCTTGATCCTTTGACATTTTTGAAAATACCCTATGAGACTCCACACTTATCCTTCGGCAATGTTGTGACTTATATTTATTATGAAATATCATTTAGAAACTTTGTAAGAGTCCATTCCATATAAAATTATCCTTTGGGAACTTTGTAAATGTCTTCTTCACCTGAAAGTATCCTTTAAGAAATTTTTAAGTGTCCACCTGCCTTAGACAAATTATCTAAAAGAATTCATCAATATCCTTCTTTTGAAAGTATCCTTCGGGACTTCTATAAGTGACCTATTCAAAAATTTTGTTTGGGTCACATGCCCTTCGGAGCTTTAGCAAATTACCTTTCAAAATTTTTGTTTGGATCACATCAGAACTTTAGCAAAGTACCCTTCAATATTATTATTTGGGTCACATGCCTTTCAGAACTTTGGCAAAGTACCCTTTAGAATTTTTGTTTGGGTCACATGCCCTTTGGAACTTTGGCAAAGTATCCTTTGGGATTTTTGCTTGGGTCACATGCCCTTTGAAACTTTGGCAAAGTACCCTTCAAGATTTTTGTTTGGGTCACATGCCCTTTAGAACTTTGGCAAAGTACCCTTCAAGATTTTTGTAAATATCCCTTTAGAAACTTTGAACGGTTCACTTATCCTTTGGAATTTTGAAAATATCCCTTTGAAAGTTTTGTTTGGGATAATTTTTATGACAAAGACTTAGCCATTTTTCTGAAAGAATTCATTGAACCACTTTCTCCAAAAGAATTCCAAATTACACTCATTTCCTTCGAAACTTTTGTTCAAAATAATTTTTCTGAAAGAATTCCTAAGATTTTAAAAATTGACTAAGTGTGGAGACCGAACATTTTCCCAAAATAATTCCAAAGCTTTGAAACATTTATTTCAAGTTTTTTGTCTTAAGAGTCTTCAAAATTTCTCTGAAAGAATTACCCGAGTCACTTCTTTTGAAATAATTCCTAGATAAATGCAAAGGTGCAAAAATGACTAAGTGTAGAAACTTTGTAGGATTTTAGCCAAGGGACAACATTATGCATTTATAACATTTTATCTACTCATCCTTATGACTTATAACTTAGGCCACCAAGAGATATATGCAAATTGTGTTAACATCCACTTGTGTACTTAGCCATATTTGTCAAGATACCATGTGAGCAAAGACATTCATATGACTGTTCTTTTATGTTCATAATCATTCAAAGTACACACATAAATCCATGGAGCTCTGCAAAAAGTATATTCAACTCAATGCCTTTGTCGTTAATGCAAAATATGACTTGCTACCTTTGACATCAGTGAAAATCTTTCATACATCAATGACTATGTCCAACAATAAGTACAATAATGAACTAGCTTGTAATTTGGTTAATATAACTCTTAGGCTGCTCCTTCAATAATTTAGACCTATAGATGTGATGTCATTATGAATGATATGGAAATTTAAGAAAATAGGGAAGCTTTTGCTCACTAGAGTGCTTGATAAAATGCTTTTGGTAAGTTGCCTTGGTCTCTTTAGGTCTTTTTTAGGTTAGGAATGAATGAGGCTTGATATTATATTTATACCAATCCCTTTAGAGAATATATCATATTAAATCACTTAGATTGACCTTTAGGATATGTTTTATTTTAAAATTGGATGATTTTAGGAAACTAAACAATTGAATTAGAGTAGGACACTTGTGTCAACACAAGTGTCTTCATGGGATGCAAGTGTCCAAATAACTGTAAAATAAGTGCAGGTCCAAAACTTGTAGAAATAAAAGATAAACATGTTTATAACATTATGGGCATGGTATAAGTCTTGAGTTATCAAAATAAAATTGGTCAAACTGAGAGATAAGTAATTAGATATAGAGAGATAGTGTATGCAAGCCTTTTGGCAATAAGAAAGGTCTAGAAGTTGAAAGTACATCCACGATGTATATTTTTCAAGTGTACAAGACTAAGATGATATATAATTTAGAAAGAGTGTATACATTATCCTCCCTTTAATCTACTAATGAAATTATTAGTTTAAAGGAAAAAGAATGTGTACCTAGGTGTGTATAACACACCTTGTCTTTGCTTGAGTCCAAATTAAATGATTTTATGGTTACCAACCTACAACTAAAAGCATGTTACAGTATATAATCAGTGCATATAATTTAAAATTTAAAGAATTAAAATGATTGAAATTAAAAGAGAGTAAGGTTTAGGACTACATCTATGTATTGATGTAATTGTCTTACCTTTTGGCAATTTGATTCAAAAGATGTATCATTATGAATTATTAAAACTAAGATTAGGACAAAATATAAATCTATAAAGTACATATATCTAAAGATATATAGAGAGAGATATTGGAGGGAACATGCCCCCAACCTTGGATAAAATATGAGTTTCCACATAGAATTTGAGATTAGCTCAACCGTGTAACCTAATCATACTTATAACTTGGTGAGTGTGAGTGAACCAATTCAACTCACACTATAAAATTGGTGAGGATGGATGATGTAATCAAGTCCAACCTATAAACTTGGAAAAACTAAGTTATTTAATCACCTCAATCGTACCAAAAGGTGAACCAACTACTGTGATAGATTGGCTCAATACAATTCATAAAAAATTGACTTGGTGGGTGATGACAGCCTTTAAAAATGTTAAGAATCTGAATCTAATTTAATTTTATAATATTAGGCTCACATTATATAGAATATGTACCTTAAATGTGTCTCATGCTCAAACTATGTTTAACAATAGTACCAATGTATATAATTCTTCCACAAATGTGTATTTAAATCATATAACTGCATAATTTGGCTAATTTGCAAACTATGTAAGTGTGGAGAACATGTTTCTAAAACATACCCCCATTATAATCTAAAACTAACAATTGATATAAGTGCCAATGTGGAGGGCATATTTCCAAAATATTCCCCCTACTGAGTCTAAAATTGTGACAAATGTGGAAGTATTGCCTCCATAGCATGCCCACACTAATATGCTCCCTTTGATGCGAGGGAAGTATAAGATGCTAGACAATAATGCAAATTGTGAATGTACCTTGTAACATGTAGAGGGAACACATCTAAGTATATTTATCATTACAATAAGAATAATGTGATAACACAAAGTCCTAAGATGTATGATATGAATCAAGGAAATATACAGATAATAACATTAAAAACTCAACAAATAATCTAGCACACACGATAGCACTAAAAATCAAATCAAGAGACAATGGTTCAAGGAGAGAAAAAATAATGGGCATGTTAAAATGCTGCATAATCAAGGGGACATGACTTAGTTAAATGTCCATAAAATAAGAAATGGCATTTTCAAATGTCAACATACAACAAGCAAAGACATATTCAAATGTCAAAGAGATAAACAAAGGCATGAGGGCCACATACAATAGAGCATATTAAAATTCTCAAATATGAAAGATATATCAAGGCAAGACACTCAAATAAGTTCATACATGTAAGCATAAATAACCAATATAAAAATATCATATAGTCCTTGGATATATGTGTTAGCAAAAAATGTTAAATACATAACATATCAAGAACATTGTGAAAGATATAATCATGGATAAAATAATGTGTAAGTACATATATGATTTTAAACCATATTACCAGAACATGTGATTTAAATGAGAATATTCATGATTAATTCTTATACTTGGCCCAAAATGCTTTTTTCAACCCAAAATTTTGGCACTTCTTTAATTAAATCAATCCACAAATCCTTATACAATGGGGCAATTTGAAATGTTGTCTACAATTAAAAAAACTTAAATACACCCATAAATTATAAATAACTAAACCTAATCCTAACTAATAAACCTAACCCTACTCTGTGGTAAATTCTATATTTTACATTCATTTGAACATATTTAATATTTTTAGCTATGAAATTTGGTGGAAATATTTCTCATTATAACTCCTTAATAATCTACCCTTAGATTAGTACCTCATGGGCTAGATGTAAGTAGGAGAAACATTCATTTCTTATTTATCTCTCACACTACACATGGAGTGCAAAACATACTAGAGATTATAGGTTGTGAAAATATTATTTACAAAAAGGCAAAGAAGGCAATCTCTAAATTTTGGTGCAACTCTAGCTTATCATTTAATGTGGTCAGATTTTCATACTAGCAAAGTATGGTGGATGTAATTGTAGTTTAAAGTTTTGGGTTCATTGCCCCATCATATGAGGATTTGAATACTGATTTTTTAAAGGATGTTGTACAATTTTTGAGTGATATTCTTGAAAAACATCATAAGCAATGGAAAAAAATAGGATGTATCATAATGTCAGATACATGTACAAATGAAACCACATACTCATCAACTTCCTTGTGTCATGTGACATTGGCATAATTTTTATTAAGAGTGTTTATGAATCTAAGATGATAAAATTAAGAAATACATTCTCTCATATATTTGATGAGGTTGTGATTGAGGTGGGGCCACAAAATGTGGTCTAATTCATTATAATTAATGTTGTTGTTTATGTGGCTACTAAGAGGCTTCTTATGGATAAATATGGAACTATATTTTTGATTCCATATGTGGCACATTGTCTTAATTTGACATTGGATGACATATGAAAAATTCCATGGGTGAAAGAGGTTTTACAAAAAAACTCAAACATGAGTGCTTAATATAATTCACACATTCATAGATAGAAAATAACTTCTTCAGTGAGGGTGACAAGGTTTACAACCCACTTCCTTGCATTTCACAATATTTTTCAACAATAAATGAATTTAATATGATTGTTAATTTAAACCTAGTTTATTAAATCTTCCTTTGTGAAACATATGGAGGGAAAAATGGTGGTTTACTGTGTTTTATCACTGTCTTTTTGGGAAGAGATAGATAAATTTTTGTTATTCTTTGAGTCTCTAGTTCACTTTTTTAGACTCATCAATGGGGATAAATCCCCATGGGTTATATATATTAGTCAATTGATAGGGTCAAAGGAACTATTAGGACAATATTGGAGAATAAAAGGGCCAAATACATGCCATTATGAGATATAGTTGATAAAAGATGGGATTGATAGATGCATTATCCCCTCCATCCAGCTGGATATTTCTTGAATCCAATGTTGATCTTTAGTGACTGATTTTGAGATGATGCAAAAGTCACAGAGGGCCTATATAAGTGAATGGAGATATTTTTTTTTAAGAAATTTTGAGGCAACTATGGGAGAGTTTATGATGTACAAGCAGGAAAAAGGTTTCTTCTCTAGTAAGGAAGCCATCACAAGGATGAAAACCTTCAAACTAGGTAGGAAATTTTTATACATATGTACGATGAAAATGTTAAATTTTGATTGAATCATGAATGTTACTTTGTTAAAAAAACCCATTTTTGTAGAAAAATAGTGATATTTTTTTGGCAAAAAAACCAAACATCTTGGATGGATGGCAATCCACATTTTAAGCTAGCCATGCAGTTCACCCGCTTGTGAGGATAGTTGGAGTGTGTTCGGGCATATATATTCCAAAGAATGTAATAGATACACTTAATAATAGATGAATGATTTGGTTTTTTTCCACCAAAGTATTTATGTAAAGATGAATAAAGTTCAAGGTTAAGAAATGTTGCATTTTTAATCCTCAATTCATATGGAAAGTTGATTTATATTTTTCTAAAGTATTATCCTCCAAGTCACTAACATATGTGTTCGATTTGATAATGTTAGGTACCATTGAGGAAGATCGGTTGATTGGATTTGATAAAATCAATCCAAAATATGAATAACTCAAAAGTAATAATGACCTTATTTATGATGAAGTTGGCTTTGACTTGTTGGAGAAAGTTGGGTGTGACACTAAGGTTGTCTCTCAATTAGGAGAGGCTCTAACTTTAGAGCTTCAAAAACTACAATTGTTGATACCTATTATACCTCCCATTTTTTTTTCACTTTGTGAATGACAATAGTATGCATTTTGAAATGCAAATGTAATGAAAATTGAATAGTCTATAAATTAATGAAAGAAAATAATTGGCCGATTTTGATGCTGTTCAATCTCATTTAACTTCCTCTCATAATATATATCTATTATATATGAAATTTAAATTCATAATATGTATCTCTATGCCTTTAAATTTTAAAAAAATATTTTTCTCCTTTTTCAAATTTTTTTGACAATTTTATGTTTTTACGACTTTTTCTCATTTTTCTCAATTAATCATATGGTTTTTTGAAAAATATTTACACTTAAAAAAAAATGATTTTTTCCCAAAACAATGTTTTCTACTATGGATCAAACATGATGAGATAATATGACTATATAATTATATAACCTTGATGTATCATGCTAATAAAGGTGGATGCCTGCAATATCTTGGTGATGTGAGTAGAGTGAAAGTCCAAGATCTAAAAGTGCATAGATCATGTATCTATGTATGCCTAAATCACACTCATAAGATGTATGAAACACATGTGTATATAGGAAATATTGATATTCCATATACCAACATGGAACCAACAACATATATGCCAAGGAGCTAATAGAACATGTAAACGTTAAAAATATTTTTGGATTTTTGATTTTTTTGGTATTTTTGGAATTTGTGAGACCTTGAAATATTACATTGGATATTTTAGATTATTTAGATCATAGATTGATAAGTGGAAATGGTACATGGCATGTTCCTCCTCATATTTTACATGTGAAGTAGAAGAACAAATGTTATCATTTGGAATAGGGATCAATTTGCCTTCATGAGAAAAGGTAATACCTTGCTAATTTTGATCAATTTATTCTTCCATTTGATATAACCAAAAAGTTCCCAATACAAATACATATGGGGATGTGTTAGGCATAACACAAAATTTTGTTCGAATTACTTTAGGACCATAAAAATTGGTAGTGTTTTATTTCCTAAGGAGTCTTTCCAACCTCCTTTGTTTTAAAAGTCTTTTAGATCAAAGCCAATATGTTGTAAATGTCTTATATTACAAGTAGTTTTTGTTTGTGGAAGATCAATATGGTTATGCCAAAAAAAAGTACCAGCCATTAATAATGTGATTGTTAAATCTTTTTGATGTGGATGCTTTTTGTGTTGTTCACCTTGTTACATCCCAATTTCTCCCTATGATTTATAACCTTTGAATATGTAGATTAATATGGTTATTATCTGATTATTATTACTTTGATTTGAGGTTTATGACATATATTATTATAGGATAGTGATATTACTGATTAGTATACATGATGTGATAGTCGTACTTTTCTTTTCTGTACATTATGGATATATATTTGTTAGTTTTACATCATTGGTTGATATATATGATGATTCAATCTAACTACCTATTTGTTGTGAGGTGGATGCAAGATTTATCCTACTTTCATAGCATGATGAAAGAGAGTATCATTGGAGAAGATGGAATACATGGGATGATTGAAAGATGATAAAGGAATTGCTAGTGACCCTACACACACACAATAGATTTAAAATATTATATGCATAACATGTTTTAAATGTTACTATGTGGTTATAAAAATATTGTTTGTGATTATATTTATATGTAAATTTAGTTCTTGATATGCATAAGATTACATAAGATTTATTTACTTATAATTGTCTAGATTTTTGAGGATAAATTAAGAAAATAAATATTTAATTGCTATATATGAATAGTAATCAACTATACAGTTATCTTATTTTAGAAACAACTAGAAACCTATCTATCTATTAGTTAAATAAATAACTACCTATATTTTAATTGTTTTTATGGAGTTGAACTATCTTAAAATGCTAACTTAGAGTATGTTAATCTAAATTTAGTCTTTTTAAAACATGCATGAAATTATATTGAAAGTTAAAAATTAGATATCTTTATTTAATTAGTCAACTTAGCCTTATGTTGAGATAACACAAGAAGTATGGCATAATGATCTTTTGAACCCATAATTCTACCTAGCAATATAGCCAACTGATAAAATTTTGGACAGCATCCTTCTTTCATCTTAGAAGCATACTTTATTTAAAAGCGTCCTATATATATAGGGACATAGTTTGAAATTGTAATCAACATTTTATGGAAGTAATTTAACGTCCCAATTATATATACATATTATAAACCCAGCCCAAAAACTTGAATCAATTCATTTAATGAATAATAGATTATGGTGGGCAACATCTTATTATGTTATGTTACGTAGCGTCTTATCTAAATGAGCATGACTAGAGACTTAGGGAATTATTTATATGATTTGCTTACATATATTGACTGTGTTTTATAATAAAAAAATAGTGCCTTATAATTATATATAGATTGTATCATACTTTTATAAGGCTGTGTGTTAAATGTTGACTTTGTATTATTTTTTCAGGCAAAATTTTAAAATAATAGGTTGAGTTTTATTATACTGTGAGCAACATTTAAAAACTAAATACTAAATTTTTACAAGAAACATCTAAAATTTAGATTAAGTTTTAATACATACATACATACATATGCAGGTTACATCTAAAAATTATAGTCTGGATTTAATTAATTTGGGTAGGGCCTAAATTAGATGGACAACATCCCCTTGGGTACATACATACATATACACAGAGTCATATATTTCAAGTTATATAGGAGCAGATGTATATATGTATTTATATATATACAAAATTGATATGTTTTCAAAATCCGTAGATGAACAAAATATTTATTTCTTATACTTTTATAAGGATGTGTGTTAAATGTTGACCGTGTATTATTTTTTCAGGCAAAATTTTAAAATAATAGGTTGAGTTTTATCATATTGTGGGCAACGTTTAAAAACTAAATACTAAATTTTTACAAGCAACATCTAAAATTTAGATTAAGTTTTAATACATACATACATACATATGCAGGTTGCATCTAAAACTTATAGGTTGGATTTAATTAATTTGGGTAGGGCCTAAATTAGATGGACAACATCCCCCTGGGTACATACATACATATACACAGAGTCGTATATTTCAAGTTATATTTGAGCAGATGTATATATGTATTTATATATATACAAAATTGATATGTTTTCAAAATCCATAGATGAACAAAATATTTATTTCTTATGTAGTTTTAGTTAGAGAAACTAGTTAACTCAGCTAAGTATATAAGGTGGAAAAAGTTTATAGGAAATATAAAATACAGGGTAGAATATTTGTAGGATGGGAATGAGATTCCCATTCATAGAGAATATGGATTGTTGTATTTTTTTTTATATGATTAGATATGTTTCTAAATCTTGTACCCAGCTAAATAAAATAGAAATTATTGATTATATTTGGGCATGAAATTACATTTCTAAAATATGTTAAAAGATTTATCTTTGTTAAATTATATATATATATATATATATATATATATATATATATATATATATATATATATATATATATATATATAATAGAAAGTGTGTATGTGAATACATTTAGATCATTGAGATAAACCCAGCTTGGCAATATGACTGGTTATGTTAGAATATATATGAAAAACTTGTTACCAAAATTATAAATTAAATGCTTAAGTTGTTATTAAATTAGTAAAAGAAGATTATTGTTTGGAATTACTTGTTTTCATATTTGATGATTACCAATATAAGCTTGATTATGGTTAAGACCAAGAATGATTGTTTATTTAAGTAGTATGCTACTAGTGACATCTAAGTAATCTAGGTCCTTATGTAATGCATACCTAGATGGTATGATTTGTATGGGCTATGTTTTTTTATATATGTAATAATAACACACGTTACATTCATTATATGCATTTGACGGATAAAATATCTGGGTACGAAAGTTCCATTCCTAGTAGAGGAAAAATTTAAATGAATCTTTTAAGTTTTAAATATGCTATATATGTTTATATTAGATTCCGCATTGATGATGCTAAGTAGGTAATGAGATGGATTTCACTAGCCGAGGTAACACCACCAATGTTAGATGTAGATAATCCTATCAAGTGGTGTGTTATGAATTTGACCGATTCGAGTGATCGTATGTTATTTGAAAACTTTGGCCAAAGTAATGTTAGATATACATTGTCATTTCATATGTTTGATTTGTATGTTATGCGATATCATGTTAAAAATATATTTTATTTATGATACACATCATGTAGTAGAAATCTTATAGGATATAAGGTACTAGCATGTCTCTCTGGATTCTTGCCCTGTTATATCTACCTATCCTTGAAGGAAGATCCATTTACTAATAGGGGATTGTGCGGGGGATTGATGGTCTGTGATTGATGTGAAAAAGCACTTGAATGATTATCTGACTCCCCACTACAGTACTTACTTAGAGACTACACTTGAAATTATCAATGATATATGAGTTGGCTCGACTCAAGATCTGGAGAGCTTGGTATCTATTTATTTTATTAAGCCTAAATGCCTAAAATAAATGTATTTATAATATATATTTTTTATACTTGAAAAATAGTTTTATTATAGGACTAGTCATGACTAAGTCCTAATGTATTTAATTTCATTATAGTTGTAATAAGATATATTGCATTCGATATTTGAATTTATAAATACTATTATTTTAAGTTATAGATTGGATAAGTTGTAAAGTATTTTTTAGTGGATTGAATGTTAAGTATTTGGTTAAAATAAAAAATTAGTGCATTATTCTACGTACAACTTGAAGGGTTGTAACAACATGGTATCATAGCTTAGGATTAAACTCTAGGACTTCATGAGTCCAATAACGTTTTCATATTCTTCTTTTTAATGAGAAATAAGAATGGTGCAAATGAGAGCATCGAGTGAGGGTATGTCAAATGTCAATGACAAAAACTCCCCAATGATCCTAATCTAATTACCATCGAGTATTCAAAAAATTTGGATCAGATCCTCATATCCATGAATGATAATAAGGATTGAATCATAAACCTAAAATAAGAAGTTCACTATCAATGTGAGGAAGAATATCAAAAAGTACATGTTGAGCACCTCGCTGAGCAAGAAAACTAGCAGGATGTGAGATCTCAAGTGGCTACAGAGTTGTTTAGGGACATTAAAAAGGTAAGTCCACCTAATTTTGATGGAACTATTCTAGGTGATGGAGCTTAATTATAGATAACTAAGATAGAGAAGTATTTAGAGATTCAAAACTATTTGAAAGTCACCAAAGCAATTTGGAGAGCTTACCAGATGGCCAGTGAGGCAACTACTTTGTGGGATAATAAGAAGTTGGAAATGAATATTAAATCAACCACCATAACTCAGGAGTAGTTTGTGACATTATTTATATCATGGTGGCTACCATAGTTTTATTTTTATCAAAAGCTCATAGATTTTTATAATATGAAGCATGGAGACTCATTGGTGAATGAGTACTGGGATCAATTCACCAAACATCTAAAATACATACCTCAGTATCAAGTTGATGAGAGGTTCAAAATTGAGAAGTTTATCATGGTATTAAAATTTCATATCATTGGTGAGGTAGATGTTCATGGACCTTCTACCATGGACTAGGTCTTTGAGAAGGTAATGAAGTAGGAACAGAAGTTGAAGTCTCTTTCTTAGGTCAGGGAAAAGTTAAAAAAAAAGTTTGAAATTTATAAACCAAATTTAAATAATAAATGGAAGTAGGGGAGTGGATACTCCAAGGGGAATTGCAAGAACTAGGATGCCAAAGTCAACAGTGGTTCCAACAAAAAGAAACTAGGTAGTAGATTCAAAGGCAGTTTCAAGAGAAACCCACAGAACGAAAGAAAAGGTCCACCTAGTGACTATTTTAAATGTGGAGAAAACCATTGTGCTTATGAATGCACTCAAGAAAAGTCAAAGAACAAAGGTCTTAATTCATATTAGGATAATTTTTAGTAGCATATTCATGCAACAATTGATAATCGATAAGCTGAATATCAAGCATCACCCAAAGAGCTATCAGGTATTTTATTTGAACATCTAATTTTTGTTTTGATAGATATAGGGGATATTGAATGTTTTATAGATCCTAAAATGCTTGACAAGTGTCCTAAAAAATATGGATATATGGTAAATGCATGGTTAGTACAATATAAGAATGACTCTAAAGTAATGGTTGACAAGTGTCTAGTTGAGGTAGTTATTGAGTTACCTAAATTTTTAACTATTGTAGATCTATATGTAGTGCCACTAGGGTAATATGATGTGATCTTAGGAGTTAACTAGATTGATAAATATAAGGCCAAGGTTTATTGTTATTTAAAGAAGGTTGAATGTCTTGATGATTTTGGAAATCAGACACAAATTCAAGGTGAAAAAAGAGAGTTACTACTCGAGCATATTTTTACAATGCAACTTAGGAGGTATAAAACAAAAGGGTATCAAGCATTTATCATCAAGATAAATGAAATGGAAGAGCCTATGAAATCATATCTAGAATATTATCTATTTATTAGATATTTTTATGATGTGTTTCTGAAAGAATTACTAGGTTTGCCTCCTAAATGCAAGTTTAATTTCTCTATCAACATCATACCTATATCAAAACCATAGTCTAAGACACCATATAGAATGAAAACCATTGATTTGGTGGAATTGAAGGCTCAAATCTAGGTTCTATTATCAAAAAGGTTAATTAGGCCTAGTGTGTCACCATGGGGTGCACTAGTTATTTTTGTGAAGAAGGATGATACTCTTTGACTTTGCATTTATTACAGAATGTTGAACAAGGCAACTATCAAAAATAGGCATATGCTACCTCGTATAGGTGATATTTTTGATCAAATACATGGAGAAATGGTGTTTTATAAAATATATCTTAGAGTAGGATATCATTAGTTGAGGATTCAGAATGAGGATATTTTGAAAACAATTTTGAACTTATTCTGGGCATTATGAGTTCACGGTGTTACCCTTTGGGTTGATAAATGCACTAGCAACATTCATGAATCTCATGAATAGTGTGTTTAGCGATTATTTAGATCATTTTGTTTTTGTCTTTTTGGATGACATTCTTATATATTCTAAGAATGAAAAGGATTACCTACAACATCTAGAACTAGTTCTATAAAGATTTCAGAAGCACAAGCTATATGGCAAGTTGTCTAAGTGTGCATTTTTCTAAGAAAGAGTATAATATCTAAGGCATATTATTTATGTAGATCTACCTAAGATAAGATTCATTATGGAGTGGTCAACACCAGTAAATGTGCACAAGGTAAGGAGTTTTATGAGGTTAGTAGGCTATTACAAAAAATTCATTATAAATTTTTACTAGATAACTAATCCAATTACCTCTTTGTTAGGGTGTGGAGCTAAAAGCTTCACCAAGGAGCACATTCGGGTTTACGCAGACACCGGCGTTGGTCAGGAGTGACCGACGTCGCTCAAGAGCAGTTGCAGAGATGCCGACGTCGGCAGAAGGTCGGTCGACGGTGGTCACAGACAAGCAGCAGGAACCGACGTCGGTTACCTGCGTGTCCAGAAAGCTATTTTCATGGACAGAAGCGAGTGTTTGCATGATGAGTTTGAGTTGTAGTCTCAAGCTCGTGTTTCTATTATTAGCAATACTATTTTTAGAGCCCTTGTTCAAGTGGCTTAACTGTTTGTTGGAAGTGCATGCTCAAGTCTCCTAATTCTATATGTAGAATTAGATCTTCCTAGCTTATTGTAGTAGTTGGAGTTATTGTAAATTATTGCAATTCATTGTATTTGAAGAACAGTATAGAATTGAATCAATCCAGGCTTGTTGGAGTTGATTGTTCTTGAGAGAGAGAGAGCTCTTGAGGAATAGAGATCTAGTGAGAGATCTATACATCTAGGAGAGGTGTGGAAGAAAGAAGTTTCTTCAATTGTATTCCTTTTGTAAAGAGTTTGTTAATACAAGTTTTCAGGGTGTTTCCTTGTATCTCTTGTTCTTGCTATTATCATTCTAGTTACTTGTCTATCTGATTTAATTTCACGTTTATTGCTTTCACAAGTGTAATCTATTGTTGGCTTGATCCCCCAACAAGTGGTATCAGAGCCTTGGTTGCAGGTTCAGAGCTTGATATCCAATAAGTGGTATCAAAGTTCAGGTGCACTAACAGGTGGTTCAGATCTGTGTAGTGTGTATTGATTACAGGTTCTCACAGGGGTTTCTGCAGGGATTTCTGTTTGAGTGGGAGATGCAATGGCAGATGAAAGTAAATTGAGAATGGAAAAGTTCAATGGCAAAAATTACCAACATTGGCGAATGCAGATAGAGGATTATCTGTATCAGAAAGATCTCTACTTACCGTTAGGTGGGGTTGCAAAGAAGCCCAAAGACATGGAGGATGAAGAATGGGAAGTTCTTGATAGAAAGGCTCTGGGGTCTATAAGACTGAGTTTAGCATCCACTGTGATATCCAATTTATCACAGGCAAAGTCTACGGTAGAGTTGATGACTATGTTAGCAAATTTGTATGAAAAACCCTCAGCTTCAAATAAGGTATATCTTATGAAGCAGTTATTTAATCTGCATATGAATGAAGGTGGATCTGTTTCTACTCATCTGAATGATTTCAATGGAATTGTGAATCAATTAAGTTCAGTGAATATAGTGTTTGATGATGAAATAAAAGCTCTTTTAATATTATGTTCTTTGCCTGAAAGCTGGCATGGCTTAGTAATGGCAGTAAGTAATACTGCATCTGCATCAAATATTTTGAAAGTAGAGGATGTTGTTAGTGTTATCTTGAATGAGAAAATACACAAGAAAAGCACAGAAGAGGCATCTGGGAACGCTTTAAGTTTTGAGAGTAGGGGAAGGCAAAAAGAGAAGAGCAAGAAAGGCAGAGCAAGATCCAAGTCTAAGGGGAAAGGCAGATCTAAATCCAGAAATGGCAGAAGGCCACAATGCTGGAATTGTG
This sequence comes from Torreya grandis, assembly GCA_037957365.1. NCBI lineage: Eukaryota > Viridiplantae > Streptophyta > Pinopsida > Cupressales > Taxaceae > Torreya > Torreya grandis. The sequence continues at coordinate 2,454,627 of JARHVA010000796.1, forward strand.
GAAAGATGGGGCATATAAGCAGAGATTGTTGGTCAAAGCCTAAGGAGGACAATCAACACGAAGGAAAGGAAGAAGCCAAGATTGCAGGTATTGCACAAGATGCTTTAATTTTCTCTCTGCATAATAATATAGAATCTTGGGTATTAGATTCTGGTGCATCTTTTCATGCTACTCCTAACAGGGAATATTTCAGTGACTATATCCATGGAGATTTTGGAATAGTGTATCTAGGGGATGATGAGCCCTGTAAAATGATTGGCAAAGGTAAAGTGCAGTTGAAGATGCAAAATAGCAACACATGTGTGTTGAGAGATGTGATGCATGTTCCTAGCTTGAAGAGAAATTTGATTTCTACAGGAAAGTTAGGGGATGAGGGTTGTACAGTGTTAGGTTGTGGAGCTAAAAGCTTCACTGATGCAGACATGGAGGAGGTTGCAGGATGAGTTGCTGAGTGTCAGAAGTCTTTGGCGTTGGTCTGGCCAACCGACGTCGGCAGGTAGGCGATATGAAGCAACCGACGTCGGTCATGGATCGACCGACGTCGGCGACCCCCAGGCGGACAGGGACCGATGTCGGTCACCTGTGTGGTTTGGACTGCGCTTATTACGGGCAGTTAGCTAACGAACCAAGTGTTTGCATGAAGAGATCTATTTTTAGACTGAGAGCTGTGGATCTAATTATTATAATTAGATGTCTAATTATTGTTTGGATGAGATCTATATAATAGACTCATGGTTGTATTGGAAAAGTGTTCTAGTTTGAGTTGAGCAAAGTTTGCTCCTTCTGTGTGTGAAGTGAGTAAGGGTGTTCCTCCTAGTTCCCTATCAGTGCCAAGCTTGGTACTGGTTGGAGAATCATAAGGACTTGGTGAGGCAAGGACAAGGGTTCTTCAGGGTGTAGAGTGATCTACATGGTAAGTAAGATTATTGATCTGCAGGTATATGTGTGTGCGAGGTCAAGGTTCACAGGTGTGCAGAACCGTGTTTGATTTGCAGGTGTGCAAGATCATATAGACAGCAACACAACAGGGAGCAGTATCAGGCAGGATCTACTTGGAGTACAGGTGTGTACTCAGATAGAGCTAAGAGGAAGGCAAGGGAGTTCCTTCCATAAGTATGGTCTGTTGAAGTGCAGGTTATTGCAGGTTCATGGGAGATCTACTTGAAGTACTTTGAGTACTTGTGGAGTGCGTGAAGCACTTGTGGAGTGCGTGGAGCACAGGTGTAAGGTGAACACCAACTCTGTGTTTGAGTTGGGTGTTGGGACCTAATAGAGAGAGCTTTGAGGAGAGAATTACTGTTCACTTGAGGTGTGGGAAACCTCTGAAGAGGTGGTGGAGAAGAAGTGGCATCTTCTTTATTGTATTCTTTTCTATAAGAGTTATTAATACAAGTTGTGTATTGTCTCTCATATTCTGTGTTATTTTGAATTCTAGTTACTTGTTGATTCTGGTTATTTCCGCATATTAAGTTGCTTGAATTTGGTAATCAATTGTGTGCTTCCGGGTTGGTCCTAATTGGAAAAGGTAAAGTGCAGTTGAAGATGTAGAATAGCAACACATGGGTGTTGAGAGATGTGATGCATGTTCCTAGCTTGAAGAGAAATTTGATTTCTGTAGGAAAGTTAGGGGATGAGGGTTGTACAGTAACTCTCACAGTAGAATCTTGGAAGGTGACCAAGGGTGCACTTGTTATGGCCAGAGGTAAGAGAGAAGGTACTCTCTATTTGTGTAATTGTGTTACTAACAAATCTCCTTTCGTATTATCTACTTCAGATGTGGATGCTAAACTGTGGCACTCAAGGCTTGGCCACATGAGTGAGAAGGGGATGTCAATTCTTAAGTCCAAAGGTATGCTTTCAGATTTAAAAGGCATAGATCTAGAGTTTTGTGAGCACTGTGTATTTGGAAAATAGAAAAGGGTTAGTTTTCTCAAGACTGGGTCTACTAAGAAGAGGCATAAGTTGCAGCTTGTTCACACAGACGTGTGGGGACCAGCTCAGGTTGCTTCCATTGGAGGATCACAGTACTATGTATCTTTCATAGATGATGCTACAAGGAAGGTATGGATCTATTGTATTAGGAGAAAATCTGATGTATTTGAGACTTTTAAGATTTGGAAAGCTATGGTTGAGAATGAAATAGGTAAAAGATTAAAGTGCCTGAGATCAGATAATGGTGGTGAGTTCTGCAGTAATAAGTTCAGAGATTATTGTTACATGCATGGAATCCGTAGGCAAAGGACGGTTCCAAGGACACCTCAGTAGAATGGTATTGCTGAAAGGATGAACAGGACAATAATGGAGCGTGCAAGATGTATGAGATTGCATGCCGATTTGCCCTTACAGTTTTGGGCACAAGCTGTTGACACTACAGTATACCTGATTAATAGAGGACCCTCTACAGCTCTGGATGGTGGTATTCCAGAAGAGGCATGGATAGGTAAAAAGGTTGATCTCTCATATCTCAAAGTTTTTGGTTGTGAAGCCTTTGTGCACATAGATAAGGAAAATAGAAAGAAGCTTGATGCTAAGTCTATGAGATGCACATTTATTGGCTATGGCTCAGATGATTTTGGTTACAGATTGTGGAATCTAGAAACTAATAAGGTAATCAGGAGCTGTGATGTTGTTTTCAATGAACGAGTGATGTATTGTGATCAGCTAAGGAAGTTGAATCAATCTGAGCAGAGCAATGGTGAATTGGATGAGGTGAAATTCCAAGATGAGCTCGTGGGAAAAAGAAATAATCACTTGCAGAAAAACACAGAGATCGATGTCGGCAGGGCAGGAACCGGCGTCGGCAGGACAGAAACTGGCGTCGGTCGTATAGAGACCGACGTCGGCTGTACAGGTACCGAGGTTGGTCAGGCAGAACCGGCATCGACCAGTAACAGGTCTGGAGGTGACCGAGGTCGGTCACTGTCAGAGAATTTGGGTGGACAGCGTGTTGTAAACGAGTCTCAGACACCCATTAGGAGGTTAGAAAGGGTGAGTAAGCCTCCAATTAGATATTCTCCTTCTTTATTTTACTTATTGCTAATTGATGGTGGAGAACCAAAGAGTTTTGAAGAAGCAATACAGGTGGAGTCCAAGAGTCAGTGGGAGTGTGGCATGGTTGATGAGTTGGAGTCCTTAAGAGAGAACCAAACATGGGATTTGGTTGAATTGCCAGTAGGTAAGAGGGCACTGAAGAACAAATGGACTTACAGGTTGAAAGAAGGTGAGAATGGACAGATGAGATATAAGGCCAGATTGGTAGTAAAAGGATTTGCACAAAAGCCAGGTATTGACTTTGGTGAGATTTTTTCTCCTGTTGTTAAAATGACTTCTATAAGGGTTGTATTGTCTTTGGTTGCTTTTGAGGATTTGCATCTTGAGCAGCTAGATGTTAAGACAACATTTATTCATGGAGATTTGGATGAGGAAATTTATATGGAACAACCAGAAGGATTTGAGGTCAAGGGTAAGGAGAAGTTTGTGTGCAGATTGAAGAAAAGCTTGTATGACCTCAAGTAAGCTCCTAGGCAATGGTACTTGAAATTTGACAGGTTTATGACTGAGCATGGCTACAGTAGGTGTCAATCTGACCATTGCGTGTATTTCAAAAGATTTGATAATGGTAGATATATTATTCTATTGTTGTATGTAGATGATATGCTAGTTGCAGGATCACACATGCAGGATATCTCTGAGCTTAAGGTGAAACTAGCTCAAACGTTTGCTATGAAGGATTTGGGAGCAGCAAAGAAAATCCTTGGCATGAGCATTAAGAGAGACAGGAAAAATCATAGGTTGATATTGTTTCAAGAAGATTATGTGGACAAGGTGTTGAAACGGTTCAATATGCAGGATGCTAAAACAGTAAGCACACCTTTGGCTGGACATTTTAAGTTGAGTAAAGAACAATGTCCTAATTCATATGACAAGGTAGAGTACATGAGTAAGGTTCCATATTCTTCCGCAGTAGGGAGTTTGATGTATGGAATGGTGTGTACTAGACCAGATATTGCCCAAGCAGTGGGAGTGGTAAGTAAGTATATGGCCAATCCAGGTAAGGAACATTGGAAATCAGTTCAGTGGATCCTTAGATATCTGAGAGGAACCAACAGTAGGCACTTGTGCTATGGAGGTTCATATACTTCTCTACATGGTTATGTAGATTCAGATATGGCAGGTGATTTGGATGGCAGGAGGAGCACTACAGGTTATGTTTTCACTGTAGGTGGAATGACGGTTAGCTGGATATCTAAGTTGTAGAAGGTTGTCGCCTTGTCAACTACAGAAGTAGAGTACATTGCAGCCACAGAAGCTAGCAAGGAGATGATATGGATGACACGGTTCATGGATGAGCTTGGTAGGGAGCATGAGAGTTGTAGATTGTATAGTGACAGTCAGAGTGCAATCCATTTGGCCAAGAATTTAGCCTTTCATTCAAGAACAAAGCACATACAGCTAAGGTACCACTTCATACGACAGGTATTGGAAGATGGTGAGTTGAAGCTGGAGAAGATACATACAGATAGGAATCCTACTGATATGTTAACCAAGCCAGTTACAAAGGAGAAGTTGAATCTTCATTCAACTTCTGTTGGTCTTCATGATTGAGTTGAAGATGGAGGAGCTAGAAGATGTTGCTGTACAGGTACTGGTGCAGCTGTTTATCTCCAAGTGGGAGATTGTTAGGGTGTGGAGCTAAAAGCTTCACCAAGGAGCACATTCGAGTCTACGCAGACACCGGTGTCGGTCAGGTGCAATCGACGTCGATCAAGAGCAATTGCAGAGATGTCGACGTCGGTAGAAGGTCGGCCGACAACGGTCACAGAAAAGCAGCAGGAACCAACGTCGGTTACCTGCGTGTCCAAAAAGCTATTTCCGTGGACAGAAGTGAGTGTTTGCATGATGAGTTTGAGTTGTAGTCTCAAGCTCGCATTTCTATTATTAGCAATACTATTTTTAGAGCCCTTGTTCAAGTGGCTTAACTGTTTGTTGGAAGTGCATGCTCAAGTCTCCTAATTCTATATGTAGAATTAGATCTTCCTAGCTTATTGTAGTAGTTGGAGTTATTGTGAATTATTGTAATTCATTGTATGTGAAGAACAGTACAGAATTGAATCAATTCAGGCTTGTTGGAGTTGATTGTTCTTGAGAGAGAGAGCTCTTGAGGAATAGAGATCTAGTGAGAGATCTATACATCTAGGAGAGGTGTGGAAGAAAGAAGTTTTTTCAAGTGTATTCCTTTTGTAAAGAGTTTGTTAATACAAGTTTTCAGGGTGTTTTCTTGTATCTCTTGTTCTTGCTATTATCATTCTAGTTACTTGTCTATCTGATTTAATTCCACGTTTATTGCTTTCACAAGTGTAATCTATTATTGGCTTGATCCCCCAACACTCTTTGCAATAGATGAACCAAAAGTTTGTCTAGTCAGATAAATGTGAAGTAGAGTTTTAGAAGTTGAAAATAAGACTTACGTCAGCACCAGTGTTGAGAGTTCCTGATATAAATGGTTTGTTTTCAGTGATCAAAGATACATCAGGAGAGGTTCTAGGATGAGTCCTTATGCAAGATGGTGCAGTAGTGGCTTTTGAATCAAGGAAACTAAAAAATAATGAGGTGAATTATGCCCCTCATGATCTTGAACTTGTAAAAATTATTAATGCTTTGCAAGTTTGGAGACATTATTTGTTGAGAAAACCATTTGAGATCAAGATTGCTAACTTGAGATTCAAATATATCTTCATCCAACCAAATTTGAATGTTCATCAAAGACATTGGTTAGAGTTTATTTTTGTCTATGACTTTGATATCAATTACATCAAAGGTATAGAAATCAGAGTAGCTGATGCTTTGAGTCATATAAGGTACAAAGCAACTATAACTACTATCAGGAGTAATTTTAGGGATCATGTGGTTAAGTTCTCTCCAAGAGATGAATACTATGATTAGGTCAAAAAAGAATTGATTGATAATGCTTAGAATCCTCAGTATAAAGGATTCAATTTTGAGAATGATGGTCTTCTATGTTTCAATGGGAGGATGCATGTGCCTGATCGAGAGAATATGTAGAGCACAATGTTGAAAGAGTTACACAATGCCCCATATTCAGGGCATCGAAGAATTCCCAAGCTCATGGTAGAGATTAAGCCTTTGTAATTCTAGAAGGGAATCAAGAAAGATGTGGGATATTTTGTGTCATAGTATCTAGAATGTCAACGAGTGAAAGCTAAACATGTGCACCTAGCTAGATTTTTATATTTTCATAATATACCAGAGTGGAAGTGGTAGATGATCAATATAGAAATTTTCCAAGGTTTACCAATGTCACAGAGCATGCACAATATGATCTTGGTAGTGGTGGGCAAACTAACCAAGGTGGCTTATTTCATACTAGATAATTTGATAGATAATGCACCCACCCTTGCGAAGAAGTTTGTAAAATAAGTGTATAGGTTGCATGGATTCTCAGAGAAGATCATTTTGGATCATGATCCTAAGATGACTTCTAGGTTTTGGATGACTCTATTATTCCAAAAATCCGTCACTTGTTTTTATGGACAACATGTCGATCATTTTGGTCTTGTAGGCCAAAATGATCTCTTCCTTTCTCAAAAAATGTTTTGAGTAGTCAAGTTTTCAATCACGCAAGCCTTTTTCAGCTAAGGAAATCACAGGTTCAATAGGTAGGCTTTCGCAAGGAGAAGTTCAAAAAACACTTAAGGCATTTCATAAAAAAATTTTAAGGAACGAACCATTGAACCGTTGAACCATTGAACACTACTTCAAAGAGTTCAAAAGGTTCAAAGTTCAAAGGGTTCAAAACTTCAACAATAAAATTCATTAAAATAGAATGAATTGCTGAACCAATGAACCATTGAACCATTGAATTCTAAAAGGTTCAAAGTGGTTCAAAGGTTTAAAAGAGTTCAACGCTTCAATGGGTTCAATGAGTTCAAAGTTCAAAGTTTGAGAAAAAGGTTTGAGTAGAATATTCTAGAAGAAGTTTGAGTGGAAGATACCAAAAGAATATTCTAGATGAATGGTTCAAACAATTGGTTCAACAATACATTGAACTCATAAAAAATACTAAGTAAACACAGCTCTTTGTAAGAAATGTTGAACCACCTGAACTGACGAACTTTGAACCATTGAACCATTTTGAACCATTGAATCGATGAACTCTCAAAGGTTCAAAGGTTCAAAGTGGTTCAAGCGACCAATGATCAATGATGTCCCTACAGACATCAAATTTAGGGTAATAGAATAAGTATTGATTTTCAAATATGCAGACCCAGGAACGAACTAAGCAACTAGCCAAAGAAGAAGCCGAAGGAGCTAGCAAAAAGTGAGAAGAGAGCCTGAGAGCTCAGATCACCAGGAAGAGATAAAGTGTAACAATAAAAGAGGGAATGAGATAGAGAATTTAGAAATATCTACAGAAGAGTTATTCCAGTAGGTGAAATAGTCCACCAAGTGGATATCAGAGGATGCAAGCATTCAAAGGCGTGGCCTATTTTTCTTCATCAAAGTAAAGGCGAATGGACAATCGTGTAAGTATCATTAAAGAGGACTAGGTGGCCCATACTTTAGAGAAGACATTTGATATAATTAGAATGCCAAAGTACATGCTGGTAATCTGATCCATCATGGCCCCTTCATAGAATTTCCAATGCATTGAATACAACATGGGCCATTTTGTGAAAATAAGTGCCAAAATCTTTCTTTGGTTACTATATATTGTAATATCTTAGTTTGTATGAAGGAGATCTCTCTATTATTAAAAGTGAAACTCTACCCAAATTGAAAGGCATTCCTGAGACTTTGAGCTCAGATTGTTAATCATATTTTATCAAGTGAATGAGAAAGCAAGTAACCTTTCAGAGTTTGTGTTGAAATAGATTGTGTTATCTAAGAAATTGTTCTCATATCTTTTTCCTAAATACAGTCTTGTCCATTTAATAAAATAAACATAACAAGTGGAAATAACCTGGAAGGTGTCCTAAAGCTGACTGTGGGAGACTTTGTGCTGCCATAATTGTCTTTAGTCTATGTGTTTTATGTTTCAGTGTAAAGGATATTGGAGAGACTTTGAGCTCCCATTATCCTTCGTAATCTTTTACTCTATTGTAGTTGAGGTGGATACTTTGTGCAACACTTCATTCTATTGTGTTACTTCATCCTGAATCAGTGAGAGAAGTAACAAAAGACTTTGTACTTTCATGGGTTACTTGTGGTTACAGTTACTACCCAGGAAGTCTTCCTCTAGTCTTCTGAACATCATTTCTAAAAGAAGAGAAATTCTTTCAATAATTACCTAGGAATTCTCCTTCACTCTATGAATATCATCTCTGAAAAAGAGAGATGGATGGTATGATTTCACCCCTAAGTGTATTTTTAGCTTATATTAGTATATAAGAAACCTTCCCTGGCTTATAGGGAACCTCCCCTTGATGAAAGGAGAGATTTATCTCATTATGTTGTGGTAAACCTACACATTTTAATAATTAAATATTCTTATGATGAGTTCAATATACCTATTTTGCCGTCAGTTAGCTAGTGACAAAATATTCACCCAACAGTTTTTGGTGACTCCACTGGGGAACAATGCACAGTTTGAAGCCTCAAGCTTCTAATTTCAAGTAGTAATAGTTCTTTTCCATTTCCATTTTACACTCTGGTAGATCCATAGTATACATGAAGCCAAAGAGCTCAAGGTATTGTTAACCTTGTATTTGAGTTTGTGCAGCAAAATAATTTTGATCTTTCCCCTCCACAAACTCACGTTCAGCGAACTAGGATTTTTCCTCCTACCAACATCAAGTCTCTAATACTAGGAAAAGCTTCTCTTTCCTCTGCTATCAAATCCTTGTCTATACATACCCCACCAATATTTTTTATCCCTCTTTTCCATTGTCATATTATGGCAGCCCAAGGCCCCTGGGGTAACACCTTTGGTCCCCTGAATCTAACTCCACCCTTACATGAACTACCTTGCAGTTCAAAGAAGAATTTTCAAAATTCTATGATAATGAGAGAGTTCATCCTGATGAACATATTACAGCCTTCTGCATAGCCTGTGGCATGTTAGGCATGGAATATGAAGACATAACAGTAAGACTGTTTGTAGAAATGTTGCAAAGTGCTGCTACAGACTGGTTCTATCATCTGCAAGCTCAGAGTATAACTGACTGGAACACTCTCAAGGCCAAGTTTGAAGCTAGATTCAAACCTACAGAAGATGCACATGCCTTGTTAGCTCAGCTTACACAAATGAAGAAGGAGCCTCATGAACCTATGTAAGACTTCATTGCTAAATTTGATAAGTTGAGGAATAGGATTTCTACAATTGCTCAGCCAACACCTAAAAATCTTAAATACTTCTTCATAAATTCTCAGCTTCTTGAAGTGAGTTTATTATTGAGGCGGGCTGGCCACATAGACCTTGCTAAAGCTCAAAATTTGGCTACTGAGGTTGAAGATGATCTTATCTTGGTAGGAAAGATAAGAAGAGATCCTAACAAACATAAATCTTCATCTTCTAAAAAATTTTCTACAGGCACCACTGATCCTATGGTGCAAAAACTAGCTAATGAATTGCTAGCTCTGAAAAAGCAAATGGCACAAGGGATGTCTGCTCCTCCTTTTTATCAAGATATACCAAGGAGGACATTTCCCAACCAGTCATATCAAGGTAGTGTTGCCAGGAATCAAGGGCAACCAAATCATCTTCTTCCCCCACAAAGGAAGCTCACCATTGAAGCAACACCAGCTAACTCAACAATTGGATATCTTAAAATTGAATCTAATTTATCTTTTCAACCTAAGTTAAACTAAGAAGCTGATGTTAATCTCTTCACTGAGGGAGAAGAAGAATTAGCTGGTGACTCTAACATCAGTTTCCTAAATTATCAAGATGAAGCTAGAAGCAAGGGATGAGTGTTTGATAGATCATACACTATATTTACTAGGTCTCAGAACCAGTCGACTTAACAAGTTGATAATAGAAAAATAGGGGAAGGATCTCAACTAGAAATTTCAATTGCTAAATGGGAGACTTCTTCGCCTTTCCAATCAAAGGACTCGGTGATCACTAAAAAAGTAAGTACCTCAAATATTACTATTCCTTCTACTTCAAATTCTCAGACTAGTACCACACCCCATAAAAACCAAAATGATGGACTTCCTTCCTCTATTCCTAGTCCATTTTAGTAATTTGTTATAATTGACCATACTGGTAAGACCAAAATTCAAATGATTGAGTTTGAATATTTACAAGCCAACCCTGAGCAGTTGGATAGGTTGGTTGAATATGTGAAGAACAAAGCCATCCCTGCAGGACCAGATGTTCCAAAAGTGAATCCCACATCCACCTCAAATAACCTTGTCATTACTCCTCTTGTTGCCCCTGGGAAAATATAACCTTTCTATGTTTCCTTGTTGATAAATGGACACAAATTGAGCAACTCCATAATTGACTCAGGAGCTTCAAACAATGTCATGCCTGCCAAGGTTACAGAATCTCTTGGCCTCACTCTGACTAAAATTTTTTGGAGATATTTCTCTATGGAAAACAAATAAGTACCTCTGTTAGGTCAAATCAAAGATGCCTATTTTGCATTTACGGCCTTCCTAGAAAAAAGGATTAAAATGACAGTCCTGGTGGCCGACGTTCCAACTTCCTATGGCATTCTACTGGGATGAAATTTCTATAAGGATGTTGGTGGTAATTTGAGTATGGACTTGTCTGAGTTCACAATATGGTTCATTCTTTTCCTAGTGAGAGTCCTTGACTTGTCGAGCTATTTCTATTATTTCTATGTGAAGATGAGTGGGGTCTTCTCTACTAGGAGCACTATCATCTACTTGGTGCATGAGGTTTCATCTAGTGGTCAGTGTTTACCTATAGCACTCCTTCCAAGTTTCATCGTCTTCTTCACTTAAGTCTCTATTGAGCATTTATTTCTTAAAGAATGTTAGGAGCACTAGCCCTTTTTACCCAAACATGTCTTTCAGGTGCTCTTCAAGGATGGTAGTGTCCTTGAACACTTCCCTCTAAATTACTTGTAGTGGCTCTACCAACTCCAAGCTCTATGAGGAAAAGGAGAAGGCATGCACAAAATTCTCCTTAAGGGCTTCCCAATTGGTTATCTCTCAGCACATCTCATTGATCACATACCATGTTCATGCCAATGTATTCAGAGTCCTATAAAAAACATGCATCCATAAGTTTTTTGGGGTAGTCATGATGCAATTAGTCCACATCTCTTCACATATGTGCACATACACCAAGGGATCAGAGTTGCTAGAGTACACTAAGATATCTAAGTTCTCATTAATCTTCCCAAATCTAGTGAAAATGACTACTTTTACCTCTATCCAAGTTGGCAAGTCAGACCTTTGCACTACCCATAAACATGTAGCAGTGATTCTCAAGGTCTGACATGCTATAAATATAGACCCAACCAATCTTCATGAATGTTGGTGCCTTTGCATGTACCAAGTGGCATCTATGACTAGTGGCCTCATAAGCCTCTTCAACCTATTTATTTCAAGAGACATTGGTGGTGTTTGAGGTTGACTACCCATCCTCCCAAGATATCAATCCTTGATCAGAAGGGTTGAGATTATTAGCACCTTACACTATGATGTTATATATATGGTTGATTTCATCCTCCATAATAATGATCTCCACATAGGGGGGACCTTGGTCACTTTAAAGGGGAATCACTACCCTTTCCTTGTCATTTTCAAAGGTCATATATTACTTCTTGAATCACATATCTACATTATTGGCATAACACTATGGCCTTCCCAAAAGCGCTAGATAGTTATCCTATTAGCCAACTCGATTACCTTGAAGTCAGTATGGAATTTGGTACCCATGATTTCTATAATGATACCCTTAAAAATTCTAATTGAATATGCTCAAGTCTTGTTAGCCATGAAGAGTACATGGAGAGAAGGTCTCAAGGTTGGCCTACCCATCTTTTCCTATGCATTCCTGGTTAGGATATTGACCTCAGTGCTGGTGTCAATCAACACCTCATATATGAACCATCCATCAATGGTGGCATTCACTAGGAGTTCTTGGTCATACTCCATGTTATGGGTATGCCTGACCTCTCATGCTCTTTCCATGTGTGACATGGCAACTTCAACTGATTATTGTCTTGCATGTTCTAGAAGTAGGTTATTCAATAAGGGTAACATTAGACCTTTTGTTTGTAGGAGGCACAAGATCCTTGTCAACTCTTACACTTAAACCTTCTAACCATCCTACTTTTTGTAAGAAGAAGTATCCTATACCTCTAAGTCTCATATTAGTTGGATCTCTCCTTGCAAGTTCTTGATTACACTCATAGCTTGTTGTAGTATGTATTTTTGGTATGTAGGGTTTGGATAAGGCACAATTTTGGGTTTCAGCTACGTAGTATGATCAGTGTAGCTCAGTATCCCATATTCTAGGTGTAACTTTAGTATTGGCATAATTGGCAGTTGAGTGGTGAGTCCACTTCGAGTGGTTGCCTATACGTTGATTGAATCCATGCAGGCTACCTACACCTTTGAAGCCCATTTTGCCTCTTTAGGCTCACACCTACTCATCTTTATCAGCATCAAGCCTACCTTGGGTCAATTTTGCTATATAAATCAAGGCATTCTTTGACTAGATGTGGTCCTTGATAATACCTACACATTATATGCATTAAGCAGTCATGATGATAGTGTTTAATTGACCCACACTTGTAGCATGATCATGATGGGAATATTCCTCCACCACATCCTTCACCTCTCCTTATGGCACCTCTTTGGCTCCCATAGTCAGCATTTTATTGGCCATAACCCTCAATTCCTTGGTTTGCCTACCTTTTGACTGTTGTAGTTACCTACCGTGCACCTCTCTCTATGTTTTGGTCCATCTCATCAATTATTCAGTATTTAACTATGGTGTGAGTGTAGGCATTACAAAACTTACAGTAGAGGGTTGTGTTAAATTAACTAGCATGTCATAACAAAGGGCAGTTGTAAACATCATGCGACTCATGATAAAATTTATAGCAGAGAATTAGTGTGCGTATATTTTTTTAGTGACATTTATTTCTATTATGACCTTTTATCTTGCGATCGATACACCACAACCCACTCTTTGCATCTTATGATGAACTAGTGGTCAGCTTTTGTAATTAGGAGGCTATAAACATAATTTATGCCTCCATTAAAGGGCTAATTCCTATATCAGCATTCCAAATCACCTTGACTTTGATCATGACTTCAAGTGCTTCTTGAGGGTCTATGAATGTTTTCATGGATAGTTCTCTTCTAAAAGGTACTATTAATCCTCCAATGAATCATTGCACATGATAATAGGGGTGAATATCGTAAGGGATCTTATAAAGGAGAGTCTCGAATCTAGCATCATATAAGTGCACAGTCTTTGATAATCCCTAGTTGATCTCTTTGAGTATGACGATGCTTTGCTATTCAAACTTAGGTATATCAAATGGTTTCAAGAAGGCTTCTTTTAGGGTGTCATAATTAACCATAACCTAGTTAGGATCAAAATTCCTATACCAAGTATGGGCACGATCAAGTAGGGTTATTGTAAACTAGGTTGCCTTACACTTAGACTGGGTTATCCCTGAGTGCACCATTGCAGTTTTCACTTGAGTACATGCTCCATGGAATTATCTACACCTCAATACTTGGGCAAGTATATAGCTATCTCATAATAAATTTGGGATTGGGGTGAAACCAATATTTGAGGTGCTTATCCTTATAGTACTTGTCCTAGCATTTGTCCTCCAAGGCCTCCAGTCACTAAGCTAGGTGCTAGTCCTATGGTTACTATTGCACCATAGAAGATGATGGCATTGTACTATTGACTAGTGGTATAGGGCCACTTCCTATGGGTTGTTGCCTAGGTTACATAGCTAAAATTAGTTGAATTGGGGTGTTTACGCTCATATTCTATCTAGTTAGGCTAGTACCTTGAGGTCTAGAGGTATCTTCACTTAACTCCTTGTAAGGGATAACTTGTTCAATCACAAAGTTATAGTCCGAATTGACAAAATGATCAAAGTCCAAGTTGACAATGAGGTGAATTGTCAATCTTCTGTCTTCCTATGGGGGATCCAGTGCATGAGCTCACACTGTAGGTTCAAAGGGGGTAGGTGCATCTGATGCATCTTCAACGGTTAATTTCTATAGGGACTTTGAGCATGCACCTTGCAATTATGTAACTTGTTTCATGGCTTCAAGGATTCCTTCTTTTGGGCACTATTTCCATTCAAGAGATCCTTCCCCATGCCCTTCCCACTTGCTATGGGTCTTCTTGGCACTTTCAAGTTCTATATCTTCTATTAGCTCATACTTCCTCTTGTTATAAGCCTGTCTCTTGAGCTCTCAATTTTTAATCTACTCATCCCCTTCCATTGTATCTCACCTACACGTTCCCTTCTTCCCTATTGTCCTAATCATATGCGAGAGAACTTTAGCCTTCCATCCTCACTATTTCAAATCCATAATCCACCATCAACTTCTTGATTTCAGTGTCAAGTTCTTTCACAAATGTGCTTTTGGGTTTGCATAAGAACTAATATTTTGCTTCTTTAAGGTAAGAGTACATCGATACTATGAACTCAAGCATGTAGCTATTCAACACCCCTTACCACCATTTATCGATGACTCTAGTCCAAGTGGCATCTAAATTATCAATCCTTTCTAGGCTCTCTTTCATCCACTTAAGGCGTTATCCATAACTTTGACTTCTATGGGTTACATAAGTATCCAACCATCGGTACACTTACTCCAGTAGTTTATAAAATAAAATATCATACAGGGCATCATACAAGTGGTTTTGGATTGACTTCTTGGGTTTTATCCTTTACAAGTTGGATGCCTCAGCGTAAAGTTATCTTCCACTCATTCTAGCCAGCACTTGATTTTATTGAGGGAGAGTTGGATCATTCTCCTAGTGCACCATTGTAGCAAATAAAAGCAACAGTCCTGAAAAGGAAACTAAAATGTTGTGGAAAAGTAAGTATTTTGGTCATGGGCCTAGTCATACGCTTATATAGTTATCCAAGTCACATTTAGGATTGTTCCAATGGGGCACATACCTTGATTAATCCTATGGTGCTCAACATTTGACACTTGACTATGTTGACATTACTTTACATAAGGCACAAGCCTTATGTTCTCACCTGAAGTACAACAGAGAAGGGACTAGGGTCTGTGTTGGGCTAGTTGTGCAATAGCGTAACTCTATCATTCATGGACTTTGGGTTAGTGTAGTGATGGTGGTGCATTCAAGGGTGTCAGCATTTGGTAACCTTGGCTTAATGACATTTAGTCTCTTGAGAGGCAACTGGGTATCTAGTTGAGGGACTTAAGCTTAGGTTGGAACTCAAGCGTGGGCATCATTGCAAGGTACAGGGTATCAACCATACTTATAGCATTTCATTTATTGGGAATGGGAGGCCTCATGAGCCACAGACATGCCATAGATGAGTTAAGTTAGAAGTTCACAAGTGCTCAACATACATAGTACAGACTTAAGCATTCAATCATTAAACATTGCATAAAGCTTTCATCATTAACATAGTTTAATAATAATACATACATAAGTCAACAAAAACTGAGCATATGCTTGACTTAAACTACTAAATACCCAGAAGCTCACAAGTGAACTTGGGCATTACAATGGGGAGCGTCAAAGGCATCCCAAACTAAGCTCTAACTCTAATGGTGAACATAATATCTAGAATCAATCCACCAAGGCTTCATTACTCCAATTGTCTCTCCCTCTCTAACTAAACTCAACTTGATTTTATAGAGCTTCAGAGTGTCTTAGGATCATGAGGAATGGAGCATGTCGATCGCTGAGCTGTCATTGGAGGTACCCATTCTGCCGTCTCCACTATGTTGTCTTTAATGAACAATCATTGTCTCATGCACCTACTTCCCAATGATGATTGATCCAAAAAGGAGTTTTTAGTTGCCTATCAATTGGCACCACTAGATGATAAAATAACAATCATGATAATTGATTGCCTCATGCCTAGATGTCTATTGTGTTGGTGTGGATCCTATACTTAGACAGATTTGGGGCCCAATAATGATCTAGATACTAAATATTATCAAATATAAATGTAAACTTCTCTTTTTTTTGAATATTTGTATGCTTTGAATTTAATATGCAAATAAAATTTTATAAAGTACTATGAAAAACAAGAATATAATCCAACTAAATTAAATTCTATTTATGCAAAATTGAAATTAATTTTATGATTTTCTTGAATTATATGTAAGGCTAACACTAATCATATTGTTAAAAGTAAAGAAAACCAAATTTTTAGTATTTTCAAAATTTAATGTATGTAATTAGAATGATCTACCTTAAATATTATTGGGTTTTATTTTTATCTCTTTTCTCTTATTATTCAAATTCAAATACAAGAAAGTCTAACCAAATAAATGACCTACAATGCTAGAAGAAATAAAGGAAAGATTATTGTTCTAACACTTTTTAGATTTTGCAAGCAAATTTTTAAAATAGAAAATTCTAATCTAATTAAACCATAACAAAGAAAAAGAAAATTAAAATTTCTTAACTTGAAAAGGGTAGAAGATAAATTGGAAGAGAGATATTGTTAAAATTGATGTTTTTAGATCCCCAAATTGCTACCTCAGAATTTTTCTTGAAATAAACTTAGAAATTTTCTCAATAAGAGGAATCTGAGAAAAATAGAATTGCAAACAAAAGATGAATAAAAAATAATATTGAATTTTGACTGGTCCTCACAAAACAATAGAATGTTGATTGTAAAATGCATGATTATTATTCTTCAAATTACAATGATGACTAGAATCTTGTTGCAAGGCTTTGGTTGATATTCTAAGAAAATAACAGAACACAAATTGGAGCTTCCTCAAATTCTCAAATGTTAAGTTCTAAGTACAATTTTCCAATCCTTATTTTCATTGTAAAGAGAATTATTTGTTAAAATAAGATAGTTAGTGTAATTAGAATGACTAAGATTGATTGGTAGCGAATTTAAACTTGATTAGGAAAGATTTAGAGTGTTGGTGAGTTGATTAGGAGTGAATTGGAGTACATAAAATAAAATGTGAAGTTTTGAAAATATAGAACATATAAAAATGCACATCTTAGATATAAAATTTAAGAGTTTATGTAAGTGGTAAAAGTGCCACTATATATAGATGGCAATTGCACAACCATCACGCCAATTTCACAATCTATAGAAGTATTTAAACAACCATCATAACAAATTTTTTATACACAATACAAATTAAAATTTTGATAAATTAAAATAATTAATTTACAAATTTAACATTTAAAAATGGTCTAAAAAATAAAACTAAAACGTAAGGGAAAAAACTAAATCTAAACACATTATTATTTTTAAGGTCATTACATCATCATTGAATTTATAAAAATATTGTACCATACAAAATTTGGGGGCATTCAAAAACGGCTCTAACATTGTTTTCTACATTAAAAGATTTATTTCGGATATTTATGTTATGTTTAACAAGGCATCATTGCGTCACTAAACACACTATGCTAAGAATTTATGACATTGATTTTAACTGTAATATAGTTGTTTTTAAAAGTGAATAAGAGATAATCTTATCGTCTGATGACTAGCCATAAAATGTAACTCAAAATGGCGATCTAATATGGCGCCTACATAATTTCTTTTCCAAAACCCCTTTTTCAAAAATTATATGAAACGCAAAAACTCTATTAATAATTAAAAGATAAATCGTAATAATTTAGTAAATGTGATTATTTTTTCACTCGTCCATCAATAACCCATTTCCAATTTTCAGCATATTCAGAAACTTTTGAACTTCTTTCTCAACATCTCCATCTCCATCTCCATCACTGGGTTGCAAAAGAGTTATAATCAAATCTTTTTGAGCAAGCAATTTCTGATGTATAAAGTTGTATTCTCTTTCTTGGGACTCTCTTGGCATGTGGAGAGCATGATAAACCTTATCCTCAACTACCCCAGCTCTTATATCAGAGGGCAAATTCAGTAAATCAGAGAGATCATTTTTCTCAGGCTCATCAGTCTTGGCAGTTGGAGTAGAAAACTTGGGTGTTGCTTTCTCCACAATGCAACCCCTTTCGACGGTTATCCTTCCAACACTCTCACTGTCTGATTCTATTATCTCTAAATCGGAGATTTCATCTTTCCCGGGCTCACCGTTATGGGAAGTTGAAGTAGAAAATTTGGGTATGCAAGCCCTCTTAACAGTTGTCTTTTCAAATGTGCCACCATCTGTTTCTCTTCTCTTACGCTTTAAACGAGATTGACCAATCACCTCCAGTTCTTCAGTGGATACCCACCCGGGAGCGCAGGGCACACGCCATTGGAAAGAAGAAGAAAAGTTGTTCAGACCTGGATCTGGAAATGTGTTTTTAATAAAATTTGCAACCTCGGCTTTGCTTCTAAACTGGACGGTCTTTCTGCCTTGTTGTAGTGATATAGGCAAAGACATGAATCTATCTTTCCAATACCCAGATGAAGTTCTTCTTTTTCCAACACTCCATCCCCATTTATCCTCTGCATTAGGCCATCCGTCAGGAGCATATGGCAAGCCTTCTCTTTTTTCACTTGGCCTCACGGAAATAATAGCAACAGGATCCATCCCCAACTTTTCTTCTTCCAAATGTGGGGGTTTCTGTACTAGTATTGATGATGGTGTTATACCCATTTCATCAAAAATGCCCGAAATATAAATATGCTCAGAAGCAGTCATAACATGACCTACGCTACCAGATTCCATCTCATCCATACTCTTCAGATCTCGTAGTTTTGTTAATGAAAATTTTGAGCACAATTCTTTAGCTTTCTTATCAAATTGTATAATGCCATCATTATATAATTGTGCCGGACATCTAAAAAGGCCGACTTCCACAGAGAATAGGACTCTGACGTGTTTTGGTTTTTACAAGAAAGCATTCAGATAAAGTCGAGAGCGTTGCGTTGAGTTGTTTGGTTGAGAGCGGGCACTCCCATGAAAAATATTTAGGGTTAAGCTTGCTGAATTATTTTTATATTGACGCTCTAAGTTTAATAAATGCTACTAAAACTGCTTTTACTCGCAAGTGTATATAAATGTTTATTAATAATTAAAATAAATTAATATTTATATTCTTTAAATTAATTTGTAATTGATAGAATTGATGGATGACCCAAAAAAAATAATATTAAATTTTTTATATCACATATTTAATAATATTATTAAAATTGAATAATCAAAATTTTTCACTTTATATTAAAATACTAAAATAAAGAATTGAGTTGATTAATTGAGATTTAAGTTATTATTACAAAATATATTTAAAATTATTATTTTTAAATAACCACTTTTGAATTATCACTATATTAATGTTCTAAATTCAATAAATAAAAATATAATCTAGAGAATATATATAAATAATTACATGTAATCAATAATTAAAATTAAATAATATTTAAATTTAAATTTTAATTTTGAGTTATCCTTTCTATAATGTATAAATAAGATAAAAAATTAATATTAAATCTTTCACATCACATAATATTATTAAACATTTTTAATAATATTATTGATTATTAAAAATAATATATTATTAAAATTGAAGACCAAAAGATTTCACACTCTATAACATACATAAGAGTGAGTTGAAAATCCATTAATAATATAAAGTGGATAACATTGAGTTGATTGAACTTAAAGAATATTATGAAAAATATTTAGGGTTTATTTTCAAGATGTTAATTTCTAAAATATCATAAATATTATTAACTATCATTAAAAAAAATTAAATTTAAATTTTTTATATTAAATAATATTTTTAAATGTTATTTAATAATATTATTAATTAATAATAATAATAATTATGTTATTATTCAGTGATGATAACTTAGTAGTGAGTGAGTTGAGTGTTAAGAGTGGGAGGTTTCAGGGTCTATTTTCTATGATGTTCACTCTGTAGCGTTGTTCCCACACTAAACTACAATGAGTTATTTATGAGTAGTAAACAAATGCAATAGACTATCAACTCAGTGTTCAATACAATAGAGGTCAACACATGGCTTAAAAAATGTGTTCAATACGATGAGACAAGTCCACAACCCATGGCTATGGTTACTATTCATTGTTGGTTTGATGACATTCTAATTATAAAAATGTTTTAACCCAAAATTATTAATAGAAAAAAAATGGTTAGGGTTAGAGAGCAAAAGCCATAGAAGCAAACACAATACTGGGTTAATCGCCCTTGCTTAGGAAAGGAAAAAATAAGTGAAATAGAACGAAACTTTCCAAAGGGAAATTTTGGCAAGAAATTCAAGATGCTTGCAATGAAGGCTTGGAATAAGACTGGCATGTTTGCAACAAGGAATTTCATAAGCCCTATGAGGAAGAGTGGGCTAGACCATAAAAAGAAAAAGGCGAGGGTTATTTGCCTCAGCTGTCCAAAGGGAAGGAGATGGCTAGGGATTTCCCTACAGTCTAATAGTGGCCCTCTAGGCTTGGTGAAGGAAGGGAGGAGGAGGTGCAATAGATTTATTTTGAAAACCAAGATTTTTTAGAGAACGCCCAATCCCTAAAGAGCAGAGGACTGATGGGAAAATTTGTAGGTCATTGGTTAGCAATGGGAGACATGGAAAAATGGATCAAGGAAAACTTAGGGTAGGAATTCGCTACCCAATTCCTCCTAAGGGTTTTTTTTGGTCAATTGCCCATCTGAGTAGGCTAAAGAGGAGATTATTAAAAAGGTTCCATGGATATTCAAGGGTGCAGGACTATGGCTCCAACATTAGAGCCCCAAATTTAATCCCTTATCAATAAAGAAAGATAAATTCCCAAATTGGGTTAGGCTTTATGGACTCCCAGTGGAATATAGGAGTGAAAACTATATTTGATATATTGGCACAATGTTGGGGACCTTTATTAAAATAGACCCAGCCTCTTATACTAGAGTCTATGTTGAACTAAATTTAGATGAGTCAATCCCTACTTATATCCGTCTAATCTCTTCGAAAGTTGTTTGGAACCAAAAAATTGTTGTGGAAAAGGTTTTGTTTCATTACTACAAATGTAACGAAATAGGGTACTTTCAGCGAGAATGCCCTAGATTTGGGGGTAGAAAACTAGGTAAGGGAGTTATAGGTTTGTTGTCAACCTCTTTAGGTATTTTTGAACCCCCAAAAAAGACTTAGTCTCTCACCCAAATTCAAATGGATGGAATTCCTAGGAGGGAGTTGGATATTAACATTGGGGCTATAGAACTATTTAAAGAAAGGCTCGAAAGAGGTGAAGTCTTATCACCCATCTCAATAATGAAAGAGTGCAATTTCATCTCAAAGGAAGAAAATAAAATCTCATCCATTTTTTAATTCGATTGCGCTACGAAGATGTATAAAGGGGTCCTGGATGGAGATGGGAAGGATCAAGAGAGAGTCCTAGATAATGGTAGAAAGGAACAAAGGGAGGTTCTGGAGCTAAATGAGGTTATCATCCCCTCCCAGTAGGGCTTAGACTTGATAGGAGATCTCTAGTTATCTCTAATTTTGGAGGACTTTGAGGAGGAAGATATTCTCTCCATAGAGCAGTTTTCCATCTACAAAATAGAGTGAAAAATATCTCATCCAATTTATGGGCCAACAAACAAAATGGAGCATAAATCTAAGAAGGATCAAATGTATGCAAAAGTGGTGGTAGGAAAATAAAAAACCATTATGAATTTTTCTCAATTTGGTAGGTAGGGAGAGGAATGCCTTGCTAAACAATAATGAATCTCATGTCATGGAATATTAGGGGCTAGAATACTCCTAAAAAATATTCCTGGTTAGGTGTCAATTTTAGGAGTCTTTATTTGATGTGATCCTTCTCCAAGAAACCAAACTCAACTTATTAAAAGTCGAGTCATTTTTTGGCTAATGATGATTGATCATTAAAGACAACGTAGTGGAGACGACAAAATGGGTACCTCCATCACTAGCTCAGTGTTTAGAGTGCTCCATTCCCCATGATCCTAAGATGCTCTAAAGCTCTATAAAAGTAAGTTGAGTTCAGCTAGAGAGGGAGAGACAATTGGAGTAATGAAGCCTTGGTGGATTAATTCTAGATGTTATGTTTTCCATTAGATTTAGAGCTTAGTTCAGGATGCCTTTAATGTTCCCCATTGTAATGCCCAAATTTGCCTGTGAGCCTCTGGGAATTTAGCAATTTAAGTCGAGCATATGCTTATTTTCTATGGACTTATATATGTATTATTGTTAAACTTTGTTAATGATGAAAGCTTTATGCAATGTTTAATGATTTAATGCTTAAGTTTTTACTATGTATGCGAAGAACTTGTGAACTTCTAACTTAAATCATCTATGGCATGCTTGTGACTCATGAGGACTCCCACAACCAATAAAGGAAATGCTATAAGTATGGTTGAGATCCTATGCCTTGTAATGATGCCCACGCTTAAGCACCAACCTAACCTTAAGTCCCTCGACTAGATACCTAGTTTCCCCTCAAGCACCTGAATTTCACTAAGCCAAGGTTACCAAAGGCTAGTGCCCTTGAATGTACCACCATCATTGCACTAACCCAAAGTTCATGATGGATAGACTTGCACCATAGGACAACTAGCCTAACATAGACCCTAGTCCCTTCTTCATTGTACTTTGAGTGAGAACATAAGGCTTACACCTTATGTAAAGTGATGTGAGTGTAGTTGAGTGTCAAATGTTGAGTGCCATAGGATTAGTCAAGGCCTGTGCCCTATTGGAACAAGCCTAAATCCAACCTGGATAACTATATAAGCATATGACTAGGCTCATGACTGAAACACCTAATTTTTTACAACATTTTAGATTCATTGTCAGGACTGTTGAATATTTTTGCTATAATGGTGCACTAGGACAATGATCCAACTCTCCCTCAAGAACATTGAGCACTGGCTAGAATGAGTGGAGGATAAATTTATGCTGAGGCATCTAACTTGTAGAGGATAAAACCTAAGGAAATGGGTTCAGAACCACTTGTATGATGCCCTATACAAGATTTTATTTTGTGAACTACTAGAGCAAGTGTACCAATGGGTGGTTGCTTATGTGACCCATAAAAGTTGAATCAATGGACAATGCCTCAAGTGGATGAAAGATCACCTAAAAAGGCTTAAGAATTTAGATGCCACTTGGACTAGAGCTATAAATAAATGGTGGTAAGGGGCACTAAACAACTACATGCTTGAGTTCATAGTATCAACGTACTCCTACCCTGAAGAAGTGAAATATCAATTCTTGCATGATCCTAGAGGTTCATTTATGAAGGAACATGAGACCAAACTCAATAATCTAATAGTGGATTATGGATTTGAAATAATGAGGATTGAAGGCTAAAGTCCTCTCATGTATGAACAATGAAATAGGGAAGAAGGGGATGTGTAGGTGAGATTCAATGGAAGGAGATGAGCAGATTAACAACTGAGAGCTTAAGAGATAGGCTTATAACAAGATGAGGCATGGGTTGATAGAAGATATAGAACTTGGAAGTGCCAAGAGGACCCATAGCGAGTGGGAAGGACATAGGGAAGAATCTCTTGAATGGTAGTAGTGCCTACAAGAAGGAATCCTTGAAGCTATGGAACAAGTTCTAGAGTTACAAGGTGAATGCTTATGGTCCCTACAAAAATTAACCATTGAAGATACATCAGATATACCTACCCCCTTTGAAGCTGTGGCATGAGCTCAGGTGGTAGATCCCCCATAAAAAGATAGAAGATTGATAACTAACCTCATTGTCGACTTAGACTTTGATCATTTTATCGATTTGGACCAGAACTTTATGATTGAACAAGTTATCCATTATGAGGAGGTAAGTGAAGATACCTCTAGACCTTGAGGCTCTAGCTCGACTAGATAGAATGTGAGTGCAAGTACCCTAGTTTAGCCAATTTTAGCTATGCATCCTAGGTAACAAATCATAAGAAGTGGCCTTGTGCCACTATTCGGTAGTATAATGACATCATATTTTGTAATGAAAATAGTAACCATAGGAATAACACTTGGCCTAGTGGCTTGAGGCCTTGGAGGAATAACACCAAGACAAGTACCAAGAGGATAAGTACCTCAAATATTAAATGTTCCCCAGCCCTATATTTATTATGAGATGGCCATGCACTTGCCTGAGTATCAAGGTGTGGAGAACACAATAAAGCATGTGCTCAAGTGTGAATTATAATGGCATGCTCAAGGAATAACCCAATCTGAGTGCAAACAACCTAGTTTGCGATAACTTTTCTTGATCGTGCCCATACTTGGTATAGGAAGTTTGATCCTAACTAGGTTATGGTTGATTATGACACGCTGAAAGAAGCCTTCTTGAAAGAGTTTGATATACTTGAGTTTGAGTAGCAGATTATTGCCATGCTCAAAGAGATCAACCAAGGATCATCAAAGAGAGTGTACTTTTGTGATTGTAGATTTATGACTCTCTTTTATAAGCTCCCTTATGATATTCACCCCTCCAAATATGCACAATGGTTCATTGGAGGATTTCTAGTACCTTTAGAAGAGCATTATCTATGAAAATATTCATAGACACTCAAGAAGTGCTTGAAGTTATGATCAAAGCTGAGGTAGTTGGGAGCATTGATATATGAATAAACCCTTTTATGGAAGCATATATTACATCTATGGCCTTCTAATTACAAAATCTGACTGCTAGTTCATCATAAGATGCTTGGAGTGGGTTATGGTATACTGATTGCAATATATAAGGCCATAATAGAAACAAATGCCATTGGAATAATGTACACACATTGCTTCTCTCCTATGAAGTTTGTTGTGAGGTGCATGATGTTTTCAACTTCCCTTTATTATAACATGCTAGTTAATTTAACACAATGCTCTATTTATGCGATGCCTAAACTCACACCACAACTGACTATTGAGTAATTGATGAGATGCACCGAAAAATAGAGAGAGGTGCATGATATGCAACTACAATAGCTGAAAGGAAGGAAAACAAAGGAATTGAGGGTTATGGCCAACATAATGTTGACTATGGGAGGCAAAGAGGTGTTCGAGGGTGAGGTGGAGGACACAGTGGAGGAAGATTCCCACCATGATCATGTTACAAGTGTGGGTTGACTGAACACTATCAGTGCAACTGTCAAACACATCCAACATGTGGGTATCATCAAGGACCACATCTTGTTAAGGAATACCTCAATTTATATAAAAAATGACCCAAAGCAGGCTCAATGTTGACAAGGATGTAAGTATGAACAAGCATGAGCTTCAAAGGTGCAACCAACTTGTATGAAGTCAATCAGAGTAACACCTAGAATATGAGATGTTGAGTTATACTGAGCACATTACATAGCCAAAACCTTAATTCATGCCTTATCTAGACCTTGCATGCCAAAAATATGTACTAAAATAAGCTATGAGTGTGATCTAAAACTTGTAAGGAGAGCTCTAACTGATATGAGACTTAAAGGTGCAGGTTATTACTTCTTATAAAAATTAGGATGGCCAGGAGGCTAAAGTGTAAGAGTTGATGGAGATCTTGCACCTCCTATAAATAGAAGGGATGTTGCCCTTATTAAAGTACCTACTTCTAAAACATGCAGGACATTAGTCAGTTAAAGTTTCCATGTCATGCATGGAAAGAGCACGAGAGGTTAGGCATACCTAGAACATGGCATATGACTAAGAATTCCTGGTGAATTCCACCATTGATGGATGGTTTATCTATGAGGTGTTGATTGACACTAATACCAAGGTTAATATCCTAACCAAGAACACATGAGGAGAGAGGAGTAGGCCAACCTTGAGACCTTCTCCCCATGTACTCTTTATGGCTAACAAGAATCGAGTATAGTTGATCAAAATTTTGAAGGGTGACATTTTAGATATTATGGGCATCAAATTCCATGCTAACTTTGAGGTAATCAAGTTAGATGAATAGATAACTACCTGTCACTTTTCAGAAGGCCATGGTGCTATGCTAATAATTTAGATATGCACTTTAAGAAATAATATATGACCTTTGAAAATGGAAAGGAAATGGTAGTGATTCCCCTTTTAAGTGACCAAGGTCCCCTCTATGTGGAGAGCATTGATTTAGAGGATGAGATCAGCCATATATATAACATCATGGTGAAAGGCATCAAGAATCTCAACCCTTCTAATCAAGGATTGCTATCTTGGGAGGATGGGTAGTCTACCTCAGACACCATCAATGTTGCTTGTGATAAATGGGTTAAAGAGGATTATGAGGCCACTAGCCATAGATTCCACTTGGTACATGCAAAGGTGCCAAAGCCCATGAAGATTGGCTGGGTCTAGATTTATTGCACTCCAAAATGATGGTTCTCATACCATGAGGAGAAAGGAAGGAGATTACTCTGCCTGAGCAAAGGCAAGCTTTCAACACTTCCAAAATTTGAAGGGAGCAACTCAGTGAAAAGGTATGTCTATGACCTTAAAGCGTGCATCCCCAAAGAGATAGATAGAATGGATGCACTAGTGTATACCTTAAGAAGCACTATCACACATTTGTGGTTAGTGTAAAGGTCTAACTTGCCAACCTGTCTAGAGGTAAAAGCAACTATTTACATTATATTTAGGAGGAGTAGTGAGAACTTGGATATCTCAACATACTTTGGTGAATCTAATCCAATGATGCATGTGCACCTATGCGAAGAGATATGGATTGACTATAGCATGACTGCCCCAAAAAATGTATGGGTGCATGCCTTTTATAAGACTCTAAAGACATGGGCATGAGCATGGTATGTGGTCAATGAGACATGATGAGATATAACCAATTGGGAGGCCCTTAAGGAGAAGTTTGTGCACACCTTATCCTTTTCCTCATAGAACTTGGAGTTGGTAGAGCCACTACAAGTAATTTAGAGGGTTGTGTTTGAGGACACCACCATCCTTAAAGAGTACTTGAAAGACATGTTTTGGGGGAAAAGGGTTGGCACTCCTAACTTTATTTGAGGAACAAATGCTCAATAGTGACTCGAGCAAAGAAGATGATGAAACTTGGAAGGAGTGCTATTGGAAAATGTTGACCACCAGATGAAAGCTCATGCACCATGGAGATGATAACACTCCCAACAAAGAAGACCCCACTCATATTTGCATAGAGATAACAGAGGGAAATTGACAAGTTGAGGACTCTTACTAAGAGAAGAATGAATCATACTGCATACTGTTAAAGACAATCAAAGTGGACATCAACACAAAAGGAGAGCCATAGATGGATATTCTAGGTGTTTATTGGTATGATGCAGATTTGGCATGCATTATAGACCTCTTGGAGGAATTCCAAGACTTATTCCATAGAACTTATTAGGATATGAAGGGCACCCACCCATGCCATGGGAAGATGATCATAAAACTAATTTATGGTGCAAGACTGGTAAAAAATCACCCCTATAGGATGAATCCCAACCTCCATGCCAAGGTCAAAATAGAGATCGATGTAATGCTCGCCACAAGGGTAATTTACCCTATGTAGGAATTAGAGTGTGTGAGCCCAATGGTAATAAGCATCAATAAGGATGAGTACATGCACATTTGCATCGATTATATAATGCTAAATCCCACTTGCATCAATGACCCCTTCTCAACTCTATTCACCAAGAAAGTCTTGAAAGGCATCACAGGTTACAATATCTACACCTTCGCTGATGGGTTCTCTGGCTATAACCAAGTCCAGATTAAGGAGAAGGACAAGCCCAAAATAATCTTTGCAACTGAATGGGGTTATTTTTCTTATAACATGATGCCCTTTGGACTCAATAATGTGCTATCTGTATTCTATATAGTGGTGATCACTGCATTCAAATACTTCATCCATAAGTTCCTCTAGATTTACATAGATATCTAAACAGTGTATGGCCTTGTCAAGGACCATTGTGATAACATGCGCTTAATGTTTGAGAGGTGTAGGAAACTTTAGATATATTTAAACCTGAAGAATTGCATCTTCACAACACTATTTAGAACCCTGCTTAGGCACATAATTTGTAAGGATGGTTTTCTCATTGATCTAGTGAAGATTTCCATCATCATTCAGCTTTAGACTCCTTCCATATAGAAAGACATTCATGCTTTTTTTGGCCACTATGAATATTATAAAAAATTCATAAATAGCTATGCAAAGATTACAATGCTGCTAAAAGAGCTCATGTGCAAGGATGGCCTATTTTACTGGAGTGAAGTGTAAGAGGATGCCTTTGAGACCCTAAAACACTTATTAGCTAGCACACCTATCTTATAATTCCCTGACTGGATGACACCATTTCATGTCCATGTCGACACTTCTAGCTCTATGATTGGCATAATCTTGGCACACCCTGGTGAAGGAAAAATGGATCATCCCATTTCCTTACTAGTAAAAAATTAACAAAAGTAGAGCAGAACTATACCACAATTAAGTGTGAGGTGCTCACCATGGTATATGCCCTATATAAGTTTAGACAATATTTACTGGTGACCTTATTCATCTTTTTCATAGATTATGAGGTACTTAAGTACCTCTTGAATAATCCCATTCTCCATGGGTGTATTTTTATATGGATCATTATATTTTAATAATTCTAGTTCTTGGTTGTTATCAAGCCTAGAAAACAAAACTTGGGGCCAGACCATTTGTCTCGTATAGACACAGGCAATGCAATAGTGACAATTGAGGATGATATGTTAGATGCATAATTGTATAGAATCTAGTGCACCCATAAATACTTGGTAGAGAGATCTAACTTTATAACATATATATTTGCACCCCAGATAGTGACAACAAAAGAAAAGAAACAACTCATAGTTTGTACCACCCCTTTTCAGCTCATTAATGGGGATCTATAAAAACTAGGTAGAGATGAATTTATGCACTGATGTGTCTTGGAGTATGAAAGGGACTTCATCCTACATGAGGTGCATGAGGGGATAAAAGGAGACCATTTCATAGGAGATGCAATGACATGAAAGGTGTTATAATTAGGCTTGTGGTGGCCAAGTCTATTTCAAAACATGAAGGAGTATGCTAAAGAATACAATATATACTAGTGCATATGAAATCCCAACTACCAGGAAGAGATGCCTCTCATCCCCATTATTTACAAATTACCATTCAAAAAATGGGCCATTAACTTTGTTGGACCCATTACCCCTGAAATATGATGCATAAGCATAAGGTACATTCTAGCAACCACTGACTATTAAACCAAGTGGACTAAGGTCATGCTAATCAAAAACTACACAACCACCATAACCACAAGATTCATATGGGAAAATATCATAATCTAGTATGGGTACCCACTTATCTTGACTAGCGATAGGGGCACACACTTCATTAATGAAACTGCATAGATCTTACTAATAGAGTACATGGTGGCACACCACAAGACCACACCTTACCATCCCAAGTGAATGGCATAATTGAGGCATTCAATAATATCCTAGGGACATGCCTTAAAAACATATGTGACATTAGTCAAAAATATTAGGATGATTGAGTATTGATAGTGTTATGGGCATATCACACAACCTACAAGTGCTTGAACAAGGCTATACTATTTTAACTAGTATTTGGCACTGAGGCAATCCTGCTAATCAAATTTTTGTTTCCATTATTATGCATCATGCACATTGGTCAGTTAGATGACTAGGAGTCATTGAATGCAAGGCTAGATGACTTAGAGTTATTAGATGAGGTGCACGCCCAAGCAAAGTGGAGCTAATACATAGAACAAGCATGCCAAAAGCTATAACACAATGCACATATAAAACATAATGTGATAATAAAAGGAGCATTCATTTTTATCTATGAATCCAAGTATCTCAGGCACCCAAGAAAGCTATAGATAAGGTGGATGGGCCCATATATCATCCACAACATCTTTGATACTAGTGCATGTAAGTTGTGTATGTTATCAGGTGAAATGCTCCTTGGGCATTTCAACAACAACCAATTGAAATTGTATCAGTAATAGGGTGGAATTTATGCCATCAAACACTAGATTCTTGGTCACAAGTTGGTTGTATTGAGAGACCAAAATAAAGTTTGGTGCAAGCCAAACAAGTTCCTTTTTTATGTGTTTTTATAATTTTGATGTGGTAGTGAATAAGCAACACTTTAAGGTTGCAAGTATTTCTGGTATTTTCATGCATAATTCCAACTAAGTGAGTTGAGCACAAATTCTCTCCAAGAACTTGAGGCTTGACACCTAAGTTATGGGAACGTGAAGTTTTCTAGAGTGAGACACCAAGCGTACTAGATCTCCATGTGTAAGATTCAAGAAGTAAGGAATATTTAGGCTTGTAGCTAGGCTAGTTTAATGCTTTCAAGCATAATTTAAGTCAGTTGAGTCAAGCAAGGTTGTTTCCTAAGAACCTATGCGAACACCTAAGTCTTTGGGTGTATGGAACTCAATGGAATTAGAGCCAATGTGAACTAAGAGAGTCACACAAGATAGAGTGAAGATGCACAATATGGTCATGCATAAGAGATTAGATAAGAATACCATACTAGAGGGCCGATGCAAAATATTTGTATGGGGTAGGAAAGACCAAGTCAAAAATATGAAAGAATAGTAAAATCAACCAAGATATACAAGCACACTTGAAATAGAATCAGTTGGAAAAGGAAATGGGATTGAGGAGGATGAATCATGTGCATGTGAGGCACTGCACCTAGGTTACCATATTGAAGGTGAAGGTCACACCAAGAGAATAAAGCATAGGAGAAGATCATCAAGATAAGCTAGCATCCACCCAAAGTGAGGTAGGAAGTAATCATTTGAACTACACATCACTTCAAAAAAAGTTATTAGAAGAAGTTAATGTGGTGGCAATGGAGGCATAAAGATCTACATTGAATGAATAATTAACAAAAGTTTTTTGTGGATTTTATAGGGCATAACAAATCCCAAAGAGTTTAGGCACCATCACACCATTAATGAACCACATATATGGTGGTAGATGAGAGTAGAGGTATAAATCAGTGGAAGACTAACTACATTTGGCTACAAACTTGTGTTTATTTGAAATTTGAATAGAAAACCAGAGCAACCAGTGAACCAGAGAGCCAAACCAAGGAGACCCTGCTATAGCAAGACTCTAAGCACCTTGGATGCTAAAAGTGGATGATTATGTATAGGAATGAATTATGTTCCTTGTGAGATTGGTAGAGGAAATAAAGGGGCATGATTTGAGCAAAGAACTAGGCAGCTAATAACTAATGTGATGTCAAGGCTATCATTTGTGGAACATGAAGTTCAAGAGCTTAACATAAAATCATAGACCTTGAAACTTTATGAAGAACCAAAAAATATTGAAGGCTTTAGTAAGATCAACAAACTAAGGTTCAACACTAGCAGATTCAGAATGGGTAAAAAGTAGATGAGCTTAGACCTGATGTAGGCAAAAAAAGACACCAAGAGAGAATGACTAACAGTAGAAGCTACCAATGCAAAAATAATAGCACTTCTAGTAGAAGGGGTGAGTATCATACAAATTAACCTAGAGGTTCTTGAGAAGATGTTCTACTAGGATATGTAGTTTTTTGAAGAAGTGTTGATGGGAGAAAACTGGGCATCATTTGTGCACAACTATTACTTGAAAGAGTATAATCACCAAATCTCTAGCAATGTGAGTGACCTAGTGCAAGACTGGATGGTGGACACAGGGGCAAAGACTCCATAAGGTAGAGTGATATTTGATATCTCTATTTGAGACAAATTGATGACCACCAGTGTGATGTAACTCTATGAGTTATCAAGTTTCAAAAATCTAGAAGAATTTATGTAGTTCCTCTTCTCGCACTTCCACAAGATAAATTCTACTTTGCAAGGAGGCATATAAGGCTTTTTTAAATCCTCATCGATCAAATCATTAGACTCCCAGGATCTAACATAGACATACACTAGATGATGGTAGATGACACTGAAGTTGAAAGTGTCAGGAAGCTCCTAGATTACCACAAAGGAGACTTCACATTCTTGATCAAGGAGATAAATGATCCTAGGATAAGGGTGGATGCATGCTTGGTGAGTTCTAGACTATGCCTAGATAGATGATGGGTAGATGTAATCAATACCTACCTATGCATCACATACCATATGGCATAGGGGTTGAAATTCAACATCACCAAGTTCATCATAAAGGACATGGTCAAGAATGCATTCAAATGCCACACGATGAAAGAGACCTTCCATTGGGGTTCCAAGTTGATCTTGATTGTGATAGAGGAGATTGACATTCTTAATGGTGATGAAAAAAACATATGTGTCTTCCTGATACACAATTAATCCCCAACGCTCAAGTATCATAAATTCACTTGCCCCCCTACTTTCAACTCAAAGTATAAATCATGTATAATGGGATGGTGTGCACAATACATTGAAGATTTTAGAGAATAATGTTTCATCTTAGAGAAAATATCATAGAGTTTGTTTGGAATTGTAACTTTTTCCATTATGAATCATTTTTGCATCATTTAATTGGCACTCATAGACAATAATCGCTTAGGTTGGCTGAAACTGCCTTATGTATTTCAACCAAGTACTTCAAAGAAGCACTATGAAGAATCCCCAACATGTAATAGGTGGATATTCTAGTAAAGACTGTGGATGTAGAGATACATAGATTGAGGAACCAATACATGCACTTAATGGGAAAAACAACTAAGGATGAGGAGGATGATTTAGATGCCACCAACACCTATCCCCTAGAAAGAGAAGTCATACTTAGGCACATTCACAAGATCTTTTATGAAATGAAGCCAAGGAAGAAGGGTACATCTACAGGAAGGGATGATGACCTCCCCCTTCAGGTTGGTGAAGAATGAGAGTTGGTGCCAATGGAATCAATTAAAACCCCCTAGAAGAAGTGGGGATAAACTATGGAGGAGATACAAGAGTGCCTTCATTTGAAGATCATGTTCAAAGATGAGGTTGCCCCCTCTGTGCTAAGAAAGAAGCATGTGGTCTTCACACCAATAATTGCCTCACCCAAGCTAAGGGAGAAGAAAAAGAAGAAGTCCAAGGGGTTGGTGGTGATGGCCATAATAACCTTGGAAAAGATGGAGGTACAAGAGGTGCAAGAGAAAGCAGAAGCATAATAGGTGCAAGAAGAAGAAGAAAAAGGAGGAGGGATGAAAGTTTATATTATCCAAGAAAAAAAGATAGAGGAAGAGCCCAACACTGAAGAAATACATGAGGTTCTCTAAGGCAGCACTGCTATCGTACTTGGGGAAGCATAATCAATAAGCACCCCTACCATAAAACCCATGATGCAACCTCCACAATCTGAGGAGGAGAATATGCATTGATGGATGGCAATGGGCCTTAGTAAGGATCATATATAAGTGGTGCTAAAGTTACAATGAAAAAGGGAGGCCATGAAGGCCAAGGGCATGACACAAGTATAAATAAATAAAACTAAGGTCGAAGAGATAAGGGCTGAGGAGGCAAAGATAGTTGTAATAGTGAAGAAGAGGAAGGCAAAAATAAATAAGGCCAAAAAGGATAATGATATGAAAGAGATGGAAGAAAAGAGGGTTGCTAAAACCATAGAACCCATGAAGGAAAAAGTAGCAAAAGCACCTAGTTACCCCACCAACATAGTGGAGGAAGCTACAATATAGGAATACCCAAGTAGTAAAAGGGGCACCTAGAGAGAAGGAAGGCAATACTAGTGCCTTGAATAAAAAATAGAGATCATAGTTGAAATCTAGTGGACTCATGAGGGTGAAGCTGGTGCTAAAGAGAAGGAAGAAATAGATGAAGGGGAAAAGTCTAAAGAAAAACCCCTATTGGAGAAATAAGACACATCAGGGAAAAGCATTGAGAAAGGCACTAGCTCTAATGAAGAAGAACTAAAGCAAATGGTGCTAGCTGTCTAAGAGGAAGAAGTTAAACTAAGCCTATGAGAAAAGGTGCAAAAGGGGTTCATAGATGAAGATTATTACATGATGGAGTATATGCTCCATAGATCCACCACGACACTTACACACCAACAACTATATTTTGCCTTTAATAATTACATGGATGAACCTCAATTTGAGGTGCCATTGAAGGTGATCCTTAACACAAACTAACAATATGAAGGGTAAGACTCACTTTTATTTAACCCTCATGAAATGAATATATTAAGGTTGGTTAATAACCTCCTTTGAATGCCTTCTGAGGTAGCACACAATAACATCATTAATAATGTTAGAGCCTCCAGATAAAGGTAGATCACACTAGAGCAAGAGGAAAAGATCAAAGCCATCAAATTCAAATTATAACAACTATTCAAGTGCATGGAGGAAGCCAAGCCATCCTTCATAGATGACATCAACACTTCAAATTTATTGGAGGTCAATAAGGTGTGTGCACTAGTAGAGAAAATGCTCCTAAGATTGAAGATAAAGGTAGTGCTAGAAGATGAGGAGAACCCTTGCATTAGCATCAAGAAAGAGATCATCATGAAGTTGGAAGAGGTGGAAGACATCTTTGTTAAACTAGAAGAGAATGTAGAATCAATTGATGCAATTTTTACAACTTCTCCACCCAAGCATCAGTCATCGATGCATGCCTCAATAAGGAAAAATTAGAGAAGGATGCACTGATGACAAAGGCATACACAGTGAGAAAGGTCAAATGTGCTCAAATAATGGTGTAGGTTAACACTTTGAGTGCCCAAATTAAGACCCAAGAGAAGGACTTGGAATAAATCTTCTATGCATTGAAAATGAAGGCTTGTGAGCAAGGAGAAATCCTTGATAGAGGTGTAACAAAGGTGAAGGAAAAGTTACAAGACTTTCAGAGTGATTTGGAGAAAACTGTCGTCCTTACCCTTAGTATCACCTCTATATAAATAGATAGCATTGTTGAAGAAATCAAGATCACAATTTAGGGTTTTGAGGACTTTTGGGTAGAACTAAAGGAGCATGTGCCCAAGTTTTGTGCACCTAAGGTGATAGAAGGTTAGTTCAAGGATGGATTAAATTTTTTGTATGGGGTAATATTGGGCCCCAAATCTATCTAATTATAGGATCTACACCAACACAATAGACATCTAGGTGTGAGGCAATCACTTATCATGATTAATATTTTGTTATTTAGTAGTACCAGTTGGTAAGTAGCTAACGACTCATTTTTGGATCAATCATCATTGGGAAGCATGTGTATGAAATAGTGACTGCTCATTAAAGATAGTGTAATGGAGACAGTGAAATGGGTACCTCTAGTGCCATCTCAGTGATCGATGTGCTCCATTTCCCATGATCTTAAGACATTTTGAAGCTCTATAAAATCAAGTTGAGTTTGGTTAGAGAGGGAGAGACAATTGGATTAGCAAAGCCCTAGTGGATTGAATCTAGATGTTATGTTCACTATTAGAGTTAGAGCTTAGTTCAGGATACCTTTGATGCTCCCCATTGTAATGCCCAAGATCGTTTGTGAGCCTATGGGCCTTTAGCAATTTAAGTTTAGCATATGTTTAGTTTTTTTTGACTTATATATGTATTGTTGTTAAACTCTATTAATTATGAAATCTTTTTGCAATGTTTAATGATTTAATGCTTAAGTTTGTACTATGTATGTTGAGCTCTTATGAACTTTTAACTTAACTCATATATGGCATGATTTTGACTCATGAGGAATCCTATGCCTGATAAATTAAATACTATAATTATGGTTGAGACCCTGCACCTTATAATGATGTTTGTGCCTAAGTGCCAACTTAAGCTTAAATCCCTCGACTAGATACCCAGTTGCCCTTCAAGCTCCTGAATGTCATTACGCCAAGGTTACCAAAGGATGGGAACCTTGATTTTACCACCATTTGTACACTAACCCAAAGTCCATGAAGGATAGAGTTGCACCATGGCAAAACTATCCCAACACAAACCTCGATTCCTTCTCCACTATACTTCAGGGGAGAACATAAGCCTTGCATCTTATGTAAAGTGATGCCAACACAGTCAAGTGTCAAATGTTAAGCACCATAGGATTAATAAAGGAATGTACCCCATTGGAACAATCCTAAATCCAACCTAGATAGCTATATAAGCACATGACTAGGTCCATGATCGAAACACCTACTTTTATACAACAATCATTTATAATCTAAAAATAATTGTGCATTTTCAATCACTTAGAATATCCTAATGCATTCATCAGATCAAACAAAAATTAGAAATTTGCATTTAGATAATTACATTTTATCACCAAACAATCCAATCTACATTCATAAAAATAATAAAATGAAAATAAGAAGATCATTATGTTTATTTTGACACCTTATTCTTATTTAGTTTAATTAACGTAGTAGTAATTTTTTTACATTTTGTTATTTTCACATTATGTTTTCTAAAACAAACACATTTCAGCCTTTCATTGACTCATAAAAATATTAGTAACACACATGTTTGTTATGAAATTCTTCACAATGAAAAATTAAATAAAAATCATAATCAACCTTGAGCCAGGAAAAATAGTTAAAAAAATCCATGTTTTGATGTCTCTTGGATGACACTCCTAAAATAAGCACATCCACACAAGGCAAAATATTTTATATGAGTTTCCACTCTAGTTTTAATATAGAACATCCAAATAAAAATAGAAAGTGAATTTTGGTGTAGGTATTTCATTCCACACTATTACCAAATTTAATCATTAGCCAATTAGATGCCCTAGATGAAAAATAATTTTATTTTGAAGTGAAACTAGCTAAGAAATTCCACCAATTGACCCACCAAGTAAGAAACCTTTACATCTAATCTATTTCTTATTGTTTGGTCTATCCTCATCCAATTTTATTTAGTTTTTTGTGTGAAATTGACCAATAAAGATCACCCTGAGAAGAATAGTTAGATACCACAACCTATTCAACCCAATCTCAATCCTTTTAGAGAAATAAAAATGGACAAGGAATTGCATTATTTGGTTCTCTTATAATTGAGTTATTATTTATATCTCATCACTCCATAGTTTTTTTTACCCTTAATGAATATTTTAAGGTAACCAAACTATATTGTCATAAGAACAATCAAACAAACTAACCAACTCAACTCATTCAGTAAGCTAAAAATAATTAGGCATATTGGCAAGATTGTCCTATTCTAAGAGTTAAACCACATAAAAAATCATCCAAATCAATAGTTATCACTAAAATATTACTCATTTGCATTAGTTTTGGCTTGACCTTGGGAGGTCAAGTGTGTAAGGAAAGCATGTCACTTTTTGTGCATATAAATATGATGAACCTGACATGAAAGGATAGTCATTTTATGTTGATCCATTTTCATTAATTTCTTTCATCCATATATTTATCCTATTCCATTTATTCCATGGGTGTCTACACAACCCACAAATATGTTTAGAGAGGATTGTGATAGGCCTATAAGCCTTCGTGCTTATATAAGAAACATTCAAGTCAAAAACATTTTTTTTTTATCTATTTGGGTTGACATTAAAAGTAAAAACAATGAAAACCTATCTCCTCCTTATGGTTTTCATCCCTTCATGCCTCAAACCAAGACCCATGATGTAATTGAAGACTTAGGGGATTCTCTATAGACTTTCAACAACTATCATGATTTAAATGACATGACCATAACTAGTGGAGGTGGATTATATCCACACAATATGACTACACTACAAATCATCTTATAAACTCCCGATGCAAAGAAAATGATAAATTTTTGTCAATATAAGAAAGAGAGTTCACACTATATAAGAGGGGTTGGCTAAGACATAATTACCTCCAACACCTTGTATAACAAACCAATCTAATTTCACATCATTCAAACAACCCAAGGTGAGTCCTCCTGAACTATTATGTGTAAATAAGTTCATCTTAGGTTATCATCCTCTTCTCTTGGAGCCTTGTATGAGAGATGTTAATAAACCCACCACTAATTATAATTTGAATGATCTCATCTCCACCTTAGTGGGGCACATTTTCCACTTGGAGAGTAACTAAGCATCTCATTTAACATGTCCTTCAAATCAAGGAATTAACCCAATTTTCAACAACCAAATCCAACCCTCTCCCATATTGATTCCATCAAAATTTTATAAATCTCCTCAACATCAACCCACTTCCCTTATAACATGTTTTACACTTAAATAAATTTTGAGATACCTTATTAATTTTTGCGTTCCTACTCATGTAACCAAAAAAATCTCTTCACCTAGTCAACATCCCACTCACACTCTTGTTGGTACCCATTTATTATGTACTTATCCAAAAAATATGGAAGCCAACACACTAACACCCATTATCCTCTCGAATTAAATACCTATTTATATTCCACCTGCATATGTTCCACTTCTTATTTACGTGACATCTTTTTCCCTTGTTGGTTTCATTCCCACTTCCTATATGAATATTTATTACCAAACATCTCCTGATACTTATTCAATAAAGTTCAACATAATGGGGACATACACTAAATATCTTTAAGAACATATTAAAAATGACATTTGAGGGGTTTTATTACCATGCCCCTTGCCTAAAATCCCCAAGTAAAAAGGAGAGAGTGAATTTATTTACCATGTTAAGGCCTATGTTACAACAACTAGAGAGTTTATATTACGGGATTGAGTGGTGGAAAACATTTTCCCTAAAATCCTTGCAATATTTTCTCTATACTTATATTATCACCTCCTTTAATATTTGATCCATTATTTAATACAACCCATAATAAAGTTTGTTAAATCATTCAATATGAAAAAACTACTTCGCATTGGCATACAAGATTTTTTCCATATAAAAAAGAGTCAAATGAGTTTTCTGCCCACTTCATTATGAGGTAGAGGAAATCACTCTATAACTCTACCAGTGCCCCCCACATGAATAAAAGGTAGTTATGCAAACATTTCCTCCATTATATTAATAAGAAAACTAAGAAACAATTTCATAAATTCCCCTATAGATTGTATGAATAATCACTAGTGAGTGCACTCAAAATTGGCTGAGTGGCCATAGATAGTGGCCATATAACTAGAATATTCAAAATAATCAAAGGCCCAAGGTCCTAAAATATAATTACAATGTTTCCATAGATAGTGTGACAAATATGACACAAAAAAATAATGTAATGAATAATAACCAAAATCAAAATTCAAAAAATAATGACAAAAGCTATAGGGGTGAGAGATGTCCAAACTCTACAGGCTTACTATTCATGTTTTATAATTTATCCATATGTTTCATCATGAGAATAAATTCGAGAGACCAAATCATAAGTTAAATGTCCAATAAGAAAATAGAGACTTTTATTTAAAATAATAATTAGAAAGGGTTTGGTTAGTAAAATCTAAACCAATGGCCTAAGGATTACAATCCTAATGTTTATTTCCTATTTCATAAAATATTTTGGCATGATAGTTGCACTTATAGGTAGTATAAAAAAATCATTCAATGAATTTCTAAGGACCAATGATAGCTATTCATTGATATGTTTTTTAGAAGTATAAATAGAAACCCTTAACCTTCCAAAATGGGTCATGTAGCTCCTAAGAATGCTAACTTTCACATTGAAGAGAACCTATTTCCAAACTAATAATAATACGAAAACTAAAATATACCATAAGATATTCCAAATAGACAAACCATGCTAATTGGAACTCATGTCACTGAAGCATCAATTTCTATATTGATAAATATTGATGTGGCCCCTTTCTTAGGCTCTAAAGGAAAAACTACTCTAATAGGCATTGTAGAATTAAAAACTAATAAAGAGGATACTATCATCACATACATAAGATAGTGACAAAAAAATATCCTCTCACTAATGCCCTAGGGATTGATATTCTATGCAACACAAAACCTATGGGGAATTATGACCTTATCACAGATCTAAAAAAAAACAATTTATCATATTTTGTTAATGGATTTTCTCAAGAAATATCTTGCCCATCATATGGAACTACTCGACACCTTGAGTCTTGATCATTTGTCTAGTATTACCACATCTCTAGAATCCTAGGTAAACCATATTAATCTAGACATACAAAGAGATCATGCCTTGTACCTACAAGTGTTGATATAAAAAATCTACATTAAGAGAGAAATGGTTGATGATGGGGTTGTAATAAACATAGTCCATTTATCTTTTATTAAGAAGCTCAAATATGAATAAAAAACTATTCCATGACCATAAATACTATTCGAGGCTATGACAACCTCAAATCTACTTCTATTGAGGCCATAGTGTTACAAGTCACCTTGGGACCAAAAAAAATGCTTATAAAATTATATGTCATAGATAAGGACACAAATTATAACATGATTTTGTGGAGGACTTGGATCCACATGATGAAGGTATCCCATTCAATTTTTCCCTAGAAATAAGATTCTTACATCTAGATAACATTTTTATTTCACACAATGATCCAAAACCATTTGATGTCTACCAAGAAAAACTCAAGAGAAAGCCAAGAATTGATATCGACTAGGAATTCATGTTAAATACCATTTCCAAATAATGTAATAACAAATCCTTCTTCACTTTTCTAGGAAAATGAGCCTATTATAACTACAACATGAAATCTAAAATAAAAATTTGGCGGTCCTCAAAACACATTAAATGAAAATTAGGATGAATAAATTATGGGAACAATGGAGAAAGTGAATGAATAAAAACTTAAAATTGTGAAAAAATGCTTGACAAAGTTAATGGTTGAGATCATTACCATTATAAAAATGGAAAATGCCATCATGCTCTTATTTGACCCATGCAAGGTTAAAAATTATAACCTCTACAAGTATCAATGTTCAATAATGTATGAAGAGATGTTCCCTGAGCACCACCATAATACTTCCCCTTTGATTGATTAATGGACACTCCACTATGATGGTGAAAAGTGTCATTTAGGCATGGGGGAATGAATAATTTTAACTTCCCCTCGATGGAGGATCATGCAATTTAGGTTTAGGTTATATTTTTAATGCAAAAAATTATGTATATTATGAATCTTTGTTATTGGGAATGCTCATTATTAGAATAGTAGGTGTTTAAAACTTTAAGACTTTAGGTGCTTCGTAGCTAGTCACTTATCAGGTCTTTGAAATCTACTAAAAAAATCTAAAAGACTTTAGATGTATAAGAATGATGTTCATGAAATCATCAAGTAATTAATTTTTTTGTATAAAATACATGCCTAAGGAAGATAAATAAGTAACTAATTTGATGGTTGCTTCCTCTTCATGATTTTACATCATTAGAGGATTATATAATTTAAATATTTGGTGTTTATAATACCCAAACCACTTATATAAAATATCACAAATAACCAAAACCTCACTCATGTGGAAGAGGTAATTCACATCATAATAATAAGGGTTTTTATGTCACCTTTTATCATTTATCTACTCTTGGATTTGAATACTATGACTCATGTTTCAAAACCAAAGATTACAACTCCACTAGGGAATACCATCATGTCTTTGAAGTAGATGATGAATCTTCTAATATTCCACCTACCCCAAAATAGTTTGAATATGGAAATGAATCTCTCATAGAGGATACCATTGACATAAACATTGGAACTAAAGAACATCCCAAAATCCTAAATCTTAGATACTATCTCTCACATCAATAACTAGTTAATCATATGAATTTTTGCACTAAAATTTCCAAGGAATTCACCTTATCTTACTCAAATATGATGGGAATTCAACCCATTGTTGAGGTCCATAACCTATTCTGAATCTTGATACCAAACCCATTAAAAAAATACTTAGTCATATGAATCTAAAGGGTGCATTAATGTTACATGAATAAGTTATTAAAATTTTAAAGGTAGGGTTTATCAAACTTGTGGATTACACTAAGAGGCTATCCAATATTGTCCGTGTCTTTAAAAAATGAAAAA
Organism: Torreya grandis; assembly: GCA_037957365.1. NCBI lineage: Eukaryota > Viridiplantae > Streptophyta > Pinopsida > Cupressales > Taxaceae > Torreya > Torreya grandis. The sequence goes on from JARHVA010000796.1 coordinate 2,496,532, forward strand.
ATCAAGATATGCATCGAATCAGAGACATTAAAAAGGCATGTCCAAAGGATGAATTTATAATACCATAAATTGATGTTATCATAGATGCAATGGCTGAATATGAGATAATGTCCCTCATGGATAGTTTATAAGGTATAATAAAATCCACATTTCAAAGGAATATCAGATTAAGCCCTCCTTTATTATGCCATAGGGGACCTTGTGTTAGATTTTCATGTATTTTGGCCTCAATAATGTTGGGGCACCTTATTATATGGTCATGTCCCATGTATTTCATGATCTCATCCATAAAATAATGGGGGTATATATTGAATATATTCTAGATAAACTAAGAAGATAACACAACATCTTGAGGTTTTATATGTTATTATCAATCAATAAATTGATAATGGTGTCACCCTAAACTTAAATAAGTGTGTGTTTGGAGTTACTCATTGAAATGTATAAGAATTTATCATTTCAAAGTGTAGGATTTACATTGATCCTAAAAAAACATACGCCATTCTATAAATTACCCATACTAATTAATAGAGAATAAGATCATTATTGGGGAAGATAGGTGTGATAGGAAGGTCCATCCCTGATTTCACATATGTCATCAATCTCATTAATAATTTGCTAAAAATGAGAATCATCTTACCTGGACCCAAGACTACTAGATTGTATTTGAGCTAGTAAAGTTCTTTCTCATGGCTTCACCAACAATGATGGCACAAAAGTACAATAACCCTATCAAACCTTACTTTAGGGGAAAATAATTATCTCACTTTCATGTTCTCCCAAGAGGATGATGATAGCCAAGAGAGAGAAATATAATTTATTATCTACATCATTTTCAATTACGATAAAATATACACCCAAGTGGAGAAGGAATTTATGGTAATAGTCTTTATAAAAAAATGATTGAGGTATTATATGCTCAATCAAGAAAAAAGGGTCATCATGATATAATAAGTTCTTCATGCCTTCTTGACCTAACTGGATTTATCTAGAAAGGATGTTCATTTTATATGGATTTTAAAAGAATTTTAATTAACCTATGTTAACTAGAAGTCCATTAAGGAACAAATCATTACCAATTGGGTGGTTGATTCCCTATTGGAGGTTGATGATATCATTGACACTGACTTTCTAGATGAAATCATTTGTTACATAGAGAAAATCATGGTTTCTTCTTCCCCGTAGTATGCTTATATAATAAACTGCTTGATTGGTCAAACCTTTCTTGAGGGTGCCAATTCATAATAGAGGTAACACCTTTGGATCATCACATTAATGTACATAATATATTATGAACCTTATATAAAATATTCTAAATATGTATAAATTGAATTAATATCAATAAAATAAACATAATGGTGGGTTAAGATGTCCAAATATGAAATATATTCAAAAATATAATGATAACCCTTAAGGTGTGGTTACACCATGTAATACTCTTTTACGAAGGAATAACTAAAAAATTATACTTTGAATAGAAGACTCCCAAAAATACTTGATATCCATTAAAATAATATTCCCCACCTTAAATATACCTCTATCACTAATCATGGATGGGTAAACTCCTAAATCCCAATGTATCCCAACTCAATGCTCAATATAATTAACACCATAAGTTACCTATATGAATCCATATAATATTCCCACTAATAGGATGTGACCCACATGTAAGAATATCCACCCACTAATAATATCATCTCTTTAGACATACATTACATTCCACCCCCTTAGCATGTTTTTCCATCAAAACAAGATAAAAAACCAAATAATGAGTGTGATTGAAAGCACCACACAATTGTTGCCATGCTCAATCATCCAACCACCAATATGTGATATTTGTGGGTTATAGATCTATAAAATTGGTTCATTAATTTGATAAATTTGATTCCATCCATAAACAAAGTTGTTCCTCGTTGGATTCCATGCATAACCATAGTGATTACACCTATGATTCCATGTTCTACATGTTTTTCTCTTTTGAGTCCATGTATATCCATATTGGTTGTTACTTTGTTTCCTTATACATATATAGTGTTTGTTGCTATGACATTCCCTAACATTCCTAAATGATTTTTTCATCGCATGATGATATGGGTGTCTATATGCATCAATATTAGTATTATTTTTTTATACTTGGACCTTTCCAAACCTTTCCTCTTCTAGTTCCTTTGACTCTTAAGTACATGAATTATTATGTTCTTATTATACCTTTTCTTCATCTAAATCTTCCTTATGATCCTATTCACCATATTTAGATTCATCCTTGTGCTATTAAGTGTGATATATTGCAAAGTGACATTCTTTTTCTTATACCAAAGCTTCCTAATTTTTTTTTGTACATTAATATTAATTGTTCCCAAAGTATCTAACTAAGGATATCTAATAACACTATCCAAACCATCCTTATCCAAAGCATCAAATATTAATGCAATACATGTTTTTCCATAACAAGCTTCATATCTTCAAAATTTTGAATATTCTTACCTTCTAGTTGAGTATCTTTGATTTTCTTTACTTGAACCTATAGTTGTTTGGCTTAGTTAACACTGATGGAGTTATATCTACTACTTGGGTTTACATAATAGATTCATTTTTAAAAATTCATCCATGTTATTGAACTAATGAAACTTCCTTGTTTGAATATAAAGTGGCTAAATCCTTAACCTCCATCTTTCCTTCTTTTGTTTCCTTATCTTGCTCATAATTATTAAAAAAACCAATATTTTATTCTTCTACTCCCTCATCTTCATTTTATCCCTCATTATCATTATTTTATTATTTCAGTATCCCATTTATCTAGGAAATCATGTTCCATTTGTTCTCATGAAAAACTATTCCATTCCTTTTTCCATTATTTTTTCACTCAAGTATACCAAATCAATATAGGACCATAAAGGGAAAGGAGCAATTATGAGTGCCAAAAATATGAATGAAAATGGGTCTTATTAAATTCAAACCACCATTATCGATAATTAATATCATTAAATCTAGAAAAATAAATGCAAAACCCCATGATCTATAATTCATAAAAACTTGGGTTTTAAAAATAATTGTATTCACTAGTTCTCCTTTACTACAAAAGATATGATTATAAGACTCTGTATAAAAATAGATCTAAACATTTCATTTTGATGGAAAAAAATAGAAATTGATTTTCTCACTTGAAATAAAAGATAGGATCTATTTTTTTGGATTGCACATAATGTTTTTGTCAAAAATTAGGTTTTCAAGGTTAACCTCATATCACTATATCTTCCTTGATACTTCTCAAAATATTTAGTGTGACCATATTTTATAAATTTATCTAATTTCTCTTTCCAGTCTTGAATTTTTTTTTAATTGAATACATGTGTGAGAATATAGAAATTTTGTGAGATAGTTATGTTTTTCTAGTAAAATAATTCTACTATATTTAAACAAAATTCTCAACTTTATCAAGAAAGAGATTTGATAATAGATGTCATGAAACTCAAATAAAATATTTTAAATGTGCAATAATAGAGTGAAGATCATATATATATATATATATATATATATATATATATATATATATTGGTGGTCCAAGATGCTCAAATATGAAATATATTCGAAAATAGAATGATAATTATTAAGGTAGTTTTACAACATAAAATAATAATTTAGGAAAGAATAACTCCATAATTTTACTTTGAATTAAAAACTCTACAACTTACTTGATATCCTTTAAAATGATATTCACCTACGAATATAGACCTATATCACTAATCATTGATGGGTAAATTGTTAATCACAATGTAGGTCAAGTCATTGCCCAATATAATTAATACCATAAGTTTTAGATTACGGTAAAAGCAAGTTTTGAAGGGACCTTGAAACCCTTTAACAGAATCAAAAAAGATAAAGCATTAACAACCACCAGGAAACACAGTCCTGAAACCTATTGAAGAGAAACATCAAGATCAGATTTTACAGGGACAACAACAATATCTAGTTTATGAATACTATTCAGCCCCCTAATATTCCAAAAAATGATTTTCAAATTTATTTTTTAGGGGTAAAATCTAGAATAGTTGCCTACCTACGATCAGCAATATTTAGCATACTTTCTAACTCTCTGGTTTTCTTAGTGGATCTTCTTCCAGGTTTGTCCGGAGAACCAACATCTGGTTTCACCTTAGAATGTTCAGCTCTTTTTCTAGATTTATTCAGAGTATAAGAAAGAGGTTAAGTTACCTATATGACTCCATATAGTATCCTCACTAATAGTATGTGTGCCACATGTCATCAATCTCTACTAATAATGTCATATCTCTAGGTACATTATATAATAATTGATGATGTTATATATAAAAAATATTCTGATGGAATGCTCCTTAGATGTAGTGACCAAGAATAGTTGGAGAGAGTGTTGTTCCAATGTCATAGTGGAGTTCATTGGAGATACTTTGGTGGTCACACAATTGCTAGGAATATTCACACAATGGGCTATTTTTGGCCTACACTAGAGCACAATGCTATAAAATATGTGAAAATATACCTGAAATGTCAATAATTCTCTCATGAGATCCATATCCCTGCTCGAGCACTTTAGCCTATCTTAACACCTTGGCCCTTAGCTACTTGAGGGTTGGATCTAGCTAGTAAACTTTCCCATACCTATTTTGATGGCCACCATTTTATATTATGGTGATTTTATATTTCACTATGTGGGTATAAGTAAATCTATTGACCACCATCACTGGATCGATCATCATAAATTTTATTTTGAACCAAATCATTTTCATGTTTGACATACCATAAGTCATAATTTTAGATAATGGATCCAATTTAATAATGCTAAGGTGCATGAGCTATAAAAAAACCTTTTCATATTCATCACACTACCTCCTTATAATACCCTCAAGTTAATGGTCAAACTAAGGCTACTAAAAATATATTTAGATATATAATGGTCAAGATTATAAAATAAAAAAAGGGATTGGTATCTTTAGATTTATCCCACATTATGGGAATATAGGATGAACATTCATATGCCCATGGGGGTGACTCCCTAATCCATAATTTTTAATATATAAGATATTTTACCTTTAAAATTATAAATTCCAAGTCTTCACATTTCTCTCAACGATCTCTTGGATGAATAAGAATACACAAGCACATGCCTAACTAAATTAGGAAGTTTATATGAACACCAGCTCATGGTTGACCAAAATCACGTGGCCTATAATATGAATGTACACAAACACTGTATCTAGGTTGGAAACCTTGTCCTGAGACTTGATAGCAATATTGAGAAAAAGAAATGATAAGGTTAGAATTTTAGTCCCATAATTGGTTATTGTTAACTTTCAAAATGAAACATTTTATTTATGTAACCTAGAGGGAAATGAGTTTGATGAATCAATGAAATATTTACACCTAAAACTCTATGATATGTAATCCATACATGTTTCCTAGTTCCCTCATTTCAAATAATAAATGTCAAATTTTCATTTTTTTTCTTCTGTATCTTAGTTATTCTAGCTATGTGTTCATGTGACAAAATCCTCAATGTAACATATCATTTCATCTTTTTTTGTTCCCCTTTCCCCATTTTAGAAGGATACTCTCACAATCATCATGGAGTAGGAGTTTAATCTTATCCTTAAGGGTATTATACACTTATTCCTATATACATTACTATAATATTATATATTTTATTATAAAACATACTTTAGAATATTTATCATGGAAAAATACCCTTTTGGTTCTATCTAAACCAAGAACTGACATGCTTTAACTAGGTCATATTAATTACCTACCTTGATCCTCAATGATAAGACCTTACATATTACTAGTTATATGGGGCTAAGGTATGGGAATAAGAGCCTCCTCTTACCTGAAAATAAAATATAAATAGAAATAATAAAACTACTTGATGTAAATACAAGCCTAGATAAATCAATAAGTAATGGACAAGGCATTGCTGATCCTCAATGACGATCTCTCAATGTAACTAGTTATGTGACATCAAAACTAGGGGGAGATTCCCCTTAATCACCTACATTTAGCCTTTGGTAGTGATTCCTTGCCTCTTCCTAATCACACAGGGCTAAGCATATGGGTCACAAAAAAAAAGAGAAAAAAATGAAGCCATGCAAAAGTTTCCTAAAATCATAATAAAATCCCAAAATCTTCCTTAGACACCCATGCTGAAAGGAGAAACCTCCCCTTTACTTTTTCCATTTTTAGACATATGTTAATCTAATTCTAGACAAAGTCACTAAAATTAGTGTTTTCTAAGTTTTAACATGAATATAATCATCCTACATCCCTTAGGGATTGAACTTTTCCTTTTACTCATTATGATATTTCAATGACTAGTTTTCTTTTTTCACCATTCCCTATATGTTATCCCCCTTCATTCCATGCTAAAAATGGAGCTTACTATCATGTGAATGAACTAACTCAATCTTTACCTAGAAAAAAATCCATTAGTGTACTTGTTTTTTATAAAGCATCACATTATAAATTTGAATGTATTTTGTTAAACATGTAAAATTATAAGCATTTGGATAACAATTTATCACAAGGAGAGATCCATCACATTTCATACATTCCTAGCCATATACGATGCATAAATTAGAAATTAAATATTCTAAGATCTATAAAATATGCCAGAAAATAATTTAAAGCCAAAAAATGGTCATATATATATATATATATATATATATATATATATATATATCAATATGTGTCAATACATAAAATTTATATACATTGTATCCACAATGAGAAGGAAACTATGGTCAACTATATATAAGATTAAAAAATTACATAGCATTTAACCCTAATCCATAGAACACTAGTCCTAACTATCTATGCCTAACTCCAAAGGTAGAGTGCCTAGGGATCCTTTTCTATCTCCTATGACCACAACTTGATGTTGAGTGTTGATAGATCCTACTCATACTCTAATGTAACCTCATAATATTACCAAATTGGGAAGCATCTCTACACATAATTTTACTACTTGAAGATGTTAGGTTGTGAAGCTAAAAGCTTCAACTGTTGTAGACATGGAGGTTGCTGAGTTTCAGGGATACCGGCGTCGGCAGTGTGACCGACGTCGGTCAGGGGTGAACAGAAGGGCAACCAACATCGGCAAGAGGTTAGTCAACATCGGTCACCTCCAGGTAGACAGGGACCGATGTCGGTCACCTGTGGCGGTTCTAGAACTGTTCATTGCACGGACAGTTAGTTTGTTGAACCGAATGTTTGCATGTTAAGGGCTAATTATAGTCTCGAGCTGCGTATCTAAATTAAGAGTCTAAGTTATGGTTAAGTCTGGGATCTATTTATAGACCCATTGGCATGTATTGTAATCATGAGCTAAAAAGGAAGGCAAGGAAGATCCTTCCATTGTAGGATCATTTGAGTTGCAGGTTGTTGCAAGCTCATAGGAGATCTACATGTGTAAGTAAGGTCTGTTGAATTGTAGGTTATTACAGGTTCATGGGAGATCTACTTGAAGTACTTTAGAGTACTTGTGTACTGACAGGGTTATTACTGACTGGTTGGAGGTGAACACCAATTCTACATGTGAGTTGTGTGTTGGGACCATTTTTGGTAAGAGAGTGAACTCTTGATTGAGAATTACTGGGAGCCCTTGAGGTGTGGGAAGCCTCTGAGAGGTGGAAGAAGAAGTGGCATCTTCTTTATTGTATTTTCTTTTTGGATGAGTATTAATACAAGATTGTGTATTGTCTCTCATATTCTATGCTATTTGTGAATTCTAGTTACTTGTACTTCTGGTTAATTCTGCATGTTTAATTGCTTGTATGTGGTAATCATATTGTGCTCTTTCTGAGGAGCAAGATCCTAACAAGTGGGATCATAGCAGGTTTGTTGTTCTAGATTCCCCATCAATTGGTATCAGAGCTTTTGGTTGGGATACTAACAGGTTGTATCAGATCTGGTTAGTGTGTGTTGATTACAGGTTACTCATAGGGGTTTCTATTTGAGTGGGAGTAGAGCAATGGCAGAAGAAAGTAAGCTACAAATGGAGAAGTTTAATGGAAAGAACTATCAATTATGGAGGATGCAGATTGAAGATTATCTGTATCAAAAAGATTTGTACTTACCGTTGGGTGGGGTTGATTGTAAGCCCCGGGATATGAAGGATGAAGAATGGGAGGTTCTTGATTAGAAGGCTCTGGGATCTATAAGGTTGAATCTTGCATCGTCTATGATTTCTAACTTATCTCAGGCTAAGACAACAGTAGAGTTGATGGAATCTTTGGAAAATTTATATGAAAAACCCTCAGCTTTGAATAAGGTATTTCTTATGAAGCAATTATTTAATTTGCAAATGTTGGAAGGTGGATCTATACATAGTCATCTTAGTGATTTCTATGGTTTGGTAAACCAGTTAAAATCAGTCAATATTATTTTTGATGATAAAATTAAGGCTCTCTTAATCTTATGCTCATTACCTGAAAGTTGAGAGTATTTGGTAATGGTAGTTAGTAATACTGCGTCTGCTTCAAAAATCTTAAAAGTGGATGATGTTGTGAGTGTAATCTTGAATGAAGAAATTCACAGGAAAAGCACAGGTGAATCATCAGGAAATGCTTTGAGTGTGGAAAGCAGGGGAAGGCAAAGAGAGAAGATCGAGCATGGGAGATCAAGGTCCAAGATTAGATCCAAGTCCATGTATGGCAAAATAACCTACTAGAAATGTGGAAAGCAAGGGCATCTAAAGAGAGATTGTAGGTTGGATGAAGATTATCATGAAGGACATGAAGAAGAATCAGATGTTGCAAATTTTGTTGCACAGGATGCTCTGGTATGTTCCTTAGATAAATTAGAATCTTGGATTTTAGATTTTGGTGCCTCTTTTCAGGCATCCCCAAATAGGGAATTTTTTCATGAATATGTCTAGGTAGACTTTGGAGAAATTTGTTTAGGGGATGGTAAGCCTTGTCAGATGGTTGGCAAAGGGAAAGTGAAGCTGAAATTGTAGATAGGCAACACATGGGTGTTGAAGGAGGTCATGCATGTCCCAGTTCTGGAGTGGAATTTGATTTCTGTAAGAAGTTTGGGTGATGAGGGTTGCACAGTAACTCTCACAGTGGACTCTTGGAAGGTTACCAAGGGTGCACTTATTATAGCAAGAGGTAAGAAATTAGGTACGCTTTATCTATCTACTTGTATTACTGATTCTCTTTCTGGGTTATCTACTTCAGTTGTAGATTTGAAGATGTGGCTTAATAGGCTTGGTCACATGAATAAGAAGAAGATGCATGTTCTTGAGTCAAAGGGTATGCTTTCGAATTTGAAAAGCATGAATCGATATTTCTGTATGCAGAAGAAGAAGGTAACGTTTCTTGAGGAATCTGATGTTCGTGACAAGAATAGGAAAGTCTTAGTTTTCAAGGAGAAGGTGACGGATAGAGATTAGTGGAAGGGGCTAAAGAATTTTGAGCAGAGCAAGGGTGATTTGGAAAAGGGTTTGATCTAAAAGGAGCTCGCGGGTAAAAGTCATTTCTCACAAGAAAAACATAGAGACTGACATCGGTTAGAAAATTGACGTCAGCATCCAGACAGGGATCGACATCGGCTATGTGCAGCCCGACGTCAGTGACTCAGGGATAGATAAACACCAACGTCGATCAAGGGGAGCCGATGTCGGTGATGAGGCAGTCGCATGGAATCGACGTCGGTCAGGTGCAGACTAAGATGTGACCGGCATCGGTCACTGAAATGGATTTTGGGCAGACAACAAGCTGTCAAGGAGTCTCAAGTGCCCATATGGAGGACTTAAAGGGTATGTAAGCCTCAAATTCATCATTTCCCTTCTTTACACTACTTGTTGCTCACTGATGGTAAAGAACTAGGAAGTTATTAAAGAAACAGAGCAGGTAGATCCAGGAAACAGTGGGAGCTTGGCATGGATGAAAGATGTGATTCCTTGGAGAAGAACCAAATGAGAGTTTTTGGTGGAGTTGCCAGCTGGAAGGAAGCACTAAGAGACGAATGGATTTTTAGGATAAAAAAGAGTGGAAATGGACATGTGAGATGGAAGGCCAGGGTATATGGTCTTGAATAAGCTGCAGGACAATGGAGGTTTGATCGTTGTGTTTCTCTTTACCAGGTTGGATAATATTAGCTACATTATCCTATTACTGTATTGTGTGCTTATTACAGGGTTACACTTACAGGGAGTTACTGAACTAAAGGTAAAGCTAGTTCAGAAGTATGTCATGAGGAATCTAGGAGCAACAAGATTCTTTGACATGAGTGTGTTCTAGAGACATGGAAGGTCACAGGTTGACTTTGTTTCAGGATGATTGTGTGAGACTGGTTAGCACGCTGATGGTTGGACAGTTCTATGAAAAGTGTCTTGATTCACATAATGAGGTTGAGTACATGTGTACTAAACCTAAGTTTTCCCAAGCAGTGGGAGTTGTCAGAAAGTTAGGAGCCAATCTGGGAAAGAAGCACTGGAGGGCAGTTCAGTGGATTCTGAGAGGGACCAGTAGTAGGTGCACATGCTATGCAGAGTCAAGTTCTTTTCTACATGGGTTTGTAGATGTGGATGTGGCAGGTGATTTGGATGATAGAAGTGCATCATAGGATTTGTGGTGGTTGGTCTTCAAGAGTGATCTTGAAGAGGGATACAAAGCCAAGGGAACAAACTAGATGATGTACAGGTATAGGTACAGTTGCAACTATTTATCTCCAAGTGGGAGATTGTTAGGTTGTGGAGCTAAAAGCTTCAACTATTGCAAACATGGAGGTTGCTGAGTTCCAGGGATATCAGCATTGGTAGTGTGGCTGACATTGATCAGGGGTGAACAGAAGGGCAACCGGCATCGGCAGGAGGTCGGCCAATGTTGGTCACCTCCAGGCAGACAGGGACTGATGTCAGTCGCCTGTGGTAGTTCCAGAACTGTTTGTTGCATGGACAGTTAGTTCGTTGAACTGAGTGTTTGCATGTTAAGGGCTAATTATAGTCTCGAGCTACGTGTCTAAATTAAGAGTCTAAGTTATGGTTAAGTCTGGGATCTATTTATAGACCCATTGGCATGTATTGTAATCATGAGCTAAAAAGGAAGGCAAGGAAGATCCTTCCATTGTAAGATCATCTGAGTTGTAGGTTGTTGCAAGCTCATAGGAGATCTACATGTGTAAGTAAGGTCTGTTGAATTGCAAGTTGTTGTAGGTTCATGGGAGATCTACTTGAAGTACTTTAGAGTACTTGTGTAATGGCAGGGTTATTACTAATTGGTTGGAGGTGAACACCAATTCTGTGTGTGAGTTGTGTTGGGACCATTTTTGGTAGGAGAGTGAACTCTTGATTGAGAATTATTGGGAGCCGTTGAGGTGTGGGAAGCCTCTAAGAGGTGGAAGAAGAAGTGGCATCTTATTTATTATATTTTCTTTCTTGATGAGTATTAATACAATATTGTGTATTGTCTCTCATATTCTGTGCTATTTGTGAATTCTAGTTACTTGAACTTTTGGTTAATTCCGCATGTTTAATTGCTTGTATGTGGTAATCATATTGTGATTTTTCCAAGGAGCAAGATCCTAACAAGTGGGATCAGAGCAGGTTTTTTATTCTGGATTCCCCATCAGAAGATGCATTCTTGCCTCTCGAAGATAAAATTATAGTTAGGATCTTGATCTAACCATCTAGTCTGACCTCCTTTACTTGCGATTTCAAAATATCCATCCTCTAATAGATTAAATCTTAGGATTCATGATAAGTTGGGTTAAATATATCATAGTATCTGACTCACAATTGAAGGAAGACCCAGATATACAAGGATATTATATTTGATCATACTAGAGATAATATCAAACATATCTAGACATGTGTCACAGATCATCTTCTGCCACTTGATCATGGAATGTGCACAATAATTCACATACATGGATGTAGATTAAAGTTGATACATATAAGTAATAAATAAAATAAAATAAAATAATAAAATGTCAAAAAATAAAAACCTAATAATATACTTACCTAGATCCCCCTTCTACTAGTTGGGGTCAAATTGCTTATCTGATCTCATCTTAGCCTCCTCATCCTTGCCTCTTTCCTCTTGTTCAACCTTATAATGGGACTAAACATAAAAATAATATCCTCCATCCATATCTAATGTTTTATATGGATGTTTCCTTTCCACCATTGGGGCTTGTTCCATGTCCCCACCGATGACTACTGGTGCCTAATGCATGTCAAATCCTACTTAGAGGACCTACCCCAATCTTGGCCCTCTCCTAACTCCTCAAATCCCTATGATAGGTATTCCTAATACTGGTGGATACCATATTATCTATCTAAAATGAACATATCTCATCTCTTTCTCACTCCTATAGGTGAATTGAATGTGGAGGTTAGTCACATACTGCAAACCAAACTGTTAGGGAATTCTAGGTATGTGATGCACCTCTACATGTCCTTTCATGTCTCTAACCTACTAAGATATCTTAGAAGCCAAAAATAAAATCCCATGATCTCCAAATAATTTTACCAATCATGCATAATGTTAGGATATCATACATGTAGCTCTAAGGGTACTCACTATGCTCAGGGTATCTCTAAAGGGTGCCATAATTAAAAATACATAAAACTCTCTGAACTTACACCCTACTTACTCTCATTGGTGCTACTACCATATTATCCTCTTGTTATCTCCGTTGATTATATTTTATCACAATTTATTCAATAGTGAGCCATAAATCCAAATTTTATAAGTGGATGAGTATGCATTATTTCCAAATTAGGTAAAGATTACTATTTATAATAAATATTATTTTCATTTTTTATTTCAAATATTACCCCCTTTGGAAAATTTTGTCCAATGTAGTTTTATTTTCATGTAATTTGATGATTTTTTTTTTATCTTTTTAGGTCTATAGTGACATGGGAAAACTCAAATAGTAAATAATTATCTTTCACTTTCCATGAATTTTGTTATGATCATATTTGTTTTATGTTTTGGTCCTTTTCTTCACCATTTCTAGTCGACATATCTTTGCCTAGAACCAAATTCTACCCTCGATGGGACAAATTAGGTAGTATTTTCATCCCCCCACACATGGTAATTAATTTCATATTATTATTTAATTAAATATTGTTTTTTTAATTTCACATCCATATATTTCATTGATTCATGTCTTTTGGTTGTAAGTAATGAACCGTCATGGCTAGCTTCATTGCACTACACAAGTAAGAAAGGTAGGTTTTATAATCCTCCTTTTAATTTAGTTACATCACTTCTAGGATAAATATGTACAAACCAAAACTTTTCAATATTTTTTTTTAATGAATCCAATGATGATACAAAGATCTTGAAAAAATAATATATTCTTCGATTCAAATTTTTCTTTATGTTTTGATTTTAATCCTTCTTGAACCTTCCCTAAGGGAAAAAATTGATAACCATGTGATTTAATCTATTTAATTATTAATATTTTTTATGCATGACAAAACCATCATAAGATTTTGTGCAACCACCCAATATTTTTTGAAACCTATGTAGAATTTCTAAAATAGTTGGCTACATATAGTGATGATTTTGACATCACTTCATGATATATTCAATTAGTACCCAGTACAAACATTTTCATGTATTTTTCATGTTTGAAACTTCACTTTAAATGTATATCCTCTATTTCACTCATAATCAAATCAATAACACCTTAGATCATTCCCAATTAAGCTTAGTGAACTCAAAATGACACAACTACCTTATTATTACAAAGAATTATTTTTATGGTGAAAATAAGGATTTAAAAGTTGTACTCATAACTTAATATACAATAATTTGGGGAATCTTAAATATGCCTTCTATTTTTTTTTAAATTATCGGCCAAAGCCTTGTAGTAACTTTTTGGTCATTATTGTAATTTGGAGAATAAGTCTTACAATTTTTCAGCCAACACTTTACTGTTTTTGAGGACCAACCACAGCTCAATTATCATTTTTATTCATATTGTGTTTTTAATTATATTTTTTATCATATTCCTCCTATTTATAAAATTTCTTGGTTTATCTTGAGAAAAATTATAAAGAGGTATTAGCCCAAGGCTACATAAGCATTAAATTCAACAATATCTCTCTTCTAAAATGTTATCTATATTTATCAAGTTAGGGGATTTTAATTTTATTTTAATGTCACATGCTTTAATTAGAACATAAATTTTTATTTAATAAATGTGGTTTCAAAATTTAAAAAGAGTTAGAATAATAATAATCTCTTTAAATTTATAGCATCATATGTCATTAAATTAGTTAGACTTCCTTTCATGTTGAATATGAAAAGAAAGAAAACCCAAAAATTTTTAGGGTAGATCATTTTAACTTCATACAATAAACTTTGAAAATATAAAAAGTTTGGTTTTCCTTACTCTCAATAATCTAATTAGTGTTAGCCTTACATATCATTCAAGAAAATTGTAAAATCAGATTTATTCTTACATAATAACACTTAAATTAATTAGAATTTATTATTGTTTTACGTATTAATATTGAAAATAATAATATTTGAATCAAGTATTCATATTAATCCATATTCAATCTTCTACATATATTCAAGATAAATCTAAAAAATTCAAAACATAATAGCATTTAGTTAAAAACTTTCATTTACACAATATGATAAAAGCATACAAATCATTCAAAAAGGAGAAGTTTTCATTCATATTTCATATTCAAATTTAAAAATATTTACTATCCAAATAATTTTATTATTTCTCTCAATTTACACTCATTAAATAATATAAAATTGGCTGTGTATTTACAACTACTTAAAAAATCACAATGCATTCATCAAATCAAATAAAAACTAGGAAATTTGAAGTTTAATAGTTAAATTTAAAAATTTAACTAGCCACATCTACATTCATAAAAACATTAAAAATTAAAAGAGAAATATCATTCTATTAATTTTTAGTAATTTATCCTTAATTTAATCGGTGTAGAAGTAATCTCACTTCATTTTATTATTTGTAAATTATCTTTTCCACAAAAAAAATACATTTCAGCATTTCATTTATTCAACAAAACATTATCCCGAAAACACATTAGATAATGAAAATCATTCACAACAAAAATTTATTGAAAAATAACAATCAACATTGAACCCAAAAAAACATTCAAACAAACCCATGTTCCAAGTCTCTTGGATAATGCTAAAAAAAATAAGCACATACACATTGGACATGACATTTCCCCTGATTTCCTACTCTAGTTCATGTAGAAAACATTAAAATACACATATATTTCAAACTATAAATTGAGGTATTATGTTCCACATCATTACCAATCTAATCATTAGCCAACTATATGCCCTATATAAATAATAAAGATTATTTGAAGCACAACTAGCTAGGAAAATCCACCAATTATCCCACCAAATAATAAACCTTTGTATTTGATCCATTTCTCATCATCTGGTCTAGCCTCATCCATATTTATTTATATTTGAGTATGACATTGACTAGGTAAGACCAACCTGAGTGGAATGGTTAGATAACATGAATCATCTGACCCAATCTCAATTGATTTAGAGAAACATAGATCAAGAATTATGTTATATTATTCTCTTAGAGTTGGATTATTATTTAAATTTCATTACTAAATAGTGCATTGACATTAATGAATACTTTGAGGTAGCCAAAATATATTATCATAGGTTGATCAAGAAAACAAGGTAGCTCATCCTATTTAATGAGCTCAAAACAATCAACCACACCAAAAAGCTCATCCCATTCTTCAATTTCATTTGCATAAAAGTAATTAGCTAGATCAATACTTTGCATTGACATATCGTTCCTTTCACTTATCTCAACTCGACCTTAGGAAGTGGAGTGCAAAGGTAAATTCCATCACTTTCCATGTGTATAGTCTCTTTCATCCATTTAAAATTATTATTACCTTTTATAATCTCATTTTGAGGATAGGATTTCATTTTCTTAGGGTTTATCATGTTGTAATTGAGTTGATCACATATCATGTGGTACTCAATTTTTTATGTTACCTTTATTTATGTCAAAATATGTTTGATTTTTATATTTTATATTAAATTTGGTTTAGATGAAGTGATATTAGTGCTCTTGTTAACTTTTAAAGTTTAAAATTCCTTTCACACATCTTGTTGACTATCAATTTTGGATAAGGTAAAACATAATGGTTATCCAAAATTGACTATATATGGAGTGATGTGAGTAGAAAATATTCATCCATACTTGGTTATATTGAAAAAGAGAGACATGAGGACACCCTATGTTTAATATAGTTTTAGAGCACATGTTAGATTTTGTGTGATATGCATGGTTAAAGCACTGTATGGGTAAAGCACTATACTTTTGAAGAATAAATTCCAATCTGAAAATAAATATGGAGTGTGATCTAAATAAGGAAATTATATTAATTAGTATAATAACTAAAAAAGGATCTTGTATATGTATAAGGATCAATCTTGGCTAGAAGGATATTCTAATACTATGCACCATCTAATTAGTAGATCAAAATTATATTCTATGAATATCTATGGACAACTAGAAAACCATCTAATTAAAAATATGGTTGGCAATAATTTTTTTTTATAACTATGGAAACCTATAAATAAGGACCTTGGCATCTCATTTAATACATCGTTTGGTACTAGTTGGATTACACATTTTGTAGGAGAAGAATCCAAGAAAAATATCAAATTAGGGTTTAGAAGAACGTAACATGTCATGAAGAATTTATGATATTGTATGTTGATAAGAATTGTCATAATGGTGAATTTATACAAAGGATATGCACATTGTATGTATTAATGTAAATAAATGTGATGAACATTAGATAAAATTAACATGTGTTATGTGTGGTAGTTGATAAGGTTTGTATATTTTCTTAAATATTTTTTCTTTCTTAATTATATCTCTATATCAATGGAGTTATCAATGTTATATTAATGTTCCTTGAGTGATTACCTAGGTATTTCAACCTAAGTAATATGTTGGGATGGTTATTTCTATTTTACATTTTTTTTGCATTCTACTTGACCTATATAAGGTCAAGAATAGATTGGTTAAATAAAGAAAAAAAATTGGTTCCATTTATGGTACCTTATTTTTAAAGAGTTTTAATCTCAATAGATCATGTGTTAAGTGTTATTATTATTAAAAAATATTTTTTATATTAAAACCTTAGCCATGGCTATGTAACCTTTCTGTTAGGTAAGGGCTATGCAAGGAAGAGTTGGAGGAGAGATAAAATTAGTGCAAAATAAACTTGAGATGGATGAATATGCATGGAAAGGGAGAACATGATGAGAATTATGGGCCCCATAGAGGATAGGTAAACAATTTATTTTCTCATTGTGAAGACTCTAATAGTGTAGTAAGGCAATATGATTAGTTAATAAGACTAAGATAGTCACTCCACTATGGAAAAGTGTGTGTGCTTTATGATATTATTCGTGAAACAATAAAATTTTGGTGAATGTTGTGGTTTGATAAATAAATTTATAGGTGTGGTGGATCATTGGATTCACTTCACTGAATCATGTGCTTATTGAGAGGATGAACATGCACCAATAGGAGGGGTTAGTGTGAAATGTTTGTTGGTAACTTGATAAATTTATAAGAGAAACACATTAGATACCACGTAAGGGAGATTTAGAAAAACATTAGAAGGATGAGGAACACTATATTTTGGAGTGGTTCATAGATAAGTCAGACTATTCTGTAATTGAATATATTTTATGAAATGTCAATGAAACTACCAAAATATCATGATATGGAGGATGTTGAATACCATGTACATAAGTGTGAAATCACTTAATGTGAAAATGCAGTGACATTTTTAGAGTGAAATTTGAACCATATTTACACAACACTAAAAGGAGTGTACACATACATGGTACATAAAGTTTGATCCATCTCAAATTATTTTAGATTTAGTTTAGCCATGAACTAAATTATTTAGGGAGCTTCACATTCATGATATTTAGTTGTAGAGTATATATTATTGAAAGGAAATAAAATAATGAAATAATGCAAGAATATGACATGTGTAATAAGACACTTCTCTCAAATTTTTATTATAATATACATCCAACACAACATGCATAGTGTTTTTTTGAAGGATTATTACTAATATTCAAGAGAATGATAGTTATGAAGTCTTTTGTTTTTGCATGTGAAACATTGGATGATACACTATACATAGGGGTAGTATGAAAATTTTATACTAGAATGAGTTTACTTTTAGGCTCATATTTCAAGAATGTCCTTGAAAGTTAAAATTTTGTCTCATAATAGTGCATAAGAGTATCAACGAGGACTAGGGTGAGGGGAATATGAAGTAGAAAGGAATATCAACTACATGCATAAGAAGCTAAAAGTTATTTTTGAATGTTATGATGTATAAAATGAGGGGAATAAGATAAAGATTTATATTCTAGTACAAAATTCTAAGCAAGTCAAAGTGATGAGGTAAAAAATCTATGATACACACATACATGACAAATCAAATGTAAGGTCATTGAAGAGATACATGATTCATACAAAAGGGTTTTTGAACAAATACAATAGGGTGCATAGAATCAAAAACCTCAGCAAGTGTGGGGATATGGTGGAATAGGTTTAAAAAAACTTATTACAAATTTGGATCATTAGATCAATATAAGAGAGAGTATCACAAGTTAAATTCATGTCATCAATTTAATAGGGACACAAGATATAGGATTCCTTGAATATTATTCAAAATATTATGGTAGAGGACATAAAATAGAAGGTGTGAGGAAGATTTGAATCAGACAAGGAAAAAACTAGATGATGAAAGGGGTTACACCTATTGTTGATGTAGGATTAAAGGTAAACTACTTAATAAAATAATTTTTCAGTTCCAAAAAAATAAGTTACACACACAAAAGGAGTATAATTTATTAAATACTTAGATGTGTTGGTTGATAGGAGGTTGTTAGCTAATGCAAAAGACATTATACATAGCTTGAGGGAGGAGTTTTACATAACCAAGGACCTCAATGAAAATATAAAATAGATTCATTAGCATAAAAATGTTGATTATAAAGAAACAAAAGAGAGAATGAATATTATATCTGCGCTAAATTCATAAGGGATAATGTCACTAGTGAAGGAATAATAAAGAACCAGATTAAGAGTGAAATTACAAGCATATGGGAAAATTTAAGAAGTCCATGTTGCAAAGAATGCATGGTATGATATGGAGTTGGATAATAATGCAACTGTGAATGAGTAAGAGTGGTGCAACATCCTAATTGATTTTGGATAAAAAATATATTGACATACAACACATGGAAGAATATGGGGAGTTATAGTCTTTCATATTTGAACAATGTGTTGTTCTTGGTATAAAAGTCAAGTTTAATAACTTTGGGAGTGTTAAATGGAGTTGAATTTATGATCATAATAATGCACTTCAAAAATGGTTTTGACGTAATTCTAGTGACAAGAGGCTGAAAAAAATGTAAATTTAATGGGAAGGTCGTGGTGCTATGAAAATAAGGCTAATATGTGCAGTAAATAGTGTTATATGAGTTTTGAGAATGAAATGGAGCACATGGTGATCCCATTTGATGGTAATCATGGTCTATCATATTTAGAGAGCATTGATGTTGAGGATGAGATAAGACAAATCAATAACATCAACACACATGGAATTAAGTACTTATACCCAAGCTAAGATGGGGTGCTAAGTTGGAAATATGGTGCATCAATGTTACATCCTGATTTCTTCACTAAGCAAACTATTTTATTATCTGTGGATATTTATAGTTGACAAATTTGATTTGGATTATTTTAGACTAAAATTTGAGATATATGGTGTTATGGGACAGTTGGATATTGTTTAGATTACATGATTTCGTTAATATGAGTTTATTTTAGTGTATATGTTTACATTATGAACATGTTGATTCGTTATTTCAGCTCTCTTTTATAATTTATGTATATCTTGTTGATATGGTCTAACTACCTACTTGTTGTGAGGTTGACACAAGATAACTCATCACTTAGAGTGTGATGGAGGGAGAACATAATCAAAGAGGGTGACGTAGATTGAGATGTTGGAGGATGATAGAGAAACTGGTTAGAACCCTACACACACCATAGTAGTTATCACATATTAGAATGCATAATGAGATGGGTAACATAGTATGTTTACTACTACTTGCATTAGATAGTTATTGCTCATGAAATGCTAGTATGATTTAAATGGTTTATGGACTTGTTAACATGTGTGATCATTAAATGTTAAGTAGAAATGTGATTTTCTTAGTTAAATATAATATGGATTATTAATTTATGAAATTATCATTAAAATTCTATGGCAATAGAAGATACTAATTAAAAAATATATGGTTTTTTATTATTAACAAATAAAAATTAGAGATTGTCAGTTGAGAGGAAAAAATGGAAAAGATGAATGAAATTTAAAAAAAAAAAAAAAAGAAATAAATTGGTATAAAAATAATAAAAACAAAAAAGAAGAAAATACATTAAATAATGAGAAAAAGGAAAAAAGAAAAGAAAAGAAAATTATTTTAAAAAGAAAATACTATGCCTACTTATCATAACAAAGATTATGAAAAAGAATAAATAAGAATTTCCAAAAGAGAATTGCAACGACTAGGAAGAGGGTATAACACAGAAGGAAAGAGGAATTTGGAGGAGAAGGAGAGTTAGTTAGGAAAGATAAATAGAGAGAAGTTAGTTAGACTACCAGGTAGATGCTTATCCTTGTGCCAAATTCTTTAAATTTCTGTGTGAAATAATCTATTTGTTATTGAAATAAATTTTAGCATGGAATATTGATCTAGGCATTCTAGTTAAACTCAATAAATGCTAGGAATTCATTCATCCATACTTGGGCGTTGACCTAAACTCAATATAATTATATCTAATATATTTGTAAACAAAATACATATGTATATATTTGTATATATATGATGAGGAATAGATAAATTGACTTACATGGGCTGTATAATCACTTAAATATAAAACGTATCTGTAAAACTATATATATATATATATATATATATATATATATATATATATATATATATATATATATATATATATATATATATATATATATATATATATATAATGGCATCTCTATAAACTAAAAAGGTCTTAGAAACTACTCTCATGTCTATATATAGTCAAACCAATAGACATACTTGTATACTAAAAAATATATCTGTCCATTATATATATCAAAATACCATTTAATAGGTTTTGAATTGTGTGTGTGTGTGTCTATATATATATATTGTAATCGATCTGCATATGTATTTATGACTAATTCTGCATATCATTTTGCTTTTTCAATCGACTTGTATACCATAGTTATAAATAATAACATAGAGGATAATTAGCGACTTGTTTGTGAGTGGAATTCCATTAGAAGACAACAAATTGAATTATAGCGTTTAATCACCTATACGTATTAAATATTATTTTTCCATGTATTTAATGGATATAAGTATAATACATAGTATCAACAAGAAATTAACATAGTATCCATCATATACTTGAGTAATACTAACATGATGATGCAAAGTTCCTTTATCACTTAAATGATACCAATATGTTTAATTTTGCATGATTTATATACACCAGTAAGTGTAATACCATGATGTGGTATCATTGTATAAAATCATATTATTATAATATCCTGTATATTAAATATGATAGCCGTATACCATACATTACAATATAACTTGAGTTATTCGTGAATGTATATAGTGGTATGTGGTATTACCCATTACAATAGATATGGTATTGTATTGTAAATATGTATATATCATATTTATTGTTGTATATGTAGATGTATATTTGGGTTGAATGATTATGTATGGTTTTGTTAATATAATTTAAATTAATAGATTCACACAAAAATATAATGCAATGGATATATAATGCCTAAATACACATATATGGACTCTAATAGATTTCATAGTAAATAACAATTTTTATTAGAGACTATATCTAATAACATTATCTTATGGCCATATTATGTGGTATCTTCTTGTTAATATATGGGTAAAGTAAAACTCTTTTGTAATAGGCCATGAAGTTTTTTATATGTGTCTCCTTATTGTGCTAAGAATGATTAATAATTGGATGTATGTAATGTGTATAGGTATTGCTGATTATTGGCACCAAAGTTTGTCTAAAGTCTCCTCTTGCTTTTTTGTTAAACTCATCCTCTTTGTGATCCTCTACTTGTCTATTTAGAGAAGAGTTTGATTCACCATATATATTACATATACTCTTCTTTGTCCCAAGTTAAATAATGAATTTATCTATCTTTATCTATTTAAAAAGGTTTATGTCTATTCATGATAAAAACTATTATTTCTATGTATATATTTAATTATTCTTTATTATTTCAAAAATATCGATATGTTAGTAATAGCTTGTTAATAAGGTTGTATTGATCAAGTAATTGATCGACGATCATAAAAGACCATTGATATCGTTTATATTGTTGAACATATTTATGTATAAAATAAATATCCCTATCCTAGAATTTAGGAGTCATTTTAAGAGTATAACATATATTGGGTATATTAGGTTGTATACCTCTAAGTTGTTGACTAATATAAAACAATGAGTTATGGGACTTCGAAAACTGAGAAACTATGTCAACATAAATATAGAATCCTAATCAAATGTAACGAAAATGTAAGGTCATGTTCAAACAATCATAACATAGGACTTTTGATTATTGAAAGTATAACAGAGGCTAGAATGGAATATTATTATTAATTATGTTCATGGGAACTGAGACTCTCTTGTTATATCTTATTGTTTGAGCAAAATTTTATGTTTCCATTAGTTTATATTACTTTATTATGACTGGTTGTGGTATTTAGTGGGTATGCTTAATAACACTAGATTATGATAATATGGTTTATCATAAGGTGCAATATATTTGGGAAACATATTTAGGTAGAGATGAAATTATGGAGGAGTATTAGGTTATTGAACCCCTTACTTTATAAAATCATCAATATATTATGTGATCAAGATTGTATAATGATAATTAAAATCACATTGATTCCTTGACTTAGAAATATAGTTATCCATTGATATAGTCTTTGTATATTATTTGTGTGTTTATATATGGTACATATTACATTGTACATTTATTCATATATATAAAACATATTTATTTATGGACTTAAGCAATCATATGAAAATATTACATACATAGGTGTATTAGGTCATATGCCTAAGCTTATAGCTAAATGGATGGTTATATTGAGTCATAAGGTGTTTGAGGGACCAAAAATATAACCATATGGAAGTAATTATTAAAAATGGAATTAAATTATTTAAATAAAATTTATGGTATAATTTGGTTATAGGTTATCTGACTCTTTAAAAATGGCTTGATTGATTGTTGATATATACATACAGTGATGAAAAATGATGAGTGGTACGTATTGTGAGTAGATTAAAATGTATAAGTATTTAAAATTATATAACATATATCAGTGCATCATGATGTGTGCCTATAAGTTATGTTTTTTGTGTTTTCTAGTATGCAATTTAGACAGAGTATATACCTAGTTAGTATAAACTATACTTTCTTGCATATTATTTAAGATTGTGGACTTTTGATTCTTAAAATTTATGATATTAGTTGTTCGTGATTGAGTAGTGTGCTCATATATAATGATCTATGATATTATGGGATGTCATGGAGTGTTTTAAAAAAAAATTTTAATCTAAATGTATTTTATACCTAGGTGGTATAAACTATAACTAATATGTCTAGATTCATTCATACGTTTGACAGACTAAATATATGCAAATTAAATATTTATATGAATAACATGTTTTATGTCAGTTAGTATAAAGGATTGTATTGTGGTTGATTATGGAGAATAGAGTGTGCAGCCTAATATATATTATACTTGGGTGGTATAATCTGAACGCGTTACTTATTATTTCTAGTATACGATAGAAAATAATGTGAGATTCATTTATGTGTTTGATGGAATAAATATATGTTGTTAGATTATCCTATACTTAGCATGTTATGTGATATGATTGATAATAAGATGTAAATTATATGAATCTTTTAGTTATATTATGTTACTTAATCTCACATTGCTGATACTGAGTAAGGAGTGAGATGAACTTTACTGGATTACTAGCATCACAATGCTAGATGAAGGTAATTCAATCAAGTGGTGTATATGCATTTTTAATGATTTATAGATCACTATTATTTATTATTCTTGAAAAATTTAGATAAAGTAATGTTTGGTGAGACATTATCATTTCATGAGTATGATTTAAATGTTTGTGCAATATCTTGCAATAGAATGGGTTTTCTATGATACACCGCATGTTTAGTTTTAAAAAACATACAACACACAGGTACTAACTTGTCTCTCTAGGTTCTCATGCCATAACTATCTACTCATCCATGAAGGGAGGGCCATTTCCTAATAGGATTAGTGCAGGGGATCATTAGTCAGTGGTTGATGTGGAAAAGAGCTTGGATGATGCTTTTCCTCCCCATAGCAATACTACTTTTGAGACAACACTTGAGATTGGCACAGATACTAAAGATTCCAAGGAACTCATGTTCTGGGGAGCCATGTATCTATCTATGTACATTGTATTATATTGTATTTATTATTAGAAATATTATCATGAAGAGTTGTAATTATCTATTTAATGTGGATTGATAGGAATGGATGTATATTGTACCATCCATGGCTGCCTATTTTTAATTACTTTCTATGTTTGTATTATGATGTGTTACTTATGATGATATTGATCAATGATGTATGGTGCATTATGCTTCATTTACAATTATCTCACTTAGAGTATTTTATATGATCATTGGTTATATTCTTGTGGTGTAATATATTAATATAGTATATGTGTTTAATTAAAAAAATCATGTATTTGTAGTTAGACCCCAACGGGGTTATTACATATGGTATTAGAGCTATGGCTCAAAATCTAGGACCTAATGAGTCCATTAGCATTTTAGTGTCCTTCTATTCACCAGTGTGAACCTAGTGACATGAAATATTGTAGTGATATTTTGGATTTTGTAGTGCCTCAGTGCACAACCATGTTACACCATGATTATGGTTTTGAGACTTGGTAGATCCTCTTATATGGCTTGGTGACTATTGTAAGTATGATAAATTCATGAAATGTTATGTCGAACATTGAGTGTGTACCTTATAAGAAATTATAACCCCTTAGAGTTGTTAAAGGGTTGGTTTAACGAGTGTCTTAATGGTGTTATTTGTAATCTATGTTTGGTAGGTGATTTCTTAACATAGTTCTTGAGTCATAAACAAGGGATTCCTACCATATTTTGATCACTTATATTGGAGACCTCAAGAGTGATTACATCTTTACTTAGTATTCAAGTTACCTCTACCATTTATGTTTTGTGTTGTGAGTATTTAAGATCATGGGATGATTCTCACTTAAGTATATGTGATTTAGTTTTTATGCCTTATACATACTAATCTTAGAAGTGGAAAAACTTATAAGACCATTTTTTGGCACCACGTAGTGCAGTGGAAATTTCCTTGTAGTAAAATATAGATGTCTTGGGTGAGAATTCCTATGAGTTATAAGTTGTTTTATGGATTGACACCCTTATGTTTATGTGGATTAGGAATAAGTTTCATCCCTCATAGTGGGAATAAAGGTGAGTTGTCACTCCCTTACTTTTATTTGACGTCATTATAAGCCTTGAGAGGATTCTTATTTTATTGATGTTTAAACTTGTTTCTAAAATGGTGTTTTGGGCCATATTCCTTGAATTTCATGGAATAGTGTCTTCTACTTCTTGTTGATAAAGAAGTTATATAAATAGAATGGATTGATGCATATTTGTGGTCCTTATTTTCCTTCTGATTATGGAAGCAAGTTATGATACTAATATAAGATTGGTAAGTGACTAGTGATTTGGAAACTTGAGTTGTGGTGTTTTCTTTTTACCATGTAAGGGTATGTAAGAGTTTTTTTATTGAGATGTTAGTTCTTTACTTTCCACTTGTGACTTTTTAAAGTCAC
The DNA here is from genome assembly GCA_037957365.1 of Torreya grandis. Taxonomy (NCBI): domain Eukaryota; kingdom Viridiplantae; phylum Streptophyta; class Pinopsida; order Cupressales; family Taxaceae; genus Torreya; species Torreya grandis. The sequence goes on from JARHVA010000796.1 coordinate 2,522,611, forward strand.
TAATTTATCTAACTTGTGAACTTAGACCATGTGGAATGGAAAACCTTGCATTTATATTAATTATAGATTTAAAATTATATGTTCATTATAATTTTTATATTATTATATACCCTTGATTAGATTTATATTATTCTTATCTTACTTAAAAACATGTTTTATTGAAGAGATATTTGTGTACCTTCTACCATAAGTGAGTAGGGTATGGGATGTGTGAAACATCTTGTTAATCTAAATGGGTTGATATAAACATTTAACTTGTGTGATCGCTAAGCAAGCAAGGAGACATTATCTCATGTGTTACCTTTATAAGGTTATAAGTATGATGTGATCCTTGGCCTTTTTATGTTATATTAATTTTAATGTTATTTTCTCTTGGCTATGAATATAACAAAATATGTTAAAATATGAAATATGATACTAGTTATGTTTGTCTAGTGTCAACTTAATACAATTATGGAATGATTGTATGATTTTTCTTGTAATGTATGTTGGTACCTCTAGAATTATTTAACATATATTATTTATTTCTATGATCTGTTACTATAGAATTGTGATTCATTGAACCTTGTGCACATTGTGGAGATCATTAAGTTGTGTGGATCTAAGGGAAGATTGATGAATTAGGAACATGACTACTAAGAGATGGGAATGGATCCTAGTTAGTCTCACATTGACTTGGTAATTAATAAATTTGGATTAGATAAGGGAAGATTGTCGAATCCAAGCTTTGATAGATGGACTTGTCAAATTTATTGAGTTTGGATTTATTTGACAAAGATATCTTATCAAATCTTGGATTTAACAAACAAACTTGTCAAATTCATTCATATGGCCATACACATGTATACTGTGGAATGGGTATCCCTTAATTTTAAAAATTTGGTATACATTGAAATGTAGTATTTCCAATTCCTATTCATCATCATACTTGTTAGAAAGCTATGAGGAGTAGTGGCAGTATTGACATGTTATACTTACTCAAAACCACATGAAGTAGGGATAGTATTAACTTATATATATTATTCCTACCAAGATCCTTAAATACTTTTCTTTGAAATTAGAAAAACACTCTTTGGGTTAGAGAGATGTGCAGAGGGGGATGGAAGGTTTTGTGGAACTCTCCTTGACCATTTATTTTTGGCTTTTATGATGATTTCATGTGCTTTTAATAAGTTAGTGAAACTTTCACAAAAATATGTGGGGCCCTTCGAGGTATCAAAATTGGTCAGTCCTATAAAATATAGGCTTGTATTTCTAGTTTTGGAACCTAGGGTGGTCATAATAAAATTAAGTAGAGTAAGTGACATAATTTTTTTTTGCATAATAGGGAGATGTCATAGTGCAGGGTCTTGTGGGACCAATACTTTGGGAATGGTACTACTTGGAAGGACTATGATAAGTTTTATAGGCAAATTTCATATTTATTGCTTGATTTGATACTTTATACTATGTTATCTTTTTGTTGAATAATGTTTTTAATTCATAACTTATGTTTGAATAAGAGTCATCTGGGATGATGACTAACATTAGAGGGGAAGGATGTTACATCCTAATTTTCTCACTAAGCAAACTATTTGATTATACATGGATATTTATAGTTGACAAATTTGATTCGAGTTATTTAGACTAAGATTTGAGATATATGTTGTTATGGGACAGTTAGATATTTCTTAGATTACATGATTACATTGCTATGAATTTGCTCTAGTGTATATATTTACATTACAAACATGTTGATTTGTTATTTCAGTTATATTTTATAATGTATTTATATCATGTTGATATGGTCTAACTATCTTCTTATTGTGAGGTTAAGACAGATGAACTCATCCCTCAGAGCATGACAGAGGGAGAGAAACATTGAAGAGCATGACATAGATTGATATGTTAGAAGATGACAGAGAAACCAACTAGAGCCATGCACACACCATAATAGTTATGACATTTTAGAATACATAATGAGATAGGTAACACAACGTGTTTATTATTGCTTGCATTAGATAGTTGTTTCACATGAATTGTTAGTATAGTTTATGAAAATCATTGACACGTGTGATCATTAAATGCTAAGTAAAAATGTGATTTGCTTAGTTAAATTAAATATGACTTATTAATTTATGAAATTATCATTAAAATTCTATGGCAATAGAGGATACTAATTAAATTAAGAAAATTATGAATTTTTATAATTAATAAATAAAAATTAGAAATTGCCAGTTGAGAAAAAAATGGAAAAGATGAAAGGAATAAATAAATAATAAATAAATTGGTCTAAAAATAAGAAAGGAAAAAAGGAAGAAAATACATTAAATAACGAGAAAAACGAAAGAAAAACAAAAAAATAAAAAATCCAAAAGAAAAGACTATGCCTACTTGTCATAATAAAGATTATGAAAGAAAAATAATAAGAATTTACAAAAAAGAATTGCAAGAAGCAGAAAGAGGCCGTAACACAGAAGGAAATAGGCATTTGGAGGAGAAGAAGAGTTAACAAGCATATATAAATAGAGAAAATTTATTTAGACTGCCAGGTAGGCACTTATGCTTTTACTAAAACCTTTAAAATTTATATGTGAAATAATCTATTTGTTATTGAATTAAATTTTGGAATGGAATATTGATTCAGGCATCCTAGTTAAATTTAGTAAATGCTAGGAATTTTGCCAAACATACTTGGGTGTCGACCTACATTCAATCTACTTATTCTAACAAATATGTAAATAAAATAAATATGGAAATATTTTTATATATATGAGGAGGAATTGATAAATTGACTTACACAGGTTGAATAATCACCTAAATATAAAAAATATCTATAAAAATATATTTTTATATATTGATTGGCATGTCTATAAACTAAAAATGACTTAAAAACTACTATCATGTCTGTATGTAGTCAAACCAAGAGACATACTTATACACTAAGAAATATATTTGTCCATTATATATCGAAATACCATTTAACCAGTTTTGAATTATATATAGTCATTTATCTACATATGGATTTATAACCAAGTCTGCATATCGATTTGCTTTTTCAATTGACTTGTATACCAAAACCATATACAACCATATAGAGGAGAAGTAGTGACTTGTCTGTGACTGAAATTCCATTAGAAGATTAAAAAAAAATTATAGTATTTAATCACCTATATGTATTAAATATTCTTTTTCTATGTATTTAATGGATAAAAGTATAATACATAGTATTGGCAGGAAATTAACATAGAATCCATCGTATACTTGAGTAATACTAACATGATGATGTAAAGTGACTTTATAACTTAAATGATACTAATATGTTTGATTTTCCATGATTTAAATATGAGCAAGTGTAATACCATGATGTGGTATCATTGTAGAAAATCATATTAGTATTGTTCTCGTATATTAAATATGATAGCCATATACCGCACATTACAATATAACTTGAGTTATCCATGAACGGATATAACGGTATGTGGTATTACCCCTTACAATAGATATAATATTGTATTGTAACTATGTATATATCATATTTACTGCTATATTGTAGATGTATATTTGGGTTACATGATTATGTATGATTCTATTAATATAGTGTACGTTAATAGATTCACACAGCACGCACATGCACGTGCGCACGCGCGCACGCACACACACACACACACACACACACATATAATGTAATGGATATAATGTAAAATATATAATGCCTGAATATGTATATGTGGACTCTAATAGATTTCATAGTAAATAACAAGTTTTACTAGAGTATATATCTAATAACCTTATTTGATGGCCATAGTATGTGGTATATGCCTATTAATATATGGGTAAAGTAAGAATTTTTTGTAATAGGCCATGAAGTTTTGTATATGTGTCTCCTTATTATGATAAGAATGATTAATAATAGGATGTATGTAATGTGTGTGGGTATTGTTGAATATTGGCACTGAAGTTTATCCAAAGTCTCCTCTCACTTTTTTGTTAAACTCATCTTCTTTGTGATCCTCTACTTGACTATTTAGAGAAGAGTTGGATTCACCATATATATTACATATACTCTTCTTTGTCCCAAGTTAAACAATGACTTTATCTATCTTTACCTATTTAAAAAGGATTATGGATATTCATGTTAAAACTATTTTTTCTATGTATATTTTTAATTGTGTCTTATTATTGTGAAAATATAAATATGTTAGTAATAGCTTGTCAATAAGGTTATATTAACCGAGTAATTGACCAAGGATTTTAATATACTATTGATATCATTTATATTGTTGAACATATTCATTTATAAAATAAATATACCTATCCAAGGATTCAGAAGTCATTTTAAGCGTGTAACATATATTGGGTATACTGGGTTGTATACCTCTAAGTTGTTGACTAATATAAAGCAATGGGTTATGGGACTTCGAGAATTGAGAAACTATGTCAACATAAATATAGAATTCTAACCAAATGTAAAAAAAAAATGTAAGGTCATGTTCAAACAAACATAACATAGGAATTTTGATTATTGAAAGTAGAATAGAGGCTAGAATGGATTATTATTATTATTATTATTATTATTATTATTATTATTATTATTATTATTATTATTATTATTATTATTATTATTATGGGAAATGAGACTCTCTTTTTATATCTTGTTGTTTGAATAAAAGCTTACGCTTCCATTAATTTATATTACTTTATTATGTCTAGTTGTGGTATTTAGTGGGTATGCTTAAGAACACTAGACTATGATAATATGGGCTATCATATGCTTTAGTATATTTGGGAAACCTATTTAGGTAGGGATAAAATTATGGAAGAGTATTAGTTTATTTAATCCCTTACTTTATAAAATCATCAATATAGTTTGTGATAAAGATTGTATAACGATTGTTAAATCACATGGAGTCCTTGACTTAGAAATATAGTTATCCAATGATATAGTATTTGTATATATTTTGTGTGTTTATATACAGTACATATTATTTTGTACATTTATTTGTATATAGGAAACATATTTAATCATGGACATATGCAACCATATGAAAATATTACATATATAGGTGTATTGGGTCATATGTCTAAGCTTGTAGCTAAATGGATGGTTATATCAATTCATAAGGTGTTCGAGGGACTGAAACTATAATCATATGGAAGTAGTCCTTAAAAATGGAATCAAGTTATTTAAATAAAAGTTATGGTATAATTTGGTTATATTTTGATATAGTATTTTAATGTGGATTCACATTTATAAATTATTCATTATTGAAAGTAAAATAGTTAATTGATTTGAGTTTTAAATTTTTCATTTTTTTAATATTATGGAGTGTGAAAGCTTTTAATTTTTAATTTTAATAATATAATAATTTTATTTTTTTGCTAAATAAAAGGTTATAGTGTCTCTTACCCATTTTATTAATTGGAAAAAATTAGATTACAAGGCTTTTAATAATAAGAAAGCTAAAAGTAACCACTAGAACCAATAAAGGATACCCTACTAGACCAACAAACAAACAAAACAAAAAAAGCAACAAAGAGACCATCAAAGCCACACAACTAGTGTCAAAAAATGTCAAAATACCATTCATGAATTATTGACCAACCCCAATAATTTCCACCCTACCACCACCATCCTAGACTGTGTCCTCAGCACCTACCATCACCACTCTCTCCATTCCCAAGAAAAAAATAACTACATTGATTTTATGTCCACCTCTAGAACCTTCACCTAGGAGACATTCTGACTGTGTTTCACCCTACCACCTTGGTCTATAATTAACTACCCTTCAAGGATTGGGGCCACTTGAATACATATCGATCTATCTTGCATGTGAGTCAAGGCCACTCTACACTTGCTAAAAGGCCCTTCACTCTTGAAAATCAAAGCCAAGAATGACATTGGAGTCACCTTGCCATAAAGCTATGAGAATATTTTCATTGTCAAAAATAGATATGAAAAAAATCAAACATGAAATGCCACCACCATAGATGTTGGAGGAGATAAAAATGTATTAATGTCCAATAACAACACCTTAAACATAAAGGGATTTGAGTTTTGAATATGATTTTTTAACTCCTCAATGTGAGCAAGGAGATTGTTATAACAGTCATCCAAGTATTGAAAACATTTGTAAGAGATCAGTCCAAAAAAGGCCAAACTTAGAAATGCCCTCAGACCCTGCCCCTCCACCTCAAATTTACCATAATAGCTTCTAAACCCACACTAAATCCTTCCTGAATCAATCTCCATGAGACCTCTACTATTATAATTTTATCCTTAGATGACAGAAGGAAATTCCCCACAAAAGTTGAAGCAACTAAATAATTTAGCTTCATCGGGTCTGAAGATTCTAGAAAGATAAAGCCCACTACCTCCTTAATTACCTACATTATATTACTAGTATGGATAATGAAGATGTGTTTTGTCTTGGGATCAGAGATGCAACCCTCAAAGTCCATCTATCTCTTAACCATGAAGATGGGTAATGAAGGCTCACTCAAATCCATTTGAAGCATTTGGTCTATGTTAATAAACTAACTGCAACCTTTATGCAAAGGTTGATACACTTGGTAATGGGTCTCTATCAACCTCAAATAACCACACCAATACCACACATAATAAATTCCTTAACATAAATTTAAAATGGGACATCTCCGAAATAGAAAATTCACACAAGTCATTATAATCCATTAAGCCAGTCGATCACACACTTACCATTAAAGGGATGCCATCACATCCCAAGCCTCACAATGATTATCACTAATTAAAGCTATGGTTTGATCAATACCTTTGTTGGATAATTCATCCACCACCTAGTTGGCCTTGCAAAATTAATGAATAACCTCCCATTTCAAGAATGTGGTAAGACATTCCTAGGACCTACACAGGATATTTTTTAAATTCAAAGATCTTGCTTTCCCATTTCATATTGTTTGAATGATTACCATAGAGTCCTCTTCTATAATAATTCAATCAATCCTATACTAACAGGTAAGATCAAGCTCTAGAACTAGAGATTGAGCCCTTGCTTCATTATTTGAACTGTCCACTAGTTTCTTAGATGTTGCTATAATGAGCTAGCTAACATAATCCCTGATGATAAAATTATCTCTCAATGTGGTAGGGTTCCCTCTGGAATCCCCATCAAACTTAATTTTGAATTTGCCTATGGGAGATAGATTCCAATCAATCTTCCTAGCCTACTTGTTGGATATTTTCAATATACATGATCCATTAATGGGGGGACCATTAACCACTACTAAGAAGAAATACTTTATGAATCCCAAGCTAAGATCTTACCTCTAAAATAATTGGCATGAAAAGAGCCAAACTTAAACATGGATAACTCGAACTTATTGATAATAGATTTGAAGGAATTAGTGTAGTCTTCAAATATTTTCCCATTACATTCTTTCCAAATGGTCCAGATAAAAATGGATGGGCAGGGTTTCCATAAGCAAGAAAATGTGTCCTTCCTTGATCCTGTTGGCTAGGTAATGAAATCCTACTTTAAATATTCAAGATTGGCCCAATGTCATGTAAATTTTATGCATATCCACCACCAATATTTCCTCATGAAAGTGAATTTAAAGAGGATATGATTAGCATATTCTTCCTCAGACTTGCACATTACACACATAAATGGGATTGAAAATCCCATTCTCTAAAGTCTATCCTGAGTGATGATGTGCCCTTAAAAAACTAGCCACATAAAAGTCCTGAGTTTTAGGAGAGTCACATTATTATAACATAGAGATTTGGCCCATCCATAAGTATAATCCACCTGTTCTACCATTTTTTATCTTAGATGAACTACGTAACACCCTATTTTAACACCTATCCATTGTACATGGTCTTTTTTAGAATTGATGAATACTTATATGCTCTGTAGAATATTAAACAATTATATTTTTTGAATGTTGGGGATTCACATCTTGTCAAGGTCCCTCCATGTCCAAATTAAGAAACCTACCTCTTCCCTTTTTTTAGATAATCTCTCACCTTATCACCCCAAAAATTCTTTAACACCAATTTTGCCTCTCCCAGAACTTGATTCTCATTTAAAGGATTGTGATCATTCCATGAGTCTGCCCAAAAGTTGAGATTTCTCCTGTCATTGATCACCCATGAGACATGTCTCTTATGATAAAATGGAAATTCAGGTTGAAGTTCCACAGTTGTGACCCTTTGGGAGGATTTCTAACCTTTAAGATTTTAAAAGGAGAAAATTCATCAAAGTATTTATTCTAAAGGAGTTTATTTCCATTTTTCCTTGGTTTGAGTGACCATACACCACACCAACTTAGCTCCAAGATCAAGATTCTGGGTGTCAAGCCTTTTTATGCTAGTCCCACCACTCTGTTAGGGGAGACAAACTTTTTCCCATCTAACCAAAGGAGTCTTCTTAGCCTCTTGAGTGCCTTCTATAGGATTTTTTTCATAATTTTATTGATTTCAAACACAATCTTCTTGGGGGGTTGTGAGACTAACATGGTGTAGATAGGTAGGGCACATAGGATCAATTTTAACATGGTTAGCCTTCCTACCAAAGAAATCCATTTTCATTTCCAATTCAAGAGCTTATTTTGGAAAGCCTTGAGAAGGTTTTCCCATAGGGAAGCTATTCTTATGCCCATGAACATAGGAAATACAAGGTAATTAGTTGACAACTTACCAATTTTAAATCTTAAGGTCCCAAAAATTAACTCCTACAACATAGTGGAAGTATTAAAGAATAAAATGTCAGATTTGGTTGGATTTGTACACTAATCTAAGGCCATCTTGAAATTAACCAAATTTTGAAAAAATGAGGTAGCTTCTACTAAAGTTAGTAGACCAAATAAAATAATGTCATCCATAAATTATTGGTGTGTGAATCTTGGCACATCCGCTATGGCCTTGATTCCTCTAATCTCTCCTTCTTTAGAAGACCTATAAATTACACGACCTAGAGCTTCCACCATAAGAATGAAGAGGAAAGGAGATAGAGGATCTCCTTTCCTTAGACCTTGGGAAGCATCAAATAAACTTATTGGTTCACCATTTATAAGGATTGATAATCTAGGACTCAAAATGCAATTATAAATCCAATTGCACCAGTTCTTCTCAATCCAAATGCTTCCAAAATCTTCATTAAAAATCTTTAGTTAACCCTATCATAAGCTTTGATAATATCCAACTTAAAAATAATCCCTTTATTATGCCCCATGGATAAATAATGGATAATCTCATGAGTTATGATTGTAGACACTAGAATATCATACATTAGATTTTGACTGTTGAACCCCTAAATAATTCCTTAGACCCTTTAAATAAACCAAAACCCATTTTTTAAACTAATCAAATAGTCAAACTTAAAAGCATCCTTTTTTGGCTACTTTTGACTGATGGCCTCCACCATCAATAGTTAAGATAACCATTTATGGTCACCTAACCATCAACTATTAGGATAAGCATCGACGGTCAGCCCCCATTATCTGGATTTTACATGCAGATAAGTATGCAAACACTAGCAAACAACTACTTACCTTTTCTAAATATAAGTTGTGAAAATCCTATTGCAAGAACTTGCATGTGCAATTTACAATTATAAGCACCTCTTAAACCTCCACTTGAGTCTTTGGCCCTTCCCTATAAGAAGAAGAGAGAAAAAAAAGATCAATCCATCTATAACTATTATCAAGAGCTCAGGTATTCAAAGTTTCTTATTGCAAGTCATCCAACATTATCAAGCATCATAAACAATCTATTTGAGAGAGCCAATCTGCCATTGCCTCTCAGATTAAATTTCTAGGCACCATCATTCTACTAGAATCAAACTAGATTCCACCTACAAATCAACATCTACCAATCAATTAATCCATTTATAGTGAGTCAAATATTTGATTAATGTCATTTATCTATTTGTATCCCTTTTTCCATTAATGGACCCTACACCAAAATCTTAGAATTTATTTTTTGAATCCTATCACCAGTTGTTGATAAACCCAAAATTGAATATTTAATCATCGATGGACATCTTAACCATCGATGGTCAGGCCTAACTACCGATGGTCACCCCAACCGTCGACAATCACCTGTGGCAGGTTAAAACTAGTAAGATGAAATTCCATTCCTTATCCAACTAGATCATTCTTTCTAAGTTTTTTCCTATTCTCCAAACTCTGCTAGATTCCTTGAATCACACCTCCACCCACTAGTACTAATCAGTTTCTCACTAATTAGATCATTTCTAGTCTATCTACTTTAACAAGCATTTCCTTGTTATTCAGTTTCAAATATCTTTTGGTTATTAATGAAAGTACATTTTATTCAATTTTATAAGCTTAATTATTTTAAAAATGGTGGATTGATAGCCCCTAAGGAAGCCCATTCTTCCAAGATCTAGCCCGTGCTAGGCAATCCACCTAGTACTTGTCTAATGAACAAATTTGTTTTAGTATTGTCTTATCTACAAGTTTTCCTCCCCAGCTAAAGAGGAGTTCTTCACAATATTCTGATTCAACATGCACACCAATTATCAGGTATTTCTACCATAACCCATATTTCTAGTTTTACTATCTTCTTTTGAATAATAGCAAAATTTGAGTGAAACATTTTGACATGCCTAGTGGGACCCTGGTCTTTACTTGGGTTTTTTTCATTTTATCTACATCTGTATCTATCTATATCTATCTGTGTGCTCATAATTGAAATCTAAAAATTTCATTTGGGTTTAAAACTAACTGCAACATTGATTGCCTATTTCTTATAAGCTCACCTATTTTAATTAAACAACATCAAGATTAAGCGTAGTCCACTTATGTTACACAACCAAATCATGAAATCAAGCAAACATCATAACATAATTGAGACAATGCCTAACTAGGATTTCACCACTCAGTGGATCACCTTACCGTACCTGGTGATCCTACTTGGATTACATCACTAAGGGGAGGACCAACTCAGCTCTTTGGTTGAGTATAAACTTTGGATATCAATATATATTGGCTAAGCACTTGACACCCTTATCGTTGTAGGACTATGAAGTGAGGGGGTAGGCCCCAATACCAAGCCACATATTGATTCCAATATAGATTCTTTTTTAGTACCAACATTAACTTGAAACCATATATAGACTGCTTATCTAGTACCTAATATACAAACCAATCTACTACACATTCTTCACATTAAGGCATAAGCCAAACACTGAGATAATTAATCAATCACATGATTTTAATTACCTTAGTTTGTGTTGACTTTTCATTGGGTTTTTATTTTGTTTTCTCTATGTTGAATTCTAAAATAATCTATTTGTACTTCTCTTATAGCCTTATATGGTACTTACTTGGCAATAATGAAGAGAATTGACAAGTCAAGACCCATCTATAGATTACCTAGTTTTTTCCACCTCTTCCATAAACAACTATCGATCAGATATAGAGAGTTCATCTCACTGTTCTAAACCCTCCCATACCCTGGAGATTGTTCCTCAGGGGGATTCTAACTTTGCCTCCCTTTTAGATAACAATCTAATCACCTTACAACATTATCTTAATACTTTACATCATAGAACCCCTGTCTCAACCCCACCTATAGAGCCTCTTTATGGCATGCCATCCTACTTGATGTTAGATCGTTTGGTAGCCACTATTACTACCCAACCTTTAGCTACCCAAACATCTACATCCACCAACTCTTTTGACACCATGGGGGAAAATCAACCCATCCAACCAACTATTGCCCTTACACCTTCTACCCCTACCATTGAGTCCTCTACCTTGGGAGTGCCCACCATTAGTAGGTCAAACCCTCCTTACCAACACTAAGATGTTAATCACTACCCCTTTTCAGAACTCAAAAATGACCATACCTACCACTATACCTCCTAAATATACCAAAGTAACTACCTCACCCTTGATTATTAACACAACCAAGACTCCTACCCAACCTATAGTAGCCTCTCAGTGATTATCAACCATATCCAAACTAGGTTATGTCCCTAACCTGCAAGGGCATCTCCATGTTACCCAACCACCAACTTCCCCTTATCCTTATATATCTTCCACCCAACCCATTATCACCTCTTATAAATTTCCAACCATACCCAATCTTAGATATGTCTCTAACCCACGAAGACATTCCCTCATCACTCAACCACCAACCATTACCTATCCCCATATACCTTCAACCCAACCGTCTATACCTACCTATTAATATGGGGCAATCTACCAACCACCAATGAATTACCAATATATTATCCCCTCTCAACCACAATTTCTGACCTATAATCCTCCAAGTCTATCACCATAAATAGATCTGATGAAAATGATCATGGACAAGATGACAAACCTAGAGTCATCCATTTCTAGACCCCATAATCTCTTATCCTACGATAAAATCTATAATGAGCCAATTCATCCTTCAGTCCCTATTAGGGCATATCTGACCCAATGGGAACTTCTTAAATTTACTAAATTCAATAGTAAAGAAGATCCCCAGTAGCATTTAAGATCATTTAGGCATTCCTATTACATGATCACTTATGATGATGCTCTTCTTTTATGCACATTTCCCATGTCACTTTTTGGCCCAGCCTTGGACTGGTATAGTGCCATTACCAAACATTCTATCTTTTCATCTAAAAAATTGGCTTAGATGTTTTTAGACCATTTCTCCATCAACATATCCAAGAAGGTCTCAATTACTAATATTTATACCATCCACCAATTTGATGATGAGTCTTTAGCTAATTTCATAGCTCATTAGAGAAGTCTCATTAACCAATTATCATTCACTTTACCTCAACCAAAATTGATCGAACTCTTTGCTTGTGCTTGTACAAATCACATCTCTTCCACCCTACATGTTTAGAGTTTTAGAACTTTTGATGAAGCCTTTACCATGGCACAAAAATTGAAAAATAGAGCCATAGATGAAGGTAAATTTAAGTTACATAAAAAAAAATTCCACCTTCAAAACCAATGAGACTTCTTCCAAACTTGGTAACCAAACCAGTATGGGAACCAAGGGCAAGCCAACTGTGAATACAATTGTCCTTAAAATAGCCCCTCCACCAAATATCAATCAACAAAATTCTTCTAATCTTCCAAATCAAAACATTAGAAACCTAAACTGAAATAACCCAAAGAAATTTACCCCACTAGGAGAATCTTATGCCTTAGTTTTAGACAAACTATTGAAGGCCAATATCATACAACTTCTGCCAATTAAACCCCCACAATAATTTGATTCTTCTCATCCTGCCCCAAACTGGTACAATGAGAATGATATTTTTTCTTTTCACCATGTAGTTGGGCATGATTTTGGTAGGTATAATACCTTTAAAGGCATTATCTAATCCCTTATTGATAAGGGGGAACTTGTCTTTGACAATCGCAATGCACCTCAGAACTAGGCTCTTGATATATTTAGGAAACCTTTTCCAAATCACCCTCCATTAAAATTCAAAAGTAACCAAGTAAAATGCTCCCATGACACTCATATGTTTAATATGGTTCTTAATATTCTAATTATGGATGAACCAACTACCTCCCCAACAACTTCACCTACTCCTTTTAGTGAGGAATAAAAACCACCTTCCTCAGAATTAGAAATTAACATTGAATAGCTACCATTTACCATGGATTCATTCATGAAGGTCATGGCATCCTAGAGACCCCCATCAATAGATTTAACTAATGAGCCAATCATTCCTCTTATGAAGGTGGTGCCTAGAGAAGAAGCATCAACCCATAACCTTCTTCCCCCAACCATCTCCCCTTTACATGAAGATAAGGATGAGGTTACCCCTCTTTCTTCTCCCCATCCTATCATACTTTCTTCTAAACCAACTACTCAAGATATAAAACCAATATATAAACCTTTTCATTTATTAGTTCAAAAACTAGACTTTCTTTGTCAACCTAACATAGATAGAGCCACTTCTTGGCATCATCTAGGTCTCCCTACCAAAGCAAATATTCTAGTATATTTGTACCCATTATAGATCCATCACCTTCCTCTTTCAAAGAAGCCATGATAGGGCCATTTCACCTACCTCCACCCAAATCATCCCATGCCCTCCTCATGAAAACTACCCAGACCTTAGGAATCCTTCCTATGCCTAGTATTAGACACCCACCTTTAAAACTAGATCTTTCTCCATCTACCTTGACCAACAAATTACCAAAAAAAGCAACTATGAGCATAAAAGTATCTAAGACCAGAACACATAATAGGTATAGATAACTCCCTCCTCAGTTGGCTTCTATTTTAGGACTCCATCCCTCCACCCTCCCAATTACCTATTCTTCATCTAGAAAACCTAACCCCTTTTCTATAATAGTATCCACTAATACCTCTACCAATCCCTCTTTCTTGGATAACCTAGTTGATTCCACCCTCCTGTCTATGCCCAAAACTTCTTCTTCTATTCCTTCTACCACCCAACCATCTACCCCATAAGGAGGCCTAATTTTGTAAAACCTCCCCCTCTGAGTATGTCATCACCTTATACTAAATCCTATTCAACCATTTTGCATAGGTTATTGAAAAAATCTACTTTAAGCCTTCCACCCATCAGACTTTTGAATCCCTCTCACCCCAAACTAGCCTGGTTTGATGACAATCAAATCTGATCCTACCATCAGACCCCAGGATATGACATAGAGGACTAAAAGGCTCTCCAACATATTATCCATTAGCTTTATCAGGAAGATGATCTCTTGTCAAATGAACTTTCAATTATCATTTTTTCACCTCAGCAACTAACTATAGCCTAGATTTCACCCACCTCCTCACTCTCACCTAAAAGTGATGAACACCCAAACCAATAATCTAACATCCCCCCTTCCCACACTATTAATGTTATTACACAAGCACATCATAAGGATAAGGGAAAAGATAAAGTTTCCATTCCTTGGACATACCCATCTTCCACCTATCAACTTGGCCAAACACATGCTTTTTTACCTTTACCCCAACCTAAAATAACTATCTTGGGTACCATCGAATCAAACCCTTCTAAATCAATTAGGCGAGTGGTCATTAAGTAGCTTCACCAAACCCCTACCAAGATGAGTTTGTACAAACTCATTTCTATGTCACCTCATCATCACCAAGTACTAATTGAGGCATTATAAGCCATTGAGGTTTATCTTGGTGATATACAACCTATTGAGGCCTTTGTTGGTACTCTACAACTCTCCCCTCTTGTCACCTTTAAAGACTCAGAGATACCTTTTACCCATCCTGAGGACCCTGATCCTTCCCTCTTTATCACTACCTACATTGAAAAAACTTGCATTAAGTGAGTAATGATCAATAGTGAGGTCAGTATCAATATCATCTCAACCCATGCCTATAACCAACTTAAGCTACCTACCAACATCATATTTGATACCTCTATTATACTTCAGTCTTTAATGACACCATGGCCACTACCTTAGGAACTGTTATCCTCCACATTCATTTAGGACAATGTACATTACCTAAATTTTTTTATGTGGTCAAGGGGGAATTTTATTATAATGTCCTACTCAGATGACCTTGGATCTAAGTTATGGATTGTGTCCCTTCTACCCTACATCATTGTGTTAATTTTAAACATGAGGTCCAATTGATTACTATACAAGCTGACCCAAGCTATTTTATGACATGCAATGTAATGTATCAACCTAATGACATTTTTTACCATCCTCTATGAAATATTCATTTAAGTTAGATCTGTTCCTATCACCTATTAAAGAAATCATTTATTTCTCTTCTCACAAGGCATCTACTAGCACATCTCTCTCCTTTGATAAAATACCAATAACTGACTCCTTAGAATTGACCTTTTATCATCTTCCTTTAAGAGAATACCACCTCTTGGCTCTTGATGCTTTCCCTACCCCTCACGAGTATGGGAAAATTACCAACCAACTAGGGTATGATCCCAATCTGGGAGCAACCACATCCCTGGGACCTCCCTCTTATCAAACCCAATTTTTATATGTGGGATTTGATAAGCCTTTGACAAGCACCATCAACACCTTCTAGCCTCACCCATATAGCATTGGCTTTTCTTATTTAGATGAACCCTCCTTTGCCAGGACATACCTTCATAGATGTGCCTGAAAGGGGTTTGGTTTGGGGAAATACAAGCATGGTCCCCATGAGATCACCTCAATTGAAACCCACAAACCACATGAGAAACATGGGCTTAGATTTATCTTTATAAAGAAGAAAACCATGCAATCTCCCCCTACTATTAAGGGATAATTAGTTTCTCCCCCATCTTGTTTACCCCCACCTCTAAGTGAGGAAGATGATATCATCCCACCTAACTTTTTTTTTCATCTCAATGATTAGATTATGACCCTTGACCTATCAAAAATTTGAGGCTACCATAACTCTTCCTCTCACACATCCTAAACTCATTAAAAATGACTTCCTTACATTCACACCATCCAGTGTCAAGATGATCATTTTGTCCTCACTTACCTCAGTGCAGAGGATCATTCCATCCACAAATCTCTCCCTTTTAAAGCTTCCATTATGCTAAATGAATCCACAATAGATATCAATTACCGATGAGAGCCCACGTATTTTCAAAATTGGGAAATCCTTAGATTTTGTAAAAAATAAGGCTTTTCTACCTTTCTTCATGACCATAGCATCGCATTTGCTTAGTCATATCCTGACATGCTTGGGATTGACCCTACCATCGCTACCCATAACATGGTCACTCATCATGATGTTAATCTTGTTTAATATAATTTTTGACAAATGCACCCTCACATAACTCTCCTTGTAAAGGAGGAGCTCTAACAGCTCTTCTCTATTGATTTTATCCAACCTATTGATTATCCCCAATGGGTTTCCAATATTGTCCTAGTTACCAAAGCCACTGGGAGACTTCACATTTGCATTGAATTTCAAGATCTTAACCTTAATTTACCAAAGGATGACTTTATCATACCTATCATTAACTATCTTGTTGATCTTACAGTCGATCATGAAATGATTTCACTCATGGATGGATTCTTAGGCTATAACCAAATCTTAATTACCCCTAAAGATCAACACAAAATAGCTTTTATCACACCTTGGGGAACTTTTTACTATAAAGTTATGCCTTTTAGTCTAAATAATACTGGTGTAACCTACTAATGATCAATGACCTACATATTTCATGACCTTATCCATAAAATTATGTAATACTATGTGGATGACCTTGTCATTAAATCAAGGCTTCAAAAGGATCACCTGGATGTTCTTAAAATCATCTTTGAGCACCTTATCTACTACCATGTTCACCTAAACCCCAAGAAGTATATCTTAACGGTCTTATCAGGTAAACTTTTGGGTTTTATCATCTCTCTTCATGGAATCAAAGTTGACCCAGACAAAGTTAAAGCAATCTTAGAAATGCCTCCCCCTGTTAACCTTAAACAACTTTCTAGACTTCAGGGGAAACTCCAATCTATTTGACATTTCATTTCTTAACTAATTGACCGTTTCTAACCTTTTCATCACCTCCTTAAGAAGGACACCTATTTCAAGTGGGGGTAGTATTTTTAAAAGGCTTTTGATTTACTTAAATACTATCTCCTTTCCCCACTAGTTCTTATTCCTCCATGAGAGGAAAAACCTTTTTACCTATAGATTTTAGTCACTGACCACTCCCTAGGAGAAATACTTTCACATCGAGATGACCAACATAAGAGCAAGCCATATATTACATCAATCAAACACTTATCGATTATGAAACTTGGTATACCCATATTGAGAAGCTTGATCTGGCACTAGTCTTTGTAGCTACCAAGCTTAGTCATCACCTCCTTAACCACAAAACCTTCATCATTACTAATACTAATCCACTCAAGTATATGCACTCTCAGTCTTATCAAAACTAATGAATGGCTAAGTGGCTTATGATTTTGACCAAATTAAATCTTGAGTTTCTTCAAAATAAATAAATAAAGGGATAGGTGATAGTTGATTAATTGGTCGATGTCCTTCTATCTGATACCTAGCCTCTTCCTTTAGAATTCCCTGATGAGAATATCTCTACCCTCTCTTAGGTAGATTTTACCTACCAAATTACCATGTTTTTTGATGGATCCAAATGCCAATGCAATGGAGGGGCAAGAATTATCCTAATTCCCTTTGATGATGAGCCCTTACCTCTATCTTTTAAGCTTGACTTTGAATGTACCAATAACATGGCTGAATACAAAGCCCTAGTAATAGGTCTCCAAACTACCTTATCCTTGGGAGTCAAAATAATCAACATCTTTTGTGATTCCTAACTTGTGGTTAACCAAATCAATGGCATATACCAGTGTAAAAATGATGTTTTGTAACAATACAAACACCTAGTTGATGTATTACTGATGTCATTTGAACACTACCTGATCCAAACTACCCCTCGATCCACAAATAAGTTTTCTAATACAATAGCTAAATCCTATCCACACCTTCAGACTCTAAATTATCTATTATTATCCACCACCTCACTGAGCCATCCTTCATCAAATCTAGCTCTCCTACCATCTTTAACATGACAGATATCCCAGTTAACCATTGGTACCAACAAACTTTTGACTATCTTAATAGTGCCACTATTCCCCCTAATATTTCTAAAAATGCTCATAGAGAATTTATTGATGGAACTTACCATTACATCATACTTAGGGGCATCCTTTACAAGTGTGGCTTTGATGGCTTTCTCTTTCGTTGCCTGCAAAATCATGAATCCTCTCATGCTATCAAAGAAACACATGATGGAGTTTATGGAGGGCACTTTAGTGGTCTTGCCATCACTAAGTGTATCCTTCACCTCAGATATTATTGGCCTTCTCTCAACCAAGACTGTTGTGATTATTTAAAAAAGTGTGTCAAATGCCAATAGCATGCTAACCTTCATCATGAACCAAACAATAGTCTTCAAGTATCTAAGGACTTTTGGCCTTTCTCATAATGAGGCTTGGACCTTATTGGGGAAATTAATCCCCATTCTTTATAGTAGTAGTAATCTATCATCACCGGTACTAAATATTTTACTAAGTGGTAGAATCAACCCCTCTTATCTCAACTAAAGACAACAAAATCATTGATTTCATCAATCACATATCATTTGTCACTTTGGTGTTCCCCATAAAATTATCACTAATAATGGCAAATATTTCAAAAGCAAGTAGGTCCAAGCTCTTTGTGACTCTTTTGGCATCAATCTTATTTTTTCATCACCTTATCATCCACAAATAAATGGATAAGATGAGGTCTCCAATAAAACCCTTAACAATATGCTCACCAAAATGGTCAATGCCTCAAGATGGGATTGGCACTTACATATTTCCTTTGATTTATGGGATTATCATACCAGCATTCGCACTCCTATAGGTGCTATGACTTTCTCTGTAGTCTTTGGAGTGGAGGTTATACTCCCTCTTGAGGTCCAAATCCCATCTCTCCACATATCTCTGTGAGACCTCATCTATGAAGATGAATATCATCAAGAAAAATTAGCTCAACTTGAACTCTTGGATGAAAATCCTTTAGCCGCTCTCACCCATCTTCATATCTACCAAGAGCATGTCAAATGTGCCAATAACAAGCACCTCAAAGCATGGGAATTTAGCATTGGTGATCTTGTCCTAAGAGAAAATCAACATGTCACAAATATGGAGAAGATTAATCAAGGTAAATTTGCTTTCAATTGGCTTAGACCCTGCATCATAACCCATAAGTATGGATCATGAGCTTACCAATTATGCTCTCTTGAAGGACACCCAAAACTTGAACCTCTTAAGCATCTACATCATTTTTATTATTGAATAAACTTTAGATCACTATTTGCCCAAATTAAGATCATCCCTTGTAGACCATATACATCTCCCTCTTCTAGAGATAACCAACTAAAACTGAATCATGTGATTATC